>JAWWNJ010000040.1:0-1200000 GCA_037176885.1 Favolaschia claudopus | reverse complement strand
GGCACATTACGTCAGGCCCGGCTAGATCCGGTTCGGACAATTTCTCGCCAAAACGCCCAAAATCGGTTCGGACAATTTCTCCTCATTTTGGCCTGGCCGGGATCTAGCCTCCAAAGGTATTGTCAGAGGTCCTGCTGGGACACGCACCGGACATAGCCGTTGACGTTATGTCAATGGCTGTCCAACGGTTCCCGAAGCTCCGCGGTCCGAACACGAATGATTCCTTTCGTTCTCAATCTATACTGCACCAAACAACGCCGTTAAACAACATGTATTGTACTAGGACTCGGCGGCAGTGTTTCACGCACATTGATGCGCCGCTTTTCGAATTTCTTTCCACAAATAAGATTGTTGCGCGCTTCTCTCGTCACCTCTCGTCACTCAAGCGGCGACAATCAGCATGGGCCTCTCACGTCTTGTCTTTCGGAGATCTCGGCGTGTCCCACAAGAAAATGTGGCCTTGGATTTCCATGGGACACGCGCAAATTGGCTGGGCGCCTCTCCCACAGCGTGTCCCTAGGTTCGGAACAAGCCTTCTCCGGTCCGGGCAAGCCGGACTAACTCGGAATCCGTGTGTCCGCACGTGAATGTCATGTGAGTTGAGAAGGCGGCTTGATCCGAACCTAGCGTGTCCCAGGCAAAACTGGATCCCGGCCCGTCATGGGACACGCAGAGCAGGCCGACGCCCAACTGCATCGGGCGTAAATGTTCTCACACGTGTGCCGCGTACTTACGATATTTCCGCGGGACTTCTTTGCTATTCCCTCCCGCCTCTACCGCTTGTGATGGCGCGTCAATGGGATCATTCAAATTACGCGAAATGTACGTAAAGTTTAATAACGCGTGTTCAATGGCCTTTAAGCATTCAAAAGCATTCGGTGCCCCGGGGCCGCCCCACCCCGAGCCCGCAAACAGCCAGCGTGTCCCGGGACACGCTGGCGCTGCCATTTCCCTTATTGGGCCGTGTCCCATAGAAACTAAGCCTGTATTTGTTGGCGCCTGTCAACCAGGACCTCGGTTTTGTCACGGCTGTCACGGCACGTGCAAATTTTCCCACACGGTTCAAATCCGGTTCAACTGCTCGCGGTTGCTCATAGCACTCTCGTGGACCACTCTAAATGTTGCAGAGTCTCAACTAAAGTTTATTTCTAGTTGTACTGTACCATCGTTTTTTCTGCCCCGAGACCATCACTGGAACCAAGCTGGTTAACCGACAGCCAAGGCGAGAGAGTGAGTTCAAAGATATCTGTTTTAGGCCAAAAAGTGGATTAATCTATTGAGAAACCCGGCTTCCGGAGAAACCCCTGCCGTAATTTCGAAAATTATTCGGCACCCGGGTTTCGCCAGAAACCCCTGCTCTGCCGAGTCATCGGCATGAGTGATGGGAACTGATGCGGATCATTTCACGCTACGTGCGATCGCAGCTGAGTGAAAAACCAAGCACCGAATTGCCATGGGCATAGTGATGCAGAAATTTGAGGCATTTACACCGTCATTAGATACCCTACTTTGACCCCTGTCACCCAAAATTGTTCTCTGATAATATTTGGAAAATATATTCGATCGCCGACTTTGTCACGGTCACATGACTTACTTGATTTTTTTGGCTACATGCTTCCCGTCAGTCCTGCAGACGGCAATGGTACTTACTGTAAATCGTTTAAGCTCTGAACAAGCTCATCGAGCTGCTCAGCCGTCTGAATGCCAGTAAGCAGTGGGCGAATGGCGGTTTGAACATTATGAAAAACATCCCGAGAAGGTAGTGTTTGAGTGCGAGGTGCAGGCGTAGCGGGGAGCGATGTGGTATCGAGAGGATTCGACGCAAATGCAGATGTTATGTCGGTTGTTTGGAAGTGGAACTCGTCTGGTTGAAGTTCATGAGTCCTACAAACGGCTGGAACGGTGTCCACAGGGACAGAGATATCCTGAAGCCATCTGTATAGTGTGACACAGCTTCGCTGTTTACATTGTAAACACCCCAAATTCACATACCAACCTCCCAGTTTTATTCGTCCATTTAATCCTATATACCCCCGGCTCTCTATCCTCCAACTTTCACCTCTTTTGCTCTACCGTCACCACCGACACAATCCAGTTGAACCTTGGGAACCTATGATGATCGCATCATTTCGCCTTATCTCGACTTTTGAATATTCGTTCCTGGCTCTCGCATCCATCGCAAAATCGATTTCAGGGTCAGAGCATGTTCATATGGTCAAGATCACCTCGAGGCAACCATTGCAACGATTCCACAAGCGCCCCATGTGGAACAAATACCCACATTGTTCCCCGACTCCATCTTACTGGTTCAACTCAATTTCAAGCTGAAAGAACTTAATCTGTGCCTTACTACGAGCATGTGGGCGAGTTCTAAATCATGGAAACGACCCCTGATTCCTGATATTCGGCTGTGCGAGCCAAATTGACATCTCCTTCCTATTTATTTTGTACCGCATGTATGGACCCAGAATACTGGTACCTCCCTCGTATTTATTCACAAATGTACTTCAATAGCATGGTACCAATTATCCCCCACTTTCTGAATATCCCCTGGTGCCAACCCACTGACTGAATCAACCGAGTTAGCAAGAATTACCTCTTGGAACTCGAACTTACTGCCACACTCGCCCTCCTGTTAAATTCTTCTGGATTCAATTAACAACGGTAATCACAAGCCTTACTTTGTTTTAACGTCTCTACCTATAGATCCACCCCTTTGCTTTGAATCCTCCACGACTTGCCGAAATACAGCGGGGTCTTCATCTTCTATCGACTTGCCTCCAGAATCGACAACTTGCCTAATTGGACTAAACAGAGCTCAAACCCACTCACCCGTTTATCGTAACCTTATGACTGGTTTAAACGATACTCCGGGGTATTTAATATACGGCGTCACAATAGATATGTAATTAGCTCAAAGATTGTGAAAATGTTTCAATAAAAAAACCTTCGGCGAATTAAAGATATATCTTGTGCTGGATTCGTCCCCTGGTCTGCACAAGACAGAAGCACTAGGGATGGGTGTGGGCAGCGCTCGGCGCACTCCAGGTCGCAGAAGCCGATGGGGTGGCGAAGACTGAACCCAAAATGAGCAGCCCAGACGAGGCGCGCCATCGGCTAACCCACAAAGAAGGGGGCGAATACTATTACATTATATTTATTTACGAATCTTCGAGGCGTGAGTGACGGCAATGTCCTCCAAGGAACGCCAATACCGCAGGGAGGCGTCTGAAGACCAGCGTCCCATAGTCCTCACAACATCTGGCGCTACTCCGGCGAGTAGGAGTTCGGTTGTCCCGCCAATACGGAAGCTGTGTCCCGTGAAACGTGGGTATCCAACCCTTCCCCAAACTTCGTCGCATCTTTGTAAGAATTTTGATTTTGTCAGGATAATCGGAAACATGAATGAAAACAGCGGTTGCGATTTTCCGCAGTTGTTGGCTGCCAAATGCGTTTCCAGGGCTACCCGTGGGTCTAAGGGTGACGATTGAGGGACCAATATGACTTCTTTTCCGGCTTTCTTCGTTTTCGTGCGGGGCAGCCATAATTTGCTCGCAGCTTTGTTACGCTGGGAACGCGAATAGTGACGGGGTCGCGGGAGATTGGCGCATGCAGCTGTGGAAGTAGAAGTGGGTAATAATTCGCCTAGGCGGCATTGCCCCCAAAATGCAACACATGCGACGGCGAATACGGCAATGTCTCGGGAATTTGAGAGGTCGAGCCCTCGGTGCAGTGCCTGAAGCATAACTGCATCAATAGGTGGGCGGGGAGCTCGCTTGCTGGTTTCTGGCGCTAAATTTTCGACCCCAGCTAGTGTTGCCGGGAGCTGAGTTGGAGCTGAACTCGAGTTGATTGCCCATCAGCTCGCTGTCAGCTCGAGTTGACCGGAGCTGGCTCAGAGCTGATACCGGATATGGGAATCTTAGCACGTAATGAAGCCGGGCTCCGCCTTTCCATTCGGCATTCTGTGCCGCATGCCACGCCTTCAGTGCGGCAATGTTGTTACGTGCCGTTGATCCCGAATGAATGCCGGCACCAGATGCCGCGAAGGCACAGAGCACGAACTCGTCGGTGGGGAGTTGGAAATTCAACGGAATCTTCTCGGCAGCACAGAATGCGCGAAATCTGTCCAGTGCGTGCCCGTAGTTCGTTAATGTTGAGGAAGCCCAGCCATGGTGCAAGGCATGGTTGACTGCTGTGATGGCAGGGATGGACAGGGTGAAATTCGTCGGCATGGTTGGTGAACGGAGGTGTTGGTTCCAGGGATGGAAGATTTTGTGCACGGGGTCGTTACCGATGATCTGTTTCGTCGAAGAGGCCCGATTGGCCTCAGGAGTACTATTTGCGAAGCCATTGGTGATGTTGGCGGGTGTTGGTACACCGGTTGCTTTACGAAAGTGCGCTGGTACAGGGCCTCTGTGGAACCCCGGGGAGAGTGTTGTGTTGTTAGCGCGCATGGTGGTAGGAGGAGAAATGCTTTGATGGAAATGTAATTTGAAGTCTTGGCAGCGATCGCGGTCGAAGTCAACGATTTGAAATATTCTGACAGTCTAATCACGAGTGGAGACGCCAATAACATATATATATATATTAAAGAACAAAGCCTCTCATACAGTAAGGAATTTTAAAGGTTGAAGATGCACGGCGAAGGCCCGGAGTGCGTTCTCCGCGCGAAGGTTTGTCGGCGAGATTAAGTAAGGATGGGACGTAGAAAGTGGAGATCCAGACAGAATGTATCTGCATGAGTGAAACGATTCGCTGCAGTACGCGATTCTGCTCTGAGTTTCGGGATTTACCGGCTGCGAGGGCGCCAATTACGCCCTCGTTATCTGAACGAACTTAGAAATGTGTGCTGGAGTGGCCCTGGTGAATCGCGAACCGAAGTCCGAATTCAACCGCGACCATCTCGGCCCATCCAATCCCGCGTTCGTCAGATTTCCAGCCAGGCAACAGCTTCCAACGCTGCCAAATGCCGTCGAAAACGATGCCGATACCATATGAGGTCGATGCATCGACCCAGAATTCTATAGAAGATAGGGAGGGTGGCTTGAGTAGTTTACACCCGCAGAAGGATTGTGCGAGGCGTGATCGCCACCAGGAGATGTCGTTGAGGGTGGATGAATTAGGTGTGCGACGCAGGAACGGCGAAGAGCCGTGAGGGAATGAGGAGGAAAATTTTGAGATAGATGGAAGACGCGAGCGGCCGTCTGGGACGGCTAAGGAGCAGTGAACTAGAGTGCCGAGCACCGCTTCGGCTTCTTTGCGAGTGAATTTTGCTCCCTCAACCCAAGGAGCGAGTTTTTGGACGTAGCGAGCGGCTTTCTCGGGCGGAATTTGGATTGATTTTTCGATGAGATTCCATAGGAAGCCGATATATTTAAGGGTAGACGAGAAGGGCCGAGTTTTAGAGCGTTTCCACGGCCAGCCTAGCGCGTCGGCAAAGTTGTATATGTCGTCGATATCATAGCTGAACGCGGGTGGATCGTCTGACAGTCGATAGCGGAGGAAAAGGAAGTCGTCGACCCATTTTTTAATCGGGCCGATGTCGTTCGCCATATACAGTGCGGCGATGGCGTCTGCGAGTCGTCCGAAAACCCCGCTAGAGCTGGAGTTCCCAAATGGGCAGACGTGATCGAGGTAATATTTTCCTAGCCATTGAATCACGAAGAACGGTTGTTGGGATAGATGGATGGGACATCTACGGTATGCGGCATCGACGTCTAGTGTAGCGCCTTCTGTTCCTGGAGGGGCTTCAATTACTAGCAGGACAATTTGGGCGAAGGTGCCCCAGTCGCAGGGGAAGTCGTCGACATTAATCTCTGAGTTAACGGATGCGCGAGTCGGATCGTTGCAGGGGAAGGAGAAGTCTTGAACCAGTCTGTATTCGCCTGGGTCGCCTGCTTTAGGGACTAGCCCCAGCGGAGAGGTTCGGAAGGGGCCGATGAGATGTTCTAGACGATCACGCGAGAAGGGACCAGTGTATCTGCGCCCCGCGCGTTCTTTATTGATATATTGTTCGATGACGGAAGGACAGGATAGGGAGCAAGAATGATTGGGAGGAGTGAATGTTTCGGTGATAGTAGAGTGAATGCCCATATGAAAGCCTTCCCGAAGGCCGGTAGGTAAATCAGAGAAAATATCGTAAAGATTAGCCGCTCTCAAAGCGGATTCCCATTTGTCTGGCAAGAGGGGAGTGATGATGGGGAGGAGATCAGATGGAGGCCCAGTTTTGGGCGCAATGAAGGCCGTCTTTTGCGCCACAAATGGAGCACCAATGCTTGCCCTTGTCGCAGTCAGCACCGCGGGGGCAACCACTGTACCCGTTGAATGAGAAGCAGTACGCGACGCCGTGTTTATCGCGGCGATCTTTGCCGATGAGGATGGTTGGTTTGCCGTTAACGAGGCGGTCTGACGTGCAGGAACGCGATTTGTGATAATCCTCCTCGGCCGCGCAGACAAAGCAGCGGAGTTTCTTCGATCTCGAACGAAAGGAATCCGAGGCCTCGCGCTTCCCGGCCTTATAAGGCGCAAAACGCGAGGATCCGGCGTTAGAGTCCCGCTCGCGGTCGTTGTTCGAAGATGAGGAGTTGCCTGAACCTTTGTTTTCCTTGCGCAGAAGGGCCATGGCGCGTTTAGCAATGTGCATGGGCTCGAGTTCGTTCCAGACCTCGAGGTGGAAGATGCCGGGGTCGATGGCGGTGACTAGGGCGCGCTGCCGGATCTGAGAGTCGTATTCGAGGCATAGCGCCCAATTCTGCGCTCGATTTGGACGATGGAGAATCCCGTTAAAATGATTGAGCCACATCTCGTGCTCCTCGGGAACGTAAGCTTGAATAAGCTCGAGAAGTCGACCCCATGCTTGGAACCATTCGTCGAAGGTGAGGCGTAACTCACCGTCGATGTCGAGCTCGCGCGGTGTCGCAACGACGGAGTTGGAAGCGCTATCGACGAAGAAGATGTCGTTGAGTTCCTGCTTGGCAGCTGTGTTCGCGAACGCGCAGAATTTGTCGGTTAAGAAATGTAATGGAATGTGGGCGTCCCAGCCGCGCGGGCCAGAAATCTTTTTGCGTATTGCGTCGGGGATAAGATACCCGGCACCGGAAGCGGTGAGGCCGGCTATGCGTTTGGGGCGTCTACGCGAGACGGCGGTGGGTAGATCGGCTCTCGCGTCTGAGCCCGTAGCAGGTGGGTCTGTGAGTTGAAGTCGAATATCGTCAGCGTCGGCTTTAGGTGCGCAGCGCAAATAAACAGGTAATGGCAGATCTATCCGGTACGACAATGCGCCTTGAGGGGCGACAATTATGTGCGAAAGTTTCGCGATGAATTTAAATGATTGCATGTCGTCAAATGAGAACGAAGATAAAGTCATATGTGGCCCACGTGAACGGTAAGGCATTTGTGAAGATATAAATGTCGTGAATCGTAAAAATTGCGTGAAGAACTTTAATGCTCGCGAATTTTCAGATTCGCGAGCCGTGAATACTCGCGGATCAATAGGATCTTTGAGTCGTCAATCGTGAACGTTCGTTAATCGTCAAAAATTCGCAAGCCATGAAGGCTGCGGCTGTACGCCGGACTTGAATGGGCAAATTGTGAAGGTTCGCCGATCGCAAATAAATAAGACTTTTATGATCATAGTTTCTCGGCGTATGCCGTGCGAAAAATATTTAAAATGCAATCGTAGAAAATATCGGTGGAGGCAGAAATGCGCATGTAAAACACGCAGCATGACCGTGGAGTATGGAAAAGGGTACCGAGGCGAAATGAAATAGAGAAAGAAGAATATTGCTCACCGTTGAACAGAGCACCGATTGCTTTATTGAGTATCGCGGGGGGAAGGTGTTGGAGAAATTGGAGCTGGGCTTCGCGCTCGGTGAGGTCGTTACCAGGGGGAGGGTCGTCGTCATCGTCATCGCCGTTTGGAGGGGGTGGTCCATGCCCGCCAGGGGACTGAGACCTCTGTGATTCAGGCCCTCCGCCTCTCCCTCAGGAGGGGGAGTGGGACTGTGGTGGGAGCGAGCTTCCCACTCGAGGCGCTGGTGACGAGGGAAGAGTCGAGCGTAGTTTGGATTGTCCATGTACTCGAGGTTTGCTTCGATGTGGGCTTTGATCCTCTTGCGGAGTTCAATGACGGAGCCGGTGTTGTCGAGCTGAAACTCGTCTGCGGCGGAAACGAGCTGGGCGCGCTTGAGCTGCGAGACTGTGGTGTCGAATTGGACCATCGTGAGATGCGAAGAATGTTCGAAGTGGCTTGAATTGGGATTCTGTTCGGAGTGCAGGTGGTGGTTCGGAAGCAGGAGAAGCTCACCGCCACCTGTCAAGACATCGTATCGTGACAGCTAGCAGTCACGATACTCCCATGAAACGGTAAACTCTGCACATCCAGCCAGATTCTGAAGTAATGTCGGCAAGGAATGCCAAGGTTTGAAGGCATACAACAGTTGCAGACATATCTTCCATCAGGAAGAACGGCAAGATAATGAAGAGCACCACTAGCTGCATGTCGAACACGAAGAAGGTGGCGCACTTCTAATCCGTGCTGGGTAACCTGCTGAATTAACCACTGGAGCGAAACATGAGTGTTATCATTGTCGAATGTGCTGATCATGGTCTGGGAAGAATGAGTAAGGGCTTGATGAAAGTATTGCGGAAGGCGAGCGTTCTCAACTTACGTTTTCTTCCCCCTCGGAAAATTCCCAGCTAGTCTCTTGACTGGCGCGCAGCGCATATTCATTCTGGTAAAGGATAATAAACATAGTGGAAGGTGAACCTGGTAAAAGGTTGAACACTCACCCAGGTTCGGACTTCATTCGGTCGCTGTACAACGATAACCCAACCTTCATTTTTGGGTGAACCAACCTTGGCATAATCAGCGGTTCAATCAAACCCTAATCTCCGAAATGGACGCACCCTTGATGTTATCGGCATCGTTCACCAACCTATCGCAGAAATTAAATAAGGCCGATGTTGAAAGATCATAGAGCGCACTTTTATTGAGAACAGCAGGTAGGTAGAATGTTATTATAAGCCCGAAAATGTAGCTGGGAGAGAAAACTCGCCTCATTGAGTCCGAAAAAGCCGTCGACATGCGGCATCGAGTCCGAGTTGCCAGCAATGTGCTGAGCCGTGCTGTCGGTGGTAGTCGGATTCATCTAAAGCGTCGGGATGCGCGGAAACGACGGCGGCGGGGGTGACTACACGATGGTGGTAGTACGAGAGAGAAGAGGCAAAGCTTGGGTGAAGCCATCGAATCGTCGTCGCTGTTGGTAACGGAGTTGCCAAGCCCGACAGATACTAAAAATGGAAATCCCGCCGAATTTATCTGGGTAACCAGGGTTGTCGCTATGTTTCTCCTTTCAACCAATGTTTCTTACTCTTTATGTATGTATGTATCTTCCGCACCTCGTATATCCTCCGTTTACCTTCATCTACCGTTCTTTGGTAAGAGTACATTGGAAACAATATACATACGGGTTTTGATTGAGACTCATTGAGTGGTGCTCGTTCGTTTGTGCTTACGTTTGTTGACGATTCTGTCATCGGCAAAGCCGGGAGCATCACTTTGTGGAGCGTTGCCGCACTACATCAAGTGCCGCTGGTCCTTTGTCTTGGCCCTTGCTCGCAAGTCATGGCCTTGTCGAGCTCTGGGCAAGTAGCAGCTGAGTCTTGATCCTCAGTTCTGTTAACCCCCTGTTTTTCCCTGGTGTTCTCTGGGAGGCGGAAGCAAAACTCAGAAGTGGAGCTGGTGATGGGAAGCAAAACAAAGGTAAGCACAAATGAATGAGCACCACTCGATCAAAACCCGTATATTGTTTCCAAAACGGCTGTGTCGTAATGTATTATAATGGAAGAATAATCATATTTGATCGAATTTAATCGATTATTTCCAGAATATGCTTTCAGAAGTGCTGTAGCTTATATTTTCCGGTCTAAATTGGGGCTCTAGTACTGAAAATAGTCCCGCAATGCATTTTTTTCCCTCAAGTATGCCACTGATCTGTATTTTAGGGGACGAATCCTTGATAAAATGCCAAGTTTACTCCCAACCCATGGACTTTGGAGGTTTTGAGTCCATCTTGTGTCGTTGGGAACCCTCAAAAGCGATTCTCGGACATTATTCGAGCTGCAAAGAACATAGCATCAATGATGTCGCACGAACTACGTAAGCTGAGAGCCAGCCACAAACACTGCCAAATTTGGTTCACTCCAGCGTGAGTTGGAGGGACCACACCATTGATCTATGGTAAAAGAGGAGCCTCAGATACTCGGTGTGACCAAAAGTAACCGGAGTCGGAAATTGCGTGTTTTCAACCAGATTTTGTGGGTGACTGCGGGCAAACTGACCCCATCGGCAGTGTATAAGCGTATACAGCCGTTTTGGAAACAATATACGGGTTTTGATCGAGTGGTGCTCATTCGTTTGTGCTTACCTTTGTTTTGCTTCCCGTCGCCAGCTCCACTTCGGCCGAATCTGAGTTTGCTTCCGCCACCTAGAGAACACCAGGAAAAAAACAGGGGGTTAACAGAACTGAGGATCAAGACTCAGCTGCTACTTGCCCAGAGTTCGACAGGGCCGTGACTTGCGAGCAAGGGCCAAAACAAGAGACCAGCGGCACTTGATGTGGTACGGCAACACCCCACAAAGTGGTGCTCCCGGCTTTGCCGATGACAGAATCGTCAACAAACGTAAGCACAAATGAACGAGCACCACTCAATCAAAACCCGTATATTGTTTCCAAAACGGCTGTATCATTGCATACAAGGCAGGCAAAAGGTTGCATGGTCTCTTTGTGTCATGGATTACAGATAAACGAGGAATCCACGATCGTAAGTCTCACCTTGTTCCTATTTCCATCTTACCTTGTACATTACATTCCACTCTCCATTTCTCTTTCCCTCTCTCCATTCTCCTTGTTCCTAGACTTGACATCATTATCGACTTCATCCCGCTACGTCTCACGTACCTAAAATGTATAAAAGCCTTACTCGAAGCACTTGAATATTATCTTTCATCTACATTCAACCCACTTGTGTGCTGCGCACTCCAAACTAAGCTTTCTGCTTCCCTCTTCAAGCATCCAGTAAAGCTTCGCGCTACTGGATCGCTTCGGTACTCGCCAATTAAGTAAAGCTTCGCGCTACTTACCTCGGCTCGGGATTTGCCGCCAACGGATTTCAAACGAACTCTTGAGGACTGGCCCGATCCTTAACACTGGTGGACGCATTGGGAACTTCCGTTAAGCGCTTATCCCAGCCAGTTCATTAATAAAACTCACCTTTCTCTCTTCTTCATCATGGCCAAGAACAAGAAAGGCAACAAAGGCGGAAAGAAATCTGCCACAGTCAAGGGCAATAGTGGCCTCAACTCCGTCAACACGGTGGAGCCGCCTTCGATCCAGATCGACTCGCAGGTCGCTCCTGATAATCCCCTCGACAATCCATCTATTATCCTTCATTCGGATGAAGGTCCAGGGCCACCTGTTGCACCGCCGCAGGAATCAATTCCTGACCCTGTCTCATCGCCTACACCGAATTCGACTTCGCCTCCGAAATATCCAGTCCATTCAAAGACTTCCTCGCCGCCTCTATCGGTTGCCTCTTTCATGGGACTCGAAGGCGACAGCATAAATGTTACTCCTGCGCTAAGGAACTACGCAGGCAGTCGTCCCATTCATTCCATCGACGACCAGGCGACGATTTATAGCTCGGACTTGGACTTCGCTACTTTCCTTCCATTCTCAACCATCCTACGTGACCATCCGGAGTTAGCGGCGCGACATTCGCAGGCGCTCCAACTTGGTGCATCAGCATTTGCCAAACGAGTGCTTGATGAACCGCTAAAACTATCACGGAAACTTGGCATTAACACGTTTAGCAATGTCATGGATGATCTCCAAGAGGTCCTTAGTTCGGTTGAAGTAACGGAACTGCGATACAACGGGGGGCAGGTTTATCGTCTGCGGAGAGATCTCTACTGGGAACTCTTGAAAACACTCACCGCATATCGTCGCCGAGCCGCCGAATCCTTCGTGTTGTGGGGGCAGAATTTACCTCCAATGCCCACTTGGGGTCGAGGAGATGATCCTATGGCATTTTACGCAGCGAATGAGTTCGAAATCTTGGGTGTTTGTTATCGCACCGAGGTCGAAGCATTCCTTGCGGCTTTGAGTCAATATCATGACTTTGACTCCGATGATATTTCCGGTCAAAACATCGCAGCACAACGGGCCTATGAAGAATCTCAAAACGGCGTGACTGAGAATCGCAGATCCTCACCTGTTCCTGAGCACAACATCTCGTACGTTTCTGACACGTACAAGCCTCGCACTGGCGCTTCTCCTCGAATTTCCACTTCCCCAATCTCCTCTTTCCGTATTCCTTCCCCACAACGCAACAGTAGCAATTTGGACGAAGAAACGGATGATATTCCTGAAGCTAAAAGGGAACCAGAGGCAGAGAAAATTTCGAAGCCGAAGAAAAATTCGCGTCGTACCACCGTCGAAGAAGTCACAGACGAGGATGATTTAAATTATGAAACAGCTCGCGAGGATGCGGCTACACTTCCTAAATCATCCCGCCACTCAACGGGTTTTGGAACATCATCCACGCCGGTGTCGAAATTTCATCCCGCGCTTGCTCCGACGTACTCCAGGTCTGGAGTAAAATACCGTCAAGCTTCTCATGACGCGACAAACTTAAACTTTGCCCGCGAAGCTTCGCCAGCATCCATGTCAGGTTTTGGATTTAGGATCCGAAATTCCGCCGACCTCCCTCGAAGGGATGATGAGTCTGAGACGAAACAACGTGTCAGAAAATCTGAAGCAGACTACCCTGGGGATTCAGACAGCTCGGATTCCAATGACGATATGGATAAAGGAAAATCGAACCGTGGGAACTCAGACCGCTTACCGCCAGACAAACCATCGCCATCGAACAAAAATTTGACGGGAGGACCTCCAGACGACCCTAGTGACAATTCCGACGACTCTGACGACTCAGAGCATGACAAGAATACACCACTTCCCCGCGCATTCAATTTCCCCAAACGAAAAATCGTTCGCTCGAACTTACAGGATGAGAGCCGCTATTTTGATTTGCGATTCAAAGACGCGGACATTCCGAAATGGGACGGAAACCCTGATAATTTGTTTCGTTGGATCCAGGAAATCAATCTCTTCGCAGAAGATGGACCGAGAGCTTGGAAGCAACTCGGAACAATTGTTCCCCGTGTTCTTACTGGTGCCGCAAAGAGTTGGTACTTCAGTCTGGATATCAAATATCAGCGGAAAATTCGTCAGAACTGGGATACGATCCGCCAAGCGATCGCCGATTTCTTCCTCACGAGCAAGTGGCTTGAGAAGACGCGGGCGAAAGCGCTGCGCGCGAAATATCGGGAGGAAAACTTTTTGCACGAAAAGCCAACAGAATATCTCATTCGCAAGCGCGAATTAATCGCCGTCGTCTATTCCTTCGATGACACCTCTGTTATCTCGGAAATAATGAACGGCGCACCTCGTTCCTGGTGCACCGTACTTGACACCCAAAAAATTTGCAACAGTTGTGGAATTCCATGCTGCTGTTGCATTTCACGAGGATACTCTGCTGGACTTGGGTGCCGAATCGACCGATGCAACTTACAAGATCATCCACGACGATGAAAAGTAGATTCGCTCCTCACAATCGTGGACTGGGGGGGATATGTCATGGATTACAGATAAACGAGGAATCCACGATCGTAAGTCTCACCTTGTTCCTATTTCCATCTTACCTTGTACATTACATTCCACTCTCCATTTCTCTTTCCCTCTCTCCATTCTCCTTGTTCCTAGACTTGACATCATTATCGACTTCATCCCGCTACGTCTCACGTACCTAAAATGTATAAAAGCCTTACTCGAAGCACTTGAATATTATCTTTCATCTACATTCAACCCACTTGTGTGCTGCGCACTCCAAACTAAGCTTTCTGCTTCCCTCTTCAAGCATCCAGTAAAGCTTCGCGCTACTGGATCGCTTCGGTACTCGCCAATTAAGTAAAGCTTCGCGCTCGGGATTTGCCGCCAACGGATTTCAAACGAACTCTTGAGGACTGGCCCGATCCTTAACACTTTGTCCTATTACAGTGGTGGCAAATAGAAATTGCCGTGGCTTTTTGGTGAAAATCTGGCTGTATACTTCACCGAATGACCTCAAATAAAATGTAGAGATGGGTATGTGATACTTTTGTACCTCTTAGATTAGTCAGCAATATATTATGCCCTGAGAATGCATCAATCATAGGATGATTTCCGATTTTTGCCATATTGGGAAAAACACAATGAACCCTCAGCGAAAAGGTGTCATAATAGGATGAAAGTACTTGAAAAACAGTCCTAGTTTCCACTTTGGTTGAATAGAATTGACCCTCATTTGGGCTCATAGCAGCCGCTCAAAGTTGGCTATTTTCACACAAAATAGCTGAAAATGCAGAGAAAATAGCTAGAAGGACCAACTTCAAGCAGCCGTTGTGAGCTCAAATGAGGGTCAATTTTAGTCAATCAAAGTGAGAACTAGCATTGTTTTTCAAGTCCTTTCATCCTATGATGACACTTTTTTGCTGAGGATACATTGAGCTTTTCCAGATATGGCAATAATCAGAAACTGTCCTGTTATTGATGCATTGTCAGAGCATAATATATAGCTGAGTGTTCTAAGTGGTACAGTAGTATCATATATTTATCTCTACATCTCATTTTAGGTCATTCGGTGAAGTATACAGCAAGATTTTGGCCAAAAAGCCACGGCAATTTCTATTTGCCACCACTGTATTACACATTCTTTTTATGTATGCTTTGAGGCGGGAAATTGGTGTGCCGAGTTGCCTCCCTCTCTGAACAACGGGAAACACCTCCCAACCTTAAATATTAGATCTATAGACTATTGGGATACTAAGCACCTTTCTGAAGTACTTACTGGCTCGAAACTCCGGCATCTCCCCTTCAGACAGCGCAAATATTTCCAAATTGGTCCACTTTCAAAGATTAAATCACCAACTCAAATGGAAGTCGTAGAAAAAATGATTTAGAGGAGCCCTGTATCACTTGAAGTTGTTTGAGTTTTGAAATTCCGCTCTAAAAAGCCAAATTCCGGTTACTTTTGGTCACACCGAGTACACACCAGTCATGATTAATGTAAGAATATGGCATTTTATTGCACCTTAAGATTACGGGAGACCCGTACTGATTATAATTGATTATATTCTAATATACTCGTATTTATATCCAGCCTTAGTATACACCTACACTGACTCGGAAAAAGTATGGGATCACCTGGTTTTCAAACTTTCGGCTTGAACTGCGGCGCGAGTGAGCAAATTTTGGGGGTGATATATAGTGCTTCGTATACCTCTAGGACTACCCTTTCTACATGTATTAACTCGACGTCCGATGTGCGCGCGTTGTCGTCAGAGAGCGAGATTATCGCGTACACGTGATCCAATACTTTTTCCGCATTTGGCAAGCCCAAGACTTTTCACTCTGAATCACCACAACGACGCGCTCGATTTACCCCAGACCTGTTGTAACTCATTCTTCACATCATGTTCAACACCACTGCCGTAAACAAGGCCGCCATAGACGCCCTTAAGAAGGCAGGCATCTCAAATAGAGATGTAGCCTAAAAAGAGAATGTTGCGCCCTCTACGGTCTCCCAAATCAATGCCCGCTATGGTCCAACACACGGCTTCGATGAGAAAGCACCTAGGCCAAGTTGCTCACGCCAAATGAGCGAGAGGAACATCCGTAGAGCCCTCCAATTGCTCTCTTCTGGCAAAGCCAAGAATGCATCAGACCTGCAGCGGAAATATTTCCCGCATTTGCACGTCGATACGGTCCGGTCTGCGCTACGAGACCGTGAATTAGGGGTCTATGTATGCCAATCCAAGTCTCTGTTGAAGCCAGAGCACCGGAGGAAGCGACAAGAGTGGGGGGAACTTCATTGTTACCGGACTGCAGAGAATTGGCGGGCCGTTATATTTTCAGATGAGTCAAAATTCAACATCATTGGTTCGGGTGGCCGACAGTGGTGCTGAAGGGAACCAGGGAAGGCGTATGACTCCAGATATAGGTCCAACTCGGCGGCGGGAGTGTTATGGTCTGGGGCTGTCTCACCCGACACGGTGTCGGTCAACTTCATCGGACCGAAGGGATCATGGATCGCTTCGTTTACACTGACATCCTCTCGAAATCCCTCCTCAACATTCTGGACCAGCGTAATTTGGACCGCTCGACCATTTATTTCCAGCAAGACGGCGACTCAAAGCATAAATCCAAGCACGCGCAGGGGTGGCTTAATCTCGAGGGCTTTGATGTTCTTCCCTGGTGCCCGTACTCGCTCAATATGAGCATCATAGAGAATCTTTGGGATCGTTTGGAGCGTATGGTACGCGCTCGGGACTCTCTGCCGAAGAACCAGGATCACTTTGAAGGAGGAGTGGGAGAAAATAGATCAGACATATACTGACAAGTTATACGGCAGTATGCCCAACAGGGTGCGCAAAGTGTTGAAAGAAAAGGGAGGCCCGACTCACTATTAATGTTCTGTGAGCTTTTCTTGTCCGTTTTCCCTCTCAAACTCATTTTCTGACTTGTATTTCCTAAAGCGGCAAAAAGCAGATATATAATTGGATCACCCATCACCAATAAATTCATTGCACAGCTCTCATTTTTGGACGCAGCCTCCCGATATCTTACAGGCACATAATAGTGTACTCCATAATGAGTCACAAAAGTTACCAGTCTATCCCCGCGATCTTGCGCAACACGAGCATCTTTCTCACAGATGCCGTGATTTTCCCAGTCAGTGTAGATAATGAGTAGGAAGCTTATATGCATGCTTAACCTTTCTGGGCAAAAAGATCGGTGTAAAATGCTTGTGTGCCTTTGCACTGACCTCTCCTCCCAACTGAAAATGTGGCTGTCCTCAATCACTTGCAGCGGCGAAAACTCTCATCTGCTTCATATACAATGATATCCATAAAAACTAGTTGCAAACACGCAATTTTTGATTCCGGTTACTTTTGGTGACACCGAGTAGTGCATAGTCACCGCACTTTTATTTACGCTGGAGGACAGCGTAAAGCGATGTCAGCCGATGTTTCATCAGCAAGCAATCCACAGGAGCTACACGAGACCGCCAGAAGCGACCAAAACACTCCATCTCCAATTGCCCGTGCCTAATTTTGTCAGCCTTGGATACAATCAGGTTTAGGACAAGTTTAGGACCTACTCGTTCTTGAACGCCCAGTCAGCAAGTTGCCCCTGTTTGAGATCTTTCGCTTTCTCCAAACAGAGATCGGAGACTATCTTGTTTTTCACGAAGGGGAACGTTGAAAGCGTCGGAGCCATCGGGGTACGGCACAGAGGACATCCTTGTTTCAAAATGAGTTGGGGCTCTAGGGGTTCAACTTCGGCGTACGTGGTCGATCAGTCCACCGTCCGTACTGCTCAAGTGTCGAAAATACATACTGCAACAAGCAGAATGCACAGAACGTGTGTCCACACCACAGGATGTGTGGCTGGCTTAAAGTTAAAACATCCCAGCAACTAAGGAATCAGGAAATCAGAGTGTGTCGCAAGACTGTATACCGGTACGGTACATTGGACATGTCAATGCCAGTAGTGATGAATGCACTGGGTTTCGAATTTTGGGCTTAAGCAGCTGCTGTGAAATGTCAGGTACTGGAAAAATGCTGAGACAGGTGAGAGTATATACTAGAAACGAAAACGAAAACGACTATATATAGAATAGCCGATAGATGGCCGGTGGTGCCCGTCGGCAGCAGGTTCAGAAACGAAAATGAAGCAGTCGGCACAAGGGGACTCGGAATCAAAACCTGCCGACCGCGACTACCCAAAACCTAGCTGTCAAGACCCCGGAACCCTAGAGACCACCACCACTCGGCAATCACTCGGTCCGGTGGTCCGCCTTCCCAAAACGGAAGTCAATCACCGTTCGCTGCAGTTTGAATCGCAAGTTCTGAAGGATGCATACGGCCGGATGGATAACTGAGGTGGAGGAACGAATTGAATTTAGATTGAAGTATTCAGGCAAGAGTGAGTATTTATATTGGTAATAAGGTGAGTATATGACGGCGGTAAAGTTGAACTATGTACGAGTTTGTCGAAGAGGAGGAGACATTCGGCAGAGTAAGAGTAGGAAAGATCTGTACAAGGTATATGGAGGATATAGTAGGTAGATCTGTGTATTGTGAGCATTATTGAGTAATATGAAGGCAAACAATTAAATTCTCAACCGCGAGGAAGGAGCCGCCTCCAGCGAAGGGTCGGTGTTTGTAATGTCATCTAGCGGCCGTTTCTGACCACGACGCAATGAAGGTTGGAGTGTGTGAGCAAGTGGTGCCTCGGAAAGACCATGAACGGCTCCAAGAGCCTTCATTTCCTCCCGAGAAATTGAAATATTGAGAGCCATATCTGCGGCAAGATTTGTGGGACGGCTCCACAACTCATCCCAATGTTGCGGGTGAGCCCGCTGTATGTGGGAATAAATTGAGTACTTCCAGAACACCGGAGGCGATTTTCTGGGGGGTGTAGTTGGACATAACAAGCAAAAGATGGGGACATTAGTGCACGGTGTGGCGGCCGAATATTTTTTGCGGTGTCCATAGCTGAAGGAATGTGCGCGCGAGCAGCTAGACGCGTAGTCAAGGCCTGGATATGGTTGGTACGGGGTGGGAGGCGGAGAGGATGGAGCCAGAGGAGGGCTCGAGGGCGGCAAGCCGTCCGCTTCTTCCATGACGCGTGGGATGGACGCGTCGAGAAGTCGTCGCTTTGGGAAGGAGAGGCGTGTTGTTGATACTTGTTGTCTTTGAGATCAAAATTGATCCCGTCTTGCGCAACCAATAACCTGGGATCCACAACATTTCTCTGTATGATTTTTTGATAATGACACTACTACGGGGTATTTACGCGTCTATGTACCGCAAAACCGGCCAACACCAGCTTCAATGGGTGAGAAAGAAGAAACCTTGCTGAAATGGCCGTAAAAACCTATTTCCCAGGACCCCGGACACTTGATTGGGTATCACCACCACCCAGTCGATATCCATCATTCAGCTTTTGAACACCCCTTGAGTCGGCATGGAACAAGTCAAGGTCGGCTCTATGACGCCAAGGGTCACGGTCACGTACATGCTTGATCGATCGAGGCTACTACTTACTGTAAAAGTAACCGAAATTGCCGTTTTTTCTTGCCCGTGCTCGTGCAACTTAGCTACTGCCGGCAGCCAACACAAATTAAGAGATAAATATAAAATAATAATATTTGTTTACTTTATGTAGTCCATTCTTGTTTCCTATTTACCTCGTCTATATCACGTTTGCCACGAATCTCATACTTGGGTATCGTAAAAATTTCTATTTTATGATTTTGAAGTGGAGGGATCTTAGGGGCGCTCAATTCTTAGCTCGTCGGCTCGTCTCGTCCCAGAAATTATTTAATTGCATGATGAGCTGATGAGCTGCTGATCCCACTCCGCATTTCTCTCCACTTCCCATCAAATTTTGATCCCCTCATCAAAAAATCGATATTTTACGGACGAGACGAGCTGACGAGCTAAGAATTGAGCGCCCCTCTTCACTCTTCAATTAATTTAGAGTGCTAAAACACGCCGTGTGCGTGACCTGGTACAGCCACTCGGACGCGTTCGGCAAGCGGCCGATGACACAATAGACCACGTACATTGATATACTGTGACTGTGACATCAATCCAGTCCTTTCGGCTTGTTTGCCGTGTTGAAACCGGTCATTTTCGTTTCTGAATGCTGGCAATTGATGGACTTGATGGCCTGGAAGGCCGCCTGATCATTATCAGCTAGCCGCGTTTTCGTTTTCGATTTTCGTTCATACCGGACAGGGGAACAATACCTGCCATTCAGTGATTACGAATTAAATGAGGCGTCGGAATTCGGACACCGACTTGCTAAGTTAGGGACCGACTACTAATCAGCAATCCCGGGGCCGGCTATGCAGTGCTGTGTAGCGGCCCGTAGCAGCTGTAGACCTTGTAGACCCTGTAGCTTCTTTGTCAAGCCGAAGTTGAACTATTGGCAACACAACCTTTGTGACTTTTAGCCGTGCTCGGTTCAGCATAATACAGATACCCCTCGCACGTACTACACAATGGACTCTGCGACTCGGACCACTGTTCAAGCCGAATATCTGAGCTCTCTGATGGTGTTGAGGTCAATCAACCTCATAACCCGAAACTCGGTATGTACTTCGCCTTCGTTCACTTCATTGCCCTGGAGAGCTGACGCAGTGTATACTCGCAGTGTGTAATTCTTCTTTGCAGTATTGTGGATAGATAAAAAGGCCCACTCCAAGCACAAGGTACTGAACAAGAGCAGCAATGAGTGCTACAAGCCCCTTTGTCAGAATATGAATTATTCCGGGTAGCCGCCCCGCCGCTCCGGCCCTTGATAGATATCTGATACTTATCGTACAGCCTTGTTTTCTTACATATAAACCGTGCTCGTCTGTCCACCACCCTCAGTCTTTCATCCCACATTGCGGGAGACTGAGGGTGAGTTCTCTATCTATCTACCTACTTATATTTACTTACTCATTGTGTAGTTATTGCGCCTTCCGCGCATTTTCAGGTATTTAATATACAGTCTTTCATCCCACATTGCGGGAGACTGAGGTTATTGCGCCTTCCGCGCATTTTCAGATTCTGTTAGGTTATGGGCCACCGAGCGCTAGCTCTCTGAAGACGTACCTATTGGAAGACTCACCTGCTCGCTCATCAGAGCTCGAAGCATCACAAGCACAGACTTGTATCAATCAATCAATCACACGACCTGTTGCCGAAATTCCCTCGGACTCCGGTTATCTCACCTCGGACTTCTCACACAATGTCAACTGCAGCAAACTCGGCTTCTTCTGAGCTTTCCGGAGCAGAAGACTGGCCGATTTTTCATGTTAATGCTACAGTGGAACTGCGCCTACAGGGAGTCTACACTCTGCTTGAATCTGTTATCCTCGCTGCAAATGCAGCTGATGCCTCTGTTGCTGCTGCTGCTGTTACTCCTCTGCCTGCCACAGCTCCTGTTGCTGGTGTAGCTTTTAAGGATACTCCTGGCGAACGCAATAGCCGTGCTTTAGGTGTCATTCAGAAGCTTCTTTCAGCAGAACTGCGCACAGAGTATGTCAACGAATCTAATGCTGGAACTCTCTGGGCCAAACTGCGCCAGCGCTTTGAAGCAGAAAATCGTGCCGATTCTGCAATGGGTGTTCTAGCAGAACTTTTTAGCACCAAGCTTGTTATTGAAGGCGAACCAGAGCTCATGGATCGCAACAAGATTCTTTCTCATGTAGCTGCTATCAAGACCTGTTTTGATAGGCTTGCACGCCTGGAATTTCCATTCCCCCCAGAGCTTCAGCCTCTCATTCTGCTCAGCACTCTACCAGATGATAGCTACTGGACAGGCATTAAAGGGAACATTGTGTCCTCTCTTGGTACAGGCATAACTTGGGATAAAGCTCGTGCTCGCCTGATTACTCTTGGTAAACTGCCAAAGAGTGAGAACAGCGACGACACTGCTCTAGCTGCTAAATCCACAAACCCTGGCAAAGGAAAGGCATCTCCCAAGGGCGATAAACATTGCCTTATACATGGACAAAACAAATCTCATACTTCCGATAACTGCTATCAGTTGAAGAATCTAGCGCAGGGATCAAAGGACTCAAAGAAGAATGACAAGCAGAAGTCTGAGAAAGCGAGACCTAGAAAGCGCCGTGACAAGGCAAATGCCTCTGCTACTACAGATTCTGAATCTGATTCCGATAACTCCGAACATGGACATTTAGCTGTACCTGTTGTTTCCCAGAAATCTTATGCTGCTATGTCTGCTTATCTTTTGAGTGATGCAAACCCTTCATCCAAAGCTGTGGTAATTGACTCTGGGGCTTCTACTACCATGACACCAAATGAGGCATGGTTTGAGACAGGTTCTTATAAAGTACTCAATCCACCAAAAAGGGTGCGGCTTGGTAATGACACATATTGTGATGCAGTTGGAACTGGAACCATCCGTCTATCTTGCAAAACAAAGCGAGGGATGTCTGATGTCTCTCTACGTGCATTACATGTCCCATCCTTTGGTATCACACTTGTCTCAGTACAACAAATGGCTAAAAAGGGATACAATTGCATGTTCGAAGCAGATAGCTGCATTGTTCGAAACCCAAAAGGGCAAAGAATGATTGAAGCTAAGCATCGGAAGGGACTGTACCACATTGTCTATACTCCTTTGAGTGAAGATCCACATGCACTATTTGCTATGGATATCAATCACCTTCATCGAATATCTGGTCATACAAATTTCCAACTTTTACAGAAATCTGTTGCTAAAGGCCGACTTGGTGAAATTACATCCTTGACAGGAATCCCCAAATTCTGTGAACCCTGTGTTCTTGGGAAAATGAAGAAATTACCGTTTTCCAAAAGTCAAACCAAAGCTCGTGGTCCTTTAGATATTGTATCATCTGATGTTGGTGGTCCAGTAACGCCTGAAGGCCCAGGTGGAATACGCTACTGGGTGGTCCTTATAGATCATCATTCCTCTGAGGTGTGGATTCTATTTGCCCAAAAGAAATCCCAAGTCTATTCAAAACTCAAAGAATGGCGAAAATCTACTGAGGCACATTTTCGTGCTCAAATTGCTAATTGGGAATTCTGTGAGGGCTGGACTCGATTCTTTCGCACAGATGGGGGTGGTGAATTCACGTCTCATCAAATGGAAACAGAATTCAAACGTCTAGGCATCATCCATGAAACAACAGCACCTTACACTCCAGAGCAAAATGGAGTAGCAGAGCGAATGAATCAAACACTTGTTTCCAGAGCTACAACTATGTTGATCGCCTCACGCCTTCCTCGTAAATTTTGGGTCTTAGCAATGAAAGCAGCTGGTTATACTGTGAATAGAACACCTACTTCAGCACAGGAATTTGAGATCCCTCATGAGAAACTTTTTGACCGTCCAATAAACATACGACACCTGCATCCCTTTGGCTGTAGAGCTTATCCTCTGATTCCTAAAGAAAAGCGTCACAAGCAGAAATTTGGCGATAAAGCAAAGCGTTGCATCTTTGTTGGCTACCATGAAAACAGTAAAGCGTATGACTTGCTAGTAATCAACAAAGATGGTTCTTATGGTGAAACCATCACATCTAGGCATGTTCGGTTTGATGACCAGGAACTTCATTCACCTATAGAACCAAAGCTTGAGGCACCTGCGACTTCTAGGAAAGAATATGAGGATTTTGCTCAGACACTGCGGAAGAGGTCTACCCCATATTATGGTGATGATGACGATGATGGTGAACCGGACACTTTGCCTCACCCGATACCAGGTTCAGTGGGGGATAATCTAAGTCAGGCTGATCCGCCGTCTATTGTCCATCCATCAAATAGGGGAGCTCCACCATTGCGCAAGGTCGCAGGTGTACGACAGGAACCTACTAGGCGGTCAACACGTCCACATGCAAGGGCACAACATCCCACCGCTGAGTACGACAGAATAGCTGAAGGACCACAGCATCAGTCAAAAGCTCAGCGCGATGCAGAGAATGCAGCACGTAAACAGGCAAAAGAAAATGAAGCGTCTGTTGAACCAGACATTGAAGTCCCTGACGCTCCAGAGGCAGTCTTGCTTGTTTCTCTAGATGATGCTATTGAAGAAGCCTTTTTAGCTCAGAACCCTCTTGACCCTTCTAGTTGGCAAGAGGCATTGCAGGGTCCTGATGCTGAACATTGGAGAGCTGGACTTGAAGAGGAACTTGCTGGATTCCGAGCAAATGACGTTTATGATGTTGTTCCCATACCAGACGGTGTCAAGCCTATTAAATCTAAAGTGGTTCCCAAAGTCAAAGTGGATGAAACAGGCAAAATTGCTCGTTACAAAGTCCGAATCGTTGCCAGAGGAGATACTCAGAAAGAAGGTGTTGACTACAAAGAAGTTTTTGCGCCCACTGCCAATCTTGAGTCCGTTCGCATCATTTGTGCTCTTGCTGCCAAATACGACTTAGAACTGGATCAGCTGGATGTTTCACAAGCCTACCTCAATGGTAAACTGGAGGAAGAAATCTACATGATGCCTCCGGAAGGTGTTGAAATTCCAGAAGGTCACTGCTGGCGACTCAAGCGATCATTGTATGGTCTTAAACAAGCTGGAAGAACTTGGAACAGGACCTTTGACACAGAGATTCTAAAACTCGGATTTCATCGCTTGAATTCAGAGACCTGCCTTTATGTTTATAAAGAAGGCAAACAGACTTGTTTTGTTGTGGTCTATGTTGATGATCTTCTTGTTGCTGCAACTTCTAAAGAATTCTCTTCCAAAGTCAAAAGAATGCTTTCGTCTACTTTTAAGATGCGAGACCTGGGTCCAGCCAAATACCTCCTTGGGATCGAGATCATTCGAAACCGTAAGAAGCGCACCATTGCACTGAACCAGCGTCAGTATATTGACAAAGTCCTTTCTCGCTATGGCATGACAGACTGCAAACCTGTATTCACACCTATGTCTACTGGAACCCCTCTCACAGAGAATGACCCTGATGACGACAGTATCATTACCCATATGGCTATTGTCGAAGGTGGAGCTATTGTTCCATATCAAAGTGTAATCGGGTCTGCTATGTATGCCATGCTAGGTACTCGACCAGATCTGGCATACAGTGTAGGAGTACTTGGTCGATATAGTGCAAAACCAAAGAGAATTCATTGGGCAGCAGCAAAACGACTTCTTCGATACCTCAAAGGCACCCGTCATTGGGAACTTGTATACAACGGGGCTGACATCAGCATGGACATGCAATTTCTGGGATACAGTGATGCCAATTGGAATGGAGACAGAGATACATCTCGTTCTACTTCTGGTTATGTGTTCATTGTGAACTCTGGAGCAATCGGATGGTCTAGCCGTCGGCAATCCATGGTCGCTCTATCTTCTACTGAGAGTGAATACATTGGACTTGCAAATGCAGGACAACATCTAGCATGGTTAAGATCCTTTTTTGACGAACTAGGTCAACAACAGAGAAATCCCACTGAGTTGAGATGTGATAACCGAGCTGCCATTATTCTGTCCCAGGATCCACAATACCGCGCTAGGACTCAGCATATACAAAGAAAATATCATTTTGTTCGTGATGACTTGGTTCGCACTGGAGAATGTATTGTCTTGTGGTATCCTACAGATGAAATGGTGGCAGATATTTTCACAAAACCTTTATCTCATGACAAGCACTCCAAATTCTGTCTATCTATGGGACTACGGCCTGGGTCGAGTGGGGGTGTCAGAATATGAATTATTCCGGGTAGCCGCCCCGCCGCTCCGGCCCTTGATAGATATCTGATACTTATCGTACAGCCTTGTTTTCTTACATATAAACCGTGCTCGTCTGTCCACCACCCTCAGTCTTTCATCCCACATTGCGGGAGACTGAGGGTGAGTTCTCTATCTATCTACCTACTTATATTTACTTACTCATTGTGTAGTTATTGCGCCTTCCGCGCATTTTCAGGTATTTAATATACAGTCTTTCATCCCACATTGCGGGAGACTGAGGTTATTGCGCCTTCCGCGCATTTTCAGATTCTGTTACCCTTGGCATAGGGCATAGGCCTGGTGAAAGAGTAGTCTCGGATACCCAGCGTTCCTCCGCAATCCGAGAGGGCGAGATTAGATATATCGGAGCTACTTCCTAATCTGTAATTTCCAAGAGGTGGCAGATCTCTGGACCTGACCCACCCATCACTTCACGTGTTTGACGTCGGCTAGACCCCCCCCCCCACCAAATATTTATGTTTGCTTCGTGTAATGGGGGCAAGAATCCAAGTTTTTTGCATGGAAGAAGTAGATCTGTTGTCTTCCTTCCATACACCTTCTTAAATCCACTTGACGACCATATACAGAGTGATTACTTTTGATGGTGCCGAAATTGACGGATCATCTTTATGCATCACAATTCATGAGATACTTTGAGACGGAAAGCAATTCTAAACTTGTTGGTGGGAGATAGGGGAAACTATAAACCGCTGTTATATTGATATACTGTGACTGTGACATCAATCCAACCTTTTCGGCTTCTTTGCCGACCGATCATTTTCATTTCTGAATGGTGGCAATTGATGGACCTGATGGCCTGGAAGGCCGCCTGATCAATAGAGGCTTTGCGGTAGCCACTGGTTTTTTTTTTTCGGGACCGAATGACAGCTTCCGGGTGGATTAGCCACCGTTTGTACGTCCTGTTAGAGACTTTGCGCAGAGCCACCGGTAGCCACCCAGTGGCTTTCACGGCATGCGCTGTGGAGCGGTTACGGCATATGGTGGCTCGTTTGGTGGCTCGTCGCCCGCGTTCCAGATGGGGCTTCAGGTATCTACATGGTATCTCTGTAGGCTCGGACCAGCACTTTACTTTCGGTATTACCTTCAGTAAAGGCTGGTAGATCTTAGGCGAGGCGTGGCAGAGTGCGGATGCAATAGCCCAAAATATACCCGATTGGGACACAAATCCGGAGGCGTGGGAAGGAGCTGGCGAGTACCGTTGAGGGCCCTGCAGCTCTCTGATGCAGCTGAATTTTGGCTGGATTGCAGCTGCAGCACCTCCGAATAGTTCCCTCAAATTACTTCAGGCATAGGTACAGTGTAGTAAGGCTCAATGGGGAAGGAGGGGTCGATGGTGATTATTTTTCTTTCGTCACACCCGTTGACCGCAGACTCGTCAATTAGTTCGGGACTCTATGCCTCACGTTAGCACTACCTACTGTATTAATTTGGGATGCAGAAAGACAATGAGTATTGCTCGAAGCCGGCTTTTGTGTCAATCCGTGAGAAATCAAGGAATTGGTGACTTTCTTATCGGGGATCCTGCTGCAACGGGGGAACTTTGTGCCTCAGAACAAATTCTGGTCAAAAGATCTTGATATTTGCTATGTTTCCTAGCGCATATGTGATCCGGCGAAAGATGCGGTCGAACGGAAATGGACAAGATCATGCACGTGGAAGCGTGACAGCTGTTTGTTGACGCGTCTGTTTGTCACCTCTCTCCGTCTTCTCTGGCCAATCCTTACTGTCCAGTTCTCATGTGTACCGCGCAAAGTCCGACCGGGTCAAAGCCCATGAGAAGAGTCGACGAAAAGAAGCAGATATAGCGGCGGCACTGGCGGAGTACGAGCGGGAGCGCGTCAAGCCCGCCACCCTAGGCAAGCCCAAAAATATCTCGCAATTGTCATTCAAATACGATGACACTATCTCGACGAGTACAAGGTGGTCACAGTATTCGAGAAGCAAACCAAAAGCAGCAAAAAGTCCCCATCGTCACGGAGTGGGCACCCGTGCAGTTCATGCGCGAGTCCGCGGATCGAGGCTTCCCCCTCATCCTAATGAGATCAACGAGGGGAAGAGGGCAAGAGGGTCGAGCGGGAGCGAAGGAAGGAGCTGCGAGCAGAGATTGAGCAGGAGTGGGCTGAGATGAAGCACCAGCACAATGCTGCGGTCGAGAACTGGACTTCCGAGTGCTCCAAGCTGCAGGAAACTGGTTTGAGGAAGAAAGACCTGCCCCCGAAGCCGAAATTGGGCAAGAAACCGAAGCTGCCGGTCGTGGAGGATGAGGATGAGGACGAGGAGGACGAGCCAAATGAGAAAGGTGACGTGTGACATGCGTTCACCAAGGAACCGGAATTGTGACATTTGGGATCAATATTTTGTTTCGATCGTAGTACTACATTTCAAGTTAAAACTGGCCATAGCTTTATTGTATATCTACTTGTGATACATTTGCTGGGCAGAGATCAAAAACATCAAAGCTGATCACCATCGAGCCTTACTACACTGTATTTTACACAGGAAAACAAGAGAAGGCACAGCCTCCTCCCAAAAAGGGAATTTTAGTCATATGACTTTCTGTCAAAACCTTCCCCGCGGCGACGCGCGCCGGTCGGCAAGCAATTCACTGCGGGGTTTGGGGGCGAGTACAGTGCCGGACACGCAAAGTCGACAACTTTGATCTTCCATTTATGGAAGGTGTGACACATGCCCAGGCGGCTAGTTTTCTGTGTAAACATGTTGTTATAGACCCAAACAACGGTTTTGCACGAGCCGATTTCCCCAAAACTCAAAATCAAAAAAAATTGACCCCAAAATTTTGGCCGAACACCGAGATTTCATGGGAAAATTGCAAAACATAGCGCAATAGACTCCGTTAATCGAGCTGGTTCTGTCCCTGATAACATCAAAGCGATTTCACGAGCCGTTTTGGCACAAATTCCTTGGGGAACATCACCGTATTTGGACAACTTACATCATGTTGATCAATTCTATCACAGACCATGCTTGCCGACCACCATGCCGTGCCGCTGCCGTGGGTTGGTGCTGAAAATTTGCACGGATTACCGCCCAGATTGTAGTTCAGGCCGTCACCCTTCCACTTACACCTGCCAAGGATCAGTAATTTTGCGCTCGGAGCTCAAAAGGGGTACACACAGTTTCGATTTTTGACCTCAAAAATTTGGCCACAGCCAAAATGTCGTGGGAAAAACTTCGGAGGTGGTTTTTTGAGCTTTTCAGGGGTCGGCGAATCCGAATCTGAAGTCAGATTTACCCCCAAAATTCCCGTTCGCCGGCAATCAACATTAGCGGGTTTGTGCAAAGCAACCCGGGTCGCTTTGGGACCGCTCAGATCTCGACAACGAGCAGTCCCAGGTGTGAAGTCCCAGCGACCTGAGAGTGCCCCAGGGCAATAGCGAGTTTGCGATGCAGCCATTGGATGGCTAATGGCTACTCAAAAGTCAAAAAACAGGCGCATTGACAAAGGCTAACCCTAGTTTCAGCATCCAAACTTCATTCCAGGCACCTCTTGTGTAATTTGACAACAATTTTTGGGCCATCAAAGTTCCCTAATCGGGAAATCGTTAGCCATTCAATAGCTCCAATGCCTCATCGCAATCCCTCTAATACTCCCATAGGTCGCTTAGAGCTCAGACCTGGTATCTGTTGTTGTGGAGATCTGAGCGATCGAAAAGCGACCTGGGTCGCTCGCACAAACTCTCTATTGTCGACTTTGCGTGTCCGGCACTGTAGGCCCCGAGGCAGGGGGCTAAAGCAAACAAAAAGCAAATACAAAGATCAAAAGTGACGTCACGTGACATTTGGCGCATACAGTGGCGGCAAAATCTGATGTCACCCCCAAAAAAGGAAGTTCTCATCAATTCAACTCGTTTTCTTTTCTGTGCCCTGTTTTCTGTGGTCGGACTTTCACAGTACATTCCAGACATGCAGTCAACTCTGTCTTAACCCATAGGCCTCCGTTCCGCCCAAATCCTATGGGGTATTACAGAGTTATGGGTTATCCCAGTCAAAATTTAGTCAAAATCTAAGAAAATTGTATGGGTTATGGCCCATTATGGGTTATGAGAGGGATGGGTTAAGACCCGGAAAAACCCTGCCGTAATTCGAGACCTCCGAGTTGCTGGAACCCCGGTCCCCGGTTGAACCCCGGAGCCTTTCGAGTACCAACTGAGCTCTCTCCCCCCGAAGAGGCGACTGTAGATTTGAAACACCCATCTTAGGATACCTCACACTTTTTGGGCAAGACTTTCCAACCACCTTTGACCCAGTTCTCCTCAATGAATGGACCTATCTTTCTCAATCTTTGCCGTTCCAATGCATCTGTGCCCTTGTCGCTACCAGACGGCGATGGCAAGGGCAGATTAGGGGCGGCTTGATAAAAATTTCCTTTTTTGGGGATGACATCAGATTTTGCCGCCACTGTACATACTGTACGTGGTCCACGTGACGTCACCTTTGATTTTGCCGCAACTGTACAAACTATCAATGCAATTATTGCTTTCCAGAGCACCAATTGCTATCAAGCCACAGAAACACAATTTGGATTGCTGGGTGTTGTTAGTGTCACAACTGCATGATTTAACTGATCTCAGAACCAAGTATAGATTCTCAGAATCCCAACAATCAGCCCGCAACAAGTATATTTGTGCTGCGGGGTAACATGAAAGCCAAGTACAGTGCCGGACACCCAAAGTCGACAACTGTGATTTTCCCTTTATGGAAGGTGTGACATACCCCCAGATGTCTATATTTTTGTGTCACTTTGCGAGCCGATTGTCGAAAAGATGATAATTATGAAATGATAGCCGAAAAACTTGGCCGTAACCTCAAAATTGATGGGAAAAAGCTCGGACATACTGTACCTGCCTGTATGGACACAACCGTCACGGTACAGCCGTTTCGCAAAAAGAATACGGGTTTCATCATTTCTTCCTCTTTGATTTTTTGTCTACACTTGTTGAAAAAACTCCACAAATTGTTGCCTCAGAAGGAAGGTGCCGTAAGGAACACAATTGGTCAAACCAGCTTGCACGATTGCTTGGGTCCATATGAGGATTGTAATGTGACACAGATAATAGACCAATGCTCTATGGTACCCACAGAACTTTCCCGGAAATATACCGAGGCCGGGCGAGCGAGAAATCAGATTCCGCAAACAGACCCCTTGGTGCGTCCGCGAGTTGCGACGCAGTCGCTCGAGTGTGTCGCAAGTTGAGGACTTGCGACCCTGTCGTCGGCAAAGGAGTTTCGGGGACTTGGCAACGTAATCGCTCTGTCTCTTTCCTCTTGACCACCATCGTCACGACTCCCCGCCCACAATGTTGAATGAACTCGGCCAATGCGAGTCGTCTCGCGTGTTGCGGCCGCCATCCTCCTTGAATTCTTCGCCACGATAAGCCTACCATCCACCCGCGGGACTGGCGATAATGAAGTCTACCCGTTTGAATGGAACAGCTTGGAGCAATGGTGAGCTGATGCAAGCATTCGGGTCACAAACCGGCCTATAATTAAAGTACAGGGTACACAATTTATCGTCCGGATTCCACCCAACCCCACCCGAATTTATCTACCGAGGCTCAAGCGGCCATTACTGGTCGCCATGCTTGCGAGGGCGTTTTCCGGCGTCCTGAGGGAACGGCGAGTGGGAGTGTTCTCTGGACCAGATGGATCAATCAAGGTACGTCTTTAGTTTTATTTTTTGTTCGTTGTACAACGAACTCAAAACTGCGGCGCAGAACCATCAGCCATCCCTACGCGCATTTGTTGACGTCCTATGCATCGAAAATCTCAAGTTCAAACATCCAACGCACTAGTACTGGCAGTTATATGGAAAACAACTCATTGATTCGCAATAGTAGAGACTTTGCGCAGAGCCACCGGGAGCCACCCGGTGGCTCTCACGGCATGCGCTGTGGAGCGGCTACGGCATATGGTGGCTCATTCGGTGGCTGGAAGAACAACTTGAAAAATCTCAGTAAGCCATGACATTTGAATGATACAACCCATTTTGTGCAAACCAGCAGCTGTGAGAACCATATCGCAGCCAGGGAAAAAAGTCTCAAGTCATCACGCGGTTCTCGGCTACCCGTCCTTTCCTCGGACGACCCTCGGCAAGGGCTTGCCGGCTGCCGCGAGCCACTTGAGTCGTTGTAAAATTTTGGACTCCTAGAGAGTCACAGAGCTGCTCCGGGTCGCTGATCGGAAGTCTCCTGCACGTCCGGAGCTCATTAGCTGTGACGGAAGCGAGAGGAAGTCGAGTTCCGGCACAAGGGGATCAATAAAGAACTGGTGTATGGAATTCAAGATTGGTAATATAAGTGGACTCTGCTCTGTTTCTGCTTTCTCTCCTCATCTCAACTCGCCTGCATACTGTCTCTTCATCCAAATAATCACGAGTTTGCGCGAGTTGAGGACTTTTTGTTATGATTATTAGGGGTCAGAAGTTGCATCTGGGTGGGCTAATCCCTGGGGACCAGGGTCTGAGGTTATGTACATAGTACTGGTGAGTCTCTCTCCTCTGACCAATATCACTGAGCTTGAATTGATTTCCGGCCACCATTACATCGGGATCGCCGTCGACGCTGAATCACATTTCCGTTCAAGTCAACCTCATTCCCTTTTTCGTCAAGAAGAGCCCACCCGCTATTGGGACAAGTTATATGTGAATCTACCACAGCGGGGACCTGTGATGATTACTTACCGAAATGGGCGGCCAAGAGGAATATTATTAGGCGGAACCACAATGCGACTGGGCCGCGTGGAATGTCGCAGCCTGCTGCTGCGCCGAACTCGAAAAGGGATGTCATCAACATTTTCCGGTGATGTCAAAACGTCTTTGAGATTATTTTGCGCGGGGAGTCTCGGGCGGAAATACGTCTCTCCACATAAGATTTTGCAGGAGGAGATGTAAATCGTCTTCTTCCTTTCGTGAGCATCATCTATTGGAAACGGAAGGCTACCTACCAGAAAAGCCACATTTTGCACCCAAACCGGGGGACAACAATTTATGAACTCCAGGGCGGTTTGCATATGGGGAAGTCGGGCTTTCGATCGGACAAATTGCTCGTCGATAATATCACAGGCCGGGGGCTCAAGCTAAAGAGTAATGTTTACAAAAAGGGAAGGAGCCAGCCAGGAATTAAAAATTGGCATCGCTCAATTTGCTATTGAGTAATATAGAGCCTCGGGTTCCGATCCTCCCGAGTTTTGACTGTAGGCACAGTGATCGTTCCGGTATCCACGTACAGTACCATTCCTGTTGCTCTGGATGGATTTATTTCACTTGACCGAATAAGACTTGATACTCATCGATCAGCCGCCACTAAGTAGTTTCGTCAAGATCGAATGTCCCTACCATAAAAGGAAATTCCAATCAAACTCGACCTTTTCGTATATCAATATTATCATTTGAAGGGTCTTGAGGTAGTAGAGGATGTAGAGTGATAGTAACCTGTTTGCGCAAAAACCATACGAGCCGCCAGATGGCTTTGGGCGTGTGCGCAGCATATGGCTCCTAATTCTGAGAAGTTTGAGCATCAAACCTATATTGTATGCAACATATCCGCACAGTGTGTAGTAGCTGTCATGGGCTTCCCCAAATCACCAGAATCCACGGTTAATTTATGGCATCAACAACAGTTTCTCTGCTTGAGTGGTTTCTCCCTCACTGTCTGGCTATTGCCCGTCATGAAGGTCCGCAGTTCATCACCGGGCTTTATCTAGATAAGCATGGATGGTTCTGATGCAGCTGTGAACAGAATGCCCAAGATCAGCAGCCATTAGAGCTATCGGCTGCGCACACGCCAAAAGCCACCAGATGGCTCGTATGGCTTTTGCGCAACCTCTCTAGTATGACAAACAATATGGCCTGACATCGACTTGACTCAGTTTTACCAAGGGTGTGCGGAAACCAAAAAAAAATACCTATGGCTGTTTTTTTTCAAACCGACCTTTTGGCTGAACCACCCTACCACGTAAGCATTACGTACTGCCCAAATCGAGTAATTATTCACGTGATACGAATGTACCAAAGTGCTTGACCAAAACTTGACTCAAAATATGAACTCAAAACAACTGTTAGAGGTGGCATAAGAAATTAATCACCAAATATCTACTACAACCCAGCAAAAGAGGCACCTGCATTGTATCCTCTGTTGCGGCTGAAATCAAACACAGCCAAAGTTGATCGTCCCAAATAGGAAGGACTGCCAGTGAAACCCGAAAAGAGCGATGTGAACCATATTGCCCGGGATATTTTGAATAGAAACAGCGGTAACAGTGATTTCTAGGTGAATTTGAGCTCCCGGGACCAAATTCCACCCCCAAAAAAATAATCAATTATTTTTTTTTCTGACCCTCCCAGGTCGAACCACCCTCCCTGCCCTAGGTCTCGGCTTGACGGGCCGGCACACCCTTGAGTTTTACTGCTTTAGGTAGGAAGATATTAGCCAGTTCCCGGAGGAAGCAAATGCCGTGGGGATCCCCCACTTGCGACACTGTCGAACTCACACTCGTGGCGGTGGAGACCGCAGAAAGTAACTTGAGGCGGCTAACTTGTACTTTGATGGCCGGTAATTTTTGGCTGGCGTACTTAACTTGACTTTGATGTACTTCTACAGGACTTTCCGCTGGTAAGTTGCTGCTAGGTGCGGATCAGTTCAGAATTCAACCAATCATTACAGTGACCACCTCCAGTCATCAATCTCAAAGAACCAGATGATATGTCGGGACTCCTGCTTGTGAAACTCTTGTGGAGATGACATGTAGCTTTATTGGAGTCCAGGCCGGTAATATCTACTTGGATTGACTCCAGATGGGCTTTATCAGGCCTGGGAAGCTAAAATTCTAGTGACTGACCAGAAATCAACTTGAACTTGTTTATCCCGATGCACAGCCCTACGCAGAACGAATCACAGACCGAATGGGTGCGTGCGCGACGAGAAGCGTGATTCATAATCCAATTTCCCCCCACACGGTCTGTAGCCAAGTACGAAAGCTCAAAGCTAATCAAGTAAGTAAGTACACTCAAATAGCTCGCTACAACTTAGTGGAGCCAGAAGCTTCAACTCAAACGCTGGCAATATTGTGCAGAATCATAAGCCAGCAACAATATGTGAAGTTTCAACTTAAGATACCTCCACAGCATTCTACGAAGTTTCAAGTTGTGTCCTAATCTAGGAGTCACTACCCATTGAACCAAGGGATAATTAACCCGAAGCTGGTTGTGATATAGGTGTGCACTGTGCAAACCACAATGTGCAACCCACAAGATCCGAGTAGCCCACTACCATCAATAGGGTCATTCACACCTCCCTTTTTTGCTCCCTTTTTGCATCCCTTTTTTCCCTCCTTTTTCACTGATTTTACGGTTCTACCAAAAAAACTTGTTAGAACTTGGTTGTTTTTGTCAACTGCACCTTTTTATACCTCTCAATAGAAAAGTCAACATATATTAGGCAAGGACTGAGATTAATGGGAGGAAGTATGAAAAAGGAAGAATAAAATGAGATCAAAAGGGCTCAAAGAGGTCGCTACCCATCACCACCTGCTATTTCTGGAACTATTGATGCAAATGGAGCTGATTGGGCCACATCATTTTTTGAGGGGTGGCATCGGATGGCGCCGCCAATGTATGTCAAGACCCGGAGTTCTCCACCCACCGGTGTTGTGCTCAGTCAAGAAAACCCACCGGATTCTGCCAGAACCCGCACCCGCTGCATTTTGCTAAGACAGAAAGTTGATGGATCCCAGCGGATTCCACTGGCTTTTAGCCTTGACCCACCGGTTTTTCGATGAAAACCACTGCAAGAGCCTGTTCGAATACCAGTAACCGTTACACTACACTTTTCCTTATATGGTAGCCGTGGTAATCCATCATCTCCTGAAGTTCTGCGGCGTGACATCCCATTTGGGATGGGTTGCCTCCTGTGTTGCCAACTGTGTTCGCTACACCTCATGTTTATAGGTATTCTTGAACATTAGAGGCTTTGCGGTAGCCACTGGCGGCTAATTTTTCTCACGACCCGCTGAGCACCTGGGCTCAAGTAGGCCACCCTGAGCAGCTGTTATGAAGGGCATCTCAAGGTGGCTAACTTGGCCCAGTAGCATCCGTAGTCGTTGTGTGGCACGAGCCGCCAGTTCGTGTGGCGGCTCACCGCAAAGGCTCTATTATGACTTTGGACACGAGCTGAAGAAAAAACGCCGCAAAAATCGATGACAGCTATCTACAAAACACTGGAGCGCTCCGAAAAAAAGTTCCCATTGATGCAATGACGTCAATTACCATATGAGGTAGGCACTGCCGGATCCATTGCGTCGACGGCTGGCGCGTCAGGGCGGGGCGACCTCGTGTTGCAGCCTAGGCGGCCATGGTAATCAGGAGCCGCTTGTGTGCAGGAGGGATGTTGCGGAAGGTATTGTAGGGCATGGTAGGCGAGAGAGACGTTCCAGGAGCAGTGACGAAAGGGCGAGTGTCGTTGGAGAAAGTGGAGCGGGCTGGCCGAATTAGGCAGGAGCTGTCAAAACCGTTGTGTGAACTTTTTTTCGGAGCGCTCCAGTGTTTTGTAGATAGCTGGAAAAGCACGTATTTTCGGTGGTCCAAACGCCTAGCATCACAAGGTGTCACAGTTTGATCAACCTCACCTAAGATTTCCACGACCACCATATACAGCCGTTTTGGAAACAATATACGGGTTTTGATTGAGTGGTGCCCGTTCGTTTGTGCTTACGTTTGTTGACGATTCTGTCATCGGTAAAGTCGGGAGCACCAATTATACACTCTGTGGGGCGTTGCCGTACCACATCAAGTGCCACTGGTCCCTTGTTTTGGGCCTTGCTCGCAAGTCACGGCCCTGTCGAACTCTGGGCAAGTAGCAGCTGAGTCTTGATCCTCAGTTCTGTTACAGCTGTTTTACAGTTTTTGTCCCTCCTATGTGGACCATTGTCCACATACCCAACATGTTTTACACCTGTGTGCCTCCGAGTCGCCGTATGGCTCCACTCTGACAAATTGGGCTATTTTCGGCATTTTGCTCCACCAGTGAATGCAATGGGGCTGCGGCGGAGCAGTTGAACTGCCGCCGGCTCCCCGGCGAGGGCATGCACAAGCAATCACAGGTAAACAACTTCTGAAGAACCCCACTCCATCAGAAACCGGACAAAAACCGTAAAACAGCTGTAACCCCCTGTTTTTTCCTGGTGTTCTTTGGGTGGCGGAAGCGAAAATCAGACTCGGCTGAAGTGGAGCTGGTGACGGGAAGCAAAACAAAGGTACAGCCGTTTCAGAAAAAGAATGCGGGTTTTGATCTTCTTTCCTTTTCGATTTTAATTGACAGTTGTTGACGATCTTTGACGATTCCGTCAGCGGCACCGTGCAGCTCCACAAGTCTCCACAACTGCCGTGAGCTTGTCGGTGTAAACAACTGGGCTCAAGCACGCATTTGAGCCCTGCTGGAGGTCAGATTGGAGCTCTGATGTATTCACAAAGGTTCAGGGAGCCTCACCAACTCACTCTCTGGCAAGAGAATGCGCTGAAAGAGACGAATAGCTGATTCGGCAAGGGTGGAGCCGAGGACGCGGGACCAAACACAGGTCAGCAGATTTCGAAAACGAAAATCAATCAAAAACCCGCATTCTTTTTCCGGCTGTAAGCACAAACGAATGAGCACCACTTGATCAAAACCCGTATATTGTTTCCAAAACGGCTGTAAGGAAAACAGCGACTGGTTACTGTAATAGTTATTACTGGTATCCGAACAGGTTCTAAGCAATCATGGTCTCTGAATCTGTAAGATAAGATCGCACCCGTTGTCGTTCGCCTTTCCTTCCCGCCATCACCGCCGATTTCTGGAGTACCGGCAATATCTTGGGTCTGACGCACGGCCTGGATGTCGGCGCGGCCGATTTTTTTTTGTTCTTGCAAGGTATGGCCGCGGCCGCCTCTTCGCCGACTTCGCTGTCGTCTGGGTCTTCTTCGTCGTCGCTGGAGTCGTTGGAATCGTCTGGCGGTTGAAACGCGTCCGAACCACTGGAATTGTCCGCTTCTGGATCTGAGATGCAAGTGAAAACAAATTCAAGCGTCAGACAAGGCAAATTTTTACCACTATCCATTTCCTCCTCTTCTTCAGGGCTGAACTGTGGTGTTTGGGTCTGACGATGTGAACGAGCTGGGGATGGAGGATGATTAGCGGTCCCGCCATACGCTATGTCTTCGCGCCGCTGCTCGTCTTTAATTGCAGCGATAGCCGCAAGCGCAGTATCTTTACATGTTCTTGTTTCCGTCCCGAGTCGTGAGTCCCGGGCCACTGGGTTGGTTGCGGCGCGTCGTTGGAGGGGCGGGGAGAGACATCGGTAGAGAGATGGTGGGGGGAAAGAGAGAGCAGTGAGAGAACACGTGCGGAAAGTTGGTGTCGTCTTGACAATCTTTTTTGCAAATTCGTTTCAGGCACGCACGGGTGCGTCAAATGACTCGGACTTAAAAGATCGCACCCCTCTCCTTTGTCATTTTTGCTCCCCACTCTCTCCTTGACCGTTCAGCAATGCCCCGCCAGACCTACCAGAAGAAATTCAAGCCCAAGAATATTCCTTGCCCATACCCAGAATGCAAGAAGTTCTGTACCAACTGAGGGGGACTCACCCGACATATGCGGATCCATCAAACCTTTCCCCGTCGCTCCGCACCGCAGCCGCCTGACTCCCCGCCCTCTCCCGCTAGGATGATATGGAATGGGAGCCCCTTGAGCTTCCTGGGCGCATCAAGCGTCATTTTGACTTCAATGCGGAATGCCCTTCGTACCCAAAAGTCCCGCACCCTACAAACATAGCTGTCCCGTCATCCCGTTTGATAGATACATCGCGGTGCTTCGTGATCTCAGAGGCTTTGAAGGAAGTGAGGGTACGAGGGAGCAAAAAATAAAATTGATTGAGCGGCGGCAGCGGGTAAGAGGTAGGGACGGAGTGAATTCAATCAAAATATGCTAGCACGAGGTGGGGCGTATGATGGATGGGCTGAGAGGTGAGAAGACCTGTGACCGAGAGGTTGACAAAGTGCGCACGGCCTGGCGCGAATTGAAGGAGTGCGCAAGGTTGGCGCAAGGAGTGTGCCGAGCGAGACGTCAACGGAGTTTTTAGAGCAGTGAGGAGACGGAGGACTTTGAAAAAGTGCGCGTACTTATTCGTTCGAAGGTAAAGGCTGTGATTCCAGGGCGGGAGCTCTTCAAAGCTTCACGGGTCAGACTCAAAGTCATTGCAGCGCAAGAGGCTGTACGCGGAAGCCGGCCCACGTTTGAAAATCCGACGGTATCTGGATCAAATCTGGATACCGGTAAATTCCACCGCCATCAGTATCGAGCCAAACATCTGGGTATCCGACGACTCACACTCAAGCGACATACAACATGTGTTTCGAGACGCAAAACTGTCGACTGTATAGCTGCACACACCGTTGGTCAATCAACACATTCAAGGCACTTCTCACTTGCTGTTCCCTGTGTGCGACTAATTTATATCATACAACAGGTAGACTGTGAAAAGTCAGATTGTGCTCATAGTGGAACGCACAAGCAGAAAGTTCACAATTGTGTGTCAAGCTGCAGGCAACAGTGAGTCACATATCTGTATTCTGGCCGAAAACTATCAGCATTGAAATCACTCACTCTTAGACTTGGCGCGCCGTTTATCAAGGACGTCACAGTGTTAGCGAATACTTGCGACAAGTGTAGTTTTGGAAGGGGCTTTCCGGTCGTATAAGTTGGTCTGTACAGTACAGCGGCGTCAACCCCGCCGTGAACAAACACGCGCATGTATAGAACAACTTGTACAATATCTGTAATTTCTGGGCGATCGGAATTCCCAGTCTTTACTCTACAGTGCCAACCGCCACCTTTTCGGCACACGTGCCGTGAGTGATCGGCTGCGAATTAGAGCTCGAAACCAATTTTTTTTGGAAGGAAACCGATGAAAAGAATGCGATTCACGTTAAGACCTCATTTTCTTACGTAATCGGTCATTTTTTTTGGCTGTTGAATCAAAATTTCCTACATTTTTTGCCCTTTTCTCCGCTCCTGGCGGTCTAAACCTTGATCTACTTACCGTGAAAGCACAAGAAATAGACATTCTGCCTCGGTCCGAGGCTCTATGCACCGGTAAACAGTGTGTGGCTGTGCAATCGGTCATTTTTTTTGGGTCCGAAAACTGAAATTTGATGCTACAGCTTAGCCGTTTACAAGCGATAGCTGCAATCAAACTGAGTCGTTTGCCGCAGTTTCCGAGGAAATGGGCCTTTTTTTGCGGCCCGAGAAAGGATTACAAATTTTTACTTTCCCACACCCTTATATGGTACAGTTGCGGCGAAATTAAATACATTACCATAAAAGGAAATTCTCACTATTTTCATCCCTTCTGACTTGGAAGCGCCGGGAGAAAGCTTGATGATACGATGGGAGGTCTCTAAGTAGGGGTGCTCAATTCTTAGCTCGTCAGCTCGTCCCGTCCAAAAAATTAATTAATTCCCTGATGAGCTGATGAGACTATGATCTCACTCCGCCTGTGGCTCCATTCTGCGTCATATTTTGATCAATCCATCACCGAATTAATTATTTTCTGGACGAGACGAGCTGACGAGCTAAGAATTGAGCTCCCCTAGTGCAGTATGTAAGTTTGACGTTCTCTCCTTAACGAGGCACGAGTGATGGCGAGAACAGGGTTTGTGGATCAGCGGTGATCGACGATCGGAGTCTCTTGCTCTTGACTCCGATGTCGACTCCGCCGCCTCCGTCTGGCTACGCTCGCTGCTTGCGAGCGCTTCCTTTTCTTGTTTTCTCTTTCTTGTCTATCGGCTGGAGTCGACATCTATTTATCTTTGGGGGCCCTCCTGGCGCGATGTCGAGCCGTTTCCATCTGCTAGCCCCTCATGGGGGCATTTTCCGTTGCTCATCGCAATCCTCGAGGGCTCTCAGGCCGCCTCTCGTCTACAAGCTCTCTTGGTCGTCGTCTATCCAATGTGGGTTCGCTGCTAGCGCGCGACGACGACGGTGCTCTGTCTCTGAGCCCCTGTCTCACTGAGGTCTTGTTTGGTACGCCACCATCAGATTGGCCGTCCGTGACTGGAATGCTTTGGTAAATGTGTCTGCGACGCGCGCCGCTATCTATCTATTTTCTAGCAGAGTGTACAGGCGACACCTGCATTCTATCCATCGCGTCACTTTTACATTTACTTCGGCATTCAAAAGCCTTTCTGCGGGTGGAGTTTTACACAAGCTCGCAGTGGGACATGCAACTCTTTAGTGCGTCGTGTTCTCCTAGTTTCATGGGTATCCCTCTGCGGATGCGTCGCTCACTCCTAGGACATTGGGGATCCGCCGAAGAATTCCCCATTGCGCCGGAGAGCCCGTGGGGCTGGGCTCTCTCCCGCTTTCCATCCATCCACCCAGACTGAGTCGGCGAGCGTCATCCACAAATTGACGTTCTCTCCTTAACGAGGCACGAGTGATGGCGAGAACAGGGTTTGTGGATCAGCGGTGATCGACGATCGGAGTCTCTTGCTCTTGACTCCGATGTCGACTCCGCCGCCTCCGTCTGGCTACGCCCGCAGCTTGCAAGTGCTGCGATTTCTTGTCCCTCCCACCCTTCCCTTTTTACATATCCTACTTTTGCTCAATCTTGATGCTTTTTCCCTTGCTCGGGGTTTTCCCTCAACGAGGTTTTCCCGGGAAGGTTTTTAATGCACTTGATTTGAAGCCCCTTCTACGTACATTTCAACTCCATCCATTCTGCCATTTCAAGCCATATATCTAAGACTCTACTCTACTGTGTTGATTTGTACGTAGGAAATATATTCAGGGCCAATGGGGATCCGCCGAAGAATTCCCCATTGCGCCGGAGAGCCCGTGGGGCTGGGCTCTCTCCCACTTTCCATCTACCACCCAGACTGAGTCGGCGAGCGTCATCCACAAAATGAGGTAGGTCGTTTGCATCACGATTGAGCAAGAATGGTGCAATAAACTGTAATCTAAATCGGTCAATCGGAGCCCAAGTTAACTTTCCCATGAATCATTTTGACCGCCAAAACATCTGAATTGGCGACCCCAATGTTGAGCTTGCGATGACTCGGCCGCGTTGCCCTGTCCAGAGCTGATTTAACAGAAAGTTCCTTTTATGGTAATGCATTTAATTTCGCCGCAACTGTAGTCGAGAGGTGATGAGTGGCACTGTAGGCTCGTCTCACCCTCTCTTGTATGGGGGACGGTTTTTTTTTTTTTTTTCGTATCAGCATTTCTATACCGCAAGTAAACTAACTACTAAGACGCGACTACAGCCGTTTTGGAAACAATATACGGGTTTTGATTGAGTGGTGCTCGTTCATTTAGGGGTCGGTTGCAGTATTTACAGTACTATTGTGCCTAACGGGTATGAATTCTCCCAATGGGTCTGAATTTTCGATAATCCTGCTTCCCCTTTGACCCTTTGGCCTCCGGAATTTTCGGGATGAGTTTTTATGCTTCTTCTCTATGGCTTTGCAGAATTCTATTGGGATACAGACAGGACGAGGCGTTGAGAAAAGGGTGCCGATCCATCAAGGTAAATTGATGGGGTGATGATTGAGATCAAAGTACTCGCCAACCCGGTAATTGCTTTTGGACCACTTCCCTTTCGTCGTAAGATAGAGAGCGTGGGATCCCGGCACCTTACTTAAGCACGTTATGTAATGCTTCACACGGCCAAATTCCCAGGTGCGCAAAAAAATTCATGGTCTTTCCGGCCTGCAGAGGGGCTGACCTACAGACTCAGTAGCCGCTCTGAAATTTGGTTTTCGCTTGGAAAAGCATCTTCCAAACTGCAAGGCCAACAGGTTGACAGGTCCCACCCTCGAGCTGCCGAAGCGTGCCGAGATGACTATCCTGTGGCTGTGCTGGCCAAATTTTCCTCCGAGATTTTTGAAAAGTGTTCCGTTTGGTGAGAAAACCACATAGAAACACTGGGAAAAAAAAGTGGTCTCAATTTTTTATGGATCATATAGCAAGAGACCAAGGGACGTCTGCCCAATATGAACCCTTCATTGAACCTCTATCTAAGACTTGTATTGGGCAAAATTCCCAATCTGGACCTTGGCATCGTGCTATAAGCCCTCAACGTCGAGCGTGACAATGTCACAGTGTGATGCTGACATAAGGGTGCGGGGATCCCACGCTCTCTATCTTAGCTCAAGTGCTTTGGGGTTCTCGCAGAGAATTGGTGAAAGAATAGATCCCGAAAAAAACCGGGGCCAAACGATAGACGGGGGAGCAGGAGTACTGTACCATTTCGGTCAATTCAATTTAAAGTTCGTCTTTGGGCTGAATCGAGCGTGACACCTCGAAATATTCGTCAATGGTGCCGAAACTGGGTCGGGTTTGCTCACCTCTTTTCAGAGAAATTTGAACAATTTGCAGCCCCAGAATTGCAACTCCCGGATGAATGCGGCTGATTTTGCAAGATTTTGCTCTAAAAAGACTGAAATGGCTGGAATTCGCGGTCGTTTGAGCCAGTCAGAGACCAAGACTCACACTAGTATAAGAAAATTCGGGAAAAGCGCCGGAAATGTTTGTTTTGGGGGGCTCAACGAGGATAATTCTATTTGGCAACCCGGTTTGTTTGGCAACCCCTGGCTTTTTTGAGGGTTGCCAGATACAACTGGAGCATACTTGTAGATAAGAGATAAGATATTCAGATAAGGCGGGCCAAGGGAAGATCTGGGGACTGCCCCGGGTAGTCTGGGGTAGTACAATTTATTGTAGTGTTGCGTTCCAAAGAAATGAATTCAATTTACAACAACTCGTCTACGCTTCCTGGGAGATAAAACCAATCCCACCTCCGCTAAGTCCCGATCAGCTGAATGTCGTTTCTTCTTTTCAATCCAGGTGCCTGTGACGCGTGACAGACGAATTGATCGAAATAGCACAGTACATACTTAAGTTCGGTGGTGCTGACATCCGTCCGAATAAGTCCGAAGAGGTCCGGCCATCGTCTGCGGAGTTTGCCGGTTCTTTGATTGATCGGATGATCAGATCAATCAAATTCGCTTGACCGACCTATTGAAGGGTCTCGGCCATTCTGGACAAATAAGCGACGTGATCTGAACTGTCAGATTCGAGATCTAGATTGCCCCAGTGTTTTCTTCACTGCTTCAGCAGCTGATATTCAATGGCCTGATCTGCATCGACACATGCCAGGACACCAAGCTGAAGAGGCACCAAACGGTCCTGAGGGGTATCGTATCCGATGGGCTGACTTGAATAAGAATCCAGGTTAGCAAAATTAGCAGATTCTTGACTTTGGTTGCATACTGATATATATACAACTAGCTATTGCTGCATACTATTTTCACATACGTTGGCAGATATTCTTTGAATACTTCTTGAAACCTCTATTTGACATTGTGGATTACCGCCATATAGTGCTGGCCATAAATACGATACGATACGAATTTTCCGTATCGTATTCATATTCAAACATATTCTGAAATTTTGAATACGCCAGCGGCGTATCGTATTTGTAGTGTATCGTATTCATATTCATAGCGGCTGAATACGAATATATTATGAATATATTTGAATATATTCTCTCGCCTGAAACTTACTCTGGCTGGCACATTAACCAAGTCAAATAGGTGTTCAATACGCTTGATTATCATTCGTATTCCATCCAATCAATGTCCTGAATGACCTGCACCATATAAAAGGTCTAACTTCAACATGGGACGGCTCGGAGACCAAGGATGCCGGTATGGAATGTTTATCCGAGATGTCGGAGAGACTGGTCGGATTTATGCCGAAGGCCTCGGAAGACTTGCTGGGTTGATTGCCGTGTTCAGGGCTGATATAGGCCAATGATTACCCCGAAAATCTCGGCCGGGAGCTACTGCCGAGGGGCCAAATCACGCCGCAGTGGTATTCAAACGTATTCAAATATATTCGAGTATGCCACGGCCGTATCGTATTCGTATCCATATTCTGGCATATTCATATTCACCCGTATTCATATTCAGTGAAGGGCTCGAGAACCGTATCGTATTCATATTTATTTGAATATATTCAAAATATATTTTTTCGTATCATATTTATGGCCAGCACTACCGCCATAGTATGGGATTACTGGTTCCGTGATGAGTGGCAGACCCGAGGTAGCACCCATATCCATGGTTTTGCTTGGTTTAGACATGCTCCTAAAGTGGAAGAGCTGCATTTCAAATTGCAAGAACATATAGACAAGTTCATTCGGTTTTGGGATGCACTAATATCAACAATGAATCCCGGAAAATCCTGCCCTCCTGCTGACATTCATCCATCTGCTCGGCTTTTTCCCACATTAGAAGACACAAAGCAAGAGCTGGCAGAAGCATTGAATCGGTTTCAGCGCCATACCAAATGTGTACCTGGGTATTGCTTGCGGCGAAACAAAGTAACTGGTGAACAAGTGTGCAGATTCAACTTTCCAAAAGAGCTCTGTGACAAAACTATTTTGAAACCAGCTCCAGGCCAGGAGTATCCTGAGTTGTTCACTCGCAGAAATGATGATCTATTGAATTCACATAATGTGGCAATGCTTCTTGGATGGAGGGCCAATATTGATATCAGACCGGTTCTTAACAAGAATGCGGTCATTGCGTATGTTGCAAAATATGCAAGTAAAGCTGAAACACAATCTTCAAGCTACTCAGACCTGCTTCACAAAGCAATTTCGCGCCTTGATGACACCGATAAAGCACAGGTAGCATTTCAGAAAATGTTGTCTTCATTTGCTGGGGAACGAGACATCTCAGCTCAAGAGACTTGTCATGTGCTATTGAGTTGTCCAATGGTTCACTCGTCTCGCCAAATACGCAGCCTCAATGTGACTCCTGGCGAGGAAGAGGATGCTGAGATTGATTTTGAGATAAATACGACACGACGCACTGGAATACTTCACAGATATCGGACACGACTTCAAAGCACAACAACTAAACCAGCAGCTCTGGAAAAGCTAAAAACTACTTCTTTACCTGAGTTTCTGAGGCACTGGAACTATCGGGGTCAGACGTATTCTGAGAGAGGAACAAAAGGCGCACTTCCATATGTTGTCAACATCTCGCCTCGCTTTTCATGTAACCCAGAAGATGAAGAGACTTATGAGAAGTGGTGCTATGCACGAATGATTCTCCACCATCCATTCACTCAGGAAAACGAATTGCTCAAAAATCACACCAGTTGGACTGAAGCATATACACAAGACTGTGCTGATCAGCCTGGGCATCAGCATCCAAATGACACTCTACCAACTCCTGGTGAATTGGAAGCAGATGATGAACCAGACTCAGACTCAGAGTCGATGCCTCCAGACGAAGGGGATCCACGTCTAGAGCATTTCCAGCCAGAGTGGATGCAAGAGATTGGCCGGAGACCTAATGACAACAGAGTCAATAGAGGGTTTGCGAAGAGCCATTGGAGCCATTGAATGGCTACCGATTTCCGTATTAGGAAAGTTTGATGGGCTAAACTTTATGTCGAAGTCAAGAAGAGCTATTTGGAATGAAAATTGGATGCTCAGACCGGGGGTAGCTTTCGTCAATACGCCGGAATTCGGGCACTTGCGTAGCCATTAGCCATTCAATAGAGGGTTTGCGAAGAGCCATTGGAGCCATTGAATGGCTACCGATTTCCGTATTAGGAAAGTTTGATGGGCTAAACTTTTATGTCGAAGTCAAGAAGAGCTATTTGGAATAAAAATTGGATGCTCAGACCGGGGGTAGCTTTCGTCAATACGCCGGAATTCGGGCACTTGCGTAGCCATTAGCCATTCAATGGCTGCATCGCAAACAGGCTAATGGCTGCATCGCAAACAGGCTAATATTGAAAGTCGTTTGGGAGTACGTCAGATGGACCTTGATTATGAGTGGGTTGCAGACTCTCCTAATGGTGTTGAACCTGCCAAAACTGCTTCAGCTTGGCTTTCAGAACAGCTTAAACAGTCCCCAAATGACGAGATTCAGGCTTTACCTCCAGTTGATTATAGAACTTTGAAGGGCAAGCAGCAATTGGTATTCTTGCAGGTGAATCAAGGCTTTGAGAGCTGGCGAAGACGTAAAGCCACTTCGAATCAATATAGATGGAACAGCAGGAAAAGGGAAATCTGTAATTATTAGGGCAATCACTTCAGCTCTCAGAGAACTATATGCGGATGAGCTAGAAAATCAAGATCCAGTGATTCGAATAGCACCAACAGGAATTGCAGCCTTTGGTATCCGTGGTTGGACTATAAATTTCTGCAAAGGATCCAAACTTTGTTCCTCTAGCTCCAACTTCTCTTCAGCGAATGCAGAACAGATGGAAACCAGCCAGAGTTGTTGTCATGGATGAAAAGTCAATGATAGGCAGAACTCAATTTGGGAAGTTTGACCGACGTCTTCGCCAGATATATCCAGCAATGTCACACGAAACACTTGGAGCAATGGCCACAATTATCTTTGGAGATTTTCTACAGCTCCCTCCAGTTGGTGTCATGATAGTGCCCTCTTCTCTACCAAGGAAAGCCCAGGAGCACGGGGACAACTTGAAACAGAAGGTCGCAAGGCTTATGAGAGTTTCAACCAATCTCTGACTTTGACTGAAATCTTCCGCCAGCAAGGAGATACACCAGAGCAAATTGCATTCAGAGATGCACTCATGCGGCTGCGGACTTATAAAACAACTGCGGCAGATCATACAATGTACTCCACTCGCTTTTGGCACAATCTGTCTCCTGCAGAGCAAGATGAATTTCGAGAAGTATTGCATTTACTTCCAACCAAGGAAGCAGTTGATATGGTGAACAAAACTCAACTGGCTGCCCTCAATATTGAAGCCTGTTGTATGCTGTAGAGCCAAACACCACCGTATCAATGGAGCAAAATCTAGAAAGGCACCTGCTGAAGATGCTGAGGGATTGGAGGCTGAAATTTATCTCGCTGAGGGGGCTCACATCATGATTACTCGAAACCTGTGGACATCCAAAGGACTGGTTAATGGAACTCAAGGCATTGTTAAAAAAATCTGGTATCTGCCAGGCAGCAAGATTTACCAGCCGTAGTATTTGTACAGTGTCCTGAATACACAGGTATGTATGTGAACTACGGCTATTTAGATATTCTAATCCTGTAAATTAGGACCACCAACTCATGGTTGGGAAGGTGTACAACCAGATTGGATTCCAATTGTTCCTAGGACAGCAGAATGGGAATCTAACGGAGTACCATTATCACGATCACAATTTCCCCTAACATTGGCATGGGCTATCACAATTCACAAAAGTCAAGGTCTGACTCTCACCAAAGCAGTGATTGATCTTGGCAAACAAGATTTTGCTCCTGGGTTGTCATTTGTTGCAATTTCAAGAGTGAAAACATTGAACGGAATAGCATTTCGTTCACCTTTCCTGTTGCAAAGATTGCAGAAGCCAAATGAAACCACAGTGCGTCAGATGCTCAGAGTTGATTTGGAGGGGAGAGAGGCTTTGGGCTTCAAACTCGATACTTATGGATTCAATATACAGGATATTCTTAATGAATTTCAATTTCTTGAGCCTTTTCAACAGTTGCACGAGTACTTAGAATAGACCGGCGAGTATACTTACTCTGTACTATGTAGTATGTAATTCAGTAAATTGCATGTACAGACTGAAGCAAGCTTCCCCTCCTATGTGGACCATTGTTCACATACCCACATTTTGGACAACTCTGGATGTCCGGCATATGGTGTCACTGGTGTTGTTCCGTACGTCGTTGGCTATGGTTTCTTTCTTCACGTTCATTGATGCATGCATAGTTGATGCCATGAGCTTGGTTGTGACTTGCGAGGTGGGGAATGTTCTCGCGTGCTGCTGGTATAGCGCTGAGCACCGAGCAATCACTGTAGCGTCGATAATACTCGGCATTACCAAAAGTAACCGAATTTAGAAATGCCTTGCTTGCGACCAGCTAATACAGTTAGCAGTTGGTTCAACTGGTGGGGGAGAGGGGGGATGGTCCTATGCTATTGCACATAACACGTGCCGAAGTTAATGGGCTTTCCCTGAGCTGATTTTTTATGTTTGTTTATTTATGTGTCAAATCAACAATTTCTTGCTCTGTTTTAGTACCCTCATTGATAGCCCAGCAAACTCTGAGTTCTCAGGGACAAAGTGATAAGATAGTAGACCTATTTTTGAGGTACCCACCCACCTGAAATCCTGGTGACTGTGTTCCAAAAAAGGCAAACACAGTTCGTGCTTTCGCGAACGAACCGGAAATAAGCATAAGGATCAACTGATCCGTTATATTTGGTAGGTGGGATAGGTTTCAAGCTCATCTTAGTATCCCGTCGAGATTTTGATCTCGTCCTACGAGAACCTTTCGCACGTCGCGATTTACTAGATTTTCGCGACTTACGAGATTTGCTACGTTTTCCCTTGTGTTTGCGGGAACGAGATTTATGATGACTCCGTTTCACAGACTTTCCAGAGTCGGTACCACTCTCGTCAGAGCTGGAAGAGCTATCCGAGCTGCTCGACTCGTCGTCCGAGTCAGAGGAATCTTCCTCGGAGGAATCTGAGCTGGAGCTCGAGGAACTCGAGCTGGATGAACTCGAGCTCGAGCTTGACGAAGGTGGGGAGGAATTCCGAGCGGCAGCTCCGCGAATAACTTTGTCAATAAATGTTCCGCCTACAAGGGGTCTAGCAGGATGGGAATTCGAGCGTTTCTGTGCGCTTTTACCAGAACTTTTGGTGCGAATTTCCCGCTCAATGCTCGCTTCAACCGCCTCTTTAGAACGGTTCTTAGCCTGTTTAGCCTGCTTCTTTTTAAGCAACTTAGCGGTGCGTTTCGCTTCCGCTATTTCAACGTCTTTCTGACGCTTCTCCTCAAGTTTGATTGCCTTCAAGCGTTTCTGAAGGTTCAATTTCTCGTCTGCTAGAGAAATAATGGTCTGGCCAGACACTGATTCATTCTGAGGAGAATTATATTCAGGTTTATTAATTACAACGGTAGTAGAAGAATTATCCGATGGTACATTATTCACGGGCCCACCCCGGAATAAGTCAGAAGGAGTAGAAATAGGCTCCTTTTAAATTCGATTAATTTCTTCAAAATTAGCGAACGCGGCGCGTTGAGCTTCAAACTCAGCTTCAGAGAACTGGTCCGACCAATCAACCTCGCCCCAATTGCGAGGATCAGGTCCTTTACCCTTCGGCTGAGACGGCCCTTCGCCTCGGGAGATTTCGCTTTCAGAAGGCGAAGCCGAGCGGACTTCAACCTTCCGAACCGGTGCGGGAGTGGATTGCGCCTGAGCACCTGTGAAGCGCGGTGAGTTAAATGTGTTCAATTACACTTTCGCAATTTTATCCTCATCATCAGAGGCAAGAGAGATGAGTTCCTCGTTGGAAACACGAGAAGCTCGACGGCTCCTATCAGCAGCCTTGGCCATGCGCATGTAGCGCTTGCCAATCTGCCTAAGCTCCTTGGAGCTCATTTCCTTAGTCGCACGTTCAATTGGCGACGTAGAAGCGGAGGTAGAACGATTAAGTTCGGCCCCAACCGACCTCTTGTCTCCCTTGTGAGACCTGGAAGACTGGCGAGTAACCTGCGTCCAGGTCTCGCGATTCTCGCTTGCATCCAAGTTGAGAATACCAAAGTCCGCGCTGCTGTCAAGCAACGGGACAAGAAAAAGCCCGGAGCCTTCCTGAGAAGGAAAAGCTCCATCCACCACCTGAGAAGGTGGGGCACTAACCGCCCGAATGGGTGGTGAAGCAGAAACAACCCGGCTGAGCAACAGCTCGGGTGTAACGCTGCGCGACTTGTGCGAACATCAGGAAAACCCCAATCTGGTAATTAGTGACAATCTGTGCTAATTACCGCTAATTGGCAGATTATCGAAAATTATCAAAATCGAAAGGTCCGATAATCTTAGCGATAAATTGTCGATAATTTGAGCCAATTATGAACTTTAGCAGGCAATATCCAGTGCTTTATTCTGCTTGCTTTGACATTTTTCAGACTTTGTTCGGGTGAAGGGGATATATTTCAAGTAAGTAACACTACAACATGTGAGCTAGAGTACAGTACGGCGTCCCTAATACACTACTGCTTGACATCACCATACCCGGCGGCCTATAACGGCGAGGCATACGTTCGCACTACATGGACTGAATGAGGCCGATATCACGTTGCTGGCAAATGAGCACTTACCCGGCGCCATATCGACATTGAATTCTACATGTAGGAACTAAACTTGGTTCTCAATCAGTAAGGGAACAATATAGTAAGAAGATATACATACCTGATGATGTCGACAGCGGTGGAGACGTGGCAAAGCATATTGAAATGATTTACAGACTATAGTAGGCCTGTCGAAGGAGAAGGTTAGTATGTATGGATGTTTATTTCAATGTAGAAAACAATACCTAGATGGAAGGAGAAGTGCACTGGAACAAACAGAGAAAGCAGAAAGCAGAACTATAGAATATCAAAGAGTAGGAAGTGAGCGGGAGAGAGGCAATAGCTTACACGGCAACAGCAGACCTTTGACGAATGGGGGCTGGGACGAGCGCCGGCTGAAAACAGTGCTGAAGTAGAGAGAGAAGGGGGGATGAGTACGGTCTAGAGAACAACGAAAGCAGTGGACATACCCGCATCATCGCAACACCCCCCTGACAATAACTCTCGACGTCGAAGGCTGGTAAGTGATTCTGTACTGGGTTGAGAGCAATGAAGAGCAGAAGGGATGAAGAATCCACCAGTGTAAGTGATAGGCTTGACGGGTGCCGCGTCTTGAAGCAGGGAGATAGGGTCGGGGCGCGAGAGGTGGGAGAGAGGTGGGGATGGTGGTGGTTTGAGAGAGAGAAAGGTTGGGGAATTTACGAGAGCTTTGTGCGCTGGCATGCCACGTGTGTGATGCGATCATTTTTCTGGGGATCCTGACTTATCCGACGGCATCCGAGGAGGTACGGCATGTGTCGGCTAAGGACTTAGTGAAATTTTGGTCAACTCGATCCTGTGCACTCAGCCAGAAGTCAACGCACATCTTACCCAGATTGCTACTAGTGCTCTTGATTCACCAACTCATAACCTTACAAGCCTTCCTTGGGCTGTTTCTGCCATATCACCGAAAATGCCGATATTTTGATGATAAAATTGCGGCATTACTGCCAATTGCCGAGAATTGTTGAGCATTACTCAAATTATCACGATTATCGCTAAACCGCGAAGATTATTGATAATTTACCAGTTTGTGTTTTTCCTGATGAACCCAAAGCCGACTTGGGAGCGGATTGCTCGGGAGCGCGATGCTCGGAACCAAGAGAAGAAGAAATAGAAGTGGAAGACTCACTATCTTCCGGATATTCCTCGACGGTAACACGATTGTTCCGAGTAGTAGCCCGAGTAACATAAAGAGAACGTCCGCTTCCACGAGTAAATTGAGCCATTGCGTCGCGATGAAAGAGTACAAGAAAAGAAGCAAGAGTTGAGACAGGAGATGAGACAAGAGAAAAGCTTTGGTGAGAGAGTCGTCGTCGAAGTCGGTAGCGGCGGTTGATCAGACCACAGGTAACCAGAGCAAGCGGCGACGAAGAGCAAAGATACTAGTTAAGAGTCAAAAATATGTGACGAAAGATTACCGTTTAAGCAATAGTTTCGGCACACGAAGTATTTGTTGAGAGCTGGTGGCGAACAAAGTGACTGTTGTAAGTTCTAGATTCACCAAAGTGTAAAATAAAGTACCAGACAGTATTTAAAGAAATCTAATAATCAAGACAATGCGGAATGAAGTCATACATGAGCGCAAAGCAATGTACGGAGCGGGAAGTGGAGAATAAGTCTGAGTCAAACGCGGTCACGAGATAAAAGAGAAAAATGATAGTGTTACATGAATTCAATGAACCAGTTTTCGGAGCCTAAAAATTACTTCCCTGGGCAGTGAGAGCGCAATTTGTCGAAAATGCCCAATTTTGGAAGGAAGTTTGTGATTTCCGCCAAATCTTTGAACATTTCCATGGAAAATTTGGTGTATAAAAAGTTCCTACAAACTATATCTCCCACCAGCAACAAATGTGGACTGAATAGCCTCTTTAAAGGACTAGAACCAGCAGAATTGTGAATTTTGCTTTGCAATATAAACACCACCTGGTGTTCCTATGCATGTTTAATTTGAGTTATGGGTCTATGTATACATGCTCTATGTTGTCGCGACCTGGGGGGACGGATTCTAGCTTTGTTTACTGTTGTTGCTCTTCTACGTTATTTGGCCCATTTGGGTGGAGCCAAACTTTGGCCCTTGAACTCACTCAAAACAGACTGTATTGACCCCGAATTTTTGACGGATCTGCAGAACGGATGCGGGGCTATTACCCTAGCACAAAAAACTCAGAGTTCTGGTGCGTTTTTCATCGAATAATCTGCGGGGAAAGCTAATCGTTGCACTTCCTAGTTTACGACTGTACACTTGTAAATTATAATATGCATGTAAGTAAGGTAGTAAAAGCCAACAGAAACAGTAATGACAACAAAAGGGTAATCACCCTTCAAATGAAGGGTGAAAGAGTTTTGTTACATATTAGCGAGTTTGCTATGCAGCCATTGGATGGCTAATGGTTACACAGAAGTCGAAATCCAGGCGCATTGACAAAGGCTAACCCTGGTCTCAGCATCTAAACTTCATTCCAGGCACCTCTTGTATAAGTTAACATCAATTTTTGGAGACGCATACCCATCCTCACATATCCCCGCGCCAACGATGATTTCATTCCAGACAGGTGGAATAAAGCATTCGGACGAACGTTATAACACACCTTCCTTGCTGCTTTCGCGTTCTGAGTCGTCTACGCCGCCCCGTTCACAGATGTTGACGTCGCAGATTCAATCCAAGCCATTGTGCGCTTCAGTCGATTGCTCACCCTCTTCGCCCATAGCCGCCGAACTCGTCGAATCTTTCTTCCAGCTTATATACTTCATCCTCCTGTATTTTCTAGAGCACCTTTCTATTGATTTAGATTTCATTTCTCATCCTCTCGCATGATCTCGTAGTCCCTCGCTGTCTCACGCCTCCGTCTCGTCCCTCGTTGCCTACGCCTTCGGATTTCTATATTCTTCTGTTTCTTTTCATATTTGCCAGTCGAGCTATGAGCAGGTGATGGCCCACTCGCACACTCTTCTAGTTGTTGTCATAGTCGCGTTCGCGCTTAGACACGCTGGAAGCATGTCACTTTTGAAGCCTCCGGGCGCGGAAACAACACAAGGTGTGTGTGTGTGCGAGTGGGTACGAAGCCGATGTGGGCTGTGACCTGAGTCCACGGCTACGACGAAGGCAGGGAGCGAGTCGGAGAGATAGAGGCGGAAGGCAAGGATGATCTATAGAAACCAATACAAACACGTCGTAACTACAGTGGCGGCGCCATCTGATGCCATCCCTAAAAATAGAACAGCCCATTTCTGGAACTTTTGATGCAAGCGGAGTTGATTGGGGCCCCATCATTTTTTGGGGGGTGGCATCAGATGGCGCCGCCACTGTACGTCAAACTACAAATCCACGTGATGCGCAGCCAGCGAGGCGCCAAGCTCAACAGGGCGCAACGGCCAAAGCACCGTGACAAAACGGTTGCCTTTTTTCCAGGCAACGGAGGCTCCGTTCGCCGTGACCCTTGCCACCAAAAGCAACCACCCAGGCTTGATTTTGAACTGAAAATTACAGTACCTCTGCTACCACCGACATAAGCAGCGCGAAAAGCAAGCCAGATTCATTCACAGTTTGTCGGGGCAAAGATCTGATTTTCTTCTTCGGGTGTCACCCTTTTTTTCAGGCAACGGCCTCAATCGTGACCGTGGGCCTGAAAGAAGGCAACGCAACCAAACCCACCGTGCCCGCGACCGCTCCTCCCAATACAGGCAGCTACAGTACTTCGCACAGTGTGAACACCAACTTTTTCTTAGGACACATCAAGACCGGTCGATCTCGTTTTGATCGCCCTTGCAAATCTGGAATAGCCTGAAATGTGAATCCAATACCAGGGCCCTGATACAAGAGGTGAGCGATCTTCCCGATCGTAACACAGACCTCTTTGACAACCCCCCCAAATTAGGTAGTCCGATAAAGCCGACCAACTTTTCCCTCGTCCGACTTTCAGTTTCTTACTGTGCCTCACAATTAGAGCCAAACACCCTGGAAATTCGTCTGCCCCCCCATTCTTAGACGTCACAAGGGCTTGGTTAAGCTACCGTTTCTCTCCACCTCAAGTTAACTTCTCGGCTACCCCCCTCAATTCCTCTCGGACCATCAAGTCGCGTCTGTCAGACTCTGTCTCGGCTGCTTTTCGTTGGACCACTGATTGTTTTGCATTCTTTACAGGCTGTACGCGTTCGATTATCGACGCCGTTTCATCCCTTGGTTGCCGGGGTCTGGTGTCAGGCTTGGGTGGGAAGTCGAGTCCGAGGTGTGTTTCTTCTAGATTCGCGAATTCAGGTCTAAAGTGATTACCGCAGTTTCTCTCGCTGTTTACCAGGTTGCAGTGCTGTCAACAAGCCCACCTCGGGGCGGAGCCGCGTCAGTCACGACCTTGACGCTTCTCGATGCTCTGAGGTTTCGTGTATGTCGATGTCGCGCGCTTTGACGGCGGGGGGATGTAGGGTTATCAGAGGGTAAGTTGGTATCGTGGTACATGTTCTATATACCTATATAAACTGTTGTTCCTCCATTTATGATCCCTGTGTGAATCAATTAGCGAAAGAAAAGGATTAGGGGCGCGGCCAAAATGAAACATTCTGGCACAGTTCTGGCGCCAGAATCGAATCTGGCGCCGAGGATCCCATAATGGAGCCAGCTCACTTCTGGCAAGCTGGCATTAGCTGGCAGACCTGGCGCCAGCTCTGCCAGCTCGAAAACATTTTCTTGATGAACAAGATTCTAGCGATGACACGCCTGTCACCTTACAAACGGACTAAGGGCCTGATCGGGCCCGCGGTCTAAATAGACGCAGCCAAATTTCAGCCGTCCGGACTCCGGTTGGGCCCGATCAGTGCCGAATGCGGCCTCTTTGTACTTGTTTGTTCCCCAATCAAATCCCAAAACGGGCGGTTTTTCCAACATTTGAGATATTCTGCAGCAACAAGTATGCGCATGGTCAACTTTGAACATGAAAGTTAGAGATACATCAATTTGGGGGCCTTCTGCAAAAAAATGTGGTGTCTTGCGCTGTCCTCGCTGTTCTACAGCGTCCTCAATCAAGCAATTGTGGTCAGTATTTCTCGGTCCCCAAGTTCCACCAAATATGCTCTTAAAAGGCCCATAAATTCAAAACGGACACTTTATGTGGTGTAGTAGAGCTATTCCAAATCTGGTGCCCATTGTGTATGCGGTTGTTGAAGGAGACACGAACCAAGATCACACCCTTGATGGCTCATCCAGCAATTGATCGCAAATGAACATCGTCAACCTATTACTCGATGTTATCGACGCCAACGATTCAGATCGACATTAAAATACACTGGGTATTATTTAAGGGGTCCATATAATAACATTCAAGGTTACTAGACAGCCAACCGACTGAAAATGCATAAGACTTGTCTGCGGAGAACGGGTTTACATGAACATACCGAGCGTCTGAGGCCAAGATTGCTTGTAGCATGGCCGGCTTTGATTTCATGTCCTTCAGAAGGGTCTTGCTAATCACGTCCTCTTTCAGAATCTCGCGACGAATGTCGAGTTGTTGGCGGAGGAGGTCGCGCTTGAGGTTTCCGAGTACCTCTGCGTCAGTGATGACTGTCACGGCTTTGAGTGTCGCATTGCGATCCGTTGCTTTGTCCTGCTTCGCCTGCTGCTTCAACCTCGCCTCATTTGCGACCCGTTGCTTGAATGCTAAAAGCTCCTCGCGGAATTTCTTCGCCGCCCCACTCGCATCCTCGATCCGAGCCAACCGCATGATATACAGTGGTGGCAAATAGAAATTGCCGTGGCTTTTTGGCCAAAATCTTGCGGTATACTTCACCGAGTGACCCAAAATAAGATGTAGAGATAAATATATGATACCTCTGTACTGCTTAGAACACTCAGCTATATATTATGCCCTGACAATGCATCAATAACAGGACAGTTTCTGATTATTGCCATATCTGGAAAGACTCAATGTATCCTCAGCAAAAAAAGTGTCATAATAGGATGAAAGTACTTGAAAAACATTCCTAGTTTCGACTTTGATTGAATGGAATTGATCCTCATTTGAGCTCACAACAGCCGCTCAGAGTTGGCTATTTTCACACAAAATAGCTGAAAATGCAGAGAAAATAGCTAAAATGACCAACTTCGAGCGGCCGTTGTGAGCTCAAATGAGGGTCAATTCCATTCAATCAAAGGAGCTCACAACAGCCGCTCAGAGTTGGCTATTTTCACACAAAATAGCTGAAAATGCAGAGAAAATAGCTAAAATGACCAACTTCGAGCGGCCGTTGTGAGCTCAAATGAGGGTCAATTCCATTCAATCAAAGTCGAAACTAGGAATGTTTTTCAAGTACTTTCATCCTATTATGACACTTTTTTGCTGAGGATACATTGAGTCTTTCCAGATACAGTCGCAAACCCCGAAGCGAAACGTTTAGCTTTTGCGCTTGATTGTGGGTGGACTAGGAAGCGGAAATGGGTGGCGTTTGTTGTAGACTTATAGTTTACTCTCCTGGCTACCACTTACAATCAAGGATCGAGTGAATCGACTATGTTTTCATTGAGAACGAGGGCAATGTATGGGGCGAGTCAAATATCGCCAAATAACGTGATAGCGAAACACTTCAAAACACAACAAATTGAGCCATTCTTGCGCAAATCGACCAGTTTGTTCATGAAATCTGCCTCAAAGTGACTTTCTATATTACTACTGTATGTCACCGGCCACAATTCCAGAGCAAAAAATAATATTTTGCATTGGTGCATCTGCCGGCGTAAACAAAGCCGAAACAAACAAGGCCATTGCCGGCGGCGAGAGGACTTTTGACCCAATTTCTTTTGTAGTTGGGTGCTCCGATAGTGGGGTGCCTGCATGCAAAGATTTGGCCCCGGGGGAAAGCGTTAACCCTGTATTCGGCGAGTGTTTCGCTTCCTAGTGCCGTTTCGCTTCGGGGTTTGCGACTGTACTACCAATGTACCAACCAGCCCTAGCAAAATCCTTCTATTAGGCCACCCTTACCTTTGTGCTGCCTTCCTTTCTAGCAGGCAGCCTTTTGCGAGCCTCAATCACAACATTCCTTTTTGGATACTGACTCCTAGCACCCAAAAAAGGAAATTTTTGATAAAATGCCCTTACTTATGCATAGCCAATGTAGGCTGTTGATGATAACAGCTTATACTGATTCTTGAATGGTGTTTGAGACCAATGCAGTTCTATAACTTTTAAAAACAGCAGTGCAAGCCTGTGAAACTGTTGAAATGCTCAGACTAAATCTACCAAATGCAATATAGTTATCATAAAGTGTTCCATATACTCTGATAAGGTCATGCCAGATAATTGAAGTATTCTTGAATGTCTTAGCATGTTTATGACTATCTAATATGCAGCTATACAATGAATTTACCCTACATCAGGAAATTGTTGCCTCAGTGATCATGGTACATGTACTGGACAAATAAACTTTGTAATGTGTTCCCTCACTTCCAGAGGTGATTGTGCATGAAGTCTGTATATCAAATGGGTGACATTCTAAGACTATTGTTTATATCTCATTCAATGTCATTTATGTCTATATTTCCTTATCCTAGGATCATCAGTTGTTGTTAAGCTTGCTTCAAGTCATTAAAGCTTGTGTCCTTTATCAGTAAAACTCCTCTTTGTCATAAATCCAACCTTCTTGTGCACTTCTGATCTCATATTGTCAAATATGTGTTTTGGATGATTTGATGAATTGTGTGTCAAGGAGGGCATATCAGCCAAATCTGAGAATACAATATGACTTAGAATATTGATCCCCATCCAAAAATGTCTCATTACATGAGAATTGACCAAGATCTGAGAAAGTTGTGTTTTCGGTAAAGTGGATTAAGACACCTCAAAACTTGCACATGGACTAAATGTCATTTTAGCATACATTCATGTAACTGTCCAGGAAAACTTATTTTGAGCAAGTTATGAACTCAATGAGAGCAGTTTGAGTGTTTTCAAGGCCATGTCTGCTATGTTTAGAGGGCTATTCACAGATCCATTCAGAAATGGCAAAAATGGTGTTGAGTATAGCTCAAGAATTTGACGAGATTGTAGCATATGTTTGGTGACAAAACCTTTTTACAGACCAAAAATTGTCTAAACCAGTCTGTCTCACCTTTCATCATACTCCTTTAATGAGGTAACAGGGAGACAGACTTTGGTTGTTGTTGCAATGAAATCACATTATAGGATGGTTCCTGATAGTGTAGTTTGTTATGAAAGGCAAATATATCACTCAGTGAAGTACTGTGGCCTACATTGGGCAGCACATATGAATAGGGAAGTACAAGATCAGCACAATATGTGTTTTCACAGAATACAACATATGCTGGCTTTTCAGGGCTAAATGATAAGATTATTGTACCCATGTGATAGAAGGAGTACCACTCTATATCAGTGTCGTGTTTTGTGGCCATTGCTCCTTTGTCAAACAGTGAATCATGTTAGGGTACATAAGGTAGAAATATTTGGTGGTTTTGTGTGTGTTGGCAGGCCACCATTACCGGCATTAGATGTTCCAAATCTCCAGAATAGACAATAAAACTGCTGGATACAAGTTCAAAGTTGAAAACATGCAGGATTTAACATGTGCCTGGCTGTGATGTGGAAAATTTCCTTTTTAGGATGTGAGGTGTAGTGTAATTGCCTTTTTCAAATGGGAAGCGTTAGTGGCCTAAAAAGGAAACAACCCAGTGGTAGAGTCGAAAATAACAATACCAATTGAGAGCAGTGCTGGGTTCTCCTTTGCATTTAATCATGTTCCAAGGATGTCTACGGTGTTTTTGTAATTACTCAAATATATAATTGAGCTTGCCTCTAGATACAAGGAAGAATAATATTATTGAGCTTTGCCAAACATTTAGGACAATAATATTGTTTCTGCGAGAAAAGTTATAAATGCACACACACATTCATTTCCAGGTGGGCTGCTCGAAAACAGCATGTTTGACTTGTTATACAGCACAAGCAATATAAGAATGAGCTGAAGCCTAACTGTTAGATGATAATATTTTTTTTCCTGCTTTGGTAGAATGGTATTGAACATTAAAAAAAAGCAAGCTGCGCATTCCGCTCATTGTACCATGCTGATACCATGGAGACAGAGGGAGTCAAATGTGTCACACCACACTTGCAAAATCAATGTCTCTTTGGTATAAGGGCTAAGTTGTTTGTCATTAAGGTTCTCTTGTTATCAAGATGCTGAGGTTTCGAATCCTGGTATATGACATTTTTTTTATCTTGATTATTGCATCCGGAGAACAGCTGAGGAATATTAATTTTATTGGCAAGCTGATTCCAGCGGTCCAAGGCCCAATAATATACAATATAACAAGCTCTGCCAGAGATGTAGCTACATCAATATTATTGTTCATGAGCTACAACCTGGCAGATTGGATGAGAAGTATTGTTTGGTTTGACTAGCTGTGACTGGCTAGGTAGGGCAACTAATATTTGCTACATCAACAAGCATAGCCAGTGAATCAGGCACTGAAATAATATATCCAATGGTCAGCTGGGTCTTGTTGCACAGCCAATGTAATATTATTACTAGTGTCACAATTGTGTCAGCTGAACAGTAGCCCCCAGATTGAATAATATTCTCTGTTTCGGAAGCTGGAACCAGCTATGTAAGGAAGATAATATAGGTGCCAGTTCTTTGATAGCTGTATCCTGGGTCACAGGTACAAAAATACTTGTTTCCTCCACCAGCTCATCGCTAGTCAGACAGGCAACAAATATTCTTCTTGGCAATGAGCTCTTGCTCAAGATTGAGCCGCAATAATAATATTGGGCTCTACAGGGTCCATCAGCTGACTCCAAGGGACTAGGGCCAATATTATTATTCACTTGGACAGCTGATACCATCTGTCAAGGCAAGATGTTTTCTGTGTTGCTGAACAGCTCAGACCAGTCATTCAGGGGAACAAGTATTATTGCTTTCAACCTCAATAACTAGCTGAGTGCTAACAACCTAGGCGAATTAATATTACACTAGCTATAATGGGCTGTGAGCTGTTAGCTACTCAGCTGGCCAAGAAATATTTTTGTATTGCATCAAGTTGATCAGCTAGATGCTAAGGTTCCAAGGAATTAATATTTCAACACCTCTACTGGGCAGTCAGCTGTCACCTGAAGGGCTTGGAAAGAAATAATTTTTTGTCTAGTGTAAGGTGAGCAGACCTTTGTTGTATAGGCATAATAATATTATATATCACCGGAGCCTAGCATCCGGAGGCATTATTCTTTTAGAAACCACCCTCCCTTACTGCTCCAATACATGGCCAGCTGGTAGCCGGACATTAGGCACCATAATATTATAACTCCCCAGAGAAAAAAATATTGTCATCCTAGACACTAGGCCTCAGCTGTGAATCCGGCGGATTTCGGGGAACCCTATCATCTAGCCATTAATCATTTGTAGGGGACCTGCTATCTAGGGCATTATGGACTGTATATTGTGTACCAATACATGCAATATCTACGCGAATCCGCTCGGCGCCGTGAAAACTACGACTCTGCTATGAATTCTCCCGGTTAGCGTCGAATTTGAGCCTGGGTTTCGAGCTATGGATGCCGGACGAAGTATGGGAGCGGGGGTGACGTCGGCTCGATGGCTTGGGCGTAAGTTTGATTCGACGAAGACGAGGGCGAATGATCGAGAAGAGTTGCGTTGGAGTCGGATTCGAGGCAATAGAATAGAGCAGCGTGCTAGAGAGAAGTGGTTAGTGGAACTTTGAGGGGACGATGGGCAGTCAGCGCAACTGTTACCGTGCTCTCGTTGCAATCCATTGCCATGCGAATCACTCAGCGAGCGATTGCACGAATGGTGACGCCGGGGACGGGCGAGGAGCCAAGTGCCTGGAGGTCATTGAGGTGGTGCAAATGGGAGGGAGCCTGTTGGTCAGTCGACTCATTTTGCAGTCACTTTGAAAGAGCGAGGGAGCCTGAAAAGAGCGGCGGTGACGGTGACGGCCACAGAAACAATGACAGACGGCGGCGACGGCGACAGTGGCGACGGCGTCGAGGAGAGAGCTGGCGGCATGGTGGATAATAATGGTGGGAGAGAGACAAGTACGCAAGGGTATTCCGATCCGCGAAATCCGGATATCACCTCGATTTTTTTTTTTCAGCGACTTCGGCAGACCCCTCCCCTCATGGTTGCCGTAATATTCCCATATGCGGCAGCTTCACGTAAGTTTTTCCCACCGGCTAATTTGGTAGCTTTATCAAGTTTATGTATTTTCGGACTTAACATCAGCATTTGAAGCAAAGAACCTGTTGTTTTGCACATTTCCATGTACCTGCACTGTGCAAAATTGATATTTCTGAATGTCAGCAACCTGTCTTCTGGACCAAACAACAGCATATACACTGATAGCCGAGGCTGCCGAGAGGCTTGACAGTGGTCAAACCGATCTGACAGTAGTGGCCAGAGTTGGACCTGAAGCTGAAGCACTGAAATGCCAGAATAAGACTGTAGAACAGCATACATAGCATATATTTGCTGTATACAACACTTAGAACCGAGTTCCAAAATTTTGTATGAAAGTTTTTTTTTCAGGCTGAGGGGACCCCCCCTCCCCTACATCTATATAAGGAAATTTCTTATCTTGCAAGTACGTCCAAGGTCGTCCGCAGCATTTGTGTGCTGCGGATGTGAAGCTTTGAGAGTAATATGCCCTCCGCTGGAAAGTCCGCTGGCGGACAACGGTGGACACCGCTGGACACTGGCGGACGCTGGCGGACGTTGTTAGGTAGTGTTTCCCACCGACGGCGTCCAACTCCGCTGATGTCCGTTGCTCCGCGGTCCTGCCGATGGATCCGTTGGAATCCGCTGGAATTCAACAAGAATTCACCAGAATTTAGGTTTTTTCGAGGAAAATCCAAAAAAAAAACAGAGAGTACTTATCATTTGAATAAGGTCTCTTAATCAACTATCATAGAGAGATAATTCTACTGAAACGTCCAGGTCAAGCTTCGGCTTACCGGACATTAATTCAAGTTAGTATCCACCCTGGACCACCCAATTTGCATTATGTCTCCCCACCCATTGAATTGAACTCTAACGAGGAGCTTCAGGCTCCCCAGGGGCATTTAACCACGCTTCATGGCCTCTAGAGCATGAAGATTGTTGTAGCAAATGATTCCTTACACAAGAGTGAATCATCAGTATGCATTTTTTGAACAATCCCAGTTGAAGGGCCACGAGACACCCTCAAACCCGTATTCTCTGGGTCAATTTAGACTCATCGTATATTCCAACATCATTATTTATTGACATTCAAAGTATCGTCCCCTTTAAAACCTTTCAGAAGAGAAAATGTTGAGAATTTTTGGTCGGCAACAGCGGAATCCGCTGGATTCCACCGGAAATCGTTCCCGCTTTGTTCCCGCTCGATTCCAATGGAATCCGCTGGTTTCCGTTAGAGTCCAACAGAAGCCATTGTAATCCGTTGCCGGGTTGCCGCTATACAGTGGATCGCGGCGATCAACGCTGGAAATCAGCCGGTTGCCAGCTCCGCGTATATTACTGAGCTTTGACGTCATTGCCCGGCAATTCGGCATTTGGACTTGGGCGTTTTTGCGCCGTAACAGGCGCTGGGGATTTTAACGCCGACTCATATTTCATGATTTTTGGCTTATGTACTATGTCTGTGATTACGGAGAATTAATCAAGTTTTGAAGTTGCAGAAAAAGAGAAAAAAAGAGGGAGAAAAGAGCACTTTGGCAAACGGTGAAAAATCGTTTCTTTCTTCAGCTAACGCGTACTCAAATTTTGGTTGTGGAGCCGCAAAACAGTGGGCAGCCCACTGTAGTTTTTCACCAAACTCGCTTAGTTTTTCGAACTGAAATTTGATTTTCACCGTTTGCCAAAATGCTCTAAAGAGGAGAGATTATTAGATACCTCTGCATGAATGTCCTCAAATCTCAGAGCTTCAACTTTGCTGCAGCGAGCACAATCTACAATTCAGTGTCTTGATTTCATCTTGATTCTTTTGCCATATCGAGTAAACATCAAGACTATGTCTATTCGGGTTTGCGTCCCAAAACGACATAGGACACAGCCAATGGAATTCAAGATTCGTAATCTTCCGTAACACGGCGCCTCGGCCTTGGGCGCTAAACGAGCGCTTAATATGTGGCTTCTGACCTTTTCTCAGCCGTTTCGGACCAACTCAGAGTCTTTCCTCGGTCCTCTTCCCAGCTCTTACAAGAAAGAGAACTGTGGCATTCCTGTAATATCCAATCTGAATGCTGCTCCTTGATATACTGATTTTTTCGGCCCTGCGCGGCCAATTCAATGCCTAAAATTTGCGTCCCGACATCTATCTATTCAAAAATGCGCCGGCGACCATTTAAAAGGTTCTTATTTCACTAGTATCCGGTCAACTTGAGTTGGAAATCACGGCAATTCAACTGATTACTTGCAACAGTTGCAGATTCTTTAATTTTAGGTGCACCAAATTGATTTCACTACTTGACAAACAAGGCAGAGATATTCAATGTGAGTATTTGATTCCATTCAAATAACTCTTGAGATCAAAACGGTTTGCAATCAATCAATCAATCAATCAATATTCCATTATCCTCACTGCGGGCCGTTTATCGGCCCATGTCGGAGTCTAGCAGTACATTGACTGTATCACTAATTGGTAATCATTCGGCTGCCCTTGATCCTTCTGTATTTACCTGAGCTTTTGTAAGCGTAGTCGGCCGTAAACATCGTATCTTCGTATCTTCAAACTCTCTGCAATGATTCCCGCAACGAGGGGCTGTGTTTCTCCAAACGGGGTTGTCGGTGGCGCACTACCGCTTGGCGTGAGTGACACGATCGTGGGGCGATCACGTGCCAGTGTGGTCATGAGGTTGGTTGGCCGAAATCGGCGCGGCGGAATCTCGGAGTGTCTAAATTGTTTCTCCGAGGGTGGGGGCTGCTAGTCTCTCGTAGACAGACGCTCTATATATACCAGCTCGGTGCAGTCTCTCGTAGACAGACGCTCTATATATACCAGCTCGGTGCCCTCGCTATATAGAGTCTGTTGGTTACCGCGCCCCTGCGACCGCGTTAGGTTCTTATTAGCTAATATTATATAAGCAGATTTCACGGCGCGTATATCTCAACGAAAACTAATTCTTTCCCATCACAACTTTAAAGCAGGGTCAATGGATTCAATCAAACTACATTCCTGTCTACTCAGATTCTCTAAAATCAGACGGTGCGCTACAGGAAATGTTGTCGCGTCTTCATCACGTGAGACTCGGGAGTTTCGGCCGAGATGCCCAAAAGCATTCAACTTGAGCTCAAACCACTGTGAAAATTCGGGAGACAAAGCAAAGATGCTCAGACCATCGTATTGAGTGTCTGAGAGCTCGAATTAGCATCATAACAGAGCAGTGGGAGGGAGAAATGAGCTATCGGCAATGTCCGGCTTATATAAGATTAGCTAATAAGAAGCTGACGCGGTTTGAGGGGCGCGGTAAACATAAGACTAGGGGGCTGCAGGATTCGAACCTGCGACCTTGGCAATGTGCGCGTGGTCAACCTTAGGGGATGGTTACCGCTGTGCCATAAACGGTTTGCAGTCAATCGTGCAGTGCATTCAATTGCAATCTTCAAGTTGGAGGCTCGGAGTTAGGTTTAACTTTCCAACTTCCAACTTAAACATCTCTTTTTGTGTCCATATTTCCTCGCATTTTAGTACGGGTATGTATTGACTATAGTGGCAGGATCTCTTGAATCTTTAATTGAAGCGCACGACAGAAGCTACGACGTTCTAAGGAAACGAACTAAAACGGTTGGGTTGCGCGGTAAATGCCGAGTTTGACAGGAGGGATCAGCCGGAAACATCAGGATCACCTAGGATCATTTGGCTATGTCTAGCCGAGACATAGCCAACCACAGGCACGGTTAATGAGCCCGATTTTTTGAGAAGGCGAGCAATCGGTCAAATTCATTGAATGGGGCCTAATTAGGGGCGCTCAATTCTTAGCTCGTCGGCTCGTCTCGTCCCAGAAATTATTTAATTGCATGATGAGCTGATGAGCTGCTGATCCCACTCCGCGTTTCTCTCCACTTCCCATCAAATTTGATCCCCTCATCAAAAAATCGACATTTTACGGACGAGACGAGCTGACGAGCTAAGAATTGAGCGCCCCTATTCTTCTGGGATACCTGAAAAGCTAAAATCATGGGCATTTCCATGAAATAATTGATTCATTTTCTAGGTACATGAAAATCAGGTGCCGATGTTTTCACAGTGAGTGACTCTTTGAGATTGACCGGAGGCCCGAGGCCTGGTGCGTGTTTCTCAAACTGCTGTTTCTCCATACTGAGGTTTTCATCCTTAGCTATTCTGCTTGCAACTGGGTCGTTCACCGTCGTCCCCGACCGCACTTCCTTCCCTAATCTTTGTATGAAGTTGGCCAAGTTTCCAGGCCCCTTGCACTGTAGAGAGAAGTCACAGCCGGTATGACCGCGCCGCGGTTATTTGATTTTTCGCGCGGTTATTCTGACCGCCTAAATTTTGACCGTGGCCTGCCACGGTCATGCCGACTGTGCGCCGCACAGTCATTCTCAACACAGTCAATCTGGCTGTTCCTGTCATATGTTGCTACAAGTCTTTATTCTGTTGAGTCTAATACACAATATACACCATAAAGTCTATACTGCCTATAACTACCCATAAATCCCGTGTTTTTACAAGCTCGTAAACCACAGTCAGATCAGCCGTGTCGGCGGTCAAACCGGCTGTGGCGGCGCGGTCAGCCTGACTGCGGCCCCACAGTCGGACCATCCCGTACCATGGTCAGATTGACCAAGGAAGTGTTTATTCGTCAAACCCATGCAAAGAGAGGGTTTATTGCAGTTTGCAAATATATTGGCACAGCCGCATTTTGATAGAATTTTGAGGCGCTACAGTATATGATTTATTCCTCCCTCGATTCCGAGTGGATTCCTTTGAGACCATAACCAAAATTCACCGTTTTGCGAGGCGCATCCAGCCATACCAAATTTGTAGCGAAATACGCGAATCTCAAAATCTCAATATCCTACCAACAGCTGTTCGGCGCGTGAAATTACGCCGTAAAATCAGGGCGCTTTGAGAGAAAGTCCAAGGTAGAAAGTGTTCATATACCTATCGGCTACATACCTGTCAAGTTTGAAACAAAACGGGGGCGGATTGACGCGCCCGCGATGCGTCGAAGAAGCTCATCATTTGGTTATGATGATCCGCGGTCACTTGGGATGCTTTGCCTCTTTCTTCCACCCTCTTAGACCTCTGTCGGTCCGCGAGCGCTTCAGACTACTTAAGAGGGCACCGGGAGACCCGTTCCTTGTTGGATTTGCCTAGTGTATCTTTTATTATTATTATTATTATTAATGCAAAGGAAGGAAGCAACAATACGCTATCTATTCGGCCGTAGTACCAAGATTTGTCCAAGACTCTGGGGTCGAACATGGAAGCCAACCTTCAAGGCATTCTGCAGAATCTGCAATCAAGCTTGAGCCCTTTCTCGATGTCTTGGAGCGCCCCGTAGATCATGAAGAGGCTCTTACCTGCTGAGATGCCGCCACTGGTACCTTGAACGGGGTACACTCAGTGGCCCTGGTGTGTCACTACAAGGTGTTGTTCCTCAAAGCTCCGCTAAGCGTGGACCCAGAGCGTTGAGAAGGCATTTGGGGTACGCTATTGACCTTTGAGCAAGCAGCCCTTTCTTCCTGCACTGAGCTTTCGCGGTGGCAACCCGTCCGATCAGCGCATTGATTGGCCTTCTTCGACGCGTCGCGGCCGCGTCAATCCGCCCTCACCAAACTTTAGAGGTGTGTAGCCGGGAGGTATTCAAACAGTTTATACCTTGAACTTTTACCTCAAAGCACCCTGATCTCACCGTGTAAATTCACGCGCCGAACGGTTATTGAAGGATATTGAGATTTTTAGACACGCGTATTTAGCTATGAATTTGGTATGGCTGGATGCGCCTCCCAAAACGGTGAATTTTGGTTATGGTCTCAAAGGAATCCACCCGGAATTGAGGGAGGAATAAATCATATACTGAGGCAACTCAAAATTCTACAAAATGCGGCTGTGCCAATACATATGTGTCGCAAAAATCGAAAGTCCGATATAACCCATTATAACCGATTACAGCAGTTATAAGGCGATTATAGGCTGGTTATACCTAGTTATAACCGGCTATAGGTTGGGAGGACCCTTATAGCCTATTAGAACTACCTTACAAGCTGCAACACCCAACAATAGGACGACGGGGATTGGGCAAGCTTGGAGCGTATGGCTTCTCGCTCAGGCTCGGAGTCGGGAGATGAGTGTGAACGACGCAGTTGCATGGTTAGATGGGCCTGAGGCCATTTTGGGGACGCCCCACACAGTGACGTCACTACGGGAATATGAGGACTATAAGGTAGACGACACACAAATACGGACAACCCTCCAAATCGGGACATGAACAGATGATGTGGTCCTTTTCCCCCCATTTTGCGCAGATATGCCAAATCGGCTCCCAACATTTTGTGCAGAAGTGTCCTGATTGCGATGAGAACCATGTCCGAACTGTGTTGCGGGGCAGGGGAAAAAGTTATATCCAAATCTTGTGTCAGGATCAGTCTTGATGTGTAAAGTTTCACACGAGTACTTGTCACTTCCAGCGGTGAATAACTTTGTCAATTCTGAAGCTGAAGTAAAATGGTTTGGTTGTACCATATACAGGATGGGTCTCTACAATATGTTGGGAGCCGATTTTGCAAATTGTTCCTTAAATCTGGGAAAAGGACCAGTTTGATGAATATCTTGTCCATTCTTCCCAATTTGGAGGGTTGTCCGTATTTGCGTGTCGTCTACCTTATGAGGCCGCAGGCCGTGACAGTGTGACTCCGCAGCTCTTTCCTCTCAACCACCACCATCGACAGCTCGAGGACATACGACGGCGTCGATCCCGCCCTCCCTTCATGCTAGTGCCGGTATTTTCGACGGGTGTGCTCAGTAACGGTCGCTTGCCCACGCATTGATCACAAATCACCGACATGGGGGAATCGCATCGGTCGATCGGTGCGTCGCTTTTGTTGCTTATTCTCCGATGAAGTTCTAATCCTGTGCCCTTTGAAGCTTCAACGCAACTGAGAACAGTTGGTGTGTCTTTAGTTTCTTTATCTCCCGTGCGCTGTCTCATCTCGGTTGTAATTGCCTTCATCGGATACTCCCCTCCCCTTCCCCAACATAGCTGGCGACTTCTACGATGTTGTACACGTACCTTGGTTGGAAATAGATCAATTTTATTCAGTACTTTGCTTGATTTGAGATGAATTCCATGGGCCAAATGTGCGGTGAAAACTTCACCGGGCCTAAGGAGCTATAACCTCTATAATGACTTATAACGATCTGTAAAAATTATAGGACTTATACAGTGGTGGCAAATAGAAATTGCCGTGGCTTTTTGGCCAAAATCTTGCTGTATACTTCACCGAATGACCTGAAATAAGATGTAGAGATAAATATATGATACTACTGTACCACTTAGAATACTCAGCTATTTATTATGCCCTGACGATGCATCAATAACAGGACAGTTTCTGATTATTGCCATATCTGGAAAAGCTCAATGTATCCTCAGCAAAAAAGTGTCATAACAGGATGAAAGTACTTGAAAAACAATGCTAGTTATCACTTTGATTGACTGGAATTGAACCTCATTTGAGCTCACAACGGCTGCTTGAAGTTGGTCCTTTTAGCTATTTTCTCTGCATTTTCAGCTATTTTGTGTGAAAATAGCCAACTTTGAGCGGCTGCTGTGAGCTCAAATCAGGGTCAATTCCATTCAACCAAAGTGGAAACTAGGACTGTTTTTTAAGTACTTTCATCCTATTATGACACCTTTTACCTGAGGGTTCATTGTGTTTTTCCGAATATGGCAAAAATCGGAAATCATCCTATGATTGATGCATTCTCAGGGCATAATATATTGCTGACTGATCTAAGAGGTACAAAAGAATCACATACCTATCTCTACATTTTATTTGAGGTCATTCGGTGAAGTATACAGCCAGATTTTCACCAAAAAGCCACGGCAATTTCTATTTGCCACCACTGTAAGTCTAATCAGGCTTTATAGGCCCCCCTCCCAAATTATAGACTTATAACAGGTTACAACTGAGTATAACCGGGTTTCGATTTTTGCGACATGCAAACTGCAATAATATAATATCAGATTGTACATAGCGGCACTCTGCGCTCATCGCAGGTTTTTTTGTATCGAAATTTAACACTATCGTTCCCATCACCTCGTTCCCGCCTAAACATCGACCAAGGTAGCCCTACATCTCACAAGCCCTCATCGTCGCCCACGCAACTCGGACGCTGCACCGACACACCGACATCACCATGCCCCGCGCGTCCCAGCCGAGGACCACTGGCAGCCGAACACGACAAGTTGAACAGCTCCTACACCTGATGTCAGTGTCAGCTTGACAAAGATGTCTGATTCGCGTCGTGGACACTTGAGCTTGTACGACCTGACAGTTTCCACATCCCAAAAAATATGAAGAGCACCGTATCCGACGCCCAGGCTTAACTCACAGTTGGTGTGTCTGCTGAAGTAGTGGCTCGGCTGGCCATATAGCCGGAGTAACGACTTCGTCGTTACTCGTATAGCCTGCCCCCTTAATATGTATACTCCTATCATTTTACCTACAATCGTCTACATATATTCGCAGTAGCTACAGACACACCTCAGTCGTTCACCCTCTCGTGTGCCCGGCTGAGGTTTGTCTTCTATACCTTTGACTTCCCTCTCTTTACTTACGACGACTCTAGTTTACTTTGTCTTTAGGTATGGTTGCGGACCGAACTTTGTGACAAGTCGCAGTCCCAATTTGGTAATTGATACTGTCACGTCAGTTTTCATTGAGACATCCTGGGATTGTGTAAATAGCATTGCAAGAAGGTAATCTACAAATGTACTGGAGCAAAACTTCGAAAAATCGGTTTTCCGTGTTTTGCACGGCAATTTCGCGCTTTTGATTGCGGATCACTCGGACCGGTGGCTGTGCAGCAGCATCAATGTCGCCTGGCCATTGCCGATTTCTTGGTTAGGATATTTCACTTTCACTGTGGGGTCCGGAAGAAGGAGTCCGGGGTTGCAGAGGCAGAATGGCAGAGAAAGACTTGATTACCTGCCTCAAACTCGCGAGTTTAGTACATACAATTTTGGTTTTTCGCTGTTCAAATTTCGCGTTTTATAACCCTAAGTTAGGACTACCTCCGATTCCTCTGAAATAAAAATTTCACCTATAAACCATACCCTAGTTCCTGCTAAATCTCGAATCCCGAAGGATTTTGAGCAAAATTGGGACTGGTCATGAAGTTTTGGCCGCAACCATACTCTAATACAGTTGTTCACCCTCTCGTGTGCCCGGCTGAGTTTACTTTGTCTTTAGTGTCTTCGGGGCAGATTTCAATTTGTTGAATCTGGCAAAAACCTGGCATCCTAAAAATTTCCGCAGTTGGCAAGAAATAAGTACAGGCCGCATACTCATGGGAGATTTAAGGGACCCACCAGCACAGCGGACCAATAATTCTGGAATTTATCTGAATTTTTGAGAATTTTCGGCCGAACCGTTGGAAACGCAACTTTCGGACTTGGCAAAAACGCGACGTGTCAGTCACGTGATTACATGACATCAGTGACATGTAACACATCGCTCCTTTCCCTCTTCCTTCATCTTGTGGCTCGTCCCGCGGCTTCCCTCAATGCACCTGAAGATGATACAAGCCAACTCATGCAGGTCATCGACACGTCCCACGCCGCTGAGACGACCCGATAATGCCCAAATTTCGGCCTCTGAGGCTGATTGCGTCTCCCATCGACATTGCGCCTTCGCGCCCGTAAGACGCGTTCAAGTGCCTCATTCGGGTGCTCTGACGACTATGAAACGTTTGAATTCTTTTGAGCTTGCCAACTATCCCCTCCCACCTCTCTTTGACCGGCACGAGGGACATGGTATGACCATCATTTGCATCGCTGATTCACGCGCTCCTCAGCCTCTCGATACTTTGCAATTAGCTTCAAGACTTGATGGGAACGTATGCGGAGAGACTCGGATTCAACCACCTCGACACTCCACGACGTTCCGCCTCGTCAATTCGCTCGTCAACCGCTCGTTTCCGCCACGATCTCATTCCCAATCACCAATTTCTGCAACACGCCATCGGCCACCTTGTATTCTGATTAAAGGTGCGTGTGTCATTAACTCTCTCCCCCTCGTCGGTCTCATCCACCTCCCTTCAGCTCCTTCTGCTGAGCGCGAAAATGTGTCTCTCCTCCTCTTTGCCCCTCCTCCCTCCTCTACCCTCAACGAGCTCAATTCGCAGCTCCCTGCGGAGGCTTCTCATTCGACACATTTGACTGGATGGTCGCCGGCGGGCTCATCAAGTGCCAGGATTCGTTTGCGACGTTTGGAAGTATCCTGGGAAATGTGTCGACGTTGGATACTGGGTGAGTAACTCTCATTGCTGCGTCTCTGCGCATAACTGACTCACTTCAAGACCCGTTACACCACACCAGCTTTCTCGCTCGAAACGGCGCCCTCGACCCTTCCACCTCCACACTCCACAACCCTCATACCGACACGTCAATTCCAGCACGACAACGAACGCCACACTCGAGGGCCGTCAAGATGCGCTCGTTCAATCTCTACTCTACGCTACGTCTACCTCGCCGCCGTTCCTCAGCCCAACTACCGCCCACCTCGCAATCCCACCCAACTCCTATTCGCTACCGCCGCCCGCCGCCATCGTCCCCAAGGGAACTTGACAGCATGTCGTCAATCAGGCTTTGACACCGCTGCCTTCCTCGCCAACACTCCGCCTTCTACCTCAAATCCTCCATCCAAGCCCCACACCGCCGCCATTCGCTCGTTTCCGATCTCCACCAATCCTGCCCCTCAAGCCCTCGACACGGCGCTCCCGCTACTCCCTCTTCGCCGCTCTCTCAACGCCGTTTCCCACGCGACCGCAATCCCCCGCGCTTCTCTCGCCATCACCACCTTCGTCTCCCGCCGCCACCAACTATCCCGACCCCACCGTCTTCTGACCGGACAACACCTAAGTCCCCGCCTCGCGCCATCAAACGCGCATTTTCGACTCTAAAATTCAGCAAGTCAGCATCCAATCTAGTAGAACGAGCGAAATCGACGTGCGCGGTGAGTCGCTTCGCCATACATTTATCAGCACTGATTTATTGAGTGACTTCTGGGGTGACTCTCAAGACGGTGCCGGCTTCACTCTCGTGAGTTTCGTATAGGTCGGCTTTGCGGCCCAGTTGAAGCTAAGGTAGGATTCTACAGGTATCGCGAACACTTGTTCTGTTATGTCGCTTGCTAACGGGAATTTCTTTGGATAGATCGGTCGACATGAATTTGGACCTTCGAAGGTATGTAAGATATAAGATATAGTATATACAATAGCTAACATATGGTGGACAGCACCAGCTCATTATGCGCGCCAGTAATAAAAGGTACATTGCCGTCTGTAAGAGAACCTCGCTGATTCCGCCCCCACTCATATTGCGAACCAACGGGACGACGCGCACCATTCAAAAAGGTGCATCATTACCTAGAGGAGAATCTCGCTGACCTCAGATTTCGTGAACAATATGTGGTTTGGTTACAGCTAAGTGCCGTCACATCGAGCGACGAATATGATTCTGAGATATGTCATAGATTCACCAAAAACGTGTCTAGGTGAGTGCTGTGCAATGGTGAATACTTTTACGATTCTGATATGGAGTTGGATAGGAGACGGCGCGTCGGGCGTGGTCTGAGAGGATATTTGCTCGGCCAGTGAGTGGGTAGCTCATGGAAGTTCCTTAACTGATTCCCTTTGCTAGGATTGTGAGGATTATCAATTGCAGAGGTATAATGGTCTATAGTACAGCTTGGGGGTAGTAGCAGTATGTAGATTGAATAGTAATACAAGATTTTATCACGAATTGGATCGAGCGCAACCAAAGAGTACAATGACTGTGAGGGTACTGCTAGGCTGACTGTGAAGGCGCGGCTGCACTGACTGTGGACCACGGTCACGCTGGCTGTGGTAGCGCAGCCAGGTTGACCGCGAAATTGGCCATAACGCAGCTGAGATGGCCGTGCGGGCACAGTCATGCCGACCGCGGTCGCGCGGTCAGGCTGGCCCCATGCCACGGCCGAACGAGCCAGCGCACGCGCGGCTGTTCCGGCTGCGACTTCTCTCTACAGTGCTTGGTCGATTGCTCGGACCGTTGAACTCAAGTTGAACCAAAGGCGAATTGAAGGAAAAAACAATTACCAGGGGGTACCGGTATAAAAGTCCTCTGGAAAAAGCGTGACAGAAAAAGCGTGACATCCAAAAAACCCTTGCAAAAATTGCAATCTGAGACCAAAAAAGGTGAAAAAAAAAATCCGCCCATGCTTGTTTTCGCCACGGTGACGGTGCGCGGAAGGCTTGTTTTCTGGGGAAAAGGCAACACCTCTGTCACGGTCTTTCAGGCGTTGCTCCCATCCAAGTTGATACAGTACGTGCGTAGTAGTCTACTTCTATAACATGTACTATGCAAAACTCACGGAATCTTTCCACGTTTCAATCGCAGCGACAATTCTCGGCGAGCCTCAATGGCAGCTGGAGGATTCACCTGCGACTTTGGCTGTCAGCTGGCTTCCAGTTCCAAGGACCAATGGCGGAAAATGTGTTCGCCAGCTGAAGCGTCCATTTGTCGGCAATGTGGGGGCACTTTGGCGGTGATACAGTAGGGTGTGTATCGGTTTTGATGCAAATGTGGCCGCACAGCCATTTGAGGCATTTGCGGGTCCTGGTGGGGAGTCTGGGGACGAAACCTGTTGGCCCGGGGATTGGATGGCTGCGGACTGAACACGCTGGGTTTGTTGAGCTCAGCTAGTCTACATTTGGCACGAGGTGTTTCGTCTTCGGACATTCGAGGTGCAGGACGGAAGCCAATTGGGCTAGGGGGTGGAAAATGTGACAAACTGGCCACAATCTGCGATTGAGCCCCAGTCGTAGTGTGACGGAAGCGAAGGCGAGTCGAGTTCCGGCACAAGTGGATCAAACAAAAAGAACTGGGGTAAGTCCTAGATTGACCAAAGGAAAGCAATCTACGACAAACGCTAACTACTTATACTAGAAAATGGAGGCTGTGTATCAGAGTCTTGGTAACGACTCGGGGAAATATCACCGTGACCAGATGCGAACGTCGATCCGTCACATCCGCCCTTCAGATCGTCGACAACGACGAGCTCAATATCTAGTCAGAAAATAAATAAATCATGTTCAAACTCAATTCAATGTCCGAAATGGTCTTCGAAAAATCAAAATCAAACCATTCGGGTCTCCTCGCCCTTCTCGACGACCATTTCGATGTCGAGGAAGGAAATCATGCGAATTTAGAAGTGTTCAAGTACTTCTGTGCTCTCCAAAAGAGCATCGCGATCAGTCGTCAGTGCGAAATCAACAGCATGGGACGCAAATCCAGGAGGTTTACCTTTGGAAACCATTGTGTTCAATTCAGGACAGTTGCGGGACAGGTGTCCATGCACCCCGCAATTAAAGCTGCAAGGTATTCACTGCGCTTCTTGGCAGACAAATGGCCGCCGTTGCCACGAGATTTCGACTTGGGAGGTTCGGGTTCAGCACTGGAAACCGAGATAACGCGCCCTCCGGTACGACGTTTCTCGTTCACATCTGTTTCCAATTTGAGTTCATCGGTTCTGGTCCGAGGTTTCAAGTTACTCGGCCCAGGATTTTCTATCGAGTCATCGAGTTCGTCAACATTGACGATATCTCGGCGCTTTCGGCGCCAGCGGTAACTTCAGCCCAAGTATTACAAATCTCAGGATCCAGTTTGTCGCGAAACATCTCTTTCCGGATGTTGGCGTTGAGGCTACGCCAGAACATAACAACCTTCTCCTGATTGGCTTCGAGCCCAATTGTGTTGAAGATTCGTTCCCATTCGGCTTTATGAACCAAAACCGATTTATTCCGTTGAACGCAAAGGCCCAACAATGTGCGTTGCTTCTCGCGATAATTCACAGGGAAACAAAAGTTGAATAATCCCCAGAAGAAATCACTCAAAGACCACACTTTATCGTCGTTCTCAACCTTGCTGTTGTAGTACTCAAGAGCACGACTCGTCAAGTGATATGACAAGTAGAAGACACGTTCAACAACGGGCACTTTGCCAACTTTGACATAGTTGGATCCTTCTTTCACAAATCGGTGAAATGCGACGGCATCAGGTGAGCCATCGTATTCTCTGGGAGGAATGGGCTTCAGAATCATTCGATCTTTCCTAGACGAGAATTTCTACTCCTTTTCGAGGAACGTCGCTTGCGACGGTGCCGTGTTGGGTGAGACCTCCCCGGCTCTGATCCATCTGACGACTCAGAATCTGAGCCAGAAGAGTCGGATGGTTCGGATGGGGTTGGTGAACCGTCTACACGGTCGGCATTGCGGAGCGTGCGCTCGATGAAGCTGCCGGGAACGATGCGCACAGCAGGGGTTGGTTCGGGACGGAATCCCGGACCGCGGGGTGGATCGACCGTGATCTGCCTGTCAATGCTGTTTTTGACAGCTGTCTGTGCCTTAGTTAGGTTAACTTAGGCCCCCGGTCACTACCTACTAGGTCGGAATAGGGTAAATCTGCCCCGAAGAATCGCGATTTTGGGTCCGGGAAATAGGGTAAATCTGCCTCCAATCGAGCGCGGTCGGTCCGGGGATACTGTAGCACTTTGTATGGGTGAAACAGACCCTCGAGCGTGACTGGAAACGCTACGCATGGAAACCAGAAACGGCCTCAGCGTTATGCGTGACATCATAGAATTTTGGAAACGGGCGGGCAAACACCGATAAAGTCTATTTCCAAACGTTGAACGGATTCTGGGCAATTTTTAGCTCTCGTTTATGCTTTCTTTGTATCCATAGCCCTTTTGATTGCATTTCTCTTGTTACGGGCTCCGTAATACACCTATTTTTCTTTCATGAATACTGCGCCGTGGCGCACGCTCAGACACCTAAACCAGCGACGGGTCCACCACAAGCCCTCTTCGAGCGACTAGTTAAACTACCTCGGCCAGCTTCTGGTACACCTTCCCGAATTCCTGCACTCCTGTGGGTCCAGCACTAACGCTGCAGCCTTTCAAGACTTCCGAATTCCTGCGTTGTTGTGGGTCCAGCATTCAAGCTGATGTTCAAGACTTCCTAACTCCTGCGTTATCGTGGGTCCAGCGTTCAAGCTATCGTTCCCAATTCCCCGATTCCTGCATTCCCGTGGTTCCAGCGCCAACGCTGACGTTCACGACGCACGCATCCCGGAGTCCAGCCTTTAAGCCGACGCTCAAGACTTGAGAACTCCTGGGTTAACGTGGCTCCAGCAGTCAAGCTGACGTCCACAGTCCGCCAATTCCTGCATTCCCGCGCGGCTAGCATGGAAGCTGACGTTCAAATTTGCCGGATTCCTGTATCTCTACGTATTCAATCTCCCCACTGACATTCACGACTGCCGAACTCGCCCATTCCCGTGTTTACATGCGCTGATCTCTGCGTTTTCGCGCAATTCTTTTGTAATCACCTTCTTGTAATACGTTTCATGCTCCATGGATCAAGTAATTCACTCGTTGCGCTCACATTCCAACCTTATGCACAGCTGGTACTCATGCCCTGCACTCTTCCTTTCACCCATGAATGCCGGATTCGATATCTCGGGCCTTCAGCTTCGAATTTCACTATGTTCCCCAGCCACAAGACTACCATCATGTCGGCAAATCATGTTGGCCACTTCTGTAATCTTTTATCCGGACATGTTCGATTCCAACAGTTCAAGCGGCATCTGCGCGTTTACGTTCATCTCACTCTCACACTCATGTAGCTTACAAGCCCTGAGTCCGCATTTACGATTCAATCTTACCCCAACTGCATCCCCACTTTCATATTTTTCAGTCTTCACAGTGACGAATCCCGACCTCTCACACAAGGGCAACAGCCTTTCTCGCAGATTATTTTCAATGTTCAAGAATCAACGCGCGCACTCCACATTCAACTGGCATTTCTATTTTCCAAGTTCGAATGCACTAGTGAGTTATCGAATCAAGTCTTGGGCTCGCGATTCGGCCTGACGTTCAAAGCTCACTGTGCAGAGGGAAGGTTTTGAAATTCATGATGTTGTTCAGGACCTTGTGTTAGGTATTTCATCGTCATTTGTGTTGAATTTCATGATCTTTCGTCGGATTTCATGACGAAACGTTATGATCCGGGGTCTTGAAATTCCTAACGACTGTGGGCCCGTTCCTAACGTTTTTTCATGACATTTTGTCATGATCTTTGCAATGATTCGTCCGAAAGTACCACCAAGCTAGCCAGCTATCCCGACGTCTTACTCCTTATGAAACTCCATGGAAGAGGTATAAAACAGGATATATTTCAAGTACTGGACAATACAGTTGCAGTACTACTAGTATAGTAATAATAATACTCTGACCTTCAAAATCTGGCCACCGTCACGATCAGCCGTACTTTAACAGCTTGCGTGGCTCGGAAACACACTACGGAGAATGAAAAAGAGGTAGAGAAGGCAACTCACCGGGTTAGACAGATCACTGAATGCTCTGTCGTCATCAAAAAGCTAAATTACCACAACATAGAAACGCGCATTAATGAGCTGCAATGCACTCTCGCAGTATCACTCACCATGATACCCTGCCCAACTACTTCATCCCGGCTCATCCTTCGCCACCCCTTAATCCTTTGAGAGTCTTGCGCAGAGAGATCTAGCTCCATATTGGCTCCATACGGCGGTGTGGATTGATCCTAGAGGGCGGTGATGTGGGGAAGGAGGCGTGGTCCGTTACAACAGAGTGTGTTGGCGAGAGTGACGGCGGCGGCGGCGCTCCACGATGGTGACTTGGAGGGAGGTCATGGTGGGGGGAGACAAGAGGCGTCGTGAGCGCCGCAGCATATGTGTGCTGCGGATGTGGAGCAATGCTGTAAGTGACGTCATTGACTCGGAAGCTCGGCCGCAGGACTTGAACAAAAATTTGCTGGTTTTTCGAGGCCGAAATTCGTGATGTTTCGTCGTGAATGCAGGTTCAAGATTTCTATGTCACTTTTTGAAAGAGAATTATATGCATTATCCTGTAATGTGGTCCCACAGTTGAATATGAGTGCGGTATCACACCTTGTAACTTTTAGAAGTTTTGGAGCATCATGAAACCAGTCTTGAAATTCATGACGTGTACTCTAACGAAACGTCAGGAATCTTGAATTTCAAGACGATGATCTTGAATTTCATGACAAATACTTCTCACAGTGGCTCCCATGACGGGAAATTCAAGACCATATTTTCACCATTCACCAGTCAAGTATCTCGCGTTCAAGATTCGTTCTGCATGCCACGTAGTGGGGATATACCCCCCTTCTAATACCTTTCAACATCATCGCTCAAGATTCATTGTTAATGATTCGATTTTCTGATCTACAGTGTATTCCGCAAACTGGGGATTGCTACCGAGCATTTTAAATTGCAACTCTTACGAGCTCCTTGTTCATTCTTCAACCACCCTCATTTCCGGATGTCTAGTTTATCAACTTGGGCAATAACTACTGACGACGTAACCATCAACTCCACGTCGGCGATAGAGTTCCTTACAGTAGCGGCCTAAGATAGACGTCACCCGGATCCGGCACGTGGTTATGTAAGCCGAAACATCATGTCAACAAAGTCCTTATAACTCTGGGCACAACAACATATTGATAATTCTAGGACCACCAAACTGTAGCTAGGAGGTCTATCTACGATTTGATGGAACGGATTCAGCCAATAATTCCTTGTTGAAAAGTTATAAGGTGATCTTTCCAAAAAAAGGCAACCCATTCTAAAAAGCTTCCAAACTCATTTTCGACGTGTTTGGGCCCATCTTGCGAAAAATCCTTCCAACATTTGGCGGATTACATAAGCTTACATACACAGTACACGTAATATATCCGCGATCATAGACGCGACGCGACGCGCCATGTAAGCTTTGGAATTGTGTGAGGAAAGTATGACTCGGCCCTCCCTCTCAGATATGCTAGACCAGCACCAGGACTTAGTCATCCACTGTATCCTCTGTGTACCTTCCCCCCAACAGAGGTCAGACTGCGGATTTAACTAGGATTCAAACTTAGAGTCAGACATACTGTAGTATTCGTAAGCCGATTTGAGGTGTGACATTTCATACAACCCTGACCTTTCGTATGGAAGTCCGGACCGGTGTGACTTGCGAAAATTTTCGTTTTTTACCCCATTTTGGGCCGAAAACAGGCGAAAATCCGTGTGACTTTGGGGGACCATTCGTCTGAGACCCTCGTGACACTGTGACTCGCCAAAATTTTGGGGCTTGTGACAAGTGACAAAACGAATTGAAGGAAATACTACAGTGTGCAACACATATGTATTTACTTAATGGGTGGGGCGGCCGGTGGCCCGAGAGCCTCCAGTTTCTTACTTAAGCTGTGAACCTCTCTAATTTTTTTTTAAAAAAAAGTTCCCAAGACCTCAAAATCGCAAACAGAGTAAGTTGATTTTTCAAACCTTCAGGATTTGGCGGGTGGCTGTGCAAACGTAATGCTTATGTAAGGGTGCCGGATTGGGGTGACGTCTATCTTAATCTTCATTCAACCAACCACCCGCCAATCCTGATCCCTCTTTTTTTACCCGGCTTCGAACGTGACGTGCGACTTCACCGTTTATTTATCCAGTCGTTCGCTGGCGTATGCTGCGCATTCTGACTCCTCATCTCCTTCGAATTCCATTCAATACACGCGAAACGTTATCTCACACGGTGACACCGCGAAGAGTATATACTAGAAACGAAAACGAAAACGACTATATATAGAATAGCCGATAGATGGCCGGTGGTGCCCTTCGGCAGCAGGTTCAGAAACGAAAATGAAGCAGTCGGCACGGAACAAGGCTCTATGACGCCAAGGGTCACGGTCACGTACATGCTTGATCGATCGAGTTACGTTGGTCCCGTTCCGATGCTCGGCTTCTACTTAAAAGTAACCGAAATTGCCGTTTTTTCTTGGTTTTTTCCCGTGCTCGTGCAACTTAGCTACTGCCGGCAGCCAACACAAATTAAGAGATAAATATAAAATAATAATATTTGTTTACTTTATGTAGTCCATTCTTGTTTCCTATTTACCTTTAGTGTTCGTCTATATCACGTTTGCCACGAATCTCATACTTGGGTATCGTAAAAATTTCTATTTTATGATTTTGAAGTGGAGTGATCTTCACTCTTCAATTAATTTAGAGTGCTAAAACACGCCGTGTGCGTGACCTGGTACAGCCACTCGGACGCGTTCGGCAATCGGCCGATGACACAATAGACCACGTACATTGATATACTGTGACTGTGACATCAATCCAGTCCTTTCGGCTTGTTTGCCGTGTTGAAACCGGTCATTTTCGTTTCTGAATGCTGGCAATTGATGGACTTGATGGCCTGGAAGGCCGCCTGATCATTATCAGCTAGCCGCGTTTTCGTTTTCGATTTTCGTTCATACCGCACCGCGAATTGGGTTTGGTTACCTACTTCTACAAGCGACAATCCCTCTACGTTCTCTTCGTATCTAAGCTCTCTGTTTCATGCTTCACATCGGCAACACCTGGTTCAAGATCTCGAATACCTTGACTTCTCAAATTCTTTTCCCTTAGGCTCCATTCAAGCCCAGCACGGGCCGCATGCCTTTCGATAGCCAGCAAGTGAAGCACATTATTCCAAATTCGTTTGGATACCATTTTATGTTCTGTTGTCAGCAGTATCCGCGGATTTCAACTCCACAGTCTCCACTTTCTAGCGCACGCTCTATGCTCTCTTCCCAACGTCAACTCCAGCACCTCCTGCTGTTACAATCTGCGCTTGAGCCTCCATTCAGCTGCAGATACCAAACACAGCGTCGTGCTACCCATTCGCAACTTCACATGCCAAAATTGTCCCCGTGTTGAATATTTATTATGTCACGTCGGATATTACCCACCTCGAACCAAAATTTGCAAAATCTCTATCAGCACTCCATGATTGTGGACCCACTTCAAGCGAATACTTACCGCTGTCGTTCGAACTGAAGATTTGTAAAAATTCAACTCCTTCGCTGAATGCGTTCTCTACCGGATTCCTCACTCGCCCTTCAACGAACACACACGTTACGAATTGGGCTTACTTTTGATATTCAGAGTTTTCATCATCGAACAGGCATCTGATAATGTTCGCCATTCACGTACGCTGGCGACTTCATCCTCATCCAACGGCGATACCCAACCGGTTGACAAATTAATAATCACCTTCATCGACGTCACGTCCCCAGCGTTTGTGCGACTTAGGCCATTGGGCTCGACAACTATATGCTCACAAGAACCCTATGTCACAACTGGAACACTTCATTTCACCTTGCTGCGTCTCGCGGAATGAATGTTCAGTTCAAGGCGCAACGCCACCGCAGCTCATTAGAGGGTTTGCGAAGAGCCATTGGAGCCATTGAATGGCTACCGATTTCCGTATTAGGAAAGTTTGATGGGCTAAACTTTTATGTCGAAGTCAAGAAGAGCTATTTGGAATGAAAATTGGATGCTCAGACCGGGGGTAGCTTTCGTCAATACGCCGGAATTCGGGCACTTGCGTAGCCATTAGCCATTCAATGGCTGCATCGCAAACAGGCTATTGGCCTCAACCCATTTTCAACGGCCACTGTACCTTGACGACTCTTGGCTGTCTTCTCATCTCCGTGACTATATCAACTCATCTACTTCTCGGCCGAATCAATTCCACGGCGACTGACGGTGACACTTTTTCAAACAATCTGATATGCACAGATCGATCGAGGTTGAACTCTCAGTCTACTTCACTTTCAAGCGCTATCCACTCTCTGCCAGTTCTCGCTTCCCGTAGTTCGTGCGATCTGCGAGATTCACGAGCGTGGTCTTACCCTCAGCCCCAAAAAAATTGAGAAATGCAAGCCACTTTATAATTTGGGAGCCGCCTTCTCTTGTGGGTTAGCCGCGGGCGCTTGGGTTGCCCTCGTCTGGGCGTCTCTGTTTTGGGTTCATCCTCGCGCATCCCATCGCCCCACGCCCCGGGCGCCGGCGGTTCAAGTTTGTCACCGCCGTGTGTTCCCCACACCCACACCTATGTGGCTGTCTCCTTCTCTGACCGAACAAAGCATTGAACAAAATCCACGTTTTGAAAGGTACGACTCCAGGTAGGCGTCGCATGATACGTAATCGCAGCGATCTTTTCACCCTCAAGATAGACTTCAAATTTAATGCCTCCTTGAGAGCGAGAGCTTCCCGTTCAGTTGGTGAGTAGCTCCGTTCCGGCGACTTTAAAACTCGAGACCAATAGGCGATAACTCGTTCAATGTAGACAGCTGTGTCTTCAAAATCCACAGCCCAAGATCCAGTGGGTGGAATATCATCGAAACCTTTCATTGAAGTGACGATTTGAGGAATTGAATCCCCGGCTTTGAAGGCTTTCTCCAGTCGTTCGAAAGCCTTCGTTCCTCGCAAGTCACGAATTTTGATGGGTTGAACTTGCTGTAGAATTCCCGCAATGCCGTAGTCGAGTAAACACGGTAGGGCAGGCCAGGAATTGCATATCCCCGAACAGGTGCGCTGGTCAACACGGTTTTGCACAATTCAAACGCAACTCCGTCCAATTCCAAGGGACATCCTTCTTCAAACAACGGCAGCGCAAGGCACGCGTAGACTGGCACGCACGAAGAAAAATACACCATCATGCCCAAGAAAGTTTGAAGCTCGGAAGCGTTCCTGGGCACTTCAAGATCGATAATGGCATCAACCTTTTCTTTGTGAGTCGAGAGTCCAAGTCGCGAAACTTTCTGACCCAGGAACATCAAGGATTAATATCCTATTGGGGCTGGGCATCCGCGGTTCCCAAAGTGGATTGTATGTGCATGTTTGTTCTCGGCCAAAGTCCAAAAACGGGTGGTTTTTGGATCGTTTCATCCACTTCCGCAACCAAGCCATTTCTAACCAAGGTCAATGATTCATATCGAGCTATACATGCTTAGGTATGGCTATCTCAATGCACAGAATTTTTGGACAAGTATTCAGCACCCTGCACTGCGCATTTTGTTTCGGATTTTTGACAATATCCACTGGCAAGCCATACAGCGTCAACGCATAGAAAAACTACAGAAATCGGGGAGAGTGAGGCCTGATATATTAAGTTTGCTCCAGTCAAGTTTCAAAACAGTACACCAACAGTACACTTCGACTCGGAATGGCTAGTTTCATAGTAATTACATAGGCTATATTGGCACAATTTCCGCGAGGTATTTGAGTGCTATCAGAGATGGAGTCGTTCATACTGGGCCTATAGACCCAAATCGGCAAGTTTGAGCACCAGAAGATGTCGAGAATGTCGAAGTCGCCGCTTGCTTGCACGAAAGATTTTGACCTACAAAAGTTTTTTTTCGAAAGTACATTTCCCCACTCTCAAAGTCCCCGACACAGAAAGAGGCAGTAGGACCATCGTCGAGGCCATCGACGTGCTCCATGACCCGCAGCTTGTATACAATTGCTCTGTCAATCCAGGGACCAGGGCAAACGCCAGCCTTGAATGCGGCGCAATATTTGAGGTAGTATTGCGGGAACGCCACCTCGAACATACAGCTCAAGTATATGGCCACCTCTTGTGTAGCCTGTTAATAGTGACGCACGGCAACAGCCGTCTGACAGCCGCGGAAGAAGTCGCTGGAAGGCATGAAGGGTCCTTTCTGATGATAGGTTTAAATGCAAGCAGCCCATGCAATGAAAAAGCCCCTCATGGAGTGCCCCTGCATAGGCCAGCAATGAACTAAATGAGTAACGCCAGCCCTTTCCGATACCAGCTCCGCTCTTCCGGATGGGGTGTATGTCATGAATTTGTCGTCCTCGACATGTCGAATATCTTTTTCTGGCGTGACAGGCTGAACAACAGCGTGAAGAGCCTGAGCTGCTTCCCAGGTTCTTTGGATCAACGATTCCTGTAAGTTAGAATATCTTCAATACTGAATTTCTGCTCACGCTTACGTTGAGGCCGTCGTAGTTCTCCTCACTTCTCAGGGAGCGCGGGTGGTGTTCCAGAGTTCTTTCCTGACCGCCAGGATAAGGCTGGTTGGTGTTCAAACAAATACTTTCAAACACAGACTCTGGACTCACTCCATTCATCTTCAAACCACCTCCACGAGCAGCAAGAATACAAGCCAGGGTCGTCCCGTTTTTGTCTTTGAAGAATGCTGTGACGTCGTATATTGAATACTCCGAAGTACCGTACAATTTCATTCACATCGAAAGTCACGCGTCACGCACCCCTCATTCGAACTTTGGGGTGCGGTAACGCGTCACGACGACCCTTGTCGAATGTCGAAAACGTCACGCTCGGTCGTTGGGTAGCCAAAGCGTGCAAAAAAGGCACGATTTTGCGTGTCGAAAATTTTTTTCGCCGAAATTTCGCGGGGTGTCACGCAAAATTTCGCTCGTGTCGAATTGTCGAACTGGTTCCAAGGCGTCACGCGTCACACCCCCTGTCGATTTGAATGAAATTGTACGGTAACGTTTAAACCAGGCGTTAGGTTACGAAACTCGGGTGAGTGGGTTTGAAGCGCGTTCAGTCCGAATCCAACCCGAATAGGAAATGTTGTCGAGATAGATGAGGGGTCGACCCAGTGCGAAGACCTCGCTGTATTTCGATGAGACGTGGAGGGTTTTGAGAGAAGACAGTGATCTGTAGGCTGGAAGGTTAAAATAAAGTAAGGATCGATTTTACCGTTGGTTATTTAAATCCAGAGTATTTAGACGGGAGGGCGAGTGTGGCAGAAGATATGGGTTCCAAGATGTTATTCTTGCAAACCTCAAGCAAAGGAGACGGTCGGGTGGCACCAGAGGTTATGTAGAAACGGGTAGTAATTGGTACGATGCTCTCGAGCAGCAACTACGAATAAATACAAAGAGGAGTACCGGTATTCTGGGTTTTTACATGTGGTACAGAATAAATTGATGAGGTGTCCATGTGGCTTGCACAGCCAAATATCAAGGAACGAGGGGTCGTTTCCATGATCTGGGGATCGCTCGCATGGCCGTAGTAAGGTACAGAATATCAGTTTTCACCTTGGAATGAAGTTCAACCAATAAAATTGTGTCGGAGTGAAATGTGGATAATTTCTCCACATGCAGCTCTTGGGATTGGCTGAGATCGTATGATGGAAGCAGTTGTGACCGTATGGGAAGGGTAGAGGCCGTATCTTGGATATCCAGCTTGCGAGAGAACCCCGGGATGAATATTTGAAAGTTGATGTTGGGTCAGGTGATGCGATCAAACAACTTTTCCACGGTTCAACTTGTTGCTCCGTGGCAGGTGAAGACGTGAAATTCGGGTGTGAGGTACAGAGAATGATAGAGATGGGAATGGGAGAATTATATCGAGAGGTTGGTATATGAAAACCCGGTGATTTATGTGTAAACAGCGTAGCCGTGTCACATCCGCGGGGCACGCGAAAGATCAACCGTCCTCGGTTGCGTCGAGGGGAGAGGAAGTGAAACGAGGTCGAAGGGAGACAGAAATCATTCGAATGAGGGGGGGTATACATAGTCTTCACATTTCATCCTCATCAGATGAATCAGGATTGTCCTCGTCGGATTCTTCTGCATTCGGGTGATTTTCCATGCCATCATCAAGAGGGAACCCTTCAGCAAGTTCGGCAAGACGAGGGTCGTCTCGAGAGATGTAAGGAAGTAGACGTGTTGCGGCGATGCCTTGAGTGCTAATTGCCCCGGACAATTCTCGGAGAACGTAGGATCCGCCGGTTGTTCGTCGAACTATGGCGTAAGGGCCGAGCCATTTATTCTTCCATTTCCGTCCTAGGTCGATGGCGAGGCGAGAGTTTCGCACAAGAACTAGTTCATCTGTTTGATAGGATTCGCGATAGAATCTTGCGGAATATCTGCGCTCAAATTCGGCCTTTGAACGCAGGCGGCTAGCGAGGAGTCTTTCGGCAGCTTCCTTCAAGTCATCCGGTCTTCGTTCAATCTGACGAGTTCTGAGTGCGAGGAGATCAACTGGTGACATGTTTGATGTCCAGCCTTCGACTAGAAAAGTGCACTCGGCCAGATCAAATGGGAGAATGGGGTGGAAGCCGTGGAGAGTGTAGAAAGGGGTTTGGCCCGTGGCTCGACGAAATGTAACACGATCAGCAAATTTGGCTGCGGGAAGTTTGAGGGGCCATAGATTGAGATTTCCGGCGCAGGCCTTAACCAGAGATTCCCGAAGAATATAGTGGCCGCGTTCAACCACCGAGTTTGCACGAGAATTGTAGGGAGAAATAGTGACTTGGGGTATATTCAATGTTTCCATTAGAAGCGCAAAGGCCTCTTTGCATTCAGGGCCATTGTCGGTGGTGACTTGGAGAACAACTCCATATCGACAGTATAGTTCCTCCCAGAAAAATTTCGCAAGGGAGCGGGCGTTAGCTTTGCGAAGGGCGCGAGCTTCTGAGACTCCAGATAGATCGTCTTTCGCCGCAACAATATACCGAAAACCCTGAGCTTTCGGCATATACATGATGTCGATGTATACTTTGGCAAAGATGGTAACGGGAGCAGAAATGGTAAGGGGCACTTGCATCGAGATTCGGGTGCGTAGCTGACATTCGTGGCAACTGCGAACATGTTTGATGGCTTGAGTGCGCATGTGAGGCCAGAAGAAGCGAAGTTGAACAGTTTCGAGGGTAGGATATTCGCCTCGATGCCCAAGCATTTCGTGGGCCTGAGTTAAAATCTCCCGACGCTTCTCTGGGTCAAACACGACGAGCTGCGGCGGCTTGTCTGGCCCATTGTGCCGGAACATCTGCTCATCTTTCATGAAATACTCTGCAGTTTTCTTGAGAAAGCGGCGCTTAGCCTGCATGCGACGATTGTGATCTTTCTGAGGGAAGGTGGGGAATTGAAGCGTGATGAGGAAGTGTCTGATATCGAAGAGTACAGCATCAAATGGAGAGAGGGCTGGGGTTGTTTGGTTGACATAGACGGAGGCGGTTGGGAACGAAGATGGGGCTGAATTGGACTGAGTGTGAAAGGAATAGAATGAATGAACCAGGTTCGCAGAGATATTGAATGAAGCTGCATGGAGGACGATATCGTCCAGCCATGAATCATCGTGGTCTTCAACAATTTCTCCCTCACCGAGTTCTCGTCGGGAGAGTGCATCGGGAGCGTGGAACGTCTTGCCCGGGACATGGATGAGATTAAAGTCGAAGAGCAAGATTCCTTGAATCCAACGATTTATGGTCGCGTTGGGTTGGAGGTCTGGAGAATTAAGCATTCCCTTGATGTACTTCGCGTCGGTTTCAACATTCAGTCGCTTGATGCCAAACAGATAGAGTCGCCAGTGACGAAGTGCGCGATAGAGACCATAGAGTTCGAGTTTAGGCTGTGAATAGCGCGATTCACGTTCATTGAAAGGGATCAAACCGTATCGTGCAGGTCTGCGACGGCCGCGTTCGTCTTCCTGGGATAGAACGAATCCGGTGCCTCGAAAGCTTGAGTCGACAGCGAGGTAAACATCCAAATTGGCCGTATAATCGATGTTGATCAATGCAGGGGCTGTGGTAACATATCGTTTCAGCGTTTCAAAGGCTTCGATCTGAGCTGGGCCCCAGACAAAGGGTGCGTCTTTGTGGAAGAGCTGAGAGAGAGGGCGAGCAAGGCCGGAGTAATTTGGAATCCAGATGCGAACGCCGCCGCACAATCCAAGGAATCGTCGTGCTGATCTTCCATCCGTAAGAGCCGGCCAGTTCAGAATTTTATCAACGCGATCGGGGTCAGGGAGCCGACCATCTGAGTTACAGAGTTGACCAAGGATGATAACTTCTGTGCGTCCTATTTGGGTTTTCTTCGCTGAGAAGGTACCGCCAGCATGCTTTATGCGATGCATGATACGATGGACATCTTGGGCATGTTCCCAAACATAGCGGCGGATACCAGGGTTGTCGGAAATCGTCTCTGGGTTGCCATTCAAGTCAAGGTACTGCGTGTTGGCTCCTTTGATTGGCAGGTCATCGATAAAGACATTGGCAGTATGCGGAATTTCCTGTTGTAATATGAAGACCATACATTGCTGGAATTCGGTGGGTGAATTCGTGAAGCCCTGGGGCAGACAAGTGAGACGTAGAAGCCCAAGCGGCGTCATGAATGCGGTTAAATCCCGGGATTTAATGTCGACAATACGAGCATCGTATCCAGAGAACAGATCGAACACCGTGAATATCTGGCAGCCCGCAAATGGTTGAACGAACTCGTCGAGAATTGGGGGAACACCAGCATCACGGATTGAAACTTTGTTTAAAGGCTGTAGATCATGAACAAGGCGGAGTGCTCCGCTTTTCTTGAGGACACAGAACCATCTGGACCGATATGGGCTTTGAGAATGTTCGTACACTCCATGCACTGTGGTTGTAAAACCCCGTGAATTTCACTTAGCCGTTGCATGAAATTCGCGATTCAACCAATTTTCAAGTGAATTTAGATTCACGTAGTTGGAAATTCAGGTACCTGATTCACGTACTTCCTGTATGCCATGCTGAGCTACGTGAATATCACCTTGTTATTGGGTGAATGAAAGTGCATGAATTTGGCTTGGGATACCTGTATTCCAACTACGTGAAATTCACTTGAAAATTGGTTGAATCAAGTCACCTGGAATCGTTGAAAAATTGCAATTTTAGCCAAGGTGGGACTCTCTGAAATTCACTCTCAAAGTGGGTGAAATTCATGGGGTCAGAGTTTCTCCGAGCAAGGTAATGTACATGGTTCCGGTCATCAGTACTGGTTGCGCTCACCCTATACATATCAAGAAATTCAATCTATATAGTGTTCGGTAATTTGTATTGCAAGTAGTCAGTAGTGAACTACAGATAGTAAAGCAATGTAGTATGTTGTAGGATTCCCGCGATGTCTGTGATTTTTCACGGACTTTCAATCAAATTTTCACGTAGTTTATGAATGAATTCTCAGGTAAATGAAGGTGAAATGAACCTAGTGAAACGGGATTCCACTATATAATTCCGTGAAATTCACTGGAGAACTACGTGAATGAACCCCATGAAACGTTCCATTCACTTGGTCCAACTAGGTGAATTGAACCCCGTGAAATTCACAAGTTCTGCGTGAAATTCATGGGCTTTTCTGGTGAGTTTCAGGCGAAGATTGGGTGAATCAACTGCGTGAAATTCATGGGGTTTGCGGGCCACAGTGATGCGAAATTTTCGTCTTCAAGATCTCAATGACTTTATCAAGGATGCCGGGGGGAATGGGAATATTTTTGAAGGCCCAGGGTGTGTGTTCGATAACGGGGTAGATGTAATCGGAGAAATAGTCACTCCGAAACGTACCGCGGTCAGTTTCGACAAAGGCTAGACCGTCCTCGTTCAATCGCATGACATGTTCAAAGAGCTTGACTTCTTCAGGAAGTAAGTTCCCGTTATGATTAACATCGAGACTGTCCATCCGTTCGCGATCGAGTTTCTTCGTGGGATAGAATTCGGGAGGATGTGTGGGAAGCGGAGGAAGACTTTGCAGAGGATCCTCGGGAAATTGGCGTCGAGTCCGGGCATGCTCGGGATAAGGCTGGGCAAGAGGTTTGATTTTAACTGCGACTTTCTTATAGGCGGTGAGAACTTCGGCGACTCCGTTCTCGTCACAAGTCATTGGGAAGAGAATATCACCGTCTTCCAAATCATCGAGCGTGGTGTAGAGAGGCTCTGTGGGATCCAAGTGCGGATCAACGGCAAATCCCGTTGTTTTCTCATACGCGGTGTCGATGTCATAATCGGGAACTGCCGACAAAGTTGAACTCGGACCATCGGCCGAATGTGGATGGGAAGTTGAATCTCGAACTTCAACGACGTTCGTGAAATGCACGTAGGATTCTATGACCTCATTTTTCATTAAATACTTTTATCTGAAGTTGGAAACCGGCAGTTCAGCGTCTTGGAGAGGATGAAGATCTTTGTCGCGCCAAGTTCAGCAATAGGGCATGAACTTCAAGTTCAAGTTCGTTTTGCCTGATTTGATGCGCACGCTGCTATCAATTAATCAGTGATCATCAGCTGATGTGATAGCGGATCGCAGACTCTGCTTCCTGAATGGGACTTGATTTTTCTCGACGTTTTCAATCTTGTCTCTTTCAAAGCATCATTCGGTTCTGCCCAACACCTCTTTCGATGTATCTCAATGGCATTCTTGACGGACTTGATTTGCTTGACTCTCGGCTGGAATGAAAGACTCAGAGGGCAATATCTCGTGAGGTACGAGACGATTTTATATACTTAGTAATAATAGAGCGTCTGTCTACGAGAGACTCGGACTAGGCAATATCAGAAATTCACAATTTTAAAGAGCTCTGATTGAGCTCTGGCGGAGTTGGAATGAGCTCTTCCTCCAACTCTGTCAGATCTGGGATACTCATAGGTGCCGATGCTTCAAGTTGTGTACTAGATTGTATGGATTCTCTTCTTGAGGTCCGCGGTAACTACTATCAATAGTTGTTGATTAAACAAGCTCATCTCTTAATCATTCTGCTCAACCTATGTGGCTGAGACTCCCGGGAGACTGAGAGTCTCGGTGAGTCGACTCTTCCGTTTTCAACTACTCTCAGGCTTTCAACTATTCTCAGGTTTGTTGCTTGGACGCACCAGATTTGCACCAGATAGACCGGGAGCTCAAACAGAGATTTTCTAAGCCATGCGAGGTTCCAACCTACAATAAACATCTTTCATGCAAGCTGATTTGTACGCTCTTGCAGGGCTCACCATCTTCAACGATTTGTTTCTCTCGCCGGTCCAGCACAAATATGTTGTGGATAGAGTTAAGTACTCGTTATCCGCTACGTCTCTACTAGGCTTGAATTGATCCAAACGAGCCACGCTCTGCGCAGGTATGCCTCCGTCTCAGATGAATTATTGTGCTTGAGACACCTCAAATTCATTATTCAACCTGGGCGATACTCACAATGGTTATCCGACCGATGATCTGTGATTTATTATTTCTGAGCTGTCTCCGCCGCTAATTCTACTTATTCAACTAGCCAGTACTGGAGCTCGGTTGAATATACATGTACCCCACACACAGGTGTCTTATTCAACAAGTCCATTTCCCTGCAGCTCTGCTCCTTCGATACGCTGTGGCAATGCCCCTAGCTAGTATCCTGCTCCTGAATATCGATAATGAGTTTTAGCAACCCGTCTTTCTGTGTTTGTTCGTGTCCTTGAACATTTACATTGACTTAAATTCAACTCACAAACACCAAGGTCATCTTGGTTGAAATTCACCTTGTTTTCCTCTTACTGGGTGGGCAGCGCACGCAATTTCTCTCTGTGCCACCAGCGAACCCTGTTGCTCCTGGAATTCGAATTTGCATCGTGAACTTGAGAAGTATCTATTGCAATCACCCCGACCTATTTCTTCCCGGCAAGATCTTCTCAAATTCAACATGCAATGAATGCGGGTCAGGATTGATTCTCTGATCACAGTGTTAACACTATCTCAGCGTTTTTGGAATTTTTGTTGACTACGCTTGGATCCCAGCTGGAATATCACCAATGCCAAAGTCTTCTTGTGTATGGATTCGCCGCCTCGGCCCATATATTCCAGCGTGCGGCGGGCAGGAAATTGTTTAAGTAAGTAGAAATTTCATCTGCTCCAGCTTGCAGCACGACTCGGAGACTTGTTAGTGCGACTCCAACTGAGATTTATACGTTGACAAGCCAGCGTAGGCCACAATTAGATGGCGAGCAAAGACAAGATCATGAGATGTGGGAAGCATTGTGTATACATGTCTCTATGTAGCTATAGTATATTGATTCTCAGACCTTCCCATGCTGAGTGAAAACCTTCTCAGCTCAGGTGGATCCGGCTCGCCCTCAGCTACTAGTAGCACAGGAGAAAACCGTCAAGCAGCTGTGCAGATTGGTGAGAGCTTTGGTGGGAATCTCCACAGACTTGATTCAAACAAAACAAATCAGGAAAATGGAGGGAGAAAAACATGGAGAAGAATCCAGGGCAACGACCAAGCAATGGCGGACATACCACTGGCAGAGAGCGATGCCGATACAAGGGATCATTGTGCAAGCAAGCGGATCAAGCTGTGTTTTGACTGACTGATGGCCGGCTGTTTGGATGGATGAATCGAAGTTCTGGTACATCAGATGCATCAGAGTCTAAGTGAGAGTCAAGTACAACCTCCTGTGATCGATGCCAAACTTCATCCAAGTTGAACTTCGACTACAAGTTCAACTTCGGGTTCAATTGCCTTTTTTGGAAAATTTCAGGTCGGAAGTTGAACTTCGGTCGAAACTTCGTACCGAGCGGCGAACTAGCCTCAAAACTGCGACCTCGAGTTCCTTTTACGTTAAAACTAGAATACTTACTGAAAAATGAATTTATAATTTTCCCGGGATAAAGAAGGTCTGCGCGGTGGAAGTGAAATGGGGAGCGGTGGATTGTTGGATCAGGGAAGATATTTGACTCTCCGAGTACGAAGTCAATCGTGAAATGGTGATGATGATAAATAATTTTGCCAGTTTAGTGCCGTAGCGGGCGAGGAGCTCGAACGATAAGTAGAGGGAGGCTGGAGTAAATAGGAGAGTAATCAATACAGCACAGAGTAGAGTGGAGTGGGGGTATTGATGTTGTGATAACATAGTGAGGTCGTAGCAAGTTTTACGTCGATCGCCACGACGGATAAATAAATCAAGGATGAGGGAGGATAAAATCGATAAGAGGGAGCGCAGGGACCTGTCTGAGTAAATATCTGTGTGTTGGAGTGCCGTCCGCGGGGCACGCGAGAATATAGTCCGTAGAGTGGGTAAGGTTGCAGTGGAGCTAGTTGACGTAGGGAGAGTCCGAAGTGGTGTAATCAAACTCGTCTGCAAAGATCTGAACATGCGGAACGGTTCCCAGTATCCCGCTGGCAAGTATGTCAGAAAATTCGTGGTGATGAACGAATTTGAACTGGAGGAGTTTGTTGATTATAACCGCCAAGTCTTGCCAGTTTTTGTAGACTGAATCGAGGAGGAGTCTGGCTGCAGCAAGTAGAAATTCGTGTTCGAATGGATGGATCAAGGGATGGTACAAGTGCGTGCGCGATTTGAAGTCGCCGGGGTAACTAGGGGTTGGTTTCTTCACTGGTGAGTCATAAAAGGCCAATGCTCGAGTGTGCGCAGCGTTGTATTCGGTGGTGTAGGTACGTTATGCGTCGGCCAAGCTTCTCCTCCAAAATTCGCAGGGCGATGAAGCGAGGATTGTGGATTTTAAGGAGGCGTACCACGAAGGCGATACCTTCCTGAATGAGCTGACGCATTCCTGCACAAGAAATGGTGAAGAGATCCTTGGGACCAAGCTCGTAGGTGTTGGAAAAGGGAATGGGATTGAGTAAGAAGGGAGTAATGAAGTCGATGTGGAGGATGTTCCGAATCCGCAAATTTTCACGGTGCTGTGAGAATATCTCAAACATGATGCGGCGAAGATGATCAAAGTATCTAGGGCCATCCTTGTGACTTTCGAGACCAGCGGAGAATTCACGAAGACCGCTCTCGCCCAAGTAAGGACGGAAGGCGTTCAGGCCAGGAGGAAAAGTGGTAGCTTGTCCGGAAGTTCGGTCGTGCTCGTCCTGGGCCTCAAGAAATTGGAAGTGTTCGTGGGTGAACTGCGAATTACAGATCGAGGTCCAGATTCGAACGACATTGGAAATGGGACGGGGGTTGTCGCCTTCATGCTTCACACGGACTTCATCGCCGCCATCCGGCTCAATGCGATCCATAGAATAAGTGTTTGAGCAAACTGAAGCCAAAGTAAAGCATTGAGTAGCTTTATCTGCTTCGTCTCCCTCGACGCGAGTAGGGTGAGCACTGAGGACTGAGGGTGGATCATGGGGTGTAAAGCGCGCATGCTGCACAACGGAGGATGCCGCGCGCTGTGGAATTGGAGTCGCAGCGGTTGAATGCGCAATGCGGGGTCGAGTGTAAGGGGTGGTTGGGTTCTTAGGTCCGCGTGGGGTCGATGCACGAGTAGGGGTCGCGGAAAGCGAATGGGAAGAAGGCTCAGATGAGGATGGAGGTTGGTACAGAGAGGAATTGCCTCGACGCCTCGGATCGGTGGTGCGTACAATTCTTGTGGGTTCAACAGTCAACAACGGCATGACTGCATCGAGGACACAGGTAGGAACAGGGTTGGACTGCTCAGCAGCTGCGTTGGACGGGAAGTATTGAAAGCGCAAGTTTAAACCATTTTCAGACTGGTCAGGCGCATCCGAGTGGCCGTACGACATTTGTTTATAGAAGTAACCAGTACCGTTATCGTTTACAACGGCAAGAGGGATGTCGGTGGTAGGATGGACTGGAGAGTCAGGGTATCCGAGTTCCTCAACCGAGTCGGCTGGAGTGGATTTACGAGAGGAAGTGTAGATGGGAGAAATTAACGATAGGGAGCCTGTCTCAACAGGGGAAGACGAAGGGCGAATGTCCATGTCAGATAATGGAGGTAGAGAGTTGTATGGGATCGAAGTAAATTCGGGGAGGTTGCGAGCGAAGGTAAGGAGTGTCCGAATGAAAGATCGAGGTGAGAGGTTGTCTGAGATTGCTTCTGGCAATAAATAAGGCCGCCGAATTAATACCAATCGCAAGAGTTTGCTTTCATGGTCGGAGATATAGAATGTTGGTCTGATTGTCAGGATGTTGAATAGATATTGCAACGGATTCGTTGCCAAGCGCTTCAAATCAAGGGGATGCAACGGTCTATCCCGGTCGAGACTGTGCGCAGTAAATCCCAAGGCACCACTCGGAATGTTACTGTAATCGTGTGCATGTTCCTCAATTAGGCGGGAGATTCTTGAAATAAAAGCCGTTGGGGTGAGTTGCAATTTTTCCGCAACCCAAACCAGCTCAGGATGCATTTGCAAGAATCCTTGAAAGTGAAGCAAATGTCGGGGTGCGACAAGGGAGCGATCTGCGTAGAGATCACAGAACAAAAGAAGGTTTGTTCGGGCGACTCGGAATGAATAATTGAATTCCTCGTGGATTTCTTGTGCCTGAACGCGTGCAAAACCTGTGAAGAAAGCATGGACCGAGACTCCGTTGAGTTCCGGATTGAGCAAGATGTTCGGCATTCGGTCCGCTGTCAGAATAGAGTTGGCCAATAGGATAAACTCGTCTCGTTGAGTCTCCCAGTCGTGAATGCATTCAAAGGCTCCATGCATCATGAGTATCTTGCAAGAGGGGCAGATTTCGCCTCTAGGAATCTCGTTTTCAAGAGGGGGAAGGTCTTCGTCTTCAGCAAGCGAGGGAATCTCAACTTCGTGAGTATAGACAGGAAGCGTAGATTGCGAGGTAGCGCAGGAAACCACGGGACGGGCCGCATGAATGATGTGGGTCATGAATGACCCCGGCATAGGAACAAGGTTGCTTTGCATGTGCTGATCTTCTTCCTCCTCAACCAATAGTTGGAAACGATTATTTCCTGTGTCTGGGTCCCGGAAGATCAGGTACGTTCCATCTGTTCGTTCATCTATTGACACGAAGTTTCCTTTTTGCCAAGGTCGGCCGAGTAGCATATCAAAGGGGAAGGATTCTCCGACCCAAAAATTTGCGCTCGTGCTCGCACCGCCCATTGTGAGTTGTACGTCGGAAAGGTATCCCCGGAGCTCCTTTTGGCCACCATTTGCGTCCCCCATGTTCACATGCCTCGAGATATCCATGGAAACATGTGGAAGAATTTTTCGCTAGGCTCCTCGAGAGACTAAGTTTAGCATGGAACCCGTATCAATAATAGCCAGAATATTTTTCCCGTTGATAGTAACTTGGACTCGAATGAGTTTTTGACTGTCCCTGGACACGAAAGATGCTGCGGTGAAGGCAGTGTTTTCACGGGGAAGATTTGTTTGAATGGGCAGCTCGGAAAGATTTTCTGCAATGGAGTTTACTGCGTGTTGATTTCGAGGGTGATTTTTGAGTCGGATTGCTTCGCTGAGAGCGTTGGATACAGAAGAAGAGATTCCGAGGATTTGACCCGCCGGTAAAGTGATTGGAGTGTTCAGTAAGGTGTTCAGAACATGGTTAGGATCAACGAAGGCAGACACTGCCGACTGCCTCGGTCCTGATTTCTTGGCCGGCTTTGGTGGATTTGTCGTTGAATTATTCGGCCTCGAAACCGCCTGTGAGTCTTCCATAATGACATCGTCTTTAGAAAAATCAATACGGGGTTCAATTGCGTCGATAGGATGCTGGATGTGGATCTGTTCTTCCCTGTGCTCGCGCTTGATTGATTGATGTTCCAAGGCAGGTTGCAAAGGAGTCCCTGAGTCCTTTACATGTGAACGAGTTTGAGGTCGTTGTTTAGGATATGGCAATGGCTTCTCGACGAATCTATCCGATGATCGGGTCACAGCAAATATTTTGGTAAGTTCTTCATCCGTTGTCGACGATTGAACAAAGACGGGCATGATAGAATCCTCAGGAATCGTCTCAAGGGTATTGCATGCCTGCACTGGTGCGCTCGAGGTGTATGTGAAATTCGCCTGAGCAGGTGGAGCAGCAGCGGGCTGTCGTTGCCGATTAAAGGCATCGATTAGGGTCTCGTTCTGTTGACCGTATCGCCGCAATAATCTTTCATCTGGCCATTCAAGAGTACCACGATCACCTCTCTTCAAAATTTTTCAAATCTCCACGAGAAACAACTTCCTGGATGGCAGTACATTCCCATAATCCATGTCCATTTTTGCCGCAACCCCAGCAGAGTCGATCTTCAGCGCGAACGGGTGGACGAGGTTGCGATTGATTTTGAGAAGCGCCAGGAGGTGAGTATTTATTGTTGCGAAAATTATTTGGTGGAAGAGGGGGTTGGCTGACTGTGAGAATAGGCACTCGAAGGCATTTAACAGCATGAGGATCGAGCTTCGTGGCCTGATAGTACAGGTAATTGTACTCAGGATCTTCAATACTCATTCTACTCATCCGCTTTATGAGTTCGGCTACTTCGTCGGTAGACTCCTGTGCGTTTTTCGAACTCGACTTGGGGGTAGAAGTGGTAGGAAGAGGTGCTGAGTCCTTGGCTTTACAGGTGCGTTTCTTCGTCTTTCTTTTCGGTTTCTTGGATTTCTTTTTGCGGGGGACATAGTCATCGTCTGAGTCGGTTTCAGACGAATCCGTTTCGTCCTCTGACGAGGATTCGCTATCCTCTGAATCCGATTCGGAGGAATCAAGTTCAGCGTCGAATCGATTTCGGCGAAATTTGGCTTCCACGATCTTGACAATGTCGTCTTTGGGAAATGGTTTTGACATATCCCGAGTGGGATCCGCCGCAAGAAGACGTTCCTCAACGATTTCTCGGAGGGTAGAAGGCATCCCGTGCCAGAGGTAGCGCTCGGCCTCTGCCTGGGTGATTAGTTTCTGGTTCTCCAACCAACCCGAAACTTTGGTATGTGCGCGAATATAACGGCGCCATTGGGACATGGATTTAATCGGCCGTTTGCGCCATTTATTCGTGAGTTTGACGAGATCGCTGAACGTGTGCCGCTGATGGTCTTTGTCGGCGTCAAATAAGGACAGCATGTCCGTGGAAAGGTGCGCCCAATTCGGTGTGGCATAATGTTTCATTCCTTCAAGGATATGAACCACGTTCCGTGAACAATAGTCGGCCAAGCATTCGATTCGTTCCGTCTCAGAGGTAACGTTGTTTTCAGCAAACAGCTTGTCGAGGTGCGTAATGAAACGAGCGACGTCCTTGGGTTTGCCCGTAAATTTCTTTGGGGCGCCTCGAGCATTCAAAGAGGGCATATCAAGCTGGCTACGAGCCCGTGGTTGAACTTGTGTGGTTGACATGATGGTGGAGCGATCGATGTAGCGAGGGATGCGGGACGGGGTGGGACGAGAGAAGGTGATTCGGTGAGTTGAATTCAATATTGGGAAGGAAAGGGAGCTGATTGTCACTTCAAAACCCCTCGCGGTGGGCTCCAGATGTGACGTCGTATATTGAATACTCCGAAGTAACGTTTAAACCAGGCGTTAGGCTACGAAACTCGGGTGAGTGGGTTTGAAGCGCGTTCAGTCCGAATCCAACCCGAATAGGAAATGTTGTCGAGATAGATGAGGGGTCGACCCAGTGCGAAGACCTCGCTGTATTTCGATGAGACGTGGAGGGTTTTGAGAGAAGACAGTGATCTGTAGGCTGGAAGGTTAAAATAAAGTAAGGATCGATTTTACCGTTGGTTATTTAAATCCAGAGTATTTAGACGGGAGGGCGAGTGTGGCAGAAGATATGGGTTCCAAGATGTTATTCTTGCAAACCTCAAGCAAAGGAGACGGTCGGGTGGCACCAGAGGTTATGTAGAAACGGGTAGTAATTGGTACGATGCTCTCGAGCAGCAACTACGAATAAATACAAAGAGGAGTACCGGTATTCTGGGTTTTTACATGTGGTACAGAATAAATTGAGATGAGGTGTCCATGTGGCTTGCACAGCCAAATATCAAGGAACGAGGGGTCGTTTCCATGATCTGGGGATCGCTCGCATGGCCGTAGTAAGGTACAGAATATCAGTTTTCACCTTGGAATGAAGTTCAACCAATAAAATTGTGTCGGAGTGAAATGTGGATAATTTCTCCACATGCAGCTCTTTAGTCTAGAGTTGGGTGTCACGCGTTAGCCGTGAGTCACCCTTCCCCCAAACCTCTTGTCCCGCATCAGGATCGAGATATTTCCTTCTAAATAGTACTGTGCACCATATATCAGACTCCAATCTACAACCTTACCACTTACATTTTTTTGCTTCTTTACTTCGCTGTGGTCAAAATCGGGATCCAAAGTTGAACCTCTTCAGGCAACTGGCACAGCCACAGCAACATTGAACTCGAAACGAGGCCTGTCCGGCAACGGAGTTCAAATATTTGAGCTCAGAGGTCATTAAGGCTAGCCTCTAAATGTCTCCGAAGTTACAACAGGTTTATAGCTGCCCTCCTGGCTGAGCAAAGGGCAAGCAGGGAATTTCCTTTTTGGTGATTTCCTTATCCGGAATGGGGACTCACGGCTTTTGATATGCCAGTGAAATCAGACTATTAAATCAGATTTTTTTGCCCGTCCCAATATAACACAAAAAAATCTCGGGATTTATGGTCTGACTTGGGAGACTACTCGGTATGACCAAAAGTAACCGGAATCACAAATTGCCTATATATGGCAAGCTAGCACACAGAACCGCTGGGAGGATTGGTACTGTAATCATGGTAGAAGTATATGCTGTTGCATATGTAGTAGTTTGGGTCCACTGTGCCGTTTGTTGTGCGTCTATTTGAATTGCAATTATTTATGTTATGATGGTTGAACATTATGCCCAGTTTTTACAGTAACGTCTCACAAAAGGTGGAGACTAGGATGCTAAATTCTGACATTTCATATACATTATCATAAGACCTAAATCCCATTTTTCAAGTACTCATTGACCCCATATCTGTCCAATTGCTATTTTAAAAACGCAGATATTGCCAAATTGGGAAATTTCTGAATTTCGAATATTTCTCTGGCTGTCCGATGTTCCGATCGGTGTTTATGTCATGCAAGTTAGAGAAAACATGCTATAGGTAAGATCTGGACCCATCAAAGCTGGTTGACCATTGAAATTCCTATATAAATTCTACAATTCCGGTTACTTTTGGTCATGCCGAGTAGCAGCTCTTGGGATTGGCTGAGATCGTATGATGGAAGCAGTTGTGACCGTATGGGAAGGGTAGAGGCAGTATCTTGGATATCCAGCTTGCGAGAGAACCCCGGGATGAATATTTGAAAGTTGATGTTGGGTCAGGTGATGCGATCAAACAACTTTTCCACGGTTCAACTTGTCCGTCCCTTGTCCGTCCCAGTTGCTCCGTGGCAGGTGAAGACGTGAAATTCGGGTGTGAGGTACAGAGAATGATAGAGATGGGAATGGGAGAATCATATCGAGAGGTTGGTATATGAAAACCCGGTGATTTATGTGTAAACAGCGTAGCCGTGTCACAATGCCGACACAGCGTCTGCCGGAGACTCATGCCACAGTTGGACTCGGATGCCGGTCAGCCTTCCTCTTCCGCTTACATTTGCCTGTGCTGCAACAGTGTGCACAAAGCAATCTCCGTGTCCAAAGCTCCCTCAACTGAATGTCCGATGCAGAGCTGCGCGCGGGAATGGTCGTGTTTTCGCGTTGAGAGACTTTTTTCGAGCCTTGTGCAGCTTCGTCGTTGGAGACGTTGGCAAAGCGGACATGGTAGGATGGCGGCGCAGCAGCTTTTCGAGGTTTTGAGGACTGAGTCTTAGGTTTGGAGGAGGTACTGGCTTTGGGCATTGCTGGGTGCAAAACGACGAGGACGGTGGCAGTAGCGAGAAAAACGGCAGTAAAAAAACAGAGTTTCCATTCTGTACGTATGCGAGCGACGGTGGCGAGCGAGGAACAGGGCAGGAGGCAGCGGATGAGAGGTAAAAGAGCAAAAGAAGCCAGTCCCCGATATTGAAGGTCCTTGGGTGGGCCACCGTTCCGGCACAAAGCTCTGGCCACAAAACATTGGCAGTATAATATTCTTTCACCCCATTTTTTCCGAGTGCAGAAATGAGCTTTTCGTCGATTGGAGCCATTTTGGTCCAAACCTTCTGCAAAATTTGCCGCTTATGTAACTCTCCCACGCGCCGTATAGGGTAGCGTACCATCAATCATTAACCAGCCCGGCCGACCACTGCAAAACACCTCTCTTTGAACGTACAACATGTTCCTATGTACTCCAACAGTATGTAAAAAAATGTTGAAAACATATCTCAGCTTGGAGTCCAGGTGCCGATGTTTTCCAGTCACAGTGGAAGGTCTCGTGTGTACATCTAGATACAGCCGTTTTGGAAACAATATACGGGTTTTGATTGAGTGGTGCTCGTTCGTTTGTGCTTACGTTTGTTGACCATTCTGTCATCGGCAAAGCCGGGAGCACCACTCTGTGGGGCGTTGCCGTACCGCATCAATTGCCGTTGGTCCCTTGCTTTTGCCCTTGCTCGCAAGTCATGGCCGTGTCGAGCTCTGGGCAAGTAGCAGCTGAGTCTTAATCCTCAGTTCTGTTAACCCCCTGTTTTTTCCGGTGTTCTCTGGGTGGCGGAAGCAAAGACTCAAATTCGGCTGAAGTGGAGCTGGTGATGGGAAGCAAAACAAAGGTAAGCACAAACAAACGAGCACCACTCAATCAAAACCCGTATATTGTTTCCAAAACGGCTGTAAAGAGGTCTGAGCTCGCGCCTTTTAAATATATACGAAAACAACGATCTGGTACCGAGCATTGTCCGCCGGAGAAATATTTCATTATTCCCGCAGTGCCTGATGCTTGCCTTGCTAATCATAGGACAGGATCATGCACGGCACCAGCTGAGCAGTTAGCTTGCTCCAACTGCAAGGCGGCCAAACGCGAATATCTGGGACACGGCGCAGCGGATAGGACATGCCCGGTATTCGAGGACAGGCTGCAACATGCCTGGGAGCGCAATCGAGAAGCTAAGTACCCTTATTTCATGGTCGCGGATGACCCGTCCACATGGGTAACGCATGAGGAGTCTAGGATAAAAGTTAAGGGAGGGGATATGCCCCCGGCTCACCCTCGAGGACCTGGGCCAGACCCACGAGTTGTAGCGACTCTACGGGAACGAGCTGGTCCGAGAGGACGAGGAGCGCGACAAGCAACGGGGGAAGACGGGGATTGGGGACCGGTCCAGCGCACATTGTTGGAGGTAGGTGTGACGAGGGAGCCGCGACGGGACGACAGGATGCACTCAGATCGAGCCGCTCAGATCCAAACCGACGACGACGATCCAGAGGTTGCTCGGCTGCAGAGGGGCCAACAGGTGAGGCAGCGGCTGAAAGAGACATCGAAGCTGGGTGATATGGCCAATGTCACTCTCAGTGGGGAAACGTGGGGCGACATGGTGACTGATGTGGACGGGAGCCCGCCGCAAATTGTGATAGGGCTATATTACAGCTGTTTTACGGATTTTGTCCGGTTTTTGATGGAGTGGGGCATTTCGTTTCTTGTTTACACCTGTATGCCTCTGAGTCGCCGTATGGCTCCACTCTGACCTCAGATTGGGCTATTTCCAGCATTTTGCTCCACCAGTGAATGCAGTGGGACTGCGATGGAGCGGTTGAACTGCCTCCGGCTCCTCGGCGAGGGTATGCACAAGCAATCACAGGTAAACAACTTTTGAAGAACCCCACTCCATCAAAAACCGGACAAAAACCGTAAAACAGCTGTATATTTACTTACTTACACGCTTGTTACCTTACATTCCGCTTGTCAACTATTACATAATACAATCTTGCTTAACTGACACTACGATGTACGGTTAAGAGGGATCTCAACGAGCGGCGGCGCTACCGCCGAAGACTAACAATCCAGGACCCGCTGCTAGCCTGAACATGCGTATAACTGTTCCCCGTGCCTCCTAGGTCACAGGAGCCCGACTGAGGGTCAAACAGCCCCTTGTCGATGGGTTACAACGGCTGACGAGACACGACCAACAACCGCCAGCGCCCAGAGCGCTGGCTCTCTTCTCTCTTATCTTGTTCCTTCCCATTCCCAAGAAGCCGCCGAACCGACTCGCATCACAATGGAGCCCACCGCGAGGGCTTCACACCTTTGAAGCAGAAATTCTGGATACAAATTATTATTACAATTATATCGAAGGACAATCACGGTACCGTATCTACTAGATTTTATCAGAATATAAACCGAGGTGGCTGGAAGCCGATCGGAACAAGAGCTGCTGGAGTGCAGGTGCAGGAGCACACGGAGGGGCACAAGAGAGAAAGACTCAGAGGTCAAGATGGGGGTTAAGAGTAAGAGTGATTGATTGTAGACCATACTCAACTACGGGAAGTATATAGATGTAGATAGATATCAAGGAACATCCCAACTCGGAATGATGCGAACGAACAAATTCATGTCCTGACACTCCCACCTTCGCAAAGAACGAGATATAGCCTACAAAGGAATAAAAGCAACAATAACGAATGTGCGAGAGCTCCCACCGAATAGCACATTCAGAAGACAGAAAGAACTATAGCAGTCATACCAAAAACAACGCCCAGAGCAGCGCAAACTGCAATCGAGACAATGGCTACAGTCCCCGTCACCGAACGGTCGAAAAGACAGTTGCGCTACAATGGAGAAGTCGGCGAGAACAAGTTTAGTCTCCGCAACCCTGCTATAATTGGTCGCCCAAATGTGCGATCCATGTGGAAGCCCATGAGCTTTCACCTGGTGATGACCAGATCCTGCGTGCATAGCAGCGCATTGGCCATTAGATACCTAGAAGAAATGCCAGCGAAAATTGGCTCCAGTATCCAAGTGAACAATAAAATCTGGATGTGGTATGCTGTGTGCGCAAGTACAGCACAGCAGGTGGAGCAGCAATGTTGGCTCCCACCTATCCCAAGAGACCGCAGCTTGCAGTGCAGTGGTTAGGATTGGAAGTTCGTGGTGTGTTCTGCCGAACGGTAAGGGTTGTGATCCTGTGATGGAAAGGAAGAGGTCGGCAGAATGAATATGGAAGCTGATGTTGGTAGAAATTGTCGTGCAAGGGGAAGTGAACCGGCAATGGCTGTACACCAGAGGAGCACCGTTGGAATCCGCGGAACAGCAGGACAATTGAGGTAAATAATAACCTCCTCGAGGGTGAGAATGCTGGGGATGATGGATGGATCATGGAAGGAAACAATTCCTTTACCCAGTGAGGATCCAGAGAGAGGTCGAAGTGGCACACAGTGTGGGAGAACTGAGCACAGTGTGTGGGAAAGAACTTTCGGAGAGTCATCGGGATGAGCAGGTCATGTGCACGGACACTTGACATCCGTGAGAGGTCTGTACAGCAGCGTGAGAACCAGTAGATGCTGTAGAGATAAGAGTGTCGAGGCTGCAGTGTAAGGGAGGCTCGAGAGGAAGACCTAGGAAGAACAGCAAAGAGTCGAGGTGGATGCGAGGATGGCGTAGATCAGGATGAGCAGTGGAAGTAACGAGTGGATGGTAAGATTCCGGAGGCACGCTGGAGCAAGCCGCTCTCGCATCAAGCTCAGGCGCTAGGGCGCGGGGCCCATAACCTATCAGAATATAAACCGAGGTGGCTGGAAGCCGATAGAGCTCGATCGGAACAAGAGCTGCTGGAGTGCAGGTGCAGGAGCACACGGAGGGGCACAAGAGAGAAAGACTCAGAGGTCAAGATGGGGGTTAAGAGTAAGAGTGATTGATTGTAGACCATACTCAACTACGGGAAGTATATAGATGTAGATAGATATCAAGAGATAAGGAACATCCCAACTCGGAATGATGCGAACGAACAAATTCATGTCCTGACAGATTTCACAACGTTCGACGTGCTGGAGCACCTCCTACGTTGTGCTTCCTCTTTCCGTGGCGTCTACGATGGCGGTGGACGCGTCAATCCCGGAAAGAGCGAAATTCGCGCTGGTTTCCGCCACCCAGCAACATCCTCCACTGGCTGGATACCTCTTCGCGCTAGTCGCGTGGAATTCCCGGCTCGTTTGAGGCGCGTGCGAGCGCCGCCAGCTACGTCGACGGGTGTGACGTAGCACGACGCCGACGGTCCCACGCCGTGACGTGGCGACTTCCTCCTCCCTTCCACCACCATCTACGCAGGCGTAAACCTACCGAGCGCCGCCCCAGGCTTGGCTGCTGGTAGTCGCCGTCTTGAAGATCCTCATCCGGCGAGCCGACATATTCTTGTCCCTTCAAGACCGCTTTCCGGCAAGGAAACCTCTTCGCGCCAGACGCGACTTGTTATATCTTGCGGCTTCCTTCAAGATTCTTCCCATACCACCAACCACTGAGCGCCGGGCCATGGCTGCTGGTGACCGCTGTGAAGGATTTCAGAGCGAAGGGCTGGAGAATTGAGGAGATCCGGCGAGGGCAAGGGAAGGTTTCGATGGGAGAGGTTTTCAGTTGGAAGGAAACGGCGACACGGTACGCTGGTACGCTTAGGGACGGAACTGGTTCAAATCGGAGGAAGCGCTGACACTGTTGTCTGGCTGCATACCTCCGATGTTCATATCCACCTCGTACTCAGACGTCCGTGAATGGGGGCCCGGGGATTAACAAGTTGAGATGTTGGAAAGATCTTAGGGAGCTTTCAATTGGGTGTCACCTCTCAATATGGAATGAATATTCGTTGATTACGAACCTTGAGGAAGCGCCGACCTTCGTCGTCTGGCTGCATGCCTCAGGTACTCGTATCGACTACCTTATGCTCAATACTCGTCGCGCTTGTTATGGTCTCCCGCTCCCGTTTGTTCTTAGCCGCACTTCCGGGCGAGTCGACAAACTCTGTTCTACCGAACATTGAGCGCCGTCGCGCTGCTGATTATCAGCTCGTTGACCTTATTTCCCTCTCTACCCTCCTTCGAGACATTCTTGCGGAGAAGACTCATCGCGCTCCGCACGGCTGGGTCGTCTGCCGCTCGCTGACCAACCACCAAGAGGCTGCCGGTTGCTGTGGTCTCGACTCTCAAAGACCTCGGTGCGGGGGGCTAGAATCCATATTCTCTCTTCAAGACATTTCACGGCGCAAGACGGCCTTTGCGTGACGTGTTGGCATGAAACCTCGAGCCTCGCTCGAAGCTTGGCTGCTAGCGATTCCGTCTTGAAGTCTATTCCTCTCCAAAACCTCGTTTGAGAAGACAACGAATCTTCACGCCGCGCGCGACTGGCTACATCCTCTGAGTCTGCTCGTTTTGAGAACTTCAATAGCCGGCCGGTCTCCTTTCTGCATTCGTCAAGACTTATCGCGGGCGCTAACAATACCATTCGCCGGCCGATTGGGGGGCCGGTCTCTCCCCTCTTTTAACTTCTCTGTCTGGGGCAACATGTGAGAGTGAAAGCCAAGGACGCCGAGCGCCGTTTCTGGCTGCTGGTGTTCCCACTCTTCGCGCTCGGAGATCAGGATAAGGGGCTGGATATTTGATGGGTTGAAGGGATTGGAGCGAACGAATATGCAATATACTTGCCATCCGGGGAAGCGCTGACGCTCCAACGTCTGGCTGCAACCCTCTGATGTTCGTACGACCTCCACCGCTTCTGAACGAATGCGACGCAATTACCTGCGTTTGTCTTGAAAGCGTCTTGTCATCAAAATCCGTTCTCGTGAATCCCTTTGCATCTAGTCTCAACATTCACCGCCAAACCTCTATTTCGCGTTCTGCGTTCTCTTGAGCTTACCGCGAGACTCGTTGCGCTGCCTGCAACGCCCCACTTCCTTACGAAGGCTCTGTGGTCATCAACAGCGCTTTCCGCTGGCGGGTTGGAGGGCTAGTCCTTTTCGTTCGCGCCTGCTGGCGATTGCGCGCGCGGACATCGGGTAGACACGATCTGGGCGAGGATTTATCTCATCTTGGGGGGAGCGCTGACGCAGCACCGTCTGGCTGCATATCCCCGACGTTCGTATCTCGACCCCTTCACGTGGGCGCGGGTACAATTCACCGATCGTATGGGGACTGGTAGTCGATGACGCACTTCGGATTCATTCCTGATAGAGGAGCTCTCCTTTTAGACGGCATGTATAGTCTCACAGGCTGCACTGACCCACCTTGACGCTCGTCCACACACTGGGATTGAGATCTAGGTGCGGTTTGAGCGCCGTCGGACGCGGCCGTTTGCGAAGAGAATTGACTCTCCACGATCGACGACGCACTGCCTACGGCACTGCTGAGATTGAAGAACAAGTTTCGTTAATGACTTGACGCCTTGGGGGACGGACTTGAAGACAAGACCAGCCTCCGCCGAGAGCCTGCATAGATAATCTGATACAGCAAGAAATACCATTTGTCGACTCCCTCTATGGATATACAGATCAAACGCTGTAGAGTTTGACGAATGAGCTGAGATAAGGGGCGAAGTTCACGTCTGAGGAAGCGCTGGGTGGCTAGCTGCACGCCTCAGACATCATCCTTGCTGGCGTTTGACAATCGCGCTGCCGAATCGGACGTTATCGAAAAATCGGTAACGGAGTTCCAACATTAAGGGGTGGCTTGCAGCGAGTGCAATTCCCTGTGAGACTTCGTCTCATGAGTATTTGCCTCAGCCTCGTTAGCAGACGGGAACATATCATACGACGCACCTCTACGCTCACCACTTCGCGACTCCGTCTCCGCTCTTCGTTCTTCCTACAAGCCTCGAAGATTGAATCCTTGAGCATTGCGACTCTCACCTCCTCTGGCTACAATTATGAGATAGAAGATCAAGCAAAGCGAACAGAGCGGACCTCGGAACCCTCCCGAACTGCTAAGATTTTGGAGATAGCTTCATAGGCGGCATGTGTAGTCCTGCAGGCCGTCGCTGACTGGCATTGGCGCTCACCTAGAGGGAGCGCCGTCGGACGCGGCCGTCATTGAAGAGAGATAAAGCTCAGTAATCTGGCAATGCGCTGCGGAGATCGGAAGGATTTTGGACGTTGAGGCGGATTGGGTAGTGTTGGGATGAGTTGCGAGTACGAGGAAGCGCTGATAATTCAGCTGCATGCCTCTGCCCCCTGAATATAGATGTTTGGGGGGCCAACTTAGATCGAGATGCCGCTATACACAGACACTCGGTGTAATTACCCGCCCCCTTCAAGGTCTCGTTAGCGGAATCGGTGCAGAATATGGATTCGGGCAACATACCTCAATCGAGCGCATCTTGCACGTTCCTGCGACCAATCTTCCGACTCCTCGCCTACTTCTCTTCCTCACGATCGCGTTCCTCCGCTTCGTGCGTGGGGTGGGGGGCAGCTTCAACAAAACACTGCACGTCTCCGCTCTGTCGATGATGCGTCGCTGGGGAGGAATTCTAAGATAAACGGTTTGACGTACCCCGAGTTCCCTGGGCACTCACCTTCCACCTCCTCCCTCTTCATGTTGCAAATTGTAATCGTTTTCAATTGCGCGGCTACACGAAGTCGCCAATGGGGGGCTGCGCAAGGTTTCCGCCTAGAGCGCAGAAGCGCTAGACACGCTCGATCTGGGGGCTACAGAGTCAGCGAGTGACTCCGAAGGATGCGTGAATCTTGGAATGCCGAATTCGTTGGTGGAGGCGAACACGTTCAGTCTAGGAAGCGCTGACGCTGCGGCGTCTAGCAGCATACCTCAGACAAGCCTCTCCTGGGATCGGGTGGGGGGCGTTGACAATCTTGGGGTGCTTGGAGATTTAAGAAAGGTTGTAGGAATCAAATGCCGGGCGAGGAAGCGCTGACGCTTCGCGTCTGGCTGCAGGCCTCCGTCTTCTGAACGTACGTGTTTGGGGGGCACGGTAGATTGAGATACTAGTACATGCGAACCTCCATGTACATATCTGCTTCACTCCAAAGTTTCGTCAGCGGAATCGTGGGGGATGCGACGTACCTTGTACTTCAATTCGTCGTCCTGCGTATCCTCTCTTTCAAAACCTTCCGCTAACCACGTTTCCCCGTCACTCGTCTCCTCCGTTTCCGCACCATGCGGTAACTTCTCTTCAGGTCGAGTCAACGAAGTAACCGGTAGAGCGAAGGTGCCTCGGCGCATGATTCACCCGCCGTTCGACGTGTCAAGCGCTGTCTCTAAGAGCGTCCGTTATGGTGGCCGCTTGAGAATTAGCGGATGGTGGAGAGGACGGCGGAGACCTCGGAGCCGGGCTACTACGCCGCTCCACCTATCCCGTTTCTGCTTTCAGCGCTGGCAGTGTCTAGTAATATGGATATTAGCCTTAGCTGCGTTAGCAGAGGACCGCATCGTGCTGCTCCAGACTCACCCTCTCGCCTTCGCCAGCATTCGCGCTGGGCGGCATTCAAGAATGCCAGCTGATGGCGAGTCTGCCTGGGCAAAATCGTAAATCGCCGGTGTCGTCCGCTGTGCGATGGTCATAGCTGTCCGTTCTCGAGCGACTGATCCAGAATGAATCGCCGGGCGCTGCGGGAGATCAACAGTCGCACTGGGGGGATTTGAGCAGTGCCGCCGTACGACCCAATTCGAGGCGGAACTTCTACGTTGGGGGGCGACTGAGCTTGCGATGTGCCTTAGCTGCGCGAGCCGAGGGGGGGATTTGTAAGAGTTTGGAAGAACACACGTACCTTTATTCCATGCCGACCACATATCCTGTTCCTCTCAACCTCTCCTCGTCCACATCGAATTCGATCTCCGACCTCTGTCTCCACGTGAATTTTGGTCGTAGGAATTCGATCGAAAAGCGCAGCTGCCGGAATCGAGCTCGTTCTTCATGGAGCTAGCAATGTAGCATCGTGGAGGGGCGTAGAAGGACACGGTCTTGTTTGGGAAGGGGAAGAGGGAAGGAAGGAAATAATTGGGAATGTCCGGCGTCGGCTTTCGGCTCCGACAACCCGAACGCTATTCAAACACTCTTCTCTTCACTTGTGCGGCATCGAGGCCTACAACTTGCAATACAACCTGTTATATCGTCTTCCTGGCCGCCTCCCCGCTTCAAGCAGTACTTCTAATCAAACGCGGCCTCACTCTCAAAACATTTCTGGCTGGGCAGTAACCCAAATCTTCGAGCGCGTCTTACACAGTGGTCTTGCTCTCGCTCCACGCTGACGACGTGGCGCGTCCCCACTCCCTGCATCGACTGTGACCCGAAGCGCCGACGTTACGCCGTCAAGGCTGCTAGTAATCAGCCATCTATTCGTCTGCCCTTCTTGAGAGTGTTTCGCGCTTCAAAGTTTTGACCCTTTCTGCATCCACGCCTTGGACGACGACATTTGAGTTCTACATCTCTCGACTCTCCTTTCTCCCTTTCCCAACCTCGAGAGCGTTTCAGAACGCTGCAGGGGCTCGTATAGAGCTCTACCTTCCTCGTCGTCACTGCTTCTGGAGGAATCCGCGTAACTACACGGGCTCGATGTGCTCGTCGTTCGTGCATTCTTCTTCTCCTTCAATTTCGGCTGTGGAGCGCTGCGTAAGACGTGTCACATATACGTCTTATGCTTAGCTGCCCCAGCTGTACCGTGCTATCCAAACGACACACATCCGTGCGGCGCGCTGCATTCGCTCGGGTCATTCAAATTCTTCGCCGGAGTCTGGATCACTCCTCACCGCGCGTTTACGCGCTTTCATTCTATCGCTTGGAGTGCCCCGTCATTCCTCACGACACTTGCTTTGGTCGAGTGTCCCGCTCCTGAATTCGGCAATATGTTGCTGAGGCTTGATTTCTGGGCCAATCTTTTTTCTTCTCCTTCATCGCTGTCGCTGGGGGGCTGTGGATGGAGAGCGACAACACCATGAAGGAAAATCAATTGCCTCGCCTCTCGAGGACGGATTCTTTGAGCGTGTCCTACGCCGTTGAGCATGGAACATTTCGGGCCTCAACGCTGGTACCTTTCAACCTCCCATTTCGGTGCTCACTCGTTTACGAGTCACCGCGTTTGGAACTCGTGATGTGGCACATCTTAAACGTGCTTCATACGAGGAGGCCGTGCTTCCACGACATCCCTGGGGTGACTTGCGAGATTCAAGTCGATCCCTTATTCACACCGAGCGCGGTTGATCCGCTGCTGGTCTACACCTCAGTGTTCCCTTGACTTCCGAAGGAGGCGAAGTCAAGGATCTGCATCTGCAGACTCATCCTACCCCAAGCAGAAGCTGTAGATGCAACACTATCTGACATGGGTCTGTGCGCTAGTCGCTACGTCCTTTGTTCGCTTCCAATTATGCTATTTCCTTTAAATCTATCTACCTACTCATCTACCGGTCGCAATCTCAATGACCAATTATGTCATATGCTGCTCAACACACTCCATTTGCCTACGCCGTTACACTCCCATCCCATCCTTCTTCGCGCATCCACCTTGCTTGTGAACTCCCTGCCATCATGCTGCTGCATCTCAAACCTATTCCCATATTCCTTTATCATCCAATCTGACACCTCATCACCTCATCGGCTCTTCCCATCGTCCCCGACTTTCTGGCCTCGACATTCTCCCGCTTTGCAACCACACCCATATCTTCCTCCAAAATTTTTCTTCCACAAAAACCTACGAATATAGAGGGTTAATTTTTCGTCGTGCAGATCCTGCTCAACTTCCTCGCATGGACTACACGAAGAAAAAGTGGGGGGCTGTAGGGGATGTATATGGAGTGCATACCCTGAGTCTATGCATAGCGTAGACTCAGAGGCTGCTGGAGCGTTAGCTCTATAGCGCCAGGGATGCACTCAACATACCCTGCAGGCCAGACGGGAGCAATACAGGCTGGCCTGATCAGCTACAGGTTGCTGCCTGGAGGGAAGCCCTGGAGCGCTGTTAGGGTGATACTGCGGATGCAGTACAGAGTCTATCCTTAGAGGCTATGCCTCCATAGCTCTGCTAGTCCCCCCAGCGTGCATACCCTGAGTCTGTGACTCATAGCTGGCAGAGCGTTAGCAGAGCCTAGCGTCCGGGATGCACCCTAGCTCAGATCTCTTGCCAGACGAGAGCAATAGAGGCTGGCCTGAGGATCTCTGTGGAACACAGATCCGGAGCTTAGCCAGGGTGCACTGCAGGTGCAGTCCAGAGTTTACAGATGAACATCATCCTTCTGTAGCTCTGCTAGTCCGCCCTGGCTGATTCTCCAATAAAGCTGGCCAACTTTTTTTTTTTCCTCTCTGATGATGGGAATCTCTACATCCTAGCGATGTAGAATTTGGGGGGCCATTGTGATGCTATCCTGGGATGAGCATGCTCAATTTCTGCTTCATGGCAGGCACCAACCGTGTGGGGGGCACTGTGATAGGGCTATATTATATTTACTTACTTACACGCTTGTTACCTTACATTCCGCTTGTCAACTATTACATAATACAATCTTGCTTAACTGACACTACGATGTACGGTTAAGAGGGATCTCAACGAGCGGCGGCGCTACCGCCGAAGACTAACAATCCAGGACCCGCTGCTAGCCTGAACATGCGTATAACTGTTCCCCGTGCCTCCTAGGTCACAGGAGCCCGACTGAGGGTCAAACAGCCCCTTGTCGATGGGTTACAACGGCTGACGAGACACGACCAACAACCGCCAGCGCCCAGAGCGCTGGCTCTCTTCTCTCTTATCTTGTTCCTTCCCATTCCCAAGAAGCCGCCGAACCGACTCGCATCACACAAATGAGCCCTTCACGTCAACTACAGGCAATACAGGAGGACGAGGACGACTTCCCAACCAACCCCAAGCTGCCCGGATCGACCTCTCGCCGCACTGGAATGCTTCATAAATATCGGACACGACTTCAGAATACAACAACTAAAGCGGCAGATCTAGAAAAGCTTAGAACAACTTGTTTGCTTGACTTTCTGAGACATTGGAACCATCGAGGTCAAACTTATTCTGAGAGAGGTTCAAAGGGCGGTGTTCCATATGTTGTCAACATCTGGCCTCGCTTTGCCTGTGACCCGGAGGATGAAGAGACCTATGAAAAGTGGTGTTATGCTCGGATGATTCTTCTTGGAGTATTGGATATAAAGCGTAGATTGAAGAGACAAGAAGCGTTTGAAGATGTAACATTATTTACAGCTGTGTGCAAAGTTAATGGCACCTCTCGATTTTTGATGAAAAGAAAGCATTTCAAATGTCTCATCTTACCTTGCTTGTAACTTCCCTAAATCTCATTCAAAACACCTGGTTAGAGGCTCGCGCGCAACGGTGATGTCGATGGTCTCAATGACGATATCTTGGATCGCATGCAAGGTGAAAGCCGAACATTCACCAGCGCAGATAAAATTGTCGCCGAGCCAGGCGCAGATGGACCAATGGCTAATGATTTGATGCCCCCCTTGTCTGCGTCTGGGCTGCCTTCCGGGGAGCTGACTTTCAAAAAGGGATGTCCCATCATTCTTCTTCGCAATCTATCACCCTCATCTGGCCTTTGCAATGGGACACGACTGGTGATACGGCAAATGTCTGATCGTGTCTTGGAGGCTGGGATTTTAGGCGGGGAGCACAATGGCGAATTAGTTTTTGTCCCCGAATTATGCTGACACCCTCTGGAGGTACAAATGATTTCTCCTTTACCCTTTCGCGTCTCAAGTTCCCGGTGCGCCTTGCTTTTGCAATGTCCATCAACAAGGCCCAGGGACAATCCGTTAAATATGTTGGCCTTGATCTTCGGATGCCAGTCTTCACTCACGGACAACTCTACGTTGCTCTCTCTCGAGCAACATCTCGGCATCGTGTCAAGGCCCTTCTACCACAGCGCTCGCTCTCCAATTGTACTCCAAATATCGTATTTCCTCAGGTTTTTGCGCAGTGATGTACTTACTTTGAAATCAATTGTATCCTCTGCCCAACATGGGGCGCTTCGTGAAAATCTCTGAATTTTTTTGCACTGGTAAAGTTTGTTGGCTTCTCTCTGTGAGTGATAGTTTCGCAAACCGGACAAGTCGAGGTTTTTCCGTTGTCGTTTCAAACAGAGGGAATACAAGCATAGCCAAATATATCATTTAATTCATTTTTACATTCTGACCTCGTACCAACGCCGAATTTTTCGCTTTCGTTGGCGCCGGGACCTTGGTTGATGTCCATTCGAAGGCTCGAAGATCAAGGAAATATGCCTCAGACCCCGGTGCTGGAAACTTCGAGTCGGCTCAACGAGTGATAGTATCTACATAAAAAATTATGCGCAGCAACAAATGCAAAAGGTATGCATACCATCTCTCTCGGGCCTTCGACTGCCGACTCTTTCCCCTCCACATCTTCTGGCTGTCTAAATGCCTCAGTTCTGCCTGTGTCTATGTCTCCCTGGCCCAACTTCGTCAGAGAATTTGGAGACTGCCAAACTTCACAATCACCTTGATACTGGCGCTCATCGCTGTTAATTTTCCGTCTTTGATTATCCTCAAGGTGCTCTGTACGCATCGTTTAAAGGCGGCCAGTGCGCCACCCACCGCCGATCCTGCGTCATTTCAAGTTGCTGATCATTCGTCATTGCGCCACTCAACTCCACTCTGCTCCGACTGTGCAGTGCTCGGTTCTGGGTTGTTCCACGGTTAGTGACGCAAAACGATAACATGACTGGCGGGGACGCGCTGGATGGTGAGAACTTTCACCGTCGCGTCCTCCTCTGGCCCTTTTTCGTGATTGCTCTTTCTTACCAAACTCCACTGACGTATTGCTCTTTCTAGATAAGTATAAAAACCTCAGCTACTTCCGTCGAAAAGTTATCCAATTCAACTACTTTCTACTCTCTATAGCCGTTTCGTAAAAAGAATACGGGTTTCGTCATTTCTTCCTCTTTGATTTTTTGTCTACACTTGTTGACGATTCTGTCAAAAACTCTTGCCTCAGACGGAAGGTGCCGTAAGGAACACAATTGGGTCAGACCACCTTGCACGATTGTTGGGGTCCATATAAGAATTGTAATTTAACCAGATAATCGACCAATGCTCTATGGTACCCACAGAACTTTCCCGGAGATATAAGTACCGAGGCCGGGCGAGCGAGAAATCAGATTCCGCAAACAGACTCAAGGTCAAGCAAGTGTCAACAAAGAATTGAGGAGCAACAAATGCCGAAACCCGTCACTGTGGATTCGGCTTAGGTTGCCGATCAATCTAATGTTGGTTGATGGTATCATACCGTAGGTTGGTGGTCATATTGGTATCCAACTGTAGGCTGAAGTGCGTTGGGGGGGGGGATGTATTATACTCGCGCGGTCCACAATCTGAACTGCGAGTTTACGGAAGACATACATGTAGTACTGTACGGGTGGTTATTGTCAGGGGAACCCCTGTTCTGCGCAGCATGACGCAAAGGGACTTGGGCAATTCTGCCCAAGTCCCATTAAGTACATCGATGCATCATTCCTGTGGAGCTCCATCAAACTATGACAGAGTTCTACTTTTGGGTACGCAAGATCCCAGTCCAACTACGTCATCAAGGTGGGACTTAGCATGTGATCGGGCCAGGGACTATTGCCGGTTGACCCGGCCTTGTGGGAATTAGTTAGTATATGTTTGCCACACCTAGCGTGGGAATCCTTAGCCTTTCTTCTCTTTGGATTCTCCCTCGCTAGGTGCGCTGTAATGTATTCCTAGTAGCGTCTTTAATTAACTTTGGATTCTCCCTCGCTAGACCCTCGAGACATCTCGGGTCCTAAAGGTTGCCCTTACAGTTATCCTCACAGAATTCTACAAGATGTCAACGGAGCACAACGTCTTTCCAGGGGGTCAATCGCGCAACGCAATCAGGGAACTGGCCGGCCGCTTGTATGGCAGGACCTCTGGCTAAAACCCGTAGGACCTAGGGGGAGTTCTCTCCCTCCAGGTATAAATCCCCAGTATCCACCAGTAACCTGACGCAATTGAACGTCTTTCCCTTTGCCGACGCATGCACACCACTCGCCAAAGCGAGCCCAAGGACTTTAGGGTGGTAAGTTGTGATCCTACGCAGTCGACGGTGGCTGTAAGGGCAACAGCTGCCAGGGCCTGAGGCCCGAGGTACTCAAGAGTCCAACAAGCACTGGGCAGAGGGAGAATCCTTAGAGGGCTAGCTACAACAAGAGGAAGAGTGTCTACTCACCTGGGCAGAGGGAGAATCCTTAGAGAACAGAGTAAGGAGTCTCCATGCCCAGGCGTCACAGTAAAAGGGCGCGTGACGCGTGACTTCTCACGGTGTGTGGGAACTATGTAGTAGCACAGCATCTATGATGTGATATCAATGATCAGATGATCCTGTTGTGCGCTTGGGTAAGTGGTTAGTTGCTAAGTCCAACAAAACACCAACCCCGGGTGAGACCCGGAAACAATGTCCATGGCGGGCTGAAGACCCCCACTACCAAGCGCCGGTAGGGCTGTTCTAATCCAGTCAATCCCAGGGCGAGGGCCGGCCCGACCGTAGCGGTGGCTAAATGGCGACCGCCGGGGCTCGAACTCGTGCTCACTCGCGTCTTGCTCAAAGCGTCCGTGTGAGGTTAGATTTACTCACATAGAGTACAGGTCCCAACAGGTTATGGGCCCCGTGTTGGACTTAGCAACTAACCACTTACCCATGCGCTCGTGGTTAGTTGCTAAGTCCAACAAAACACCAACCCTATGAGGTGGCGCGAGTGAGCACGAGTTCGAGCCCCGGCGGTCGCCATTTAGCCACCGCTACGGTCGGGCCGGCCCTCGCCCTGGGATTGACTGGATTAGAACAGCCCTACCGGCGCTTGGTAGTGGGGGTCTTCAGCCCGCCATGGACATTGTTTCCGGGTCTCACCCGGGGTTGGTGTTTTGTTGGACTTAGCAACTAACCACTTACCCATGCGCTCAGATCCAACAGTAGCAGGGAGCCAGGGATATGCCCAGAAGAGGGAGGATCACAATACTGGTCCAGAGATTGTAAGTTACCCCACGTGATGTGCCATCACGCACCTTTTTGGGACATCTCGCGATGAAACCCTTACAAGTGATTCCCCACACAATGAAATTGAAATTCGGGCTCAACAGTTCCATAGGCAATGCTATTATACAGGTCTCCCAGCTTAGATCTCAAGAAAATCCCGAAAACTGAGAGAAGAGATCCATAAATACGGGGGTTCTGATTAAAGTGATATCTAGTCTCTCAGTTCCACCCGAAAATCCTTGTAAAAAGTCTTTTGCACACCTATAGCATATTAACACAGAACTGTTGAAGCAGAATTTGCCAAAGGTATCTATAAGTTGTTCAAAGGAGCATCGGAAGGTAGATTGTCCTAAAAAGGTGCGTGATGGCACATCACGTGGGGTAACCGTATTTGTGTGTCCCCTACCTTAGACCGACGAAGGCCCGGAGATACCCTGTGGTCCGGAAACCGGAGCCGGAGTCCGGAGGGCCGGAGTTCGGGGCCTGGAGGGTCGGGGAACCGTAGGAATAGAGCCCAGGGAACCCGGGAAGGGCGCTAGAGCCAGGGCGAGACAGCAGGAGCATCGAGGCTTGGGTGACAGAACCGCTGGGGCTTGGCCCAGTTCCGGGGGAGCGTGGGAAGCCGGACCGGGGACCGGGGGACCGGAGCCAGAAGGCCGGAGGTCCGGACGACCAGAGCTCGGGGTACCAGGGCTAGAAGCAAGGCTAGAAGTCTGACCGGAAGACCAGTCGGGAACCGGGTTGCGCTGAGCACTAGCTGTAGGAGCGCAGGGTTGACAGGAGTCTGTCGAGGAGGGGAACGGAGGCATACTGTACGTAATGACAGCATGTGGCATGGGCCTCTACGGCAATACGCCATGCACAGGGAACGGGGGTCGGAAGGAGGAAGATGTGACGAAGGGGGAAGTCTGGAGGGAGTAGTGTTCCCAAGAAGGCTGGAGTGATGCAAGGAATAGCGGAGCGGGTCGGGGAAGCGGGAGGTTCCCCTGACAGTGGCGGATAAATCAGCAGCATAGGCACTGCGTTGTAAATTTGAAGGGTTTTGAAGGCCAATTTCGCCAGAATCGGTGTAACTTCCCTTTTCGCGAGGACGGCGCGGTAGAAGTGTTGCAGGTTGATTCCGACATTCAACCTAGCAGGACTCAGAAAAAATGGCCAGATCACAAACAACCTACCATTGGCTGATTCGTAGGATGAATTCCGTAGGTTGATTTTTTTCAACCAAGCGTAGATTGGTAGATAGGTTGATTTCAATAGGTTGATTTGATCAACCTTTCGTAGGCTAGCTTGTAGGATGTTTTCTCTAGGTTGTTTTTCGCCAAGTAGGGCGGCTCTCCGGATCAGGAAGCAAGCACGGTCACATGATTGTCATTTACCTGGCACATTCTGAGACGGGAGAAGCCCAGCAGCACGAGCCCGCACGTGCGATTCGTACTGGCGGTACGCTCGGGTCCGCCAAGCCATGTAGTCGCGGAGGTCCGGGGGGTCGCTGGACGAGGTGATGGCCGCATTGATGGCAGGGTCAAGGCCAGAGCGGAACTTGGTGACCTTGACCAACGCGTCAGCAAACCCAGCAAGGTCGAAGAGGTCTTCAAAGTCATCAGTGTACTTGAAGACATCCCGGGAGCCCATATAGTATGCCCTAGACTCGAGTTTGTGTAGGGTGTGGTCCTGCTCGTTCTCCTCGACAAAGCGTGAGCAGAACTCCTTGGTGAAGGCGTCCCAGGTGAGGAAGGGGAAAGGGGTTTTGATGGACTTCAGCCCATTTTTGCGCAAAGTCTTTGGACATAAAGGACATGGTGAAACGCACTGCCTTCTCCTCGGACATCTCGCCACCTTCGACAAACGCCTCCGGAACCAGTCGGATGTAAGTCCGAGCTGAGTGAAGGAAGGCCCGGCCAGCCGAGCGGTCGCCGACAAAGACGAAAGGGGGGTTCGGTCGAAGGACCGTTTTTGCTGCCGGGGTGAGGTTGGCAAGGTAGGTTCTAGAGAGGGGGAGGAGGGGGCAAGATTCGCGGTTTGCGCGTCCGAGACAGCAGAGGAGGAGTCCGACGAAGCGTCTGAAAAATCGCCAAAGCGCGCAATCTTGACCAGTTAATCCCTTGGAGCCTTTCTTCTGCTGTAAGGGCAACCTTTAGGACCCGAGATGTCTCGAGGGTCTAGCGAGGGAGAATCCAAAGTTAATTAAGAAGCTACTAAGAATACATCACAGCGCACCTAGCGAGGGAGAATCCAAAGAGAAGAAAGGCTGAGGATTCCCACGCTACGTGCAGTAAACATATAGTAACTAGTTCCCACAAGCTCGGAGCAATCGGCAATGATCCCGGGCCAAGTCACATGCCTTACTCCACGATGACATACACCGCCAACCGTTTGACGGTGGAAATCCACCGAATCTGAAATCTGTGGAATTCCTGCGGCAGAATCCCTGGAAATGTGGTCGAAACCGGTGGAAATTCACTGCTCGGCAAGTCGCTGGAAATCCACAGGAAGATTCGGTGGGTTGCCAGCGGTCGGCAATGGCATCAAGCACGCGACTGATGCCATGTAGTGACTTCAGTGTGACTGCACTGTCCACTGCGGCAAATGAGGGGGCTACCAGTGCACTTTAGGTTGTTCAAGGTGGCTCAGTTTTGACTGTTCAACCAATCTGAGAGCTAGCATCGTGTTCAGGGCGGAAAATTGAACAGAAGAGTGAAGTAAAAGGGACAAGCAGCCAGGGTGGATAGGTAGCCGCACAATATAGACTGACTACTTTCCCCTTCCCTCAAGCATTCTTGGCATAGTAGTAACGGCTATGGGTTGTTCCTTCAAGTTCTTACACATTTTTGCGCGTGAGTTCGATCCATTCTTTTCCGATTCCACGCTGTCTGGGCGGTTCGGTGGATTTCCAGCGACTTGCCGACCAGTGGATTTCCACCGAATCTGTTGCTTGTTTCCAGCGAAAACCAAATCCCTGGAATTCCACCGCCAAACGGTTGGCAGTGTAGGGCTTTGGGGATTTGACAGGAAAGTGGGAAATCTGCAGGAGGCCTGCGTCATAGGTGGCTGTGTAGTGCCAAAAGAGGGAGTTCCCCTGACAAAATCAGCGGAAACAGCGTGTGTGTAAGGGCAACCTTTAGGACCCGAGATGTCTCGAGGGTCTAGCGAGGGAGAATCCAAAGTTAATTAAGAAGCTACTAAGAATACATCACAGCGCACCTAGCGAGGGAGAATCCAAAGAGAAGAAAGGCTGAGGATTCCCACGCTAGGTGCAGTAAACATATAGTAACTAGTTCCCACAAGCTCGGAGCAATCGGCAATGATCCCGGGCCAAGTCACATGCCTTACTCCACGATGACATAGGGCTTTGGGGATTTGACGGGAAAGTGGGAAATCTGCAGGAGGCCTGCGTCATAGGTGGCTGTGTAGTGCCAAAAGAGGGAGTTCCCCTGACATCATCCCCCCCTTGGAATGCGGCGCCTCGACGCATAGATCGCACCTGAGCTGGAGTTGACAAGCGGTCACGGAAGGGAAGGGAATCGAAGGCAGCAACAGCAATGGAGCGAGGTTTGGAAGGGTATTTGCGGTAGAAGGCAGCGACAGCGTCCGGGGCAAAGACATTAGAGTGCTTCACCCATTGATCATGGGACGGGTCATAACCCTTCCAGCGAACAAAGTACCATAGACTCCCATAGCGGATCTTGGCATCCAATATCTCCTCGACCTCCCATTGCTTGTCGCCAGGCACGTCAAGGACTGGTGGCGGCTCTTCGTGTCTGGGGCGAGTGGGGAATGGATCGGCTTCCACAAGCTGAAGTTTCACGACGGGGAAGACAGGGTGGAGGGCAGAGTACCGGGGCGGCAGCTCCAGTTTGAAGGCACCGTTACCGACGACCTTCAGAACCTTGAAGGGGCCGATACGCCGGTGGGAGAATTTCACCGAAGGGCGGGTGGTGCGGATATCTGAAGCATCAACCCACACCCGGTCACCAACCTTGATGTCTGGAGCTGGCGTCCGCCGGCGGTCATAGTACTGCTTGTACTCTGCTTTGGCCTTGACAAGTGCTGCCTTTGCCTCGGAAACCCCTGACGCAATCCGATCGTGGAACTCGTTCACAGCCTCCAACCTAGAGCGTGCAGCGTGGGGCTCAAAGCCCATCCGTGGAAGCCGACCAGTGTCCGTCATGAACGGTACCTGCTGCGTGGAGGAATGCATGTGGTTGTTGTACGCAAACTCCGCTGCAGGTAGCAGCTCATCCCAGTCGTCCTGCTTGTAATTGGTGAAGAGCCGGACGTACTGCTCGAGTTCCTGGTTAACACGCTCCGTTTGGCCATCGGTCTGCGGGTGGTAGGCCGTAGAAGTGGCTGGGGTGACCCCAACGAGGCGCCAAAGCTCGCGCGTGAACTCTGCGATGAACTGGGTGCCACGATCCGAGATGTACTTCTCTGGCAGGCCATGGTGGCGCCAGACGTTCCGGTAGTACAGCCGAGCAGCACCAACCGCGTCGATGGTGGTGTGACACTCCATGAAGTGCGCTCTCTTCCCAAGGGCACAGACAACGACCATGACTGCATCGTATCCATGGGCCTCGGGAAGCTCGACGATAAAGTCGACCGACACGGTGTGCCAGCGCTCTTCTGGGATCTCTGTGGGGTGGAGCTCACCAATCGGCAGTTGACGAAGCGCCTTGGTGCGGCAGCACAAGTCACAAGTCGCGACATACCGACCGACATGGCGCGACAGCTGGGGCCACCAGTAGTTCCGAGACACGAGCTCCAGGGTCTTGAAACGACCGGCGTGGCCTGCAACACGCGTGTCATGGTGCTGCTCCAGGATGCGTCGGCGGAGGTCCCTGTCTCGGGGGACGACAATCTTCCCCCGGAAGTAAAGGAGTCCACCTTCAATACGCCATTCCGAAGACCGGGCAGACCGCACACCTCGGGCCTTGAGGAGTTCCTTCGCAGTCAGGGCGATGGGCTCTTCAAGGTCGGGGTCTCCAGCAAGCGCATCACGAATGTCGCGCAGGAGGGGAGCCTCAGGGCCAGCAACAACCAGGGCCTCGGTGGCCCGAACGTGGAACAGCTCGGGTCGAAGCAGGGTAACGTCCTGGTTATCGTCCTGCACTCCATGGTCTGGTCTCCGAGAAAGCGCGTCGGGGCGACCCATGAGGCGACCCGGTTGGTGGTGCAGCGAGAAGTCGAAACGGGAGAGGTAGAGAGACCACCGAGCTTGGCGACGGTTGAGCTTCTGGGCCTTCCGGAAATATTCCAGGTTTTTGTGGTCCGTCCAGATCTCAACCGGGTGCTGCGCGCCCTCCAGGAAGTGGCGCCACTCCTCAAGGGCTCGCACAATCGCAAGCATCTCCTTGTCGTGAATCTCGTAATTCCGCTGCACCTCGTTCAGGCTTCTGGAGTAGAACGCAACCGGATGCCACTTGCCATCGTCACCCTGCTGGGAGAGGACGGCACCGGTGGCATAGTCAGAGCTGTCAGCCTCGAGCCGGTATGGGCGCTCGGGGTTCGGAAGAACCAGAACGGGGTCCCGAGTCACCCGTCGCTTGAGCTCGTCAAAGGCAGCTTGCTCTTCGGGCCCCCAGGTCCAGGCAATGCCCTTCTTGGTGAGTCTGAAGAGGGCTTGAGCAACGTCTGAGAAGCCCGCAATGAACCGGCGGTAGAAGTTTGTGAAGCCAAGGAACTGCTGCACATCCTTCTTATTCTCAGGCGCTGGCCAAGCTGCCACTCCTGCAACCTTTACAGGGTCCATCTCAACGTGGTTGTGGGAGATAATCACGCCGAGGTACTCAATGGAGGTCCGCTCAAACTCACACTTCTCGGCTCGAAGGTAAAGCTTGTTTGCGCGAAGCCTCCGCAGGACCTCTCGGACGATCTCTCGATGCCGACGGATGTCTGAGTGGGCAATGAGGATATCGTCGAGGTAGACCATGACGTCGCCAGAGAGGATAAGATCCTGGAAGATGTCGTTCATCATGGTCTGGAAGGTTGCAGGGGAGTTGGTCAGACCGAAGTACATGACCAGCGGCTCAAACAGTCCCCGGTTAGTCCGGAACGCTGCCTTCCACTCGTCGCCTTCACGGATTCGAACGTTGTTAAAGCCCCATCGGACATCGAGCTTCGTGAAGTACCGGGCTCCCCTGAGTCGGTTGATGAGGTCGTTGATTAAGGGGAGCGGGTAACGATTCTTCACAGTCATAGCGTTTAAAGCTCGATAGTCCTGTACGAACCGAAGTCCGCCGTCCTTCTTCTTGACGAAGAAGACGGGTGAGGCCATAGGTGATTTTGACGGTCGAATCCGGCCAGTGCCAAGTCCCTCCTCGATGAAGGCATCAAGTTCCTTCTGTTCGAGAGGCGAGATTGGGTAGACCTTGCAGTTCGTGGGTTTAGAGTCCGGCACGAGCTCAATGGCATGGTCCCAGGATCGGCGTTCAGGCAGCGAGTCAAAGGACTCCTTGTTGAAAACATCGTCAAACTCTCGGGCCCATTCGGGAACGTCCGAGCGCGCCGGGGCTGAGTTTTTGGCGTATGCCTCAGCCAGGCGCTGGGAGACGGTGCTTCCAGCACAGATATCCTCAGAAGGCAGGAACTGGGTGTAGAACACCCGGTCTCCCGGCTCAAGGGGGTCATCCGCATCATCCACTTCATCCACATCATCCTCGTCATCATCCTCGTAGTCCGGGAACAGCTCTGGCAGGTCATTGTATTCATCTTCGCCTAAGTCTATGGCGCAGATGGATGGAAGGGGACCAAGCCGGAGCTGCCGGAGGATCTCAGCGGCTAGGCGGGACTCTCGGCGTGCAGCGCGAGCCTCCAGGCGAACCTCGGTGCGGCACGTAGAGCACTCGCTGGGGCATCTGCTCTGAGCATCTTGACCTCTCGGGTGTCCCAGTCGATCTCCGGGTTATGCTTCCGGAGCCAGGAGTAGCCGAGGATGAGCTTCTGCTTCCCGAGACGGGTAACAGCGAGCTGCATACGCTCAGAGTGACCACGATACTGCAGCACAACGTCGGCCACCTCACGAATCGCACCAGCCTCATTTGGGGAGCCATCCACGTTGAAAACCGGAATGGGCTGTGCAAGGCGGCGGAGGGGGAGGCCAGACTTAGCTGCGAACTCAGAGTCAATGAAGTCTGAGGTGGCACCGCAGTCGACGAGACCTTCGAGAGAAAGCTTAGTGGCGTCCTGAACTGCCTGGATCTCAAGGGGGAGATGCAGGGAGTTGGCACCAGGTGCAGCAGCAACAGTATAGCGCTGAGGAAGTCTACGCTCCCAAGGCTTTCGCCGGATGCGTGGGGACCGGAAGGGGGCAGGGGGTACGTCTTTCGTTTCGGCAGGTTCAACAGATGTAACATTGGCAGACTCATCATACAAACATGCGAAACGATTAGGAGACGCGATCGAGGGCGTACCGCTCACTCGTCGCGTAGGAGAAAACCCTGCTCTTCCTCGACGGCCACAGACTCTGGCTCAGCCAGCGAGTCGGTGGTGGCAACCCGAGCCACCAGTTCGGAGAGGAGCTCGGACCCAAGCTGACGGATGACCTCGTCAAGGACGTCAGCAGCTCGGACATCAGCAGGGGTGGGGCAATCCCGCGCCAGGTGCGGGCCGCCACATCGGTAGCAGCCACGGGGAGGCCCTCTTCCGGAACGTGTGCGATCAACGTCCATGGGGACTACCTGCGGAGGGGGAGCAGGGGCTGGCATGGCACGAGGGGGAGGCGCATGGGCAGGGACAACGGGGAAGACCCCTGCTGGACGCGAGCGAGAGGCTGGCGGAGCCGAGGGGGCCTTTGGGAGAAGCCCAGCAGCACGAGCCCGCACGTGCGATTCGTACTGGCGGTATGCTCGGGTCCGCCAAGCCATGTAGTCGCGGAGGTCTGGCGGGTCGCTGGACGATGTGATGGCCGCATTGATGGCAGGGTCAAGGCCAGAGCGGAACTTGGTGACCTTGACCAATGGGTCAGCAAACCCAGCAAGGTCGAAGAGGTCTTCGAAGTCATCAGTGTACTTGAAGACATCCCGGGAGCCCATATAGTATGCCCTAGACTCGAGTTTGTGTAGGGCGTGGTCCTGCTCGTTCTCCTCAACAAAACGGGAGCAGAACTCCTTGGTAAAGGCGTCCCAGGTGAGGAAGGGGAAAGGGGTTTTGGAGGACATGCGCTCAGCCCATTTTTGCGCAGAGTCTTTGGACATGAAGGACATGGTGAAACGCACTGCCTTTTCCTCAGACATCTCGCCGCCTTCAACAAACGCCTCCGGAACCAGTCGGATGTAAGTCCGAGCTGAGTGAAGGAAGGCCCGGCCAGCCGAGCGGTCGCCGTCAAAGACGAAAGGGGGGTTCGGTCGAAGGACCGTTTTTGCTGCCGGTGTGAGGTTGGCAAAGAGTCCTGGACTCTCGGCCGGAGGCTCTGGGGGAGCGGCAGGGGTCGGAGCAGTAGTAGTGGGAGGATTGGCAGCGGTTTGAAAAAGCTCGACCAGACGGTCAACAGTCCTCTCGAGCCTATCCATCCGCTCGGCGGCGGCTGCAGCAGCGGCGGCAGAGTCGGTCATGGTGGGTTCTAGAGAGGGGGAGGAGGGGGCAAGATTCGCGGTTTGCGCGTCCGAGACAGCAGAGGAGGAGTCCGACGAAGCGTCTGAAAAATCGCCAAAGCGCGCAATCTTGACCAGTTAATCCCTTGGAGCCTTTCTTCTGCTGTAAGGGCAACCTTTAGGACCCGAGATGTCTCGAGGGTCTAGCGAGGGAGAATCCAAAGTTAATTAAGAAGCTACTAAGAATACATCACAGCGCACCTAGCGAGGGAGAATCCAAAGAGAAGAAAGGCTGAGGATTCCCACGCTAGGTGCAGTAAACATATAGTAACTAGTTCCCACAAGCTCGGAGCAATCGGCAATGATCCCGGGCCAAGTCACATGCCTTACTCCACGATGACATAGGGCTTTGGGGATTTGACGGGAAAGTGGGAAATCTGCAGGAGGCCTGCGTCATAGGTGGCTGTGTAGTGCCAAAAGAGGGAGTTCCCCTGACAGTGTGTAATATTTCGCAAGAGGGTGTGCATTTTTTTCTACCTTGGCTACGCCATTTTCATTTTGATGGCTCCTCAAGGGAATTCAAACTCAGATCGACCGGTCTCTCTGTGAACGATTTGTCTTCACACGAGAGATCGGTCACCGGTCTATCCAACTCTGGCTCGGACTCGCGCGCATCTTTCCGTTCCCATTCCAGGTCAGGGACACCGGCTGCTGCCCATGCCGGAATAGCGAGAGCTGCTGCTCGTTTTCGCAATGTTTCACAGTCACTTGATTTCTCAGATAATGCGAACACTGGCGCTGTGGTTCAGACTGTCGAAGACGAGATGAAGCACTACATGACTAGTCCAATACCTTCACGTCAGCAAACAGACATGATCGGATACTGGACAGTGAGTACAGCATCATTTCATACTCAAACCACCGCTCTAGTGACGTTGTCAGAATCACGGGAAACCGACCTGGCCCAGGATCTACCGTCTATTCTGTGATTATGCTCCCATCCAAGCGACATCGGTTCCTTCCGAGCGCGTTTTCTCTTCGTCGGCGGAGACTGATACGAAACGGCGCAATCGTATCAGTCCCGTTCTGATGGAGGCGTTACAGATGCTCAAATTTAACTTCAAGAAATCACGACTCAACTTCATGTCGGGATGGCAGTCCAATCCGGCAGCAGAAGACGATAAAGATTGGTTGCGAAAGCTTGTTGCGAGTACTACAGGAACCGGAGAGAGCCGGTGCTCGCTCACAACTTACATTTTCTCTGGAATTTGCGGACAACGAGTACGTAGATATGCCAGAGGACAGACTTAGAGGACAGACTTGTGCAACATTAACTATCATTTCTACATCCTGTCGATATGTTACTACATTCTACCTATGTTACCTATACCTCGAATGTGCTTATATCATCTCCTGTCAGTTTGTACAGAAATCGGCCGACTTGAGCGACTCGAGTCCACTTCGAGCAACTTCAAATGACTTGGGTGCACCCAAGTCGAGTCGAGTCGAGTCGAGTCCTTCCCGAAGTCGACTTTTCAAGTCGAGACTCGACTTTCTGAGTAACGGCTGGATACCTCGGGGGCCTGTGCTTAAGGCTTATGTTAAGGCCTTAATAAGCCTTAACCTCAATAAGGCCTTATCCCTTAGGGCGAACACTGCCCTGGTTTGACTCCCAGCGGCCTGAGGAATGTTCTACATCACGCTAAAACACAAAGTTCCGTCACCTTTCCTTGGTCCGAGGCTCTGGGCGCCGGTTATCTGCATGTGGCTGTGCAATCGGTCATTTTCTTTGGGTCCGCCAAGGGTCCGCCATTTACAAGTTGGATAGTTACAATCAAATTGAGTCGTTTGCCGCAGTGTTCGAGGCAAATCAAGTTTGTTTCCCCGTGAATCATTTGTTTGGAACTTTCCCACACCTAATCGGGTCGTCGAGAAGTGATGGATGGCACTGTAGACGACGGAGAACAGCTTACGTTTAGCCCAAAAAAATTACTGATACTGCCCGCATTGAGCCAACGCCTATTGAGCCATCCTCTGGTCCTATTCGCACTCGCGATCCGCGCATTCGTTTGCCCGGAAGGATAATTGCATCATCCTCCTCTGCACCTCTTCCCGCTCACAATTCTACCCCAAACCCTTTGCAAAACGATTCTATCGCGGGGTCCCCTCCTCCTCATCCCCTGATTCGTCGTTCGGTTTCCCCTCCACCTCCGTTTGCGAGATTCCAACCCAGCGAGTCCCGTACTATTCTTAATGTTCATCCCACCCGTGTCATTGGTGACGGACTCGACGAAGCAGCTCAATGCCTTGAAATGGCGATCCTTTGTTCTACAAAATACTCCATTAATCATGGAGGACTCGATTCGCGCTTCTGGGATCAGGCCAGCGAGGACCTCGCAAACGATCGTCCGATTTCGTATGTGGCCTATGTTTGGAACGTTCAATTGAAGGCCCAGTTCCCGAGAGAAATTCTCGAGCTATGCATCATGCAGGACACTCGGGAGCGACACCTGAATCGTCCAACAACCTTTCCCCCGGGTCTGAACATCTTTTACCCCTACCTACGTCCAGAGGGTCTTCGAGACTTCCTCGATACCTTCCACCTCCATGGGCAGCACCCTCGTTTCTTCGACAACCTGCGCCGCATCGGTTTCGAGATTTTATCTGAGCACTCTACTCAGCTCAATATTCGCACAATCCTACATCGCGACTACATCACGCCATTCCTGCGCAATCCCATCCCTTACTCTCCAGCATACAAACTCGGACGCAATGATCCTTTTACCGTTGCTTGCGCTGGTATTCGCCGGCTTATTCAGGATGCAATGGCGCATTTGGTGCAGGTAATAAAGGTCCATCGCCCCGACTTCGAAGCACTCGCAATCTACGAAGGGAAAATTGCGCGACGACTCGCACACTCGAATTCTCATGCTCCACCACTCATCTTCTTCTTGACCCCACAAACCATGCCTTCCCCTGCGTACCCGGGCGACTATAAACCTCGCCCTTCGGAGTTTCATCCATTCCTTCACCCCTTCAAGCATGAATTCCTTCTCGAAGTCGGCATCCTATTTGTCAACTCAACCGACCGAAAATTTCAAGACCTCGCAGTTTTAATTAATAAACTAGTCTTGTTCAAGTTCGTCCAACACCATGAATTTGCGAGGATATTTTCTAGCGGCATTCTGGAGACAGCAGGGCACGTTCAAATTTTTGCCGATGAATTCGACTACGCCACCGACGACCTTGAATATATTTAAATCCTCACCTCCTACCCATTCTTCCGCTCCACCTACGATACGGATTCGACTTCTCGCGTGCCCCGCGGAAGTCGTTTACCTACATACCCACTCCACACTCTTTGAACCTTTAATTTTATTGCATTTCCCGTGCCGATCCAATCACCCGTCGTGGCGATCGACGTTAAACTTGCTACCTGCTCGAAAATGCCATCTCCACATCAATACTCCCAGTGCACCCTCGTCTTAGCTCTATTCCTCATTCTACTACTATTTCCTGCTTCCTTTTGCATCTCGTTCGAGCTCTTCGCCCGCTACGGCACTAAACTGGCACAAATATTTATCGCAATCTCCCTCTCGAGTCTCCCGCTTAACCTCCTACTCCGAGACCCAAATATCCAGCTTTATTTACCTCTCAACACCAGCCTACTTCACCTCCACCGCCCAAACATTCTTCATTCCGGGAAAATCCTACTTGCATTCCACGAACGTCGTTGAAGTTCGAGATTCAACGTCCAATCCACATTCGGCCGAAAGTCGGAGTTCCACTTTGTCGGCAGTCCCCGAGTATGACATCGACACCGCGTACGAGAAAACAACGGGATTTGCCGTTGGCCCGCACTTGGATCCCACAGAGCCTCTCTACACCACGCTCGATGATTTGGAAGACGGTGATATTCTCTTCCCAATGACTTGTGACGAGAACGGAGTCGCCGAAGTTCTCAACCTCTTGCCCAGCCTTATCCCGAGCATGCCCGGACTCGACGCCAATTTCCAGAGGATCCTCTGCAAAGTCTTCCTCCGCTTCCCACACGTCCTCCGGAATTCTATCCCACTAAGAAACTCGATCGCGAACGGATGGACAGTCTGGATATCAATCATGACGGGAATTTACTTCCCGAAGAAGTCAAGCTTTTTGAACATGTCATGCGATTGAACGAGGACGGCCTAGCCTTTGTTGAGACCGACCGCGGAACGTTTCGAAGTGATTACTTCTCCGATTACATCTACCCCGTCATCGAACACACACCCTGGGCCTTTAAAAATATTCCCATTCCCCCTGGCATCCTGGATAAAGTCATCGAGATCTTGAAGACGAAAACTTCGCACGGAGTGTACGAACACTCTCAAAGTCCATATCGGTCCAGATGGTTTTGTGTACTCAAGAAAAGCGGAGCACTCCGCCTTGTTCATGATCTACAGCCGCTAAATAAAGTTTCAATCCGCGATGCTGGTGTTCCCCCCATTCTCGACGAGTTTGTTCAACCATTTGCGGGCTGCCAGATATTCACTGTGTTCGATCTCTTCTCTGGATACGACGCTCGCATTGTCGACATTAAATCTCGGAACTTAACGGCATTTATGACGCCTCTTGGGCTTCAAGGCTTCACGAATTCCCCTACCGAATTTCAACAATGCATGGTGTTCATTTTGCAGCATGAAAGTCCGCATACAGCAAATGTATTTATCGATGATCTGCCGATCAAAGGTTCAACTACCCAATATCTCGACGCAAATGGCAATCCAGAGACTATTCCCGAGAATTCCGGGATACGACGCTTCATATGGGAGCATGCCCAAGATGTCCATCGTGTCATGCATCGCATAAAGCACGCCGGCGGTACCTTCTCAGCCAAGAAAACCCAAATAGGACGCACAGAAGTTATTATCCTGCGTCAACTCTGCAACTCAGATGGTCGTCTCCCAGACCCCGACCGCGTTGACAAACTTTTGAACTGGCCAGCTCTTACCGATGGGAAATCAGAGCGTCGGTTTCTTGGATTATGCGGAGGTGTTCGCATTTGGATTCCAAACTACTCGCGCCTTGTTCGCCCCCTCTCACAGCTCTTTCACAAGGATTCACCCTTTCTCTGGGGCCCTGCTCAGATAGAAGCGTTTGAAATGTTGAAACGATATGTTACCACTGCTCCTGTGCTCATCAATCTTGACTATACCGCCGATCTTGATATTTACCTCGCCGTGGATTCAAGTTTTCGAGGCACCGGATTTGTTCTATCACAGGAAGACGAACGCGGCCGCCGCAGACCTGCGAGATATGGTTCGATCCCTTTCAATGAACGCGAGTCTCGATACTCCCAGCCGAAGCTCGAACTCTACGGGTTATATCGAGCTTTGCGACACTGGCGACTCTATCTTTTCGGAATCAAACGGCTCAATATTGAGACCGATGCAAAATATATCAAAGGAATGCTCAATTCCCCCGATCTACAACCGAATGCCACTATCAACAGATGGATTCAGGGCATACTCCTCTTCGATTTCAATCTGATTCACGTCCCTGGCAAGGAGTTCCACGCTCCTGATGCGCTTTCGCGTCGCGAACTCGGCGAAGGCGAGATCATTGAAGAGCACGACGACTCGTGGCTCGACGATATTGTCCTTCACGCTGCTTCCTTTAATCTACCAACCGAAATCACGCGCTCCTTCTATCTCTCTCACTCTCAACCAACACTTTCTCCCTCTCCGTTTCCTTCGGCCTCTGTTTATATCTCTCAATCAAATCCTACTCTCTCCCCCTTCGATGCTACTCTATTCGATATCCGCCATTTCCTCATCACTCTCCAACTCCCAAACATCCCCCAACGTGATCATCAGCGCCGTATGCAGGCCAAGCGCCGGTTTCTGAAGAAAACAGCGGAATATTTCATGAAAAATGGTCAAATGTTCAAGCACGCCGGCGAAAATAAAATGCCGCTTCTGGTCATTTTTGATCCCGAAAAGCGTAAAGGAATTCTCACTCAAGCCCATGAAATGCTCGGACACCGTGGCGAATTTCCCACTCTCGAGACAATTCAGCTTCGCTTTTTCTGGCCGCACATGCGTACTCAGGTCATTAAACATGTTCGCAGCTGCCATGAATGTCAATTACGCACCCGAATAGCGATTCAGGTTCCTCTGACTATCTCTGCTCCTGTCACCATGTTTGCAAAAGTGTACATCGACATCATGTACATGCCCAAGGCTCGAGGATTTCGCTACATCGTTGCTGCCAAAGACGACCTTTCTGGAGTCTCAGAAGCTCGTGCACTTCGCAAAGCCAATGCCCGCTCCCTCGCTAAATTCTTCTGGGAAGAATTATACTGTCGGTATGGTGTTGTTCTTCAAGTCACAACAGATAATGGCCCCGAATGCAAGGAAGCTTTTGCGCTTCTCATGGACACTCTGAATATTCCACAAGTCACCATCTCTCCCTATAACTCCCGTGCAAACGGAGTCGTTGAGCGCGGCCATTATATTCTTCGCGAATCACTAGTGAAAGCTTGCGAAGGGAACATGAATCTATGGCCACTGAAGCTTCATGCCGCCAAGTTTGCAGATCGCGTTACGTTTCGAAGAGCTACAGGCCAAACTCCGTTCTTCACCCTCCATGGTTTTCACCCTATTCTTCCTTTTGATCTCGCCGAATGCACATTCCTTGTTGAAGGATGAAGGATGGACTTCAAATATGTCTGCCGTTGATCTTCTTGCTCTCCGAACCCGCCAAATCGAGCGACGCCCAGATGATTTGAAGGAAGCAGCGGAACGGCTACTCGCCAGTCGGATGCGCTCCAAGACTGAATTTGAACGAAGATATGCCGCACGATTTTACCGTGAAATCTATCACCCCAATGAGCTCGTTCTGGTCCGCAACGCACGCCTCGCAACTGATCTGGGACGGAAATGGAAAAATAAATGGCTCGGCCCTTACGCCGTGGTTCGACGAACAACTGGCGGATCTTATGTTCTCCGAGAGTTGTCTGGAGCGATTAGCACTCAAGGCATCGCAGCCACACGCCTGCTCCCCTATATATCGCGAGATGACCCTCGTCTTGCGGAGCTGGCTAAAGGCTTTCCTCTTGATGATGGCATGGAAAGCCCACCGAATGCAGAAGAATCCGACGATGATAATCCCGAGTCATCTGACGAGGATGATATTTGAAGACCGTGTATACCCCCTCCCTTGACTTGTTTCTGTCTCCCTTCGATCTCGTTCTACTCCCTCTCCCCTCGACGCAACCGAGGACGGTTGATTTTTCGCGTGCCCCGCGGATGTGACGCAGCTACGCTGTGTACATATAAATCACCGGAATTTCATATACCAACCCATCAGTTTCATTGTCGCATTCTCATTGTTACTACTCTCCGTACCCTGCGCCCGAATTTCACGTCTTTAGCTGTCACGGAACAACTGGGACGGACAGGTTGAACCGTGGAAAAGTTCTTTGATCGCATCAATTGGCGCAACATCAACTTTCGAATATTCATCCCGGGTTCTCTCGCAAGCCGGATATCGAAAATACGGCCTCTACTCTTCCCATATGGTCGCAACTGTCTCCATTCTAAAATCTCAGCCAATCCCAAGAGCTGCATGTGGAGAAATTATCCACAATTCACTCCGACACAATCTTATTGGTTGAACTCCATTCCAAGGTGAAAACTGATACTCTGTACCTTACTACGGCCATGCGTGCAATCCCCAGATCATGGAAACGATCCCTTGTTCCTTGATATTTGGCTGTGCAAGCCATATGGACACCTCTTCTCAATTTATTCTGTACCATATGTAATAACCCAGAATACCGGTACTCCTCTTTGTATTTATTCGTAGTTGCTGCTCGAGAGCATCGTACCAATTACTACCCGTTTCTACATAACCTCTGGTGCCAACCGACCGTTTCCTTTGCTTGAGGTTTGCAAGAATAACATCTTGGAACCCATATCTTCTGCCACACTCGCCCTCCCGTCTAAATACTCTGGATTTAAATAACCAACGGTAAAATCGATCCTTACTTTATTTTAACCTTCCAGCCTACAGGTCACTGTCCTCTCTTAAAACCCTCCACGTCTCATCGAAATACAGCGAGGTCTTCGCACTGGGTCGACCTCTTATCTATCTCGACAACATTTCCTATTCGGGTTGGATTCGGACTGAACGCGCTTCAAACCCACTCACCCGAGTTTCGTAACCTAACGCCTGGTTTAAACGTTACTTCGGAGTATTCAATATACGACGTCACAACGGATGCTTGGCAACGGATAGGGGGTGCAGCTACCCCCGCTTAGCTTAGCCGAGGCAACCAGGACCTCTGACTATACGGTCGGACCCTAGATCCCGGTTCGGACAAAATCTCCCCTTCTGGCGGTGGGTGCCTACATCCTGGTTCGGACATCAAGGGTTTATCGAGCAAATTTTTACCAGGAATTTCGGCCGATCCACGCTGGAACTGGCGAAATTGAAGGGGATCTGATCCCCGCACGCGATTTCGACGCGTTTTGAGCTAGTTTGAACGATTTTCGACGATTTTTGATCAAGTCACGCAGAAAATTGCCGGTTTGGGCACATTACGTCAGGCCCGGCTAGATCCGGTTCGTACAATTTCTCGCCAAAACGCCTAAAATCGGTTCGGACAATTTCTCCTCATTTTGGCCTGGCCGGGATCTAGCCTCCAAAGGGATTGTCAGAGGTCCTGATTGTACTCTCTGGTGATTGGAGAACCGAGTCCGAGGACTCCGAGTATCCGCCAGCACACTGCCAGCACGAAGGCGGCAATTGCCGATGTGTGGGAAATTCTTGCTAGGAGAATTCTGACCCACACAGAATTGGGTCGAGTATATACTAGAAACGAAAACGAAAACGACTATATATAGAATAGCCGATAGATGGCCGGCGGTGCCCGTCGGCAGCAGGTTCAGAAACGAAAATGAAGCAGTCGGCACCAAGTCGGCACGGAACAAGTTCATGTCAAGGGTTACGGTCACGTACATATGGTTGCGGACCGAACTTCGTGACAAGTCGCAGTCCCAATTTGGTAATTGATACTGTCACGTCAGTTTTCATTGGATTGTGTAATAAATAGCATTGCAAGAAGGTAATCTACAAATGTACTGGAGCAAAACTTCGAAAAATCGGTTTTCCGTGTTTTGCACGGCAATTTCGCGCTTTTGATTGCGGATCACTCGGACCGGTGGCTGTGCAGGAGCATCAATGTCGCCTGGCCATTGCCTATTTCTTGGTTAGGATATTTCACTTTCACTGTGGGGTCCGGAAGAAGGAGTCCGGGGTTGCAGAGGCAGAATGGCAGAGAAAGACTTGATTACCTGCCTCAAACTCGCGAGTTTAGTACACACAATTTTGGTTTTCGCTGTTCAAATTTCGCGTTCTGTAACCCTAAGTTAGGAGTACTTACCTCCGATTCCTCTGAAATAAAAATTTCACCTATAAACCATACCCTAGTTCCTGCTAAATCTCGAATCCCGAAGGATTTTGAGCAAAATTGGGACTGGTCATGAAGTTTTGGCCGCAACCATACTTGATTTGCTGCTATGTTGGTCCCGTTCCGATGCTCCGCTTTTGTACTCGCAGCTACTAAAAACCACCACTGCTTGACTAGTCCCAAATCTGCCGCAGGCTGAGATTTTTTTCTGCCTACCTCTTTTAGTGCCAGAGATCGGTGCTTTTGCTTGGATTTTACTCGAGCTTCGCCAATGAAATTCATGCTTTCACGTCAACCAGCAGCGGCATATCATATGTGCACACATAGCGGTATTGGGAACGTGTGAGTGAGCGTAAATGGAGGGGGATGTGAACACTTGTAGGCTGCACTGTGCAGTCCCAATTTTTGGGGGGTGGAACTTTTATATCTCCCTCAATTTTGCCGCCAATAAAAGTCCCTCTTGCCAAAGGTTTCTAACAATGGAATAGAGCATTTTGGCAAGAGGGATAAGAAATCCGGATTTTCCTGCCCGCGTAGTAGCTGTTGTCAGCAATTGGTGGTGACTTAGTGGAGGGCACCATAGATGCTCGTGCAACTTAGCTACTGCCGGCAGCCAACACACATTAACAGATAAATATAAAATAATAATATTTGTTTACTTTATGTAGTCCATTCTTGTTTCCAAATTGTTTGCCTTTTGTGTTCGTCTATATCATGTTTGCTACGAATCTCATACTTGGGTATCGTAAAAATTTCAGTGCAGAGCTCACTGAGTGATCTTCACTCTTCAATTAATTAATAATTTAGAGTGCTAAAACAGGCCGTGTGCGTGACCTGGTACAGCCACTCGGACGCGTTCGGCAAGCGGCCGATGACACTATAGACCACGTACATTGATATACTGTGACTGTGACATCAATCCAGTCCTTTCGGCTTCTTTGCCGTGTTGAAACCGGTCATTTTCTTTTCTGATAGCTGGCAATTGGAGGACTTGATGGCCTGGAAGGCCGCCTGATCAATTTCAGCTAGCCGCGTTTTCGTTTTCGATTTTCGTTCATAGCGGCATTTTGCCCTATACCGATGAATGGGGAAGGGAAGCAAGCTTCCCCATAACCTGTACCTAAAGGTAGCGGGAATGCCGTAATGTTCGGATTTGGAAATTTTTCCCATCAGCCTTCCGCCTCGTACCAGACTCACTCAACAGCTGGGGGCTGCCTTTTGCGGGCAGAGTAGGTGAGAATGACTTTCTCAACATGGCTCCGTGGTCACAATAATTTATTTGGGCTCCGGGACGTGCAGACTCGAAGAACTGCAGTTGGCGGCCAACCCTCCAAATCTCGAACTCTTTCAATTTTGGAGCTTTTCCCTCGACTCAAAGGCGAAATAGAGCTTATTAGCAGCCGCCAGAAACCCACTTTCCTAATCAAAGAAAATAATTCGCTAAACTATTTTCGCTTAGAGTCGGTGCTCCACTTTTTGAGTCTCGGATATACAGCCGGATATATGGGGAGAACGAGGTCGCGTTGTCTGGCTTTTCAATAAACTGTTCTACGCGATCGATGACGCACAGATCCACCCCCCAAGACCATTGCGTATTCATGTGGGGCGGGGCCACTGGAGCCATGATACGCGATGAGGAGCATTGGGCGAGGTCATCGTTGAGAGTAAAGAGCAGAGTGAGCGCTGAGCTGGCAAGCCGTGCCATGTCGGAGTTAGCGTGAAGAGCAGAATGAGCGCTGAGCGCTGAGCTGGCAAGCCGCGCTATGTCGGAATTAGCCGAGACACGCCAACTTAGGACGTGGGCAAACGGCCCCGCCGCGTCCATCAATTTCTCGCTTGATTAAAGAGGGTGAATTACAGGTTCAATCTAAATTTCGGGGCTCTGAAATATATTTTCAGGTCGCTGCTAATAAGCTCCAATCAGCTTCAGTCTAATTCTTTCTGAGTTTCTAAATCGAATTAAATACTAGTTTAAATTCCCTATCCCAAATTTCAGAGAAAAACAGCGAGGAAAGCCCTCTAAAACAAGGCAAAGAAAGTCAGGCATAGTTCAGGACATCATTGGCCGAATCGCTTTCATTTTCGAGTCAACAACTGGTTAGAATATGCTGATAACAAGGCAAAGGGAGCCTTATATACTCTTCTTGGCTCTCCACTATTTCATAATCTCTGAATTGAGATTTCAGATTTCACTTCACTAGAGGAAAATCAATCCACAGGCTCCTATTTTAAGAAACCTATGAAAGGTTCAAAGTTTTCAAATTTCTATTCGACAGGAGCGGAGGCAGGTGCGCGCTCAATATATATAGGAACCATTCTTCATTTCAGACTCAGTGATACTGATGTAAACGAAGTTTAGATGCGCCAGAGGACAAGGCATCTTCCTTTTCGGGGAATCGAACATTTGTTCCAGAAAATGATTAAATTCCGTGTACTTCTTGGATCGGGACTGCACCCGCAATTTAAATTAAAATGTAACCAAGTAGATAGATAATGACGATTCCAAGCTTGATTTATCTCAGTCCAAGCCCAGACCTTCTCGTTCTTCTTGTTCATCCTCTTCATCTGAACACCACGCAAACCAGTCTGTCCCGCGGAGGGTAAATTATCAACTCTGCTCTGCATATTACTCTCAATCAAGGCCGGGAATACTGTACTATTTCGACCGTAGATTCAATGGGTTTGAGATGTGACGCTTTATCTTCACTTTTGCCATCATTCATCAGTGATTGAATTGCCTTTTTAGGGAGATTTTTCGTGTTTTGCCGATCTCAAAAAGCGCTGTACATGACACGTTACGAAAAATATGATTTGTATGCCGGAGTTCCGGCCTACAGAAGGGGGAGCTTGCGCGAATCCGTATCGATATTACAGTGCACATTGGAGTAAAGTAAGTTTTGAGTAAGTTGAACAAGAGATTACTGTATAGACTACTTACGTTAGAAGAAGTTGAACTCTCCATTGTGGATCAGTCTCAAGCATCCGCATTGAACCTGTTATGTACATTAGCTTTTTTTCAGTCGTCCCCAGTGAAAACTCATTCGAAAGTCACTGCAATTGCAGCCACAGTCTTCAAGCTTGACCGCGGACGCGTGAAATGTACGTGTCTGTCAAAACTGTGTTCCCATCACCAATCATCACTCGGGATCAAGCGGAGCCACTCTGGATCAAGCGGAAATCTCTCGCATCACTCGGATTCACCATCTATCATAGATCTATCGATTACATCAAAAAGCCGTCTAGCACAGCTTATTGCTTTTCGGTGACGGCTCTGATAAAGGGGGAGCAAGCTCCCCCAATAAAATAGATTCAATTCAAGTCCCTCTGTAACCTGTGACTTGAATCTACGGTCGAAATAGTACAGTAATGTGAATATGATTTGTATGCCAGTTCCTGGCCTACAGTAGGGCGAGCTTGCGCAGATTACAGACGCAGATATTTTTTCGGCCGATTTTGCTGCAAATTGGAATTCAGAGTTTTTCAAATTGGAATTCAGAGTCTTCAGACTGTCTTGACTCTTCTACTGATCCTGCAATCAGAGAAGTACATACATACATACATACATACTGGGGAACAGGGCGGAAGAAATTGATGTAAAATTCTTGGTATGCTTGCTTATGATCCCGGCAAAGTAGACTGTAGTACATTGGTAGTACAACCCAGTGTCTATGCATGGGAGCAGTGCAGCACATGCTTCCATCAGACAGGATCAAGCAGTGTTGCCAAAAGATCAGCAGGAACAGCGCGGCATTACACTGGAACAACAATTTATCACGGCTTCATCGATCACATCAGAAGTTACAACACCCATCAAAAGCTCAACAGCACAGCTTATTGCTTTTCGGTGACGGCTCTGATAAAGGGGGAGCAAGCTCCCCCAATTACATGAGGGGTTGATTACGAGTGTAACGGAGCAGTTCATTGTTGAAACATGAATTCGGAAGACGCATGTTGATGTAGCGTGGCTGTGACGCGGCGGTGGCTGTGTTGACGCGGCATTGAGGCGCACCGGCGCGGTACTGACGCGTAGTGACGCGGCACATAGTGCATTCTCACCGAGCGATTTTTAGGTCCTCCAGCATCCTAGAAACTCCCCTTCGCTGATGATAGTCTCACCAAGTCAGACTCTACAAGATTTATGATAGTCGATAAATCTATTATATAGACTTTGCTGAGTGAAATTACTAGTAATCAACAGTACACGAAAGGCTGCTATATCACCCCAAATCCCTCAAGTTACTGTACTAATCCGACCGGTCGTTCACCGGGTGTCACCCGTCACCCAAATTGTTCACTGGACAAGTTGCTCACAACACGTCAATCACATCAAAATGACCATATATGGTAGGCCGGCCTTGCTCGGCACATGCCGGCCGGAGATTTTTTCGATTTTCTTGCCCTAAAAAACTCGGTGTCACTCGTCACCACCTTCAAAAAGTTCAGTTCACGACGGGCCGTCACACATAACGTGAACAACCGGTCGGATTAGTACAGTATCTTGTTATGCACCTCGGTTGAATGTCTGAGCATGGTCGATACAGGCCACAATGAGCCTCATGCGGCATCTTCTCGTGGTAGTGGAGTGCTCAAGATCTGGGTCTCCTGTGTCCAACAATTATTACTATCATAAGAAAAGACTCCCCGCGACATGTAGAAATGCCGCGTCGATGCTGTGCCGGTCGGCGTCAAAGCCACGTCACTGCGCGTCAATTTCTCCGGACCGCGGGTCGAAGTCCATGTAGCTGCATATTTTCCAAACGAAAACAAATAGAAACTGTATGTAGATATGTATACGGACAAGAGAGTAACGTATGTTCATTGCTTGCGGCGTGACCTTTCTGTGAGAATGGCGTCGTAAACGTCCACAGCGCGGGGACGCTTTTCGGGCTCGTCCAGTACGCATCTGGCAGCGAGAGTTCGCAACCAGTCCGGGGCCGCCTGGTTCCACACCAGGACGGGGCAAACGTATTCCTGCTGACGCTCGAACTCCCCGACTTCCATGCATACGGCCCATATTACGAGACCGAGGGCGAAGACGTCAGCGGCGGTGGTGCGGGGCCCGGGCTGCGCAGCCTCCGGGGGATTCCACTTGACCGTAGTTCCGAAGGGCGCGTAGTCGATGCCTCGACAATGCCCGTCCTCGCAAACTACGATGTTGGAGGTTTTGAGATCGTCCCAGGTCATGTTCTGTTTGTGCAGCCACGCCACGGTGGCGGCTACGTCAGCGATCCACGCCGTCTTTACCAGGGGAGAGATCAATGTAGGCCTTGTAGAGGAAGATGAATCGCTCGGAGCGGCAACGGCCGGCGATAGAACAACTTTGGCAGCGTCAGGGTGAAGGCGGTCGAGCGTCAGGGACAAGGACAAGGCGCGATGGTAAGGGAGTAGGAGCCCGCACCCACGGCGACGATCGTCGACGACCAGGTGAGTTGGCCGCAAGAGGAAGTCGACCTTGGGAAGGTCAAAGAAAAAATTGACCTCCTGCATGCTGCCATAATCCAACCGTTTGAACACGGCAGGACCATGGGACACCTTTATAACATAAATACTGTCGGTTACTTTGTGGGTGGGGCGGAGCGACGACAGGTCGATGTGCGGGAATGTAGGAGTGTTCTCTGGAAGAACTAGCCCTTTCTCTAGATCCAGACCCTGATGGCTCGATGCCGTGGTTGTGCGGAAAACGTAAGACCCGTCGGCAGCGGTGTGGAATTGCACCTTGGTCGTCAGTGGGCTCGACTCCCACTGCACCTGTTCAACAGCCTGTTGACCGTGGAGGTCAGTCAGTCCGTTTTTTTCTGTCTTTCTTTTTCTAACGCACCGCATTGACGACCGATATCGGCAGGCCCTCCTCGGGGTCGTCGAGGACGTCGTTCTCCACGCATACCTGGAGGAGATTGCGTTCGTAGAAAATGGTGAACGCGGCACCGCTGGTAAAATTGTGGGGATCTGCGCCAATGACGAACTGGGTTGCGCCGACGACGGGGGGAGAGCCTCTGTACGTGCACGCCCATGAAGAGTATTCACGCTCGCGCGCTTCGTCGGGTGCGGAAAGAGGACCCGGGTCCAGTGGCGTCGCGATGGGATGGTCGGTGGGATTGCCCAGAGCTGTTCTGAAATTAAGGGAGCTCGACAGGAAGAAAGAACGCACCTATGGCCTCATTTGCAGTGGCGGTAGTATCAAAGACAGTAAGCTCGATTTTGTGCGACATGGGTAAGTGGCACGACTGACAATCGGCCTTATAAAGCAGATTACATTGCACTTGTTTGTTGACTTCAACTTCCAATTTCTTTCTTTTCACGTTCCATTATCTCGGTTGCCTCAAGGGCTTTACTCTCACACACATGAGCCTTCGATGCGCTGTGCTTTGACATGATTTCTATTTTGAACGGACCCCATGCGCGTGGAGGTTTTTCCGCGATTGGGACAGGTTCAAAATACGTGTTCTATCACGTGGCTGACTCAATCGGCCCGAACTGAAGTGCCTCAATTCACACCGCCGTTGGGTTCAGACGCGATACTGTACCAATACATATTACCAATCGAGCCAACGAGGTATTTACCTGAGCTATTTGTATAGCGTAGTTGGTCGTATCAATCGTATCATCGTATCATCGTACCATTTCGATCAATTCTCCCCGCCTGTGACGCGTGACCCAAATATTCGAACTTTGGTTTTCTTAAATGCCTCTGAAGGACCGTGACACCTAAAAAAATTCATAAATGGCTCAGAACACACCCTTTGCATTATCCACCATTCCTGGAGAACCTACAGCCCGGCGAAGGGCAGAAAACGGAGAACAATCAGGTTTGCGCGGAATTTCGTTGATTTCAGGTGGGTTTGCCTGTAAAATACACAGAAAATGAGCCAAAATCAGAGCTACCCAGACCTTATTCAAGACTCAAACATCAAAACGGACTTCGGGGCGCCATTCGATGGAGGAAAAGCCTGTGTGAGCGAAAAATTCGATTTTGGGGCAATTTTCCGCTAATTTTGTGACTTATCTGGGACATTCATAAGAGGCCTCGGTGACCCGTGACAGGTACGAAAATATTCGTAAAAAATCGGCCCTGTGACGCGTGACATACGAATTGAATGAAATGGTACAGTATTGGAATCATATGAGCCATTTTTTTCTGTATTTTTCTGGCGAGAGACGAACACACTTTGAGCACCTCTTTCTGCCCATTTTTGAACCAAGACTGATGAGAGTGATGGCTCGACGTTTCCAAGGCATCGAACTTCAAACTCCGGGTAGGCCCCCGGTCACTACCTATCGAGGCGGTCCGCGTTAGAGTAAATCAACGTCCAGAAACCGCCTTTCTCGGTCCCCAAGTTAGAGTAAAATACTGTAGTATTTTGTTCAATTCGTAAGCCGATTTGGGGTGTGACATCTCATACGAACCTGACCTTTCGTATGGGAGCCCGGACCGGTGTGACTTCGTTTTTTACCCCCATTTTGGGCCAAAAACAGGCAAAAATCAAGCGAAAATCCGTGTGACTTTAGGCTCGAAACCAACCACCCGCCGAAGTTTGATGACAGTCGATCAAGCCTGACGGCGGAGCGGCTGGAGCATTTTAACCGGCGGCCAGTACGGTCGGGAATTGCCGATGTAGGTAGATCTGACTTAGAAAAATTTCGCGATAGTGAAAATTCGGACTCGTCGCATCGAAATTTTGAAGAGACAGTTCTGTCTGGATTCCATTCGCGATACTCCCTCTATAGTTTGAACGAAATATGAACTCGTTGTGAGGGTGTAATGAGCAAAACAAATATTCATTCTCTTTTGGGACTTCTCCTTTCTTGTCGCTACTACACTTCGACTATGCCTCCTAAGCGCAAGAAGGCACCAAACTCCGATGCTGAATACAAGCCTCCCAAACCTCCCAAGCAGCCACGACTCGGAGTTGACGCTGACGCTGACATCGACATCTTCTTTCATACGAGCAGTGCACCTGCATCCCCGAGAATCCATCCTGCTGGTGCCAGTGGACACAGTCCAGAAGTTAGCGACGACGAAGACGAAAAACAGGATGATATAGCACCCTTACCTGACCTCCTATCCAGGCTCGTTGGTAGCCTCCCCTCCCTGGAACCGTCCACTCTGAGTGCAGCTTGCACTCCACCTCGGAAGGGCCGTCAGAGGGCAGCCTCTGAATCACCTATCTCAGTCCCATCTCCGGCAACATCTACAATATTCGAAAGTCCCGCTAAGCCTCGTGGAGGCAGGCCAAGGGCGAAGAAACACAATATCCACTCACGTTCCTATTTTGCCAATTTGACGAGCGATGAACGGGATCAGGAACATCCAAGAAAGTGCTGACTCCTTTGAGGATATTTTCACCGGTTTCACGCTGATGACGATAGAGAGAGGGGACACCGAAGACGCGGCAAAGATTGTCGCAGGCGGCGTCGAGTTTCTGCGGGTCCAGCGCAGCAAGTGGCTTGAATGGCATGGATGAAGAGGAAGGAGCGTTACCAGTGTATGTCCCAAATAGGAAATGATGTCGTCGACAAAGCTGCGTCTAGCGGGCGGATTTCACAAGTTGTAGCTTAGCAAATAGAGATCTAGCCATGCGAAATCAAAAGCAATAGATCTGTCTCTTCAGATATTCAGTGAGAGGAGTCCGAATTTTCACTATCGCGAAATTATTCTAAGTCAGATCTACCTACATCGGCAACTGCCGACCGTACTGCCCGCCGGTTAAATTGTTCCAGTCGCTATTTCGCCGGCCTATTGATCGACTGTCATCAATATCTCCGGCGTTCCCCAGCGGCTGGTTCGAGCTTGGGTTCGAGTCTAGTGTGACTTTGGGGGACCATTCGTATGAGTAAGTATTTATGGTCATGAGTCCCTTTTGAGCGGGCCTTGCGTGGGCATGAAGTTCGTTCAAAATAGAAATCATGTCAAAGCACAGCGCATCGAAGGCTCCCCGGAAGTTAAATTGTGTCCAAGGGGCACCCATCCTTAAAATCCTGGACACAGGGTCGGAAAACTGACTCAAGGCTCGGTCGACCGGCAACCGAGATAACGGAATGGGGGGGATGGGAAAACAAAAGGAACCTTTGTGGTGACGTGGTCGAAATAGTATCGCATCATCAGGCGTATCTACTATCGCGGGGTTGAGCGAGCGGCGTCCATTTCCGCCGACATTGCCTGTGATAGACTATGCCTAAGAATCGGTCGAGCAGGCCTGAACTCACGGCGGCCCTTGTTAGCCCTTGCACCCGGTTTTGTTGTACCGGTAGTCCAGTAGTAAAGAAAGATTCACACCCCGCCTGCAAACCGGCGGTGCTAACACGTTCCTCGCAGTGGCACGATGCTTCAGAAGTCTGTGAAAACGGCCATTAGCTCATCGAAGCACGTCCTGGGAAAGCCTGCCTGTATTAGTCGGAAATTTGGAAATTGCCTCATGAGAGATTTATGTCATGAGGCTCCCACGATAGCATCATGACGGACTCGTGTGACTGTTATGAGCTGACGGCATTCTCGCACACAAAATCGCTCTTCTCAGCTTTTCTGTACCCCTACCTCTTCGGAAGCATACAAGGCTCTTCGTTGCTTCACTCTGACCCTCTACCACCTCTGTATTGTGATATTATACTTGTCCCAACGCAACACGTCGTCGAGACCGCCGACATTGACCGACATCGTTTCTGAATGAGCTCAGTCACTTCCAACATCCATGCTGCCCCCACAAATCATTATCCATTGAAAACTACCTCGAACTCGTTCTGGAACTGTTCTTTCAGCAGCCGGATTGCTCGTTTTCATGCGACCGAGAAGCCTGCTACGGATCGTGATGCGAAGAATGCAAGAAACATAGTACTCATGAGGACAACATTGATAAATGAGTAGAGGGACAGTCGGATGGAATTCAAAAGGCACGCGTTTCTTTTGCCTTGGACTTCCAATCGCATTGCTCTGAGTCTTTGTAGACGACCGTGATGCACATCTTTCCCTACTAAAGGCATCCCCCAGCTACACCCCTTGTCCATGTTCTTGTGATTATCTAGTTGAATACAATCTGATTCACAAAAGCATATGTTTGACTGGCGCACCCCTCCTCGCAATTCAAGCACGACGTTTCGGTCATCCAAATTTCATAATTCCGAGATATGAGTGGGATACAAACCTCGCAGCCTCAAGAACATGTCCGCGTCTATAATATCAACCACCAGATAATCTCCCTTGCGGCTGAAATCGGGAACAATGAAGGCGCCGCGAACAATAGAATGAACTGAGATAAACTCACATTCCTTCCGTTGGCGCTCGCGAACACGGTACAGTCCCAGCGCTTTATCCTTCGTCGTCCTCACGCCTATCCCGACATCGAGAGCTTATACCAGCGCAAATGGGTGGGTTTTGTCTTCGATCTTGTGGGTGAAAACGTAAACAAGGCGCGCGAAGATATGACCGTCGACGGTCTTGACCAAGGCTGCATCATATCGCTCCGAGTTGTGGAAAGATGGACTACAGCGAAGGTAGTCCGCATCCTCGATCCAAGTTTCCAGTGACTGGAAGAAGACTTTCAGGAATTGAAATGGGATGATCTGTGTGGGTGTAAGCAAACGAAAGATGTGGATTACTCAAGTCTCACCTCCTGAGTGGGTTGGAGAGCCACGCGCTTGCCCTGTGGAAGGGTGTAACCGAAGGCTGGAAGAAAGATGTTCAAGAACTCCGCAAATCGAAGCCGAAATCGTGTAAAGGCGGTATCCTCTTTCATGACATTTTCCAAGTCGGCGAACGAGGTCGGCGTCTTTCTGGAACCCACCACGACGTTTCCCACTGGCTCGATGTCTGAAGGTGCTTGTTGTTCAAAATCATCATCGTCTAAAAAGGTCTCACGACCATCTAGCTGGTCACGGATGTACTTCGCAACTAGAGTTCTGTGAAGAGAGCGTAGAATCTTGAAAGAATTGTCAGTTGTACATTATCTCAAAGACTACAAACGCACCTGCGGAGTCACATTCTTAAAATTTGTTTGTCGTAAATAGGCCGCTCTTGTTGCGGCATGCATCGATTCGTCGATTTTGGCTCCAAAGTTTCTGCTGGCTCCCTTGCGAACAATGTCGTCGAAGGCGTGCTGCTGGAGATGCATCTTCGGGAAATTCCAGTTCTTCTCCCCGAACGGCGTATCTACACAGGTGTTTTGATACTCCTGTATGGCAACGATTAGCGTTCTGCTCTGCCAAGCTGTACTTACTCACTGATCCGAGGATGCCGTCTGATTTTGGTAACGTCAGGTCATTCGAAGACCCCAAGGACCTTCCAAGGCAATTCCAAGGTCACATTTACAGTCACACAGTGACAGTGTGCCGAGTGTGTGCCGTGAAGTGACGGCTCTACAGTGCATACTAGGTGAAGGTCGCTTCGTGATTTAGTGGGAGGATACGAGAGGTATATGTATAGTGTATAATTGATTCTGCTTGGCTTCTCATAAGTACCGGCAAGGTCGATGTGAATATTCGACGCAAATTATGGCTTTTGATCAACTTTTGATGTCGCAACGACATTGACCAAAAAAGGCAATGCACTTCAAGTTCGAGTCTAACGTAGCTGCCAGTTGAGGTGAAGGCGTTTGAGGGTGCTGATGCATCAAGTCCTGATTCAGACCCAGCTCCAGGCTCCACAATGTTCACTCAAATGGCCTCAACGACACTTCCAGAAAAGAAAGATTACTGTACCTTCAAGTTCTCAGGCTCGCAGTGCATTTGCGCTGCTTTCGTTATTGCGCTGAGCCTTCATACATGTCGGGTAAGGGCGAAGAAGGAACCAAATAAAATGATTGTAAGCCATACCAGGGGGTGTATGGGTTTGAGATATGCAAAAAAAAGGAACATGATGAGTCCAATCCTTCGAGAACTTGAACAAGTATTACCTGTCGCGAGTAGTTCCTCCAGTATTGCAGGATGATTAACATCAATTATTAAGAGCTCCTACGACCGTTTTGCTTCCGAGATAAATTAATCTGAGGATTTGAACAAGATTTGAAACATTTCCATGAACTTTGTCCTGTTTTCTTGCTTGATGATGATACTCATTGGCAAGGGAGAGCAGAGGCTTGGTCAGGCAGGAAATGGGGGATGCGGAACGGAAATACAAACCCACAATGCTAAATAAGCAGTAAGTGTTTAATTATTAAGGAATGGAACACATAGACACAATTGCCTGCCAGTGTGAACGAGGTAAAATGGTTGAAATCTCTGAGTTCGGGGTTTTCTTCATTCAATATTCCGTTGGCCTCGTACCGGTCCAACTCCGAGTCTTCAACGAGTTGCTTAATTATCCTCTTATCCTCAACCTCAGCATATTGTTCTGCCTTGCATTTTGCTTTCGACATCTCAGTTGCTGAAGGTCACGATGTTGAGGCAACAATGTCAGACCCTCTTAGATTCAGTCAAGCGCTGATACAATCCAGTGCACTGCCCTGAGTGCGCCGCTGCGAAAGCTTGAGGGGCTGAACCACACAGCGGGATGCTGTTGCACAGCAGGATTAGTCTTGTGTTTACCGCGGGGGTCGGATCGTGTAGCTGCTGTATTAGGTAATATCATGTAAGCAGACTTCGAGTCGCGTAAATCTCACCTCAAAAACGCGATTTCTGAATGATTTCTGTGGGACACTCACTTTGAATGAGTTTAACTATGATTCTGTCACCTCAGAATTTTGAAAAGGGTCTAACGATGCCTTGCGCACGATACGCGGGATTTCGGTCCGAGGCTTTCGGCCGAAGCAGATCCGACCTCACGAGAACACACTGGGAACCTGTTTTTCTTCAAACCATCCTGTAGATATTCCAGAAAGTGTTTCAGAACATTACTTAGATCTTAATAAGAGTATAGTACCTTGAAACTATGTCTGTATTGGTAGGAGAGAACCGCTAGAACGAAGTTCGGAAGTTGCCGGCTTACATGATATTATATAATACAATCAGTACACGATCAGACCCCCGCGGTAAACAACAGACTCTATGTAGCGAGGGCACCGAGCTCAAATACATAGAGCGTCTGTCTAGGAGAGACTACAGCAGGATAGTGGGTAGTCTCTCGTAGACAGACGCTCTATATATACCAGCTCGGTGCCCTCGCTATATAGAGTCTGTTAGTTACCGCACCCCTCGGACCGCGTCAGAATGTTATTAGCTAATATTATATAAGCCGGGATTCGCCGGTTTCTCTTTCCCTCCTTCCTTTGGCGTGTTTCTATGCTGAATACAGTCTCAGAGCACCTCATATAGAGGTTCCTCTCTGCCTGCATACTCTCTGGATTTTTTGAAGCAGTCTGAGCGCAAAATGCAACTCATTTTCGTCGCTCGGCCGAGAGGTCCGACATACACGTGATAAAAACGCGGTAGCTTTATTTGAGACACACCATCGCATTATGAAAATTCTAAACTTATAGAAAGGTAGCTTGACATCTTCTATTGGCTTTGGTTCAAGAAAATTATGAGAAAACATCATTTTTCCGCGAGATATACGCGACGTAAAATCTGCTTACATGATATTAGCTAATAACATCCTGACGCGGTTGGAAGGGCGCGGTAAACATAAGACTAGATAGTGGGTGGGTAGGTTGGGTTCATATTCAGATTTCATTCTGGTATGTACTCAAGCATCTTGACAAGGTTTGAAATCGATTCAAGAAGAACTATGTAATGCGAACCGAGTCACGAATGAATCAAAGGGCCGGCACTCAAAAAAATATCGGGTAGACATTCTAGTGAGGTTTCACGGGTTGGAAGCCGTGTTCTAGAAGATAAAAAACAAACATAGAGTTGTCAGAGGTATTTGACGCGTAATGGCCGCCCCAGACACGTCGAAATGTACAGGAATGCGTTGATTCATTAGCCGGAGACGCGTCAGAGAAAGAGCACGTGAGTTCCAAAAAAGGGAAGTTTATATAATGACGCAAGCCACCGGGTAATTGATGCGGTAACTATCAACAGCAAAGAGGTATGAATTCAAGGAAAAGCAGGGTGGAGAAAGTTTCTTGAGCTGAAGTGAGAACATTGACGATGAAGGTTTGATGAAGGTAAACCTGGAATGCACCGAGTCGCGCCGTCGACGGCCCGTCGTCGCGACTGCTATCTGATCCTTATCTCTGTTGTTGGCAAGCTCAGCAGAGTTCTTGGGGTCCTTGGGTTGCGGAACGTTACCTTCATCAGATGAAATCAGCGGATCAGAGAGCAGGACGCTAATCGTGGGTCGAAAACAGAGCAGAACGCTAATCGTTACCATACTCCTGAGTCAGATCTGTTAGACGTAGGGACCTCTGCCATTGAAAATTCACCTACTTTCATCAGTCGATCAAACTTTTGAAGATGTCGACGGCCAGCTGCAATTGTTTCCGCGGTATGGAGCTCCAAGCCGACGTAAAGATCGACTTCAAGGTAGCTGCGCAAGCATTGAAGCAGAAGAAAACCTGCCTTGTCTGTAAGAACGTCGTGTGAGGCATACACCATCATTTTTGCAATGTCTTCATGCTTCGAGCCGTCGTTGAAGCTAATATTTGTGACTGACTGGAAGTGATTTAGGTTGCGCCACCGGGGAAAACTGTTGAAACTAAATCGAGGTTATCTCATTATCGGCATGGTTCAATGATTGATCAAATTTGTCTTACTGTTTGTCAACTTTTGCGGCCGCTCGACCCTCGAGATTCTCCAAATGAGCCTTAACCTGACCTATGAGATGGTCTCCTCCGAGACCACTGTGATTGGAGTGGAGACGCTCGAAGGATGTGGCATGGTGTGCGTCGGAATTTGCGACGTTCCAAAACGCGTTCTAGAACTTGCATGAGACGGCTTGAAAAAAAAATGAGAGGAGAAGTGCGTTACTTCGACCTTGCGCAGACCTAAACCTTTCAGCAAGTTCTCCCCTGCCTCAGCACTTGAGGACTGAGCAGTTTCGACAGCTTCTTTGGACCCTTGTGCCGTTCTCAGGTCAGCGATGATGGTTAAATCAGACTGTTCGTCGCGGTGAATCAAACAGACAGGGCAAGGGTGATGACTGAGCTACGTGAATGAATAAGTCAGACTTTCTAAGAGGGAATAAAGGACCCAGAAAACTCTTACGCTTCTTCGTAATCAGCGGCCAGAATCAAAATTACCGGGAACAGCCATCGTTCTTTGCCATCACCACACAATGTCCATATTCCCGTCTTGGAGTGTCGAGCCACGGACTCTAGCAGCTTGTAAAACGAAGCATGCCATACTGCGTTCTTGAAATTGACATATCTGGTCTTGCCAGACACGGCTGTATCGTCTTGGACCTGTAAATGAGGCATCAACGAAGTAACAGGCAATAGGTGCAGACACTGTACCACAGGAAGCTCACCCACTACTTGGCCTCCTCCCCAATCATCACTATTTCGTATGCCTACGACTACGTTGGCCAATCGGGCGATGATGGGGTAAGCCTTTTGAGTTCCGAATGAAGACAGTTTCGATTTGTCTGCATATAAAATGAATGGGCAAGGTTTTGCGTCAGGATTATCAGGCAGCTTTGACTGCAAATATTTTCAATCTCGTGATACTGCGAGAAAATGAGCTTAAGCATACCTGGATCTCCCAAAGGGCGTCGGCCGTCCATGGCTCATTCCAGAATCGTATAAAGGAGACGCCATTGTGTCGAAACATCCGGACAGAGTCCCAAACGAAGCAGCGAGAGAGAGAGGGGTCTTTGATGAGATCCACGGCCCAGTCCCACAGCGGTCGGGCATACATGTCGAATTTTTCCGTCGTTGTACCGGTGTTATTCTTGTACGGCACTACAACATCATACTTTTTGAACTGTTTATCCCGTTAAGAAAGAGTACGGCTTGGAAGATTCGGGGTTACACACGTCGGTACATTTCTTTGCTGCTGCATCCCACTGTTTATCTATGTCGGCGGAGTGCACAATTGTAAGATCTTTCATGTTTTCGGCACATCGTCGTATGAGAGTGATCAATTTGTTGGTTGCAGCTCGATTCAACATATTTTCTTGAGCAAATTCCGCAACTTCGAAATCGAGTCGGGTGTGGAACGGGGCCCAAGGTGTTTCATTTGTGGAAGGAATGCGCCGGCGTGCTGATTCCTGCTGCAAATGTTCTCGCAGCGTACAGGTCTCCGAGGAGCGCTTGCTATGGGGATGATAAATATATTGAATATCATCTAGTTTTGGGCCACTCGGAAGCTCAGAGCGCTGCTCTGGCTCTTGCAAAACGGCGGTTCAGGATCTGAGGATGTTCCTTGAAGGCTAGAATATAGCATGTAGTTTTAACGCTTACCATGCGAGTCAGGTTCAAATACAGGGAATAAATTGCCCCCAACTTGAACATCTGCTCCAATTCCAGTCTTCTGCGTGAATTCCAACAGCAATGACGAATTTCGACTTACCCGGATTTGGGAGAGAGGGAAGAGGCAGATTTTCTACATGCGTAAAGACATGAGAGGCATGTCACCGGGAGTTGTGAGATATATGCATTACCTTCGCGTCCATCGCCGTTTTCAAGGACCTGAACTTGAAGTTGCTGAGCAAAAGCCATTGATTGAGCCTGCGCCATTTGTTTCTTGGCGCAAGCCTTCTCATGACTTCCGATGCCCCTCAACTTGATCAGCTCCCCGCACTGTTTGCAAGGACGCTTTGGAGCCTCAGCCATCCGTCGTTACGGTCGTAGATGCGGTGAAGGCGAGTCGAGGTGATAACTTTGAATTTTGCAGTATTTTTCAGTTTCTTGAAGGTTAAATCGCGTCCGTTTCGAAATTCACGGACGCCCGTAAAGTTTGGACGCGTCCAGTCACAGTCTCAGCGTCACGGCGTGTTGTTGAGGACAACGCGGCGGGTTTGTGTTTACAAGTTTGGTGTAAGTCCCAAAAAGGCAATCATCTCATCGCTGCCAACTCCCACCACCTCCCGCTTTCCTCAGGCTTTCTGGATGTTATTCGCGTCAAGATGAGCATCGATTTGACCTATATCTGCATAGAATAGGCGCTCCTCGCGGTCTACAGCTCAAAATTTACTCTGAATTCACTTGGATGTTTCCGCAACATATCAATCTCTGCCAAGTCTGAATCCTGGATCCCGACTATATCTGGCGACGAATCAACTTCATCGTTGACCTCGAAAGGCGTGCGAGGGCTATACTTAGCTGTGAGAGGAGCAGGGGTGGCTTGGAATGTGAAACGGAGAGCTCAGACTTCGAGCGAGAAATGACAGACGAACATGCAGAACTCGGTGAGCTATCATCGATCATCGTTCAGCCTCCTTCCCCCTCGAAACACTCTGCATCCGTCGCATCCAACATGGTCTATGTTTGAGTTGTCTGTACTCATTCATGTGCGGCACCCGTTCCAAGAATCGGTACCCGGATCTGGGACGCGAAGGGTTGCCGCACGAGTTGGGGCCGAGTTTTGCACCGATGAATGTCGCCCTTTCTTTTCTGCTCTATCTTCTGTCTATGACGACTATGGCTTATTACTATCAGTTTGTTTCCTCTCCAGAACAGGCCGCCCACACTGCAGCCGCCCTCGCTCTAAACTCTACGATATGCTTTCAAAGAGACCTCGGCGCGACCGAATCCATCCGGTATGTGACACACGGTTTGCTCTGTTAAATTTTCTGCCCGGCCTGATCTCTTCTTCCTCTTAGACCTAGGAGCCGCTTCAACGTGATGACAACCGGCCTCGTACAACGGCCCATCTCAACCTAACCTCAAGCTCGTCTTCAATGACAGACCGCGGTCTGTGGCGCACCGTTGGACGATGTGAGTAACGGTGTTCCTGCCCACAAAATATCTTGTTGACCCGTTGGTGATCCCGTCAAGGCGAAATTTGGGTCGCGCTGCCTAGGATTCCCCGTTGGAAGGCCTGTGGCCGTAGTCCACGCTCCGTGCGATATGGGTACACTCTCGAACCAAACGTACGTCCAGGGCCTCTCCTCGAAGCTACAGATGGACGAATTCAAGATTCGCGAAGTCTAGGTTCTAAGGTAGCCCGCCTGCAGCGCTTAAAGAGGGTCTTTCGACAACGGCAATAACAATGTGCTCTCGTACCTTCCCGGCCAGCGTCTCTCCCGCTGCACGTGCCCCGGGGAGTCTCACCCCGACCCCATCCATCAGTCGGGCGGATCGTATGTGGAACGCTCGGCGCTAGAGATTCAGATCTTCGGTGCGTTCCCCTTTGCTCCAAAGTCTCTTGCGAAGCTGACGTATTTTGCTTACAAGGCACAAGCGAACAAAGTCGCTCGCCACAATCTCCGCGTCAAGCTTGGCGATCTTGTCAGCCTACATCCTTGTCTTGATATAAAATACGACAAGCGGGCTCACATCCTACCGTTTGACGACTCGGTGGAGGGCAATATTTTCGACGTCTACCTCAAGCCGTATTTCCTGGAAGGTGCGGTCCAATCTATCTTCTTTGATGTGCTCCTCATATCTATGTCCGTAGCATACCACTAGCATACCGATCCGTCCTAGTCTCTCGTAGACAGACGCTCTATATATACCAGCTCGGTGCCCTCGCTATATAGAGTCTGTTGGTTACCGCGCCCCTGCGACCGTGTTAGGTTCTTATTAGCTAATCTTATATAAGCGGATTTCACGGCGCCTATATCTCAATGAAAACTAATTATTTCCCATCACATCCTTGAAGCAGGGTCAATGAATTCAGTCAATCTACATTTCTGTCTCCTCAGCCCATCCAAAATCAGACGGTACACTGCTGAAAACATTGTCGCGTCTTCATCACGTGTGCCTCGGGAGCTTCGGCCGAGGTGTACAAATGCATTCCACTTGGACTCAAACCACCGGGAAAATTTGCAAAACAAGGCAGAGATGATCAGAGCCTCGTATAGAGTTGCTTAGAGTTTAAATAAGCGTCGTAACAGAGCGGGGGGAGGGGAAAATGAGATACCGGCGATGTCCGGCTTATATAAGATTACCTAATAAGAACCTGACGCGGTTCGAGGGGCGCGGTAAACATAAGACTAGATCCGTCCGCAAAGGCGATACTTTCCTTGTCCGCGGAGGCATGCGCACAGTCGAGTTCAAGGTCATGGAAACTGACCCCGCTGAATTCTGTATCGTTGCGCAAGATACTGTGATCCACCCCGGCAAGCCATCCTCGCTCTGTAAGATTTTCTTTCCGCTCATTTTTTTCCTGCAGAGGGCGACACCTTCAAGCGTGAAGACGCGGAGTCAAATCTGAACGATGTCGGGTACGATGGCATTGGTGGATACCGCAAACGAATGACTCAAATTTGCGAGCTCGTTGAGCTTCCCCTCTGTCACCCGCAATTGTTCAAGTCCATCGGTATCAAGCCCCTCGCGGTATTCTGATGTTCGGCCCTCCCAGAACCGGTAAAACCCTCATGTCGAGAGCCGTGGCCAACGAGACCGGCGCTTTCTTCTTCCTCATCAACGGTCCCGAAATCATAACCAAAATGGCGGGTCGGAGTGAGAGTACTTTGCGGAAAGCATTCGAGGAGGCGGAGAAGTTCTTCTCCCTACCATTATCTTCATTAATGAAATCAACTCGATTGCGCCTAAGCGTGAAAAGGTATGTACTTCGTTTCCACACGGCAGCATATATTGACCAAGCATCCGTTCCTTCAGACCAATGGTGAGGTCGAGCGTCGTGTTGTCTCGCAGCTCCTTACCCTCATGGACGGACTGAAGGCACGCTCGAACGTTGTCGTCATGCCCGCCACCAACCGACCGAACTCCATCGATCCCGCTCTCCGCCGATTCAGTCAGTTCGACCGTGAGGTCGACATCGGCATCCCCGACCCCACTGGCCGTCTTAAAATGTTGCGCATCCACACGAAGAACATGAAGCTCGCGGAGGATGTTGACTTGGAGCAGGTGCGTATCGTCCGATTATCCTTAGTACGATTCGCTCATCTTTGGTAGATTGCCGCTGACACCCACGGATACGTCAGTTCCGATGTTGCTTCATTATGTTCCGAAGCCGCCATGCACCAAATTCGCGAGAAGATGGACCTCATTGACTTTGACGAAAATACGATCGATGCAGAGGTTCTCGATTCGCTTGGTGTTACTATGGACAACTTCCGGTTCGCACTCGGGACCTCCAACCCCTCTGCGCTCCGCGAGACTGTCGTGGAGGTGCCCACCGTCAAGTGGGACGATGTCGGTGGTCTGGAGAAGGTCAAGCAGGAACTGCAGGAGACTGTGCAGTACCCCGTCGAGCACCCGGAGAAGTTCCTCAAATATGGAATGTCACCATCAAAGGGCGTATTGTTCTACGTACCTCCTGGTACTGGTAAGACCATGCTTGCCAAGGCCATTCCCAACGAGTAATGCCAACTTCATCTCCATCAAGGTGAAATGTTTGATGTAGTTCTCACTCTTCGTTACTGACTGTGCTTCTAGGGCCCCAAACTGCTTACCATGTGGTTCGGTGAGTCGGAGGCGAGCGTTCGTGACGTATTCGACAAGGCACGGGCTGCTGCACCATGTGTGATGTTCTTCGATGAGTTGGACTTCATCGCCAAGGCTCGCGGCGGCAGCAGTGGAGATGGTGGAGGCGCGGGTGACGGTGTCCTCAACCAGATTCTGACGGAGATGGACTGTATGAACGCGAAGAAGAATGTCTTCATCATTGGCGCTGGTTGTCCGAGGTGTCGAATTCACATAGGATTCCGGAAGTACGCACATCTCGTCGATCCTCTTTCTTGTTTTGACATCCAACAACCAATTTACTTTACAGAAACAACCCACACTCTCCAAGCCACCAAAGAACTTATTCCGCTGGCTCCATCGGTACTCCGCAATCCTCATGCACTCCGGCATCGGCGACCCAAAAGAACTCAAGCCCTTCAACATCAAACTCCTCCGTTCCCTCCCAAGCGTCGGCAAAAACCTCACCGACCACCCACTCGTAACGAACTACAACGCCCACACAACGGACACGCCCGACGACATCCTCCGCAACGCAACCTTCGCAGCGCCGTTCGAACGAAGGTGGAACAAGACGAGGACGGGGCCATTGAGTTCGACGCAGAGGAGGATTTTGGGCTGGTTTAGATTCAATTTGTCGGAAAGTCTGTTCGATGGAGTGGATGATTCCGCGGCGGGTCCAAATTCTGCGCATTATGAGGTTATCATCGGGGTGCGTCCAATCATAGTTCCCTCCAGATATAGCTGATCTGTTTGCGACTTTCTTCTTAGCTTTGAAAATGGCAGTTGTATCCCCGACTTCAGGTTCGTCTCTTACTTCTTTGGTTGGCGGAACTAGTCAAGTCGGGAGCGTCACCCTTAATTCGTCGAACCCCCTCGTTCCCCCGCTCATCAACCCCAACATTCTCGGGACCGCATTCGACTTCACCGCCATGCGCGAAGCATTCTTCGCTACCCAACGTTTCATATCGGCTCCGGCGTTCAACGGATATATCACTTTCCCCGCGTTCAACGTTACGAACGCCACCCTCGACGACGAGCAGGCCCGACCAAATAGATTCTGCATTGCTGCGTTGCTGCGTTGCGGCGTCCTGGTTGTCTTGATCAGCTCATCTACATTGCTGTTGTCTATCCTCAAAGCTTGCCTCAAGAAGTCTCCCGTGTCTCAATCCGTCGACCTTAACTTCTTGGCCAAGAGCACCCACGACTTCTCTGGTGCTGATCTTACAGAGATCTGCCAACGTGCAGCCAAGCTGGCCATCCGCGAGAGCATTGACGCCGACATTTGCCGAACTCGGGAGAAGAGGGAGAAGTATGAAGCTGCCAGCGAAGATGAGAAGATGGTGGAAGATGACAACGAAGAGGAGGAGGACCCCGTTCCTGAGATTACAAGGTCTGTTGCTATTTCCTCTCTTGGACGTGTTGGCCGATATCTTTTTCTTCAGGACACTTTGAGGGGGCAATGGTCCCAGTGTCAAACCAAGATATCCAGTGTAATACTTCCGGTTCGTCTCGTCATGACTGTGAGTTCACGTTCTGTCCCATATATGTATTGACATGACTGACACCCACTGCAATACCAGCACGAAGCCCAATTCTCTATGCCTGTTAGCTGTCTTTGGGATTGACCTTTGCTTTGATTACATTCATTGATTGTTCATGGAATAGTATCACTAGTATTTGGACTTTACCGTAGTGCTTGACTATTTTTGACACAAAATTGCTTCAAACCGACTCGAAAACCATAGTGAAAAATTTTAACTTTGACTGCATCAAAAATAGATTGTCAAATCACCGCGCCACTCGAAAACATATCTTTACTCCCACTTTCTTTGCCAACAAATGGAGGACGACGGGCAGGCGGAGGTTGAGGTCATTCTCCGTACATTCAACATCCCCGGTGCAGATGCAACGGTCGACGAGCTGCGTGAGGTATTAAGCTTATACTTGCTTTTGACGACGATTCTGAATTTTTTTTTCATGTAGGCCTTGAGAGAAACCCAGTTAGAGCTAGCTCGTACTCAAGTAGAACTGCGCGCCTACCAGACTATCACTCAGACAGCGAGCAGCGGCAAGAAGAAACCTCAAGTTAATCCGCAGAATTATCTCAACGATGTGCAAGCTTTGGGAAAAAGCTTTGTGCTCATGCATGAGCCTTGGCTCACTCCCGGCGTTTTTGGTGCTCGTCCCGCTGACGGCCCACCTGCGCATGGTACTGCAGAAATTGATGCTGTCTTCAAGTCATCTCGGCTCTACAATCTCTTGCTTACCTGCATTCTGTATGAGCACGTTCCCGCGAAATTCCACTCACTAGTCGACGCGTCTTCTTTTCCGGGCTTCAAAGATAATGTCAGCTCCAGTGTACTGCTGAGTTTTTACCCTGACTATCTTGCAGTTTTTGAGATACATGAGCGTTGGACGCTCCAACTTTGTTGAGCGTCTTAAACAGTCCTGGGAGAAACTGCAGACAGAATCTGGGATCAAGAAAACCCCAGATGAATTCTTATACTTTCCTGGAGACGACAAGACGAAACCGCCCTCACTTTCTCCCCCAATTTTCTATTCCAACTTGAAGAAGGACGCGAAGGGCTGGCTGCTTAACCCTATTCTTCCATTGGTGAGTTCAGCTTTCTCTGCTCCGGATCTGGAAGACTCAGTCTGATACTTGTAGAGTTTGCGATGCCTCCTGTACGGCCCCACTAGCATCAAGGACAACGGCAAGGCAAAGCCTACGTCAAAGACATACGGCATCATGTGGAACATCCAGGAATTGACGATTGAGAGCATCTCTTTCGTGTTGATTGCGGTAAGAACAGCACTTCACCATCACCTTGACGCCTCACCGTAATCATACAGATCTTCTTTGTATTGTCTGAAAGGGACACGTCGTTTGAAGAGAAAGGAAAGGTTTCACACATACCCTATCAGTCTCATTTTTGCGCACATAAATCCCGGCTCATGAAATACCGCAACACTCCGGGAGTTCGCAACATAATTCGTTTTTGGTCAGACATTGTTTTTGCTGGTGTTTCGCGAACTGTCACAGAAGAGCCTTTGGACGACTCCGACGCCGAAGCTGCATCAGATGCAGAGTTTGCGCAAGCAATGGAAGAACTTTCGCTGGGGGACATTGACGACGGTCATGATGATGAAGGTATGTGAAGAGATTTCATTCACATCACGGAATTACATGTGGGACTCGAAGGAGATCAAGATATACCGGAACGTCAAGCAACCCCTCCTCCCGGCCCAAATCCAGCAGCGCCCGAAGAGGAGGACCGGCCTTTGAGTCCTTTGTCGGAAGATGAGCCTGCGCCACCAGTAGTACAAGGAAGACGTCGAGGCGCGGCGCCGGCAACACGTGAAAAGAGGGCCCCCGCTGCGGTATCTGGGGATGATAACGATGCGGCAGACGACGAGACTGAGCCAGTTGCGGAGTCGGTGCAAGGAAGAGGAAGAGGAAAAAAGCGAGGGCGTGGTGCAAGTCGGGGTAGAAGGGGACGAGGCACGTAAGGTTGGGCAAGAAGTCAAATAAGTACATTCAGTTGGCGACGTAGACGGTAGTAATAGTGGTGGTGGGCACCGAGCGTGATTTTGATGGACATCCTGATCTTGGTGATGGGATCATCCAGCGCGAAAGCCACCAAAGCAGAATGGTCGGGCTTCGTTGAGCATATGTAGCAAAGTGAATAATACAATGTGTGCACCTAAATTCATGAATGGAAATTCTGAAAGGTCCTACAGAACGATTTTGAACCTCACTATCTTTTTCGGCATCCCGAACACCGGTTTCGATGAATTGCCGACGAAAATCACGGATTTTGGCTCTGTAGGAGCCGAGATTAGGACCAAACTCACGTCGGCATGAGCTGCCGTCACGTCCCAAATGCCGGATGAGGTCTGGGGATGCCCGCCATCAAATGCCCGCCAAATACCTAATGAGGAATGTGACATAACGCGTTGTCACGCGTTTTGCCATCACTCCCCGCTCGTCGCGTCTCTCAAGGGCGCGATTTACTTGAAGCTTGCAACGGAAAGGGCATAATGCAATTATACTATACTCAGTTACAATCCTGACAGCTTTTATTCTTAGTTTACCATCACTAAACCTCCACAAAACCTCGGGAAGTTCGCTCTCGCAAGCAGACGACACAGCTGAAAGCAGCTCTCTCGGCCGCCCTTTGGACATTCCAAGACCATTTGAATTTGCTTGAGAATGTTTGGAGGAGTTCCTGGTCGCCCCAGATGGAAGGAGATGTTGCGATGGATTACTACGATGCGGACAACGCGGATTTTGGCATGCTTGAGGATGATTTGGCAGTCTTTTATATAGATTTCATTTATTTAGGGTACATACTAGACATTGAAGGCATTCTGGACATGATTGAGGTAGTACACACTAAGAGAAGAGAGACAAGAACTGAGGACCACGAATTTACCGGTTGAGTTAAGTTACCGGCTTAGTCATTGATCCATCACGGATCCGGTCGGTGCCCACCACCAGTAATAAGTAGAAGAGGTGGATAATATTTGGGCAAAAAGGACTGTAGACCCTTCATATTCACCCGCTCTCTAACTCATATAATGGACATTTGGTAGAGTAGTTAATAGCATGAACTATAGAGAAATTTTGTACAACCAAGGTCGCGCGTTCGATTCTGACTCAGTACCGTAGCTTATATTTATTAAACACAATGTAATCTAATGTAATAGAATATAACGATTTAAAAGATTAAAAGATAGCAATAACAATTTGTAATAACAATTTGTAATGTCAGAAACCTTGTAAAGTAAGATACTGTAATACTGTAACGATTAAATTAAATAAAAATAATAATCCACTGACCTGGCCAAATAAGCCCATGATAATAACCGTCTTCAATATATTTTATTCTCTCGATTACCCTATTCCCATGAGACTAAATGTACCTAGACCATTCTCATGACCATCGTGTGAGCCAAGTCATTTCCTATATGGCGAGATAAGATATTCTTTCCTCATATTAGAGAGTTTGCGGTGAGCCGCCAGAAGCCACCTGGCGGCTCTAATGGCATGCGGATTGGAGCGGCTATGCTGTCTGGCGGCTCGTTTGGCGGCTGGTAAGACTGGTTCAAATTTGGTTTTGCGAGTGCATTCTTAGTACTTAGTCATCTATATATTGACCCATACACACACGAAGAAAATTGGATCTGAAAATCTGACGCTATCGCACATTCGAGCCGAAGACTTCGGTTGACGCTGGAAATTGCTTCAATTCAAAACAATTATGCACGTTTGGACAACGAACTCTCATTGGCTGAAGGTATAGTCAAGTATGCAAGGTATCCAACCTCAAAATTGTGCTAAGGACCGCGCGCGATGAGCCGCTGAACGAGCCGCCACATGACGTAGCCGCTCCAATCCGCATGCCGTCGGAGCCACCAGGTGGCTTCTGGCGGCTCACCGCAAACTCTCTATTATATGATTATCTCATTAGATAGTCGGATCCTGTGCCGATCTCGTGCGAAATGACTTCTCTCGTGTTGTTCTCATAAGATCAGTTTGTCTCACAGCCTCGTGAGGCATCATAAAGTCTCATGACGTGATTTCCAAATTTCCGACTAATACGCAGGCCCAGTAAGTACAGCCCCACTTTCAAGTGGCACAGAGTCAAGCCACGGCCACTAGCAGCTCTTTCTTCACCACCCACCATACCACTCATGTGTAACAGAACCACCCGTGTCCACCTGTGTGGGCGCACAGAAGGAGGGGGCATGGTCCACTGCGAGCGATCAACGATTAACCCTCAGACTGGACGCCGCAACAAATGCAATCGCCCAACCACCACGGTGTCCTACACAACCGGAACCTGGTGCGGGCCTATAATTAGGCCCCCCCAGTATTGCCCCGAGGATATTGCAATGGTGAATCGGGACACGAAGGCAGCCCCAGCCACTAGTACGTATATTCTGGCCCTTGTCTCTAGTCGTCTCCTCCCAGGCGCCGACCTTCTTTTTCTTTCTCTTTTATTCTCATTTTTCTTTTTCTTTGCCCACGCTCATAATGCTCTTTAAACAGATGACGACCTCTGCCTGGTCGGGTTGCCCAGGCGCATCAAGAGACAGTGATTCCCTGAAATGTACAAGAAATTCTGCTTCACTGTATTATTTCCACCAAATGTATTGTAGTCTCTCTCAGCCAGACTTCAACACTATCCCTCTCTACCTCGATGTGTTGAAGTCTGTTTGTAAGATGACGGGCGCAACAGTAGGGATTTGGATTATCTAATATTTGGTGGCAGTGCCTTCAACCACTTCTCTTTTTGTGCTTTGACATAAAGTTTATCAATGATCATAATACCAAAATCTCGGACGTGCAAGTCACGAGAATTAGCGTAAGTTGCGATGTACTACAGCTACGGGCCTGATGGACTAAAATTGCCCCTTCAGACAGACACACGACCGATTTTATAAAGAGGGAGAAGTAAAGTAAAATCACTCACAGTCTGGGCAAAAAGCAAGCAAAAAGTCAAGGTCTTTGAGCAAAAACCACTCAGGAAGGACGGTGAAACGCCGAGTCGGATGCGGCGACGTGGCATCTGACGCATTTGTTGTTGTTGTTGTTGAGATCAATTAACGTGCTCGAGCCGCTGCAAGCGGCTATAGTACACGACATGCCGACATCGACTACATGATTAATCGTTTCCAGTCCGTCCTTTCTTCCCACGTCACCCTTTTTATACAACCAATCAACTCCCAGTGCCTCGGGCATGAAGTCCCGGTCCGACGGCCTTTGGCCAGTGCTTGCCGAGGTTGCGATCCCCGTAGGATGGGCGTCAAAGGATCAAGGCGGCAGCGAACGCCTGATCAGACAAAGTGTGATGGATGATTTGTTGCCGCGCGTCTGTTAAAGTTGAATTTCCCAGCCGCCGGCCGACCGGGGCTTGAACCGCAAGTGCGCTACTCCTCGGAACCCGTGACCCGAAGTCACGATCAAACGTGTTTGCCGAAGCGGAGGGAACGGAGTTTGAAAAGTCGGAGGGCAGAAGTCGAGAGTGTCTAAAGTGTTTTCTCCCGGGTGCGGGGCAGGGAATCGAACCAACGAGGGCCCTCGCCGTCGTGAGCAAAACTCACACGACTCTCCCCGGAGACGATGGATGCCACTACACCACCGCGCCCCATTAAAAGTTAGCAGCTGACATGAAAGATGTCACTTAAGAGGTGATTACTTGAAAGTTGCTGAAGGGCGGAGAGATACATGCAAGGATTCATGCCGGAAATGGAGGCGGAAAGGTTGGCGGATAACTGATTGTGAGAGGACGTGAGCATCCGCGGTCAATCGGTGGAAAGACAGATCGCGGAGATGAAGCGCTGATGGCGCAGTTTCAAATGCCTCACCCGCACCTAGGTGTTAAACCATTTTATTTAAACCTGCTGCCGCCACACCTCGCTAGACTGTCTCCTATTCGAGCACTTGCGCAGTGGTTAATGGTCTCTGGGATTACTGATGGCTACAGTGGCGGCAAAATCTGATGTCACCCCCAAAAAAGGAAATTCTCAAAAGGCCGGGGACAGACGCTCCACCTCTGTCGACCCACATTCTGAGGAGGCAGAAATCTAGCTTGAGTCTCTCTGATGCTGCCTTCACAAGAGTGCGAAATAGAATCCATTGTTTCCATCGAATTACACGCGCCGTGAAGTTTGCTTACATGATACTACATAATAGAGGGTTTGCGAAGAGCCATTGGAGCCATTGAATGGCTACCGATTTCCGCATTAGGAGAGTTTGATGGGCCAAACTTTCATGTAGAAGTGGAATGAAGTTACTCGATCTTACACTTGTTTAGCCATTAGCCATTCAATATCTGCATGGCAAACAGGTTAATATGACTTTGGTCCTTGGATTAGGCCTCTTCGAGGCGGGGTGCTGAACCTTTGACGGCCACAATTTTTGAAATTTGAAAAAACTTCTAGTCCTAGCCTAGCTTTTTCCTCTCAAAGTGAATTGATTGGATGCTTGATTACTGATTAAATTTGCGCCGCTCGTCGCCGACCTGCGGTCGGCTCCTCGCGGCCCCGGTTGCCGGGAGAAAGCCCAATGGCTGCCGGTCGATGTATGATGAGCAAAGTCGATTTAGTCCAAGGAAATGAATAGAGAATCCTGAGAAAATCAAACCAGAGATTTAGCCATGACAATCAATCCAGGATTTCTTTGCAATATCATCAAAATATTGTACATAATTTTCCACAGTGTGAGGGATGGTGAGACGTCGCCGCAAAGCGCACCGACGATTCCACCATTCAAACTGAGCAGTCCGCGGCAATTCTGAAAGGTCGCATGTAGCCTGGCCGCGGCAAAATAAAAGCTTGGCGTCGCCAAGCCCTGAGCTATGGATTTTTGTTTTTGCCGGCTCGTCGCACCAAAATAACATGAAATATCTATGTATTGGATATGTACTGTCTCTACTGTCTCCTACGATGCGAGACATCAAGAGGACTTCACGGCTCGATACTCGACGACAAGACCTTGGTAATTTTTTGCAGTTCAAAAATAATCATGCGCTTCGAAAGCACACCTGCTTTCGTAAAAACCGGGGCCGCGAGGAGTCGACCGAAGGTCGGCGACAATCGGCCATGACTCAACTACTTTCGTTCACGTTGAATCTAAGTCTCCAAATCAAGCCAGAGCGGCGCTCCAGGTCCCGGAATCAGCATCAATCTTCCAACAGGCACCCGAGAACCCAATCCGATGTTCAAACGTGCATGCTTCGCCCATAAACGCAAAGTCGCTACGGACCTTTACAATAGCATCAACAGAGATGGTTATTCCCATGTGCGCAAGAGTTTCGATGACTTTGTACGGAGTGTTGGAGGCATGCAGAAAAATTCCGAACACGCTCTCAAGTGCATTGCACTTGTTGTTCGAGCTCTGTATTAATATACTGATAATGACGACCCATTTCTGGTGACTATCTCAGTCAATATTCTCCTGTAATTGACAACATGAAGCACTGACAATGACCAGAAGAGCCTCACGCCGAGCCGCCAGTTTTTTAGCACGCTCTGACAAATTGTCCTCTGCCGAGTAAAGGGGTGAATGTGTTTGAAATCTATGTCTTGAATGCACTGCGAAAGGTCCGACCACAGAAAACAGGGCACAGAAAAGAAAACGAGTTGAATTGATGAGAATTTCCTTTTTTGGGGTGACATCAGATTTTGCCGCCACTGGAGGCAGGGAGTAGAGATTGAGGTGAATCTATCAAGAGGGTTCGTGGCAGGGGTTAGTTTTCATATGGCGAGAAGTAAGGGGGGAGATCTTTAAGAATCCGGTGGGACTATAAAGAGAGGGCCAGCAGCTGCATGTTCTGCAGCAATACGAAGCAGAATGGCTTGGCGGATGGGGCATGACAAGTCAGTTGCCCGGTGAGGTCCGCCGCCGCGCAGGCCTGGGGTGAGCATTGAGTCGAGTGTGGGCAGCGGCAGTCGGAAGTGGAGTGGTTGGAGGTCCAAGTTGGCAAATGCCGCAGATAGCGGGACGCTTGCATTGAGACGCAATGCCAAGCAGTTGAAGCATTGCAGGGGCTGGGGCAAGTACTTCTCAGTGCGATGAAGATGACCATGAAGCGCTAGACGCTGCGAGATAGCGGAATTAGCAGCTTCAGGGTTTGCAAATCAGGCCTAGACTCGTTACCAGTCTGTATACGGCTTGCAACTAGATGTGTATGTACCTAGCTTGTGCTTTGCAGAACAATTGAACAAGTTTTTGTTTTTTCACCACCGAAAAAGTGAAATAAACCCTAACGATGCCATCAAATGACGTCAAATTCCCATATTCGTTAGGGTTAGGAGTTACGTACCGCCCGGTGCCGAGTCCAGCCTCGGATTACCGTCCGGCATGGCCAAGGGCCCTTGGCTACCGCAACATGACACTTTCAGCACACTTCTCGGACATAATTGGTTTGATTCCAGGCTTTTATTTATTTTTCTGTCAAAAAAGTGAAACATCGTGGGAAAAATTGAGTTCTTGACGCCAAACGTATTCTTTTGGTGGGTTTCCTTCCTCAGGAAATCAGAAATAAATCACAAAAATTTATTTTCGGGTGAAAAGGTGGTGTTGGAGAAGTGATGGTGGGCACTGTAGAAGGATCAAACAATTGTATTGAGGCTCAAATTTGGGGTAATTGCTAATACAATTTTGATACAATTACCCCATCAGAACCTCCGAGTCCCTCTTGAATAGTTCGGGGCCGCCCTCAATATATCAGCATATAAGAGTCCTTTGCCTGAATGCCTCAGTAGCTCGAACAATTGAGATGACACATATCGACTCAAGTGCCACAAAGTTATGTCTCGGTAGGAAGAGCCGGCAAAGCCAATGCAACGCCCAATCTCCCTGCTTCCGATGCCGGTAGGCATAGTCTGTGTAAAACGCTGTCATCGCTGACTATGTATCTTGTAAAGGAAACGGTACCCGCGAGCCAAAGCTAAATTATCCCTAGACGGTGGGCCATCAGTGACTAGAATCGACTTAAGCGTAATATCCACCGCAGCGAATGCATCATGTCGCGTGATTGCTCAAAATAGTCCATTGAACATACCAGAGCTTCTGGACGAATGTATTGGGTATCTAAGTCTCAGTTCATCACCATCCGACCTCGCCGCATGTGCTCGTGTCGCTCGCGCATGGCTAGCGGTGGCGCGGGTGTATATATACCGCTCCCTAAATCCTTCTATCGGAAGCTGGAAAAGGGACGGAGGACAGCTGAAGGCCCTTCGGCTTTACCGTTCGCTTAGTAATAGGCCTGACCTTCTGTCGATGATTCGCGAGCTCACACTTGACGAGTTCCATATTTCCTCGGAAGCTCTGGATAGCATTGGCCTGCTGCGATTTACAGGTCTGCTCAGTCTCTCTATTTCGCTCACCGAGATACGGGATTCGCCTGCTTTCCCGAATCTTTTGGGCACGGATACCCTTTGCCGCCTTCACTGTACCTGCAACTCATATTCGTTCCCCGGTCTCAGGCACGTTTGGACGCACTGCTCATCAACCATCAGACATTTTGACTTCCGTTCTAATTTTCCGTGGTGGAAAGGCACTACACCCTCGGCAAGGATTTTGCTAGAGTCAATGAGAATAGATCTTTCATTATCAATACAACAATACCGCCAGCACCTGGATTCTAGCGATTTTCACCCGTTCGATTTTCGCAGCTAAAGGCCCTTTCAGTTCGACTTGAACTGCCTGTGAACTGGAATGACGGAATGGGGTGTCAAACAATCCAAGTTATGGAGCTGTCAGGGGGAGTGAGTGTTAGTTTCTGCTGTCTGCCGTTCCACGCCACTAAAGGAGTTATTGTACAGAATTGGGGAACTCGTACGCCAATAGAGCCCCTTGATTTGTCCATGTTCCCCTGTCTCACTGTCCTTCGGATTATCACCTCCCAAACGGTTTCCAGCGAGATACTCGCGGCGTGTTCCTCCATTCGCTCAACGCAAAAAATCCGTACCATAACAATTGCGTTGGATGGGATTTTGGGGAAAACGAGCATGGAGCAGTTTCTCTGTCTCGACTCTGAGTTAGCTGGCTTGCCCTTGTCTCCCTTCCCCGTGATCAATTTTGAGGTCCGCCTAATCGATGCAGGACATCTCGCTCTTTGGTTCCCCGCGCTAGCTCGTCGTACGAAGGTTCGTAAAGCAACCGATAGTCTATGGTCTTATTCACATTGGGAATAGGATGGTTTTGTAACACACACTCGTCCAAATAATGTCTTCTGTTCTGACACTCGGGTCATCCAGTGGAGGGTAATTAAATATGTTAGCTCTTTTGATTTGGTCACTAACCAAATCTCAGGCTGTAGTCAGCAACCTCCACATGCTCAGCAATTAGCAATTGGGGGCAGTCGAACAATCCATAGTGCTACGAGATAAGTAGTATAGAATGTTAAGAATGGAGTCAGATGGATGCAAATAAGCCTACTGAGCGTAAAAAATAGCGTAGTATATTCTCGTTGTACTTTAGTCCTTTTATTCATTTCATTTCTCGAAGCTAACACTGCACCAATTTCTCTTCCAGTCGCCCGCCGGGCAACTTGATCCGTCAGCTGCCTTTAAGAAGGACAGCGTGAACCAGATCTTCTTTTCTTCAGTGCTGAACTCGCGCGTGTTGGCACCAAAATACACCTTTAGGTGTCTCTGCGGTCCTGACATCCCAAAACGTCAATCTGTTGGATTTGTGAGCCCGAAGTATCGCCGAGGCGGCTTACTCACGGCTTACGGATCATTCCCCATGGGAGAGAGGATGTACCTCAAGCCCACTCGCCTGACACCGTCTTCCGGCAGCGCCTTGTCAACGATTCGTGCGCGATCCCGAGCCGCAAGTGTCCGGTCTTCAAACTATGGAAATTTGCTTCCGAGGACGCTGCGCAAGAGCCTACAAGAGCCTGCTAATGTTGTGCGTCTCTCCTCAGGAGGCTGGGGGCCCTGTACTGTCCTTCAGGCGATCCGTCGTGTTTGTCTGTCGGGCTGTCGTCAACAAAGTCCTGCAAGATAAGATATCTGTGCGACGCACCTCGAGTTAGCTTATTGGGACCCTTCCTCCCACATTCCTCTGCCGACCTCACTGTATTCCCTCGACAATCAGCTTCCACCCTCTGGGTCCTCAAGCTGCGAATTCTCATCGTAGTATCCGGTCATGCTGTACAAGTTAACAGCGGCGTGAATTGTCGATTGAAGATTGGGCAGAGTCGGCGCGGGAGTGACAAGATCACGGCGGCGTTGCCTTCGAGAGCGAGCGCGGCGTCGCTGCTGCTGCTCTGGTATGTGGCGCGTAGTCAAGTACCCAAGACAGCAAACGAGGCGACAGCCTGCTCTCCAGCGCAGACTGATGAGGACGAAGAGAGCGAGCGCCGTGTGGAATCGTCGCGGCGAGTCGTAGAAAACTGAAAACGCTACCCTATATGTACTTGAACAAGCTGTGTGACCGAACGGAGGGAGGCCGGCGAGCGCAGCGAGTCGGCCGTGCCGGAGGCAGGGAGCTAAAGCTTGTTGACCCAACGATGTAGCGCACCACGTGACCTCCACTTTTTTTTTTTTTGTATCAGCATTTCTATACCGCAACAAGTAAACCAACTACTAAGACGCGGTGCCCAAAGGGCGATAAATAAGTGAAAAAGTAATTCTAGTGAGGGTTCGACCGTGGTTGGTAGAGTATAGTCTTGGAGTAGGTGGGTGAGCGCTTCCATCGACTGTGAGAACAATAGCTCGACATAGGAACCATAGGTGAAGAAAAAATGGGGCATGAGTGGCAGTCAGCCATTACCTCGGGGGGCGCCGTCCGCTTGAAGCCCGCCACGTCGCGAGGTAGATCTCATTCATCAGCAACCTACCCCACGTGATTGATGTAACGCGTTACTGATGTTACCTATCCTTGTCCAAGCCAGACTGATGCTCAATTCACGTAGACTTGGACAACATATTGAGTATACCTTCTACGTAACTACAGTCGTAAACTAGGAAGCGCAACGATTAACATTCTCGGCAAATTATTCCAAGTAATCGTGCTATATACCCGGAAATTTTGTGATAGAGCACTAGCCCTGTATCTGTTCTATGCATTCAGCAAAAAGTTTACGATGAATGAAGTTCTTTTGAGTGAGATCGAGGTCCAAAGTTCGGCATCACCGAATTTGGCCGATTAACGTAGAAGCGCAACACAGACAAACAAAGCCTGAAGCCTTCCTTGCAGGTCGGGACAGCGCAATATAGGTAATTGGGGTGCTGAAGATATCATACAATGAATTTGACCTGCTGGGGAGCACCCAAAAATATGTGGATCGAACGGCAAAATTCCCGGCTCAGCCTCACAGGTCAAAATTCCGCGAAAGATCGGCTCGTTTGAGTTCGTTAGAAACCGAATCGGTCCAAATTTTTTGTGGGATGCCGATTAACTTTCAAAGACTATTTGAGCACAAGCAGGCCCATGGAAATCTCCATATAAAAGCGGGGAACATCAAATTTCCTCCCAGATTTGGCAATTTCTGAGCAATCGCGGCTATACAAGCTAAACGGTGGATTTACATGTTCCAGAAACCGTTCCATCGAATTCAGCGACCTTGAAAACGGTAGGAAGTGCTAGATTTCTTGCTGGAGAATGGTTATCAGGGCCGAAATCCGCGTGTTGCTCTTCTACGTAATGTTGCGCTTCCTAGTTTACGACTGTATGTTCTAAATCGGTAAAAGTATTATAATCCAGCTTGTCAGCAGATTTGGCAGCTGCCTCACGAGCCCGTGCACGTTCAGCCAACTCTGCATCTGTGGGCAACGGAGGCTGCGGAGTTGGGAATGTTATTGATGCAGAGTCGGCTGATTTTAGAGAGGCGGAATCGACGGAGTGCGGATAGAGTTGGAAGCTGAGCTCGGAGACAGAGTCATTGGTCAGCATTTGCGGCGGGAACGGGGATCGCGCAGCCAGAATTGACGCGTTGTCGTCAAAGATTTCGTGATTTGGCATGGATTGACGAGACGGTGAGAATCGACTGATTAAACGAGGGGTCCATTCTTGCCATATTCTGCCAACTGTTGATGACTTCGATGGGGAACTACGAGCGTGGGTGGGGAAGCTGCCGAACGGAGAGTCAACAACCGCCGCGGGAACAGTCATGTAGAAGTCGGGTGTAAAGACGGCCGGTTCAGATGATAGAAAAACATCGCTGCCAGACAGCGATGGGCCAGGCCCCCGGTCACTACCTATTCCGCGGGTCGGCCATAGAGTAAAACAACGCCTCAAAAACGGCTTACCCGGGTCATGGAAATAGAGTAAATCAAGCTGAAAACAGCCAAAGCTGGTCAGAAATAGAGTAAATCGCGCGCAGCGCGCGAGAAATTTTGAGGTTCATACCTGGTGAGCGGGTCCGGGACACTCGCGTCGGCTGAAGATCCGAGTAAAAATCAAGCCAGAGGATCCAGAGATGACGGTGAGCCACCAATCTTGACGGGAAATCGGCTAAAAACAGGAAATTGAGCGAAAAAAGTCGAATTTCACCCCTGATGTCGCTCGGAAATAGAGTAAATCAGTGGTGGATGGACCCAAAATCATAGAGTAAATCAGCCCAGAATCTGGTCGCGAACCCGACCCGCGGAATAGGTAGTGACCGGGGGCCTGATGGGCCCGGGGTCGACGGAGGCAGCGTGTCCTTTGCAAGATTATTCCGTCACAGCATGAGAACAAGAAGCACAGACGCACATTCTCTTTTTCCGTCTGGATCTTTTTCCTTTTCTTCTTTGGTGACACACTGCCAATCACACGCTTGACCCCAGACCTGATAGAATCCATAGCAGAGCCCCAGCTCTGACGAGAGGCAGCCTTGCGGCGAGACACAGCTGGCATCGCGGGTAGGGCGTCGTGGCAGAATCAGTCTTCTGTCACTGATCGGGCTTCAATAATTCAGCGCGTGCAGATTTCGGGTCAAATTTTTGTATATCAAAAGATCGTGTCTACTCGGCATGACCAAAAGTAACCGGAATTGTAGAATTTATATAGGAATTTCAATGGTCAACCAGCTTTGATGGGTCCAGATCTTACCTATAGCATGTTTTCTCTAACTTGCATGACATTAACACCGATTGGAACATCGGACAGCCAGAGAAATATTCGAAATTCAGAAATTTCCCAATTTGGCAATATCTGCGTTTTTAAAATAGCAATTGGACAGATATGGGGTCAATGAGTACTTGAAAAATGGGATTTAGGTCTTATGATAATGTATATGAAATGTCAGAATTTAGCATCCTAGTCTCCACCTTTTGTGAGACGTTAAAAACTGGGCATAATGTTCAACCATCATAACATAAATAATTGCAATTCAAATAGACGCACAACAAACGGCACAGTGGACCCAAACTACTACATATGCAACAGCATATACTTCTACCATGATTACAGTACCAATCCTCCCAGCGGTTCTGTGTGCTAGCTTGCCATATATAGGCAATTTGTGATTCCGGTTACTTTTGGTCATACCGAGTATATTAGTGAAGTTACGTAGAAAAATTGACGATTGGATGTAAAGACGCGTTTGATCGTGATTTTGCTGTAATCCTACAACCTTTATGTAATCAAGCGTGACACGTCCGAATATGGTCAAAAATCCTAGAAAATGTTGTAGATATTCATCCAAAGTCGAAATTGATAATCTGTTCCCAACAAATCTTGCGAATAGTCGACCGAAAGAGGTCTATCTACTTTATTTGGTTTCCGGTGTGATCCCAAATATCTAATATCATTTACAAGCAACACCGACGCGCTCTCCCCACAGCATGGGCAAGAGGAAGGCTAATGTGGCCGCCCGACTCGCCAATTTCACCAAGGGGTTGGTAGAGAAGCTCTCACCGAGGAAGAGGAGGAAAGTGGAGAAGGAAAATGTACGTGAATTCATACAAGATGTGTCAATATTGACGCGTTAATTGACGCGTCTGTTTCGCGTCAACGCGTCAAGCTGCCGACTTAATATTGAACTGCTTTAATCCTAGGAACCTCCATCGCGTTCTCCCGCGCCGTTGGCGGCACAACTCGGCGCACTCCCACACAATGATTCTGATGTCTTTCTGTCACCTCCGCGGCTAAAACCACCTTGCAAGGCCCCCGGTCACTACCTATTCCGCGCGTCGGCCATAGAGTAAAACAACGCCTGAAAAACGGCGCACCTGGGTCATGAAAATAGAGTAAATCAAGCTGAAAACAGCCAAAGCTGGTCAGAAATAGAGTAAATCGCGCGCAGCGCGAGAGAAATTTTGAGGTTCATACCTGGTGAGCGGGTCCGGGACACTGAGTTTTCGACGCGTCGGCTGAAGATCCTGAGCAGAAATCAAGCCGGAGGATCTAGAAATGACGGATGACGGTAAGCCACCAATCTTGACAGAAAATCGGCTGAAAATACTGGGAAATTGAGCGAAAAAAGTCAAATTTCAGCCCTGATGTTGCTCGGAAATAGAGTAAATCAGTGGTGGATGGACCGAAAATCATAGAGTAAATCAGCCCAGAATTTGGTCGCGAACCCGACCCGCGGAATAGGTAGTGACCGGGGGCCTACCTTGCACCTTCTTCCAGTCAACGGCACCAACGGAAACACCTCTCTGTGCTCCGGATTACTCGTTTGGGGAATATTCTCTCCCACCCCCGCCAAATCCACGCCGCACGACTGTCGAAGAAGTGCCAGATGACTGCCAGATGAGGATGATATTTCCTTTTTGGACGACACTTCTGTTCTGGCAGCTCGTTTCGCCGACCTCGACCTTGATTCCGATATTGAAGAGGATCTAGATGCCGCCATGGCTGCCGCTGGCACTTCTGTTGACCTGCCGCCTGTCTCTAATCCAAAACCCTCAGCTCCGATGCGGCACTCCCAGATGGAAGGCTCCGGGAAGCCCCCAGCATTGATGTGGCTTCAGCTGCCTTGGCCGACCTGCGTGAAATACTCCGGCCACACAGACCAAATGGCAAGGGCTATGCCGATCCTGGTTTTGACGCATTTGTCCGGCTTCGAATGGAGGGAATGCAGACCATGCTGAATTTTTACACAATGCCGCTGTCAAAAACCCGTGGTTCATGGGTCGCATCGTCTCTCCAGGCTGCCGTTTCATTGGGTAGAGGTGTATATTGCTCACGGCAGCTGCGCACATTGGTCCGGCAATTTATTGCGGACCGTACCTTGCTCCCTCTGAATCCTTACGGTTATTGGAAAACCTCGATGCTGGTGGATGAGGATTTACAAGCCGACCTTAATCTACATTCGCAGGAACTTGGGAAAGATATCACAGCCCAGAAAGTCGTTGAATTCATTGCCCGGGACGACATCATGGAGAAACACGGAATTACGAAAAAGATTTCGATTCGCACTGCCGAGCGTTATTTACGAACGCTCGGATACAGGTATGTCAACCTAAATTCAATTCAAGTCTGTCGCTTTGTTCAATAGATGGATGCATCCCAAGAAGGGCCAGTACGCTGACGGACATGAGCGTCCAGATGTGGTTGACTATCGGAAGAATAAATTCCTTCCAAAATGGTGGGATCTTCGAGCGCGCATGGATGCGTGGTCGAAGGACAACCTCCCGGAATTCGGCCCAGATCTCCCGGGTAAACGGGTTGTGGTATGGTTTCACGATGAGACGATTGTTTATGCGCACGACCGTCGCCGAAAAACGTGGTACCACAAAGACGCGCCTGCAAAGCCGTACACCAAAGGCGAGGGTATTTCATTGATGGTGGCGGACTTTGTCTCTTCAAAATATGGTTGGCTCAGAGGCCCCGACGGGTCAAATGCTCGTGTCGTGATGTATCCTGGCGTAGGTAAAGATGGTTACTTCACAAATGTAGAAATTCGGAAGCAGGTGAGTGCTTACTACATCATATTCTATGTTTCTACTCGATCGCTTTAGGCACAGGATGCAATGGACATCCTCAACAAACATCACCCCGATGAAGAACATGTTTTTGTCTATGACAACGCCACCAATCACCTCAAACGTCCCGAAGGCTCGCTTTCGGCTTCTAAAATGACGAAAGGACCCTCGGATAATTTTCTTGTCGAGGTTCCTCTTCGCGATGATGAGGGTAAACAGGTTTTCGACCCGACGGGGACTCGTCTGAAGCAGAAGATCCGGATGGGTGATGGCAATTTCAACGGTCAGCCCCAGCCTCTCTACTTTCCAGACGGCCATCTACAAGCGGGTCGCTTCAAAGGCATAGAGGTAATCTTGAATGAGCGTGGAATTAACACAACAGGCTTGAAGCTTCAGTGCAAAAAGAAATTCAAGGACTGCCCTGCTCCGGCTCTCAACTGCTGCATGCGGCGCACCTTGTACAACCAGCCCGACTTCGAAAATGTCACATCCATGCTCGAGACGGACTGCCAGGAGCGAGGCTTCGACATCTTCTTCCTCCCAAAGTTCCACTGTGAGCTTAACTTCATCGAGCAGTGCTGGGGGTATGCAAAGCGCATTTATCGCCTCAACCCCGAGTCTTCGCGTGCAGATGTGCTTGAGAAGAATGCCCTGGCAGCTCTTGATGCTGTTCCTTTGCTCTCAATGCGACGGTAATATCCCTTTCATGTTCTAAACTTCTCCATATTGATTCAATCTTAACAGTTTTGCCATTCGCTCGGAGCGGTTTATGTATGCATATACAGTTGGATTAACCGGCTCCGAGGCTGTATGGGCTGCAAGGAGGTATCGCGGGCATCGAACGATCCCTTTACGCGTCATGGACGACATGGAAGTAGCGGGGGTACGGCCGAAGGGTACTACTAGACAACAAACCTGATATAACTTGACGGAATTCACCAAGATTGAGCTGATATCTTTGTTGTACACTCTACAGACATGCTACTACAAAATGTTGGAACCACATTTTCCCTGTTACTCTGTCGAGGGCTGAAATCCATGATTCTTTCGTCGAAATGAGCCATTTGGCCGAATTCGGACAGCGTGACCTGATGTGACAGACGTTGGCAGCGTTTGCGTGTCGCCTACCTTATCATGAGTGCACGAGTCTGCGCGCGCATGCGGCGACGTGGAAGTCACGCCAGATGTCACGTTTTCTCATCACCAGCAAAAATGTGGGCCAGCGTCGACCTCGGTCAGACTCCCCACCGGACACCTCTGCCTCAGCAGAGCCAACAACACCAACACCCTCCACCTCAGCTCTTGTCACCCAGTCACCCACCACCGACCGTATTGTGAAGAGAGGGCGAATCGCGGATGACTCTGCGGGCGCAGGCTCTCCGTCGCCCTCGATGCCCACCACACCCACGCCCGCACGGCATGTGCCAACGAGCACACTCGACCAGCGCACCCCGATAGCCCCCATACAGCTCATCACGTCTCCACCGCCTTGCGCTTGGAACCACTGCCGAAAGAAGGTAGCAGATGGCGTTCGGTCTTTAATGACTGACGTCCAGCATCTTGTGTCGTCTAGAATTGATGGCGGACACAGGCCACGCGGAAACCCGCTAATGGCCAACCCCCGACTGTTCGAAGAGATATACCAGCTCCGTTCCCTGGCCAATGACCTGGAACGGCACTTCTACCCGAAGGATATCATTCAACACACCAAGGAACCTACCACTGACACCCTCCCCACGCCCCCTGCTCCGGTTGAAGCAGCTACAGCAAAACCTACCTACGCGACCGCGGCTAAGGCCGCCACCCCTGCGACGGTTCCGAAAGGACCACCAACCAAGAAAACACCACAGAAGCCACGTCGGCCCGACAAGGCTCCCATGTGTGAAAATAGCCAACTCTGAGCGGCTGTTGTGAGCTCAAATGAGGGTCAATTCCATTCAACCAAAGTGGAAACTAGGACTGTTTTTCAAGTACTTTCATCCTATTATGACACTTTTTTGCTGAGGATACATTGAGTCTTTCCAGATATGGCGATAATCAGAAACTGTCCTGTTATTGATGCATTGTCAGGGCATAATATATAGCTGAGTGTTCTAAGCAGTACAGAGGTATCATATATTTATCTCTACATCTTATTTCAGGTCATTCCGTGAAGTATACAGCAAGATTTTGGCCAAAAAGCCACGGCAATTTCTATTTGCCACCACTGTATAAGCCCTCGACGTCGAGCGTGACAATGTCACAGTGTGATGCTGACATAAGGGTGCGGGGATCCCACGCTCTCTATTTTAAATCCCAGGTAGCCCGGTCGCATCTATTTTCGAGTTGGGCGTATGGTCATAGACCCATGCCAAGCAACCGAACGGATGGAACTCGGCCCAATTCGACACTGGACCAGGCCAAACATCACACGGAGTAGCATCACCTAGAGGTTTCGTAGGCAGGCGCCATCGAATCCAGTTTGAATACTGGACGGCTAGACCCCAGAAGGAGAGGGGCAGCCCAGCGTCGATGAGAAAAGTATGAGCGCGGCTAATAAGAGTATGCCATAGACGCTCGCTTCGCGCATTTTGCTGCGGGGTGTGTGCGGCCGTAAGTCTCCAGAGGATACCGTGCTCCTCCATAAACGAAATGAATTCCATCGTAAGGAACTCACCCCCGTTGTCCGTGTGGAACTCGATGAGGAGATAACCACCGGATTGGCGCTGTACAGCAGCCAGCCATGCCTTGAAGGCGGCAAAGGCTTCACTCTTCTTGGTCAAGAAGTACACCCACGAACCGCGGGTATGATCATCCAGAAAAGAGATCATGTACGACTTCCCCGAACGTGTCTTGACTTTCGACTTGCCCCACAGATCACTATAGACACGGCGAAGTGGTTTATCAGCACGTGAATAAGAGGCAGGGAATGCAGCGCGGGTTAATTTACCGCGCGCGCAAGCGTCGCAGACAGGTAGAGGGGCGTTAATCTCGGTTGTGGTAAGCTTCAGCACATGGTCATATTTCCCACTGCGAGCCAGCGAGCGAGTCAGCTGTTCGCTTGGGTGGCCAAGAAGACGGTGGAATAGCATAAGCTTTTGCGAGGACGGTGACGCCGAAGAGGTAGAAGCCGTGAAGGCAGAAACTCTGGGGTCGAGGTCCATGTGGTATAAGCGAGTACCGCGACGGGAGCCGGTGCATACAAGCGACTCTGAGCGCGCTAAATGGTTAATGAAATTACCATCGTCAGCCATTGTCCTTCTTCTTGAACACAACACATCGTCCCGAGCCGAAGACGGCATAGCATCCAGCATCGTCGAGACGCGAGATGGAGACGAGGGTTGGTGAGGAATTGGGGACATGAGCAGCGTCAGCAAAGTTGAGCTTGCGCCGGGTGCCGTTGGGTAGATGCTAGACCGGTGACCGTCTGTCTATGGAGGCAAGCCTGTCGATAGACAGACCGGTCGATCTGAGTTTGAAATCCGTTGTCAATCCGAGTTACCAAAAAAGGTTATTCATGACAGTGAGTGACGTCACGAACAAATAAGAACAACACAGACCATTCTGGCTCCTGCACCCTCAAAACTCAAGAATAAACCCCCGGATGAGCACAGAATGACTGTGGCGTATAAATCGCTCAGTCACCGCGCAAAAATCTCTTAATTTGAGTAAATAATGGGTGAGTTGCGAATAACCTTTTTTGGTAACCCGATTGACATAGGAATTAAAACTCAGATCGACCAGCCTGTGTATCGACGGGTTCGCCCTCATACACAGGCTGGATTCGAGCCTAGGTAGATGCGGCTCGAAGGTGAGCACACCACGACCCGCAATCTTGGTCGTATTGGATGCAAAGCCTGTGACCGTTTCCGAGACTGGGTGATAAGAAGAGAAAGCTGATTTCGACAAATGGATAGAAGTGGTTGCTCCAGTGTCGAGGATAACAGTGTGCGCTCCGGAGTCGACGCTAAAAGCGTGCTCAACAGAGGCGGAGGTGTGCGACGGGCTCTCAACCAAATAAGCATCAAAATCATTGGTATATTGGGCGCAGTCAGCTACAAAGTGAGTCTGAACTTTTTCGGCGGACTCCGGAGTCTCCCCCTGGGCCACATTGGCCTTGTCCTTATTTTTCTCCTTCTCCTTCCCTTTCCCACTCCCCCTGCCCCCTCGTGGACGTTTTTCCTTCTTCCCACCAGCGACGTAAGCACCGCCGCCAACGGCGCGGCACTTGTCGATGTCGATAGAATGACTAGTGGGAGAAGGGCACGACGGGTTTACGCAGAAATTGCGCCCGTTCTTTCGCCGATCCTTCTCCACCGTCACAAGAGCACTTTGCAGAGAGCTCGAGCTCGAAGACGCCGTCCCGCGAATGCGGACCGTCGACTTGAGGTCGTGAATGGCGGTGGTAAGGGTGGTTGCGTCCGTGAGCTTGAAGCTCTCGACCCATGTGTGCCAGGAATTTGCGTCATCTGGGTCACGCCATAGGGAGGCGACAAAGAAACCGGCAGCGAACCGTTCGGGGAGAGCGAGGTTGCAGGCAGCAAGTTGGTTAATACCTTCCTGGAAGCTGGTGAGATGCGCCTCGAGCGAAGTACCGGGTTGTTGTTTCTCAGTGATCTGCGAGAAAAGAGAGTCTAACCGAAAACGCGAAAGGATTGAGGTTGAGGTTAGGCTCGGGGCCCATAACCTTTGAGTATCGTATGGCGCAGACGCAATGAACAACGAACTGCAGCGGAGTCGTCAGCACGAGCCGGTAGTGGCGAGGGCGCGACAAAGCTCAGTCGTTGGAGAAAAGACTCAATTAAACTCACCTGCAGCGGAGTCGTCAGCACGAGCCGGTAGTGGCGAGGGCGCGACAAAGCTGCAGGCCGGTAAGTACAATGTATGTAAGGTAGGCGTCAGTCACTTACAACAAGCGGCTTGATCCGCTACCACCAAAATTTTCCCACGCATAGACCAGCGGATTGAAATTTTCAAAAAATGGACTCGACCCTCGACCTACGGGGTAGAGGGAAGGGAAACTACAATATACCACCGGAGTTTGCAGACGTAAGCCGACGCAAGCGCGCTCGATTACTGTCACCCACACAAGCCGCACCACAAACGCCAACCGGGCGTAACAACCATAAGTTCGCCTCTCCGACACCTAGACGACCACGCAAAATATCGAGGAAACCCCCGAGGGACGGGGAGAATGCCGGGACGCCGACACGGAGATGACAGATAGCGAGTTGGAGGAAGGAGAGACCTCTGAGGCGGAATGCGAAGACTCGGAGGAGAAAGTCCTGCGCATGGTTAACGAACTTATGGCCGAACTCCGGAAGCACTCAGACCACCGTCCGTGGTCAGAAATGCTGGTCGGAAAGATTTGAGGAATCACATTCAAGTTTGACCGAGAACTGTTTGCTGTCAGAGCGGAAAGTACGTCGGAGGGCAAGACCACTGAAGCTGACCCATTCTTGAGCCAAAACGACCCTGTCACGAAACTCGCAAGAGCCGTGGATATCCTGTCCAAGCAGGTAACGACCATCCAGAGAACGATCGAAGGGCCTTTCAAAGCAAGTGAAGGACAAGTGCGCAGCAGCCAACCCATTTCTTCCAACCCCAAGGATAGCGTCGCTGCGGGACCCGTCTACAAACCAACCAAGAATGCCAAAGCCACTCCGCCGCCCACAAACCAGATCCAAAAACCCAAAAATCAACTTTCACCGTACCACCACTCTCGTCTCATAGTAAACCTGAGTAACGTTCCGTTGGGGGCGGAACGTGACCCGGAGCGGGACATTGCAAAACGTATAAACGAGCGCCTACGGGGGCACACACCCATCGTTGTTACGGCGGTGAAATACAACGCGAAATCAAACTGCATTATCTTCACGCGAGAGGATCAGACGGCAGAGGAGTTACAAAAACATGAGCACCTGTTCCTCGACATCGTGGCCTATGCATACGGGGGACAAGCCACGACTCGACTGGACACTCCATGGCATAAAATCCAAATTCACGGCGTATGGACGGGCATCTCCGCAGGGAGGCTGCTGGAAGGGAAAGGAGTGTGGGAGCAACTGTGCGCAATGAACGCCGAAATTGCTAAGATGGCTTTTCAACACGAACCGCGGTGGATGAGACCTTCGGAAGACCTGACCCGCGAACTACGCGACACCTCGTCAGTGATCATTGCACTCAGGAATGAGGATGATGCAAAGCACCTCGTGAAAAAGGGACCAGTGAACGCCTTCGGCGGATTCTGCGACGTCAAAAAGCACTCGGAGACACCACCGACACAGCAGTGCAACAAATGCTGGGGTTTCGGCCATACAAAGTTACGGTGCAAAAGCACTGTAAGGTGCCGTCTATGCGCAGAGAACCACGATGAGAAGGACCACGCGGGGAAGCGAAGCCAAACGGGGCCCAATGAAGGAGATACAGTGATGGCGGACATTATTGAGCCGAAATGTGCGATGTGGGGGGGGGACCATGTCGCAAATTTCCGTAGATGCCCCGAGCGCACGAGATACGTTGGAGTGGTGCGAGAGCGGGAAGAGACGGGAGGAAAGACCAAAGGTCGCGCAAAACTAAAAGGTACAGCCGCGACATGGACCGAGGTCAATCGCGGGAAAGGCGCGCAGCAGAACAAAGGTGACCCCCCGAATCAGCCGAGCACAACAAATCAGTTCGGCGCACTATCGGTTGAGGGCGCAGACCCCGACTTCATCCAAAGCTTGAAGAACAACTTCCCCAACATGACCATCGAAGACATACGCCGTCAGGTCGGAAACACGGACAGTTTACTCGGGGGAATTCACAACCCGCCCGCACTGACAGCCGCTACTCAGCGCTGTACTCAGCGTGGAACACCAATACACTGTATTCCGGGCCTTGGTAGCCGAAGTCAATTTACGTCAGGCTACGTTCGGCTACCTCGGCCTACGCCGTAGCCGAGCTTCGCCGACGCCAGGTCGACGAAACAGTAATATACGCGGGGCTGGCAACCGGCTGATTTCCAGCGTTGATCGCCGCGATCCACTGTGTACTGGCAACCCGGCAACGGATTGTAATGGCTTCTGTTGGACTGTAACGGAAACCAGCGGATTCCATTGGAATCGAGCGGGAACGATTTCCGGTGGAATCCGCTGGTTTCCGATGTAGTCCACTGGTGATTCTCAACATTTTATGCTCTGGAACCATATTTTGTTCAACTAGATGGTAAGTAAATGAATGTCGAGCTGTTTCAATATTCAACTGACAACAAGTCCAAATGCACTCTGAGAACAACTGCTGAAGCTGAAGGCGACAGATTGTTGAAAACTATACACTGACTGTCAATGATGAATTCGGCGCAAAGTATCATTTGTTGAAACGACATCTGTACTTTGGTGAGCCATAAATGATCATCCAAATATTCTGGTTGAGTCTGAACCTCCTTGGCTCAACTCAAATGCCGAAGTAAGGGTTAGAATATACAACTTGGGTGAATACTGACTTGAATCAAATTTTGGGTACTCTAGCCCGAGATCCAACAGCTTGGTTGAAAATGTGCTTTACTGGGGAATATTCCTTTGAAGTATACTTGAGTGAGTGCCGCTGGCCCTTTGAACAATTTTTTCTGTGCGTCTGAGTTCCGCCGTACCTAGTCCAGTGGATTCCAACGGATCCCATCGGCAGGACCGCGGAGCAACGGACATCAGCGGACTTCGAAGCCGCCGGTGGGAAGCATTGCCTAACAACGTCCGCCAGCGTCCGCCAGTGTCCAGCGTTGTCCAACGTTGTCCGCCAGCGGACTTTCCAGCGGAGCGCATATTACTCGACGAAATTTCGCCTACATCTACCTCCGTTGTACGTCCGTCTACTTGAAGCTCATATTTTGCGCTTTAATCACACAGACACCTCTTCATTTCTCATATTCTTGAACTACAGCTCTCAACTATCAAGGTCTAACACCCTTGGGCCTTCTCCAACAAAATTTGAACGAAATTACACGTTTGTTCCAAATATAGTCGAGATCTTGATGAAGTTGACGTTAATCGGCAAAATCGGACCTGCCCGCGGGAAATTTCCACTTCCTGCTTCACGACGTCGACCTGAGAGCCCTAGGACACCATTGTAAGGCCAAAGAAGCGCAGAAAGAATAGCACAACGGCGCAGAAAGGGTGATTATACTGTAACTTCGTCTACCTCCGTCTCACTAAGTAGACGAAGTCTTCGTCTACAAACCCTCGGAATGCAGTGATTAATGCCAAGTAGCTCATGAAGACACAACCAATTCGGGTAATGCAGCTCAACACAAACAGAAAGAACGAGGTAAGTCATACCATTCTTAATAATTACATTCAGGCGTATACGGCGATTTATTACTGTAATGAAAGGATGCTGCGTTTTGTAATAAAGCCTCTAATGCGGTATGAACGAAAATCGAAAACGAAAACGCGGCTAGCTGATAATGATCAGGCGGCCTTCCAGGCCATCAAGTCCATCAATTGCCAGCATTCAGAAACGAAAATGACCGGGCAAAGAAGCCGAGAGGATTGGATTGATGTCACAGTCACAGTATATCAATGTACGTGGTCTATTGTGTCATCGGCCGCTTGCCGAACGCGTCCGAGTGGCTGTACCAGGTCACGCACACGGCGTGTCTTACTTTAATACTTAGCACTTAATTGAAGAGTGAAGATCACTCCACTTCAAAATCATAAAATAGAAATTTTTACGATACCCAAGTATGAGATTCGTGGCAAACATGATACTTATAGACAAACACTAAAGGTATGTAAATAGGAAACAAGAATGGACTACATAAAGTAAACAAATATTATTATTTTATATTTATCTGTTAATTTATGTTGGCTGCCGGCAGTAGCTAAGTTGCACGAGCATCTCAATTTGCGGAGGGAAAAAACGCAATTTCGGTTATTTTTAAGTAGTAGCCGAGCATCGGAACGGGACCAACATGAGCATGTACGTGACCGTGACCCTTGGCGTCATGGAGCCGACCTTGACTTGTTCCGTGCCGACTGCTTCATTTTCGTTTCTGAACCTGCTGCCGACGGGCACCACCGGCCATCTATCGGCTATTCTATATATAGTCGTTTTCGTTTTCGTTTCTAGTATATACTCCCTCTAATGAGAGGTCCAATCTATTTTTAACCAACTGTCACATACCCGTCGGTTAATCCTGGGCGCTGCATGCGGCGGTGTCGTCAGGCGCCATCGACCGCCCTGGCGCGCTTGAGAGATGGCGGGTGGCAGTGCTGCGCCTATTGTCGGCAATATTTCCGCCTCCCCCGCCGTTCCACTGCTACACAAGGGTACAGTGGTGGCAAATAGAAATTGCCGTGGCTTTTTGGTAAAAATCTTGCTGTATGCTTCACCGAATGACCTCAAATAAGATGTAAAGATGGGTATGTGATACTTCTGTACCTCCTAGAACACTCAGCAATATATCATGCACTGAGAATGCATCAATAATGGATGGTTCCCGATTTTTGCCATATCCGGAAAAACACAATGTACCCTCAGCAAAAAAGTGTCATAATAGGATAAAAGTACTTGAAAAACAATGCTGGTTCTCACTTTGATTGACTGGAATTGACCCTCATTTGAGCTCACAACGGCGGCGCGAAGTTGGTCATTTTAGCTATTTTCTCTGCATTTTCAGCTATTTTGTGTGAAAATAGAGGGTTTGCGAAGAGCCATTGGAGCCATTGGATGGCTATCGATTTCCGCATTAGGAAACTTTGATGAGCTAAACTTTTATGTAGACTTCACTCTTTTATCATGCCTTGACGCTTTTCACCCCCATGATTCCACAACTTCCCAACTTTTGTCTTGTTTCAATTTTCAACATCCTGGCCCCGGGTGCGCAGGCAACCGCCGCGCTCGTGTCTCGACGATTCGCCTCCATCTGCAGGGAAGAGTTATATCGCGAGGTGGTACTCGATGAACAGCAAACACCGCAATTCTTCGCTGCTCTATTGTCGAATCGTGATCTGGGCTATTTCGTACGTGGACTCGTTACCTCCATCTCTGATAATTCTGAGACAGTCAAGGTGTATAAACTCACCCTTGCCGGCACTGCATACTGTAAATACTTGTACCGAGGCAACCGTCACGGTCACGGTGGGGTCCGTTGCGTTGCCCAAACCGCGGCGGGTCACGGTCACGGGCGGTTGCCTCCAAGAAATCGTGACATTTCAGAAAATATTCATTTTTCGCCCTCATTTTTGCTAAAAATTCTCGGAATTGTCGTTTCCAACTACAGTGGTGGCAAATAGAAATTGCCGTGGCTTTTTGGCCAAAATCTTGCTGTATACTTCACCGAATGACCTGAAATAAAATGTAGAGATAAATATATGATACCTCTGTACTGCTTAGAACACTCAGTTATATATTACGCCCTGACAATGCATCAATAACAGGACAGTTTCTTATTATTGCCATATCTGGAAAGACTCAATGTATCCTCAGCAAAAAAGTGTCACAATAGGATGAAAGTACTTGAAAAACAGTCCTAGTTACCACTTTTGTTGAATGGAATTGACCCTCATTTGAGCTCACAACAACCGCTCAGAGTTGGCTATTTTCACACAAAATAGCTGAAAATGCAGAGAAAATAGCTAAAATGACCAACTTCGCGCCGCCGTTGTGAGCTCAAATGAGGGTCAATTCCAGTCAATCAAAGTGAGAACCAGCATTGTTTTTCAAGTACTTTTATCCTATTATGACACTTTTTTGCTGAGGGTACATTGTGTTTCTCCGGATATGGCAAAAAACGGAAACCATCCATTATTGATGCATTGTCAGTGCATGATATATTGCTGAGTGTTCTAAGAGGTACAGAAGTACCACATACCCATCTCTACATTATATTTGAGGTCATTCGGTGATGTATACATCGAGACTTTTACCAAAAAGCCACGGCAATTTCTATTTGCCACCACTGTATTTTCGTCGCAGTTGGACTGCTCAAAGTCTGAATTTGCCCGAGATCATGGCCAATTTTGGCGTTCTCGGTTGCCCAAAATCCAACCGTCACGCTCACTGCCGCTCTGGTTGCGTTGCCGAAGGCGGGTCACGGTGTCACGGTGTCGGGCCTCGGTACAAGTATCTACAGTACTCATGCCGCAAAAGAAAGCTTTCTCCACGCTCACTAATCTCTGGTCCCTTCACCTTTTCCACCCAGTCAATTTCCTGCCCCTTCCCCAGTTTCGCGGCCACCTGCGGGACTTCTTGTACGCGCCGACCGCCGACCATCAAGTCATGCAATTTCTTCTCTCGCAGCGGTCTATCGAGTCGGCTTTGTTTGGCGACCTGGGACTGGTTGCTTGTGATGCCGCCTTCCTCCCTCGTCTCACAGATATCTCCGCTCCTCCGGAAGACCTTGTGGTCCTGGTTCCATCGCGTCCTGTTCGACAGGTCGAGTTCTTCTACCACCCTGGGGACGAGGCACGGCGACCGATAGTCCCGCTCGATTTCCTCAAATTGTCAACGGTTCCTGTGGTCGTTCTAGACTTGCAATTTCCCAGGTATGATTCAGCTGTTTTTTGTCGTCTGTCGACAATTGACTTCCATTCAATTTAGCTACTCGCTGCGGCCAACGCAACCCCTGGGCTTCCTGCCCTCTTGCCCGAGGTGAGACTCCTCATTGTGTACCAGGACAAGAGTTGGGGGTCGTCTTCAATTCCAGCGGTGAGTTCTGTCGGGTTCATTGATACACTGATTGTGGATTAATTCAAATTCAGGAGAACTTTGGGGAATGCGTAGATGAGATGATTGTTTGCGTCAACACCTTGCGTACAATTCGCCATCTCGTCATCGCCTCGACGTACGGGATCGTACAAGCGGATTTGATTCGTCGCAAGTTTGTTCGCCGCTGCTCCGTTGATCTGGATTATTTTGTGATAGCTACTGCGGTCTCTATGTTGTATTGGACTGGCTTGTCTACTCGCGCTACTTGTATTTCCCAGCCTCTCGATGCCGCGTGTCTACGACATGTCAACAGCGTCGAGTACTAAATTCATTGATTCGTTGTGACTCTTTTTTATTCCGCAAAACATTCGCAAAACAGTGTTGAGAGTTAGATTTGCAATCTATTAATAGCGGGTTTGTGCGAAGCGACCCGGGTCGCTTTGGGACTGCTCTGATCTCGACAACGAGCAGTCTCAGGCGTGAAGTCCCAGCGACCTAGGAGTGCCCCAGGGCAATACTCTTCCAGGTCGCTTAGAGCTCACACCTGGTATCTTTTGTTTCGGAGATCTGAGCGGTCGAAAAGCGACCTGGGTCGCTCGCACAAACTCTCTAATGTACAATATTCATCTAATGTAGCCTTGAGTGCAAATTGAAATATACACGTCCTCCCGATTCACAAATTGTCAGCGTCTATTCGGCGCCTATTGCCTCGGGTAATCAAGATTTGTCGAGGTGAGCCGAGATGCCGCTTTGGGCGCAGTGATGGAGGGGTTGTTTGGCATCGCCATTGCTTCCACTTTCTTCGTCACCTCTAAATCTCTTTCTGCGGCGTCTTCCTCGTTCTCTCGTGTCAGCACCTCCCGCTGGGCCCAGCGCTACCTGTTCACTTCTCCAAGCGTTTTACGCTGGGTAGGAGCTGTCCTGGCATCCGATACCCGTCCCCATGTGATACCGCATGGCGGAATTTTTTATCCTATCCGCCATCTCTCCGTGATTCATCAAGATCTGCCTTGGCGTTCTCTCTTCCCTTCTCGCTTTCATGCCTCCGCGTCGTCGTACGTTCTCTTACTGAGAAAGTTTCTAATTGACTGACCTTTTTCTCTCGTTTTCCAGGTCTTCGTACTCTGCGTGTCAATCCCCCCACTCGGTCGTTTCAGCGGCCGCAAACCCGCGATCGTCGTGGTCGTCGCGCGCCGGGACCGCCGATTTCTCGTTGGGGGCTCCCATTCGGTGTCTCTCAAGGTGTGTGGTTTCTGACATCTACTGTTGTATGATTGCTGATACATTCCTTTAAATTGTAGCCGACGCAGCCTACGATGCAGCGGCGTGGGCTGCCTTGGATGCTTGGTCGGCGGCGTCGTTCTCGAACACGTCGGCTTCGTCAGTCGCGTCTGCCGCGCCGACTTCGTCTGTCGCGCCTTCCGCGTCGACTTCTTGGGGTGGAGGATGGGAGGATGGTCCGGTGGGGTGGGGGTCCGTATCGCCCGCACCTAGCGGTTCGTCATCGCCCGCCTGGGGCGGTGGAGGCGGTTGGGGCTCGCCGGCTTGGGGTGGCGGCTTTGCCTCTGACTCGTGGGGCGTTTCTGCCTCTGACTACTGGGGCGGCGGCTCTGCCTCGGGAAACAGCTGATAGATTGTTGATGTAGGATCACGCGTCAATTTGTAAGGGCATCGCCCTGTTTCCATACACAACAAGCTTTTTCTTTTGTTCATTGCTTCGTTCGTTTCGGCAATGGGACGGCCACATAGATGTGGGTGTGGGGAACACACAGCGGCGATGAGTCTTCGCCGCTGGCGCCCAGGTCGTGGGGTGATGGGATGCGCGAGGATGAACCCAAAAAGAGACGCCCAGACGAGGAGATCCCACAGGCCCACGGCTAACCCAAAACAGAAGGCGGCTTTGAATTGACTTGATTTGGGTCATGAAATTCGAAACAACTTGGTTGAGTGGAATGCGGGAGTGGCAAGATTGCGTTTTGGGACAAACAGCTTCGGAAATGCGCTGCCGTGATGGAGTCAAGAAGGAATCCTGTGTGTTATTGGATTTCGGTGTTAAACGTGTCTTGATGAAACTATCGAGACTCGAGAGTGATAAGCTGGGAGGAAGTAGTTGCCTTTAATTGGATACTATTCCATTTGAAAGAGGTTATGAATAGAGAGCAGTAGGGGATTGTTAGTTGAACTTGAGTAGAATCTGAAGTGTTTGCGCCGTAATCTTGAGTAATTGAATATAGAGGTACCATAATTACGTCTCAGGCCCGATGGAAGATATGTGGAATTTAAAATTGAAGAAGGTCCGAAGGTCGCGAAGGAAAAGCAAGCATGAACTTGATGAAGATCCAGGGAATCACGTTCCGTGAAGTCGAGGAAAATCTATGAGGTTGAGCTAGAATAGGAAGAACCCGTGAATTGGATGTATAGAGGAAGTATTGGAGTATTGAGTTGGAGCCCAATACGTTGCGTCGACGGACCATGGCTTCTTGAGGATTATGCCTTGAAAAAAAAAAAAAAGTACAATTGATCGAGGCAGCGCAATCAAATAGCCTCAATGTATGGATTTGACTTGAAGGACAGGTTCGATAATGCGTAGCTATTAATCGGATATCGGTGAAATGCCTCTTAGAATGCCGACACAAGTTAATCGGGAAAACGATGTTCTCTTGTATATCGCGGTTTGACGGCATAAAAACGATGTTGACGGCCGGGAAGAAACCATTCAATGTAGTGAGACAGGTGCTTGTGGCAGCTGCCAGAGGATGTGAAGTTGCGCGTCTATCAGGGACGCAGATTGGAACGCAAAACGGAGCAGTTTCGGTCACGGTAAGCCTTCGATTTTGAACCGGCTTCAGACAACTGTCGGTGGGTGGTAATCGTTAGGAGATTGCGAGTGCGACGAGTGCGTGTGATGGTGAATGGTGTAGCTGTTAATGCTGAGTAGTCAAATTTTTGATGGCCAGGATTTGCGTTAAGAAATTGGTTGACTCTAATGGATAAGCCAGTTGAAGGTTGATAACTTGTAACGTGACAATGGCCGTCCAGCGTATGGAATTGAGATTTGAATGTCAGCGAGGTGCCGTGAGCATCAGATTCTGCACTGACACGTGCACCGAGTGAGCTTGAATGTGAAATGGTTATCACCTGAGCTTGAAATATAAGTATTTGATCGTTAGCGTCAGGCAGTGTGTGCGCGGAAGGCGCTTGAGTGTGAATGTAAGTCGCGGGTGACTGATGCTCTTCGGGGATTGGAAAGAGAACCAGAGGCAAGCCTTTGAGGAATTATGGATTCAAGTGAATCAGCGCGAGATGTGGTATGGTTGAAAAGCAATGAGCAAATTGCGAAGGAGAAATGCGAAGCGACGGTATTGAGAGAGTAGAGAGGCCTTAAGGGACGCCCCAGGGAGCTAAATGGAAATGCTTGACCAGGAAGGGGTATTTTATGTGAATGGCGGGGAAAAATTTGAGCCTTGAAAGAAATGAGATCACTTTAACCGTGGATGTGAGCATTGGAAGGCAACATTGAGCATAGATGCGAATGGAAAGTGTAGCCGGACGAGATGTCGCTGAAGACATCGTCATAAAACGTGAGGTAATTCTTGAGATTGGAGATTACTAGGGGTGCTCAATTCTTAGCTCGTCAGCTCGTCCCGTCCAAAAAATTAATTAATTCCCTGATGAGCTGATGAGACTATGATCTCACTCCGCCTGTGGCTCCACTCTGCGTCATATTTTGATCAATCCATCACCGAATTAATTATTTTCTGGACGAGACGAGCTGACGAGCTAAGAATTGAGCTCCCCTGCTGCTGTTCCGTCAATTACAATATTTTTTCGCTGAGTGTAATGCTTGCCCTGAGAAATTTGATGTCAGCGACAACTTCTCTCGCTCTCTTACTACACGTACCACGACCAACCCTGCTTTGGCTTCTTCGTCAACGCAAGAGCCACCGGACGGATATGAGTGGTGTTATTGCGACCATACCTGCGGCATGCATGGTAAACCAGTAAAACCAAGAACACTCCAGAAACACTGGCAACGAACGAAAGACAATGAAGCTAGTTTGCAACGCAATCCTGTCTGTGTCTTGTCTGCTGGAGTCTAGTGCCTGTCATTTACACATACTCGAAGCGCTGGATACGATGTTGGCTCGAATTTCTTATCTCCTTCCACTTCCCGCTCACAGGACCTGGCGAATTCTTCGCAAAACATTGACGGCAGCGACAACGACGACGACACGGATCAAGACGCAAGAATGACCTCTCCGGATGGTGTGCAGAATGGTGGGGACGATGATTCTGATGCGGGGGGAGGAGGAGATTATATGGTGCGTTCTCAATTTTTTTTTGTTCCACCTTGATTTCGAAAACCTCAACCAATAGTCCACGCTTTGAATTCGGCCGAACGATGTTCTGCACAACTTTTCTGCACACGGTTCTATGCTTTCTACCTCTAATACACATTCTCTGTACCCTTTCCACAACGCTTACTATGTCCAGGCGATGCCCTAAAACCTCCTACAAACGCGAGAATGGCCAGGAGAGGCTCTGGTAGTGGCGCTTTGCCAACAAGTCCACGCTTTGAATTTTAGTAAATTGTAGCTTGCCGTACATCCGTTTCTGAAGGCATCTAGTACTATATGTGTGTACCATAGGGCACACACGTTTCATTCTGAGGTCTCCGTATATTTTTTTTGCGAGAAGCAATTTCCGGAAACAATAGTAAGAATGCGAATACATAAATAGAGGGATGGCGGGACCAGAATAAATATGCTCCTCGAAAGACGGGCGTATGCTGCGCCAATACAGAGCAACGTAGGTATAGTTCCACGTCGCAGACCGCGTGTACCGTAATGACCAGCGCGTAGAAAAACACTTGAAGCAGTATCGAGGAAAGGCGGGGTGAGCGGCGATGAAGGGCCAAGCGAGTAACTTTGGCAATTCGGCGTGGTGCAATATATGAGGACAACGAAGAGCCAACGAAGGGGAACTTGAGTTTAGGGATTCTGTGAACGATAGAGGGGATACATATGAGACTGTAGCTTTAGTAACTGGGTTACGCACGTACTGCCTCTTCCACCAAGTTAATTGCCCGGAATCATACCCACGGCGCCGGAAAAGCATTCACCACGTCGGAAAACATTTCCGCCCCGTCCAATACGACGGAATTTCTGAGCATCTTGCAAAACAGCTTGAAAACGATTTTTCATGTTGTAAACCGATTATCGGGCTTCCTTGCCATTTTGGCGCTGGTGGGAGTATCTAGCGCATCTCCTGGGCATATTGCATCACAAATATGGTCCAGAGGGTGTGTATCAGAGGTAGAAAGCAGAGGACGCGCGCTGAAGAGTCGCGCTGAAAATCCTTCGGCCGAAATTCAAAGCGTGGACTTGATGGCAACCGTACTACGGCACATTTAGAGCTCTTTTGGAAGGATTTAGCGCGCGCAGCGCGGGAAAAATCATCGTTTTTGCCCTTTCCGGTGGTATTCCACCCCTCGTAAGGCCTCGCTTGAGGCATTTTGCTAGGGGTGGCCAATTCGGTCGAAGGTAAAATATATATCTCGTCCAGTTTTTATTTTGAGCTCAATCCCTCTTGCCAAAATGTAGCTACCATGAAATGGAGCATTTCTGCAATTTCTGCAAGAGGATCAGAACATCAGATTTTTCCCTGATGAGATCAATGGGCCATCAATTTCTGTACAAAAGTAGCGGTGACTAAGTGAGCGGCACCATATTTATTTTGGCTTCAGAATACACACAAGCTCCCCCCACCTGTAGGCCGGGCACCGGCATACACAACCTACGTTTTCCTTAAAAGGCTGTATGGGTGCGATGACTGTGATTGATTGTTCACACGGTCTGGTGCAGTATTAGCTTCGAGAAATGAACTGAACAAAAGGACTAAAGTACAAAGAGAATATACTATGCTATTAATACTGCCACAGTGAAAAGTAGCGCTGTGTTGGAATCAAAATCTGGCCTGTGAGAAACAGTGTGAGATTCAAATGGCCCTCCCCGTTAAATAACAAGGCCATATTTACTAGACCACCTTCCTAATGGACTTAGCAAAATTCGGCTGGTTGCCACATCATGAAGTGAGGATCCTATACTTGAAAAGAGGGCCAGGCCATCAGTCGCGTGACTTTTGACAGAAAATCACGGGGTTTTGTCAACATCCTACAACACAACCGGCTGTCGAGATGTTCCGAGGTTGTCCGAGGAAAGCTCGGTCCGGGTCTGACAGTTGACGTGTGACTCACTGTGAGTCATTCAGCGCGGCTTGCGCATGTTCCTGTGTTCGCGTTTGCCTCAAGTTTGCCTCGCAGTTTGGTATTGTGCCTTGCACCTTCCCTTTGCACCTCCACTGTGTCTTGAAGAAAGGTACTGTAGCCTTCCTCTGCTAGCTTTTAGCTGTAAAACTGAGGTGCTTTATAGCTCTGCTCTTTGGTTGTGGTAAGAGAACCCAAACTTTAGCAAACAAATAAATTCACATGCTCTCAGCCTTACTTCTTCGCTGTTAAAAATCTACATATCAACGAGCCGAATTCTGTTGTACGACATCTACTGAATATTGTCACAAATACTTTGATTTTAAAATCTTTTGTTTAGCTAATCTGTGTCTTCAATGTGAGTGTTTTTCTTTCTTTTCATATTTCCTGTTTGCTATCTTATATAATAATATTCTAGGGACCAAACTCCTCCTAATACACCACAGCGGGCTCAACAAGCTGGACGGCAGCAAGAGAGAGAGAATCGTACTTTAGATAGTCCTCAGCATAGACATCCCCGGGTTCCTCAACCCAATTTCCCAGCCAATCCTCCCCCTCAATTGAACCCTAATCAAGATGTCTTTGGAGGACACCCTCTGCACCAACCCCGGTTGACTCCCAATACTGAGGGATCAGTGAGACAGCGTCTGGAACAACTGCGTAATCAATCAACAGAATTCCGGCCAGTTCCAGGTGGTCACGGCAGATACCATTTTGGTGGTAACCCACAGCATATAGATCCTGGACCTGTAAATCCAAGAAACCAGAATCAAGAGCCTATTGCAGCTGCTCGCCGTTTCGTTGAGCAATTACATCAACCTGCTCAACCTTTTCAGCCTGTGAATGCTGCTCAATGGCGCCAGGCTCAAAATAATATGGGACCCGCACCACCTCCACAAGTTGGCCAGGCTCAAGCTCAGCCTCATATACAGCAGGCTCAACTTCTCCAACAGCAACGACAACCTGCAGGTCCCCAACCTCAGGCACAACCTCCTATACAACAGGCTCAGCCTCCCCAGGCACAACCTCCTATACAACAGCCACCGAATCCACAACCCCAGGCACAGCCTCCTATACAACAGGCTCAGCCTCCCCAGGTACAACCTCCACCACCTGAGGCTCATGTGAACCCAAATACATTACCAAAATATTTTCGACCCTATATAGAGGCTAATGTCAGGATCAAAAAATTGGGCCCAATGGATTTGATCTGCCCCAATTGTCAGGCTCTACATTGGAAGGCTGAGCGAATATCCAAGACAACTTTGGAAAACCCACGATTTGGAACATGCTGCCTTAGTGGGAAAGTGACATTGCCTAAACTGCGTGCACCTCCAAGAGATCTTCAACAATTATTTGATGGTGAAAGTCATCACTCAAAGCACTTCTTGGAATGTATCCGCCGATACAATTCTGCCTTTTCATTAGCATCTGTAGGAGCTAAACTCGATCGCTCAATTGAGGGTGGAGGTCCTTATGTTTACAAAATTCAGGGAATGCTCTACCACAATGTTGGTGCTTTGCAACCCGAGCTGGGTCAGGAACCTTCTTATGCGCAACTGTACTTCTATTCATCAGAGGAAGCAAATGCTGCCAGGATGCGGCGTAATGCACCACAGGCAAATAGCCGTATGTCTGGCCTAAAGCCAGAAGTGATGGGAATTCTAGATGGTGTTTTACAGGAACATAATCAGTATGTTCAGGCTTTCAAGACAGCATTTGAACGAATCAAAGAACAAGAGCAGAATCATCCCAATGTTAGATCAGAAATATTTACAAATATTCAACTTGAGCCTGGCACAGATCATCGGCGCTACAATGCACCAACAACAAATGAAGTAGCTGTGATATTGCCTGGGGATGGCTCTCTCCCAGTAGATCATCGGGATCTGATTGTTCAGTATAGAGGTGGAGTACAGGCACTGAAAAGAATCTATGAAACCAATCCATCCTATCAGCCTATGGCTTATGTTTTATTATTTCCATATGGAGAACATGGCTGGCATAAAAACATTCCTCTCAATTTGCCTGCTGGAAACGATACAGACCAAGAGGAAGAAGACCGTGATCCAGGCGAAGAGGAGCCAAATCGAGGTCGCCGGCGCGAGAATATGACTATCTTAGAATATTATGCTTATCGTTTACACCAAAGAGCCACAGATTCTCTGCACATATTCAAAGCTGGAGCACTGTTTCAACAATGGATAGTAGATGCTTGGGCTACCACTGATCAAAATCGTCTAAATTGGTATAGAACTCATCAAAAGGAGTTAAGGGTTGAACTCTACAAGGGCCTGGCTGATGCTACCAGTAACAATGATATAGCACTAGGAGATGTTGGAAAAAGATTCATTCTCCCTTCCTCATACATTGGAGGTTCGCGTTTTATGGTTCAGTTATATCAAGACTCTTTAGCTATTGCACGACATTGTGGGAAGCCTGATTGGTTTGTCACAGTAACTGCCAATCCACGTTGGACAGAAGTTGAAGCAAGCTTACTTCCTGGCCAAACACCTGCTGATAGACCTGATTTGGTTGCACGTGTCTTCAGGGAAAAGATACGGATGCTGTTGGACTCTATCAAGAATGGTGAATTCGGGGCATATGCTGGAGTGGTTTGGACTATAGAATTTCAAAAGCGTGGCCTTCCACATATTCACATCTTAATTTTCAATAAGCCAGATCATCGAGTCAGAAATCCAGAGGATGTTGACCGTGTAGTCTGGGCTCAGATTCCTGACAAAAGAAAATATCCCAAACTTTATGCTTTGGTGACCACTCTGATGGTTCACCGACCCTGTGGCAATGACAACCCCAATGCCCCCTGTATGAAAGATGGAAAATGTTCAAAGGGCTATCCAAAGCCATTTCAGGCCGAGACACGACTAGCTGAGGATGGATATGCAATTTATGCAAGACCACAAAATGGTGTTACTTTCATTGACAAGGGCAAGACTATAGATAACCGCTGGATTGTTCCTTATAATCCCAGGTAAGAAAAAGCTTATACTTTCACTCAAGATTTGAATCAATATATGGTGTGTAAATTCTTTGCAGAGCACTTCTGGAATATGGCTGTCATATGAATGTTGAATGCTGTATTTCTATCAAAGCAACCAAGTATATCCATAAATATGTCTACAAAGGCCACGACCGCAGTACCCTCACAGTTGAACAACAGAATGATGAAATCAAATTACATCTGGACAGTCGTTATATATCAGCTCCTGAGGCCACTTGGCGACTTCTTCGGTACAGATTGCATGAGGAGAAGCCTACAGTTGTTCGTCTCCAACTTCATCTTCCGAATGAACAGAGTGTAGTCTTCAACCAAAATGATGATGCCGAAACCGTGCTCAACAGAGGAGCTACAAAGGACACTACTCTCACTGCATTCTTCAAAGCCTGTGCAAATGACCTTCCCAAGGCCAGAGACTCTCTATACCAGGAGTTTCCACAGCATTTTGTATGGAACAAACCTACTACCAAGTGGACAGTAAGGAAGCAACAATTTGCCATCGGAAGAATGTTCTTTGCTGGACCTTCTGCTGGGGAGCGCTTTTATCTTCGGACACTGTTGACTGTTGTGCGAGGTCCGACCTCATTTGAAAACCTTCGTACAGTCAATAATGTTGTTTACCCAACCTTCCAAGAAGCATGTCTGGCTCTTGGATTGTTAGAAGATGACAGAGAATGGGAACAATGTCTTGACGAGGCATCAGTCATGCAAACAGGATATCAACTCAGGCAGCTGTTTGCAACAATCATTCGAGAGAATTGGCCTTTACAAGATCCAGTGGCGCTTTGGAACAAATTCAAACAAAACATATGTGATGACCTGCGTTACAAACTTATACAAAAAGGATTCCAAAACCCTACAGAACATCAGATATATGACTATGGCCTCTATCTTCTTGATTCTATTTTACATGGCTCTGGAAAGTCTTTGTCTGATTTTCCTCCTATGCCTCGACCTGTAGACAACTGGGCGCAATTGGAAGCAAATCGTCTGATTGCTGAACAGTTAGCATATGATCGGGATGAACAGCGCAGATTGGCTGAACCTCGAATCCAGGGGCTTAATGTTGAACAGCGCGCTGCATTCAATGCTGTGATGCATTCCATACAAAACAGTGAACCCAAATTATATTTCCTGAACGGTCCAGGCGGGACAGGGAAGACTCATGTTTATAACACCTTATGCTATGCTTTGCGAGCTGAAGGAAAGATTGTACTCTGTGTTGCATCATCTGGCATAGCTTCATTGTTGTTGCTCGGTGGCCGGACCTCTCACTCCACATTCAAGATTCCCCTAATTCTATATCAAGACATTCTATGTAATATTAAAAAGCGCACACACTTGGCTGAACTGCTGCTGCGAGTTGAATTGGTGATCTGGGATGAAGTGCCAATGCAGGATCGTCGAGCGCCGGAAGCTGTTGACAAAACTATGCAGGATATACGCAGTGATCCACGTCCCTTTGGAGATGTCACTGTTGTCTTTGGCGGAGACTTCCAGCAGATTCTACCAGTTGTTGTCAAAGGCAGGAGAGAGGATATTGTTGGCTTTTGCCCCAAGCGTTCTTATCTGTGGCCACGGATTCAGATGCTTAATCTAACCCAGAATATGAGATTGGGGGGACCACATGCTCGCCAAGAAGACAAAGATTTTGCTCGCTGGCTCTTAGATGTAGGACATGGGAGAAATTCTGATGCCAATGGCAATGTGCAATTGCCAGCCAACGTCAAAATTCCTACAAATACAGAAGAAGCTCTCATCGATGCAATCTACCCTGGCATTTCCGCAATTCAATTCAATCATCAGGATGATAGATACTTCTTGGAACGCACTATTCTCTCGGGCAGAAATGATGAAGTTGATGAGCTCAATCAGAAGCTACTCAATAAATTCAATGGTCAGGAAACCGTTTATCACAGTGCAGACTCTGCTATTATAGAGGAGGGCGTGGATGGGGGTTTTGAATATCCCGTAGAATATCTCAACTCTGTGAAAGCATCTGGGCTGCCTCTTGCAAAGCTAGCTTTGAAAGTGGGATGCCCAATCATGATTCTGCGCAATCTTGATCCTCCAAATGGTCTGTGTAACGGCTCTAGAGGTATTCTCACAAGAGCGGCTGCTCATGTTCTGGAGATCAGACTAATTGGTGGTGAACATATGGGAAAGAAAGCTTTTATTCCCCGCATCTCTATTATTCCAGCTATGGAACAAGTGGGAGTATCTATGAAACGTCGCCAGTTTCCTGCCCGTCTTGCCTTCTCTATGACAATCAACAAATCACAGGGTCAATCCGTAAATAATATTGGACTCGATCTTCGCACCGATGTGTTCACTCATGGCCAACTATATGTAGCACTGTCCCGATGCACATCTAGCCAACGTATCAAGGCTCTGTTCAAACCTGCGAATGTAGATAGTGCACTTACTAAAAATATTGTATATGAAGAGGTCTTGAACTAAATAGTTTGTACATATCAATACAACTGTTATTCATTGCATATATAAGTATAAGTACACCAAGAAAAACCCCCGGGGTTTGGGGCAGAGCCCCAACAAGCTGTGCACCTGCAGTAGGAAGGGCCGCGAGCGCAGCGAGTCGGCCCTGCCGGAGGCAGGGTGCTAAAGCTTGTATACAATACGGCGAGAGGAGGAGGAGCGAGCGCGGCACGAGCGACGACGACGACCACAGAAGTGATATGCTAGCGAGAGAAGCCACGACGTTTGGGCGCAACGTTTCGTCTGCAAAGACTCATCAGCTGGCAGTGTTCCCTAACGGTACGTGTTGATCTTGTGTTGATGACAATGATCGTTTCTTTCCAGGGTATCATGTGACTGACACGTGCGTATGGGAAAACAAACCAAGTGCCAGATCGGGAGTCGCGGAATCCGGGCCCGGCCCTAAGGTTCAACACGGGTCCACCCGCGGGTACCCCGAGGTCAACCCGTACCCGGACCCGGCCAAACCGTACCCGTGATGGACCCGACCCGCAAACCCGTACGGGTTACCCGCGGGTCACTACCTACCCGCGGTTCCTTGCGGGTCTTGCGCCAAAAGTATTACTTTGATGTCTGTAGGCCAAAAAAGTTGATGTAAATCATTCCATCTGTGTCCATCAAGCTTGACTGAGTGTCGGGACGGTCAAGCGAAGCTCGGAAGAGATAGAGATCAACACTTGGCGACAACAGGCATCGTCAGGGCAACCGTCGGCCAAGGTTCGGCAGACCTTGCCGAGTACCCGTGAGGACCCGCGGGTTCCGCCGGACGGGTCCACGGTATTGCGCGGGTCGCAAAAAAGCCAACCCGTACCCGTACCCGGCCGACCCTCGGGTACAAACCCGCGCGTAGACCCGCGACCCGTGTTGAACCTTAAATTATCCGGCCAAACGGGGACTCGACGCGTTTTCCTCCAACAAACTACTTCATCTTCCTCAAGGCTCTATTCTAACAATGCTAGCGTTTCGTTGATCTGAATATTACGAACGCGAGAGGTACCATACAAAAGCAACCGCATCAGGGACCTGATAACCTGGTCAAAGGTTGGAAGTGGGTTTGATGGGCACGTTCGGGGAATCCGGTCAGAGAACTCAACCCTGAGCATTTTGTATTGACGGTACTTAGAAGATGAGAGAAGAACAATTTTAAAATTCTTTTCATTTTTTCGAGAATCCGAAGGCACTCGCCGCCGCAGGGCGCGACCCGAAGGGGAGGGCGCGGCGCGTGTCGAGGATTGAGAAAAAAGAGATCTAAACGTTCGACGCAAATCAATCACAGTACTCTGAGTTTTCACATTTGTTCTCTTCAAATGGCTGTCTAACATCACCAATGTGTAGTGAAAGGGGTGCGTAACATTCAAGGTAGCCAACCTCGCATGCTGCACCAACTCTATCTGTCTTTCGTATTGATAACGAAGCCATCTCTACCTGCTTACAGTCTGGCTCCGTTGATCACCCACCAACTCAGGCTTTGTTTCGTGCATTTGCTCTCCTTGCGGTGCATCACGATTTCACCCTCCGCCCACTGTGGATCCCTACCCATGAAAACGCAGTCGCTGACGCCCTCTCTCGCTTCAAGTGGCTCAGTCTTGCTGAGTTGCGTCCTCTGTGGCCACTCCCAAAGTCTGGTACCCGCCCTGCCACAGTCGCTGTCTCCCTTACTTTTTCACCTTCCTCACACCACCATCTTTGACCTCCCCACCCCCCATCCCTCCCCCCTCCCCTCCCCTGCTCGCCTTCTCTTTCCCTTGATTTTTGGAGCCTCTGGCGCTTCACCCTGTTTTCGCCCGCCTGTGGCTGCTTCATGGTGAGCTGTTGGTTGTGGGCTGCCTCGGCTCTCCCGCCTTCCCCGTGGAGTGTAGCGAGCTCCGTTTTCGGAGTTCAAGCCCAATAAATGATGGCTTGGCTTAGAAATCCTCTCTCTCCGGAAGCTCAGGCCAATCCTTTTCTCATGGCTCGCATTTACTCGTGCCCGTGTCCACACCTACTGTGTTGATCTACTCATCATGACTACTCGTACCTACCACAGTACCTACTATTAGCTATGTACACAGAGGCGCACAGTAGCGACATATGCCCTAAAGGGCATGAAACGTTACTTAATAAATTGATTCCATCATCATTGTGAAGTATGAACAAACAAGTTCTACGGCCGGGCGTTGAGATTGAGTAGCCTTGAGACTTGAGGCAGTACGCGAGGTAGCTGTGTGATAGAGAAAGATCTGAGGGTCAGCGAGCGAAGAAAGAGGCTATGATTCGACGCACCCAATGTTGGATGTCGACACCGGGGCAGCGACGCGCAGAGGCGGGATGAGTGCAAAAGACAAAAAATCGATGATTTCTATCACTAGTTGACATGAGGTTATCGCGTGTTGAACGCGGATCTACGGACCGTCTCGGCTGGACGCCAATATACTTCAACACACCCCCGCAGACGAGACACCCCCGTAGTCTGAAAAATCCTAAATCGTGTAGTCCGTTCCGGCATCTGAGACGTTCGCGGGATCTTCGGCAAGAGAGACACTTTCCAACGCCGCCTCGATTTCTTCGACTGTATGAGTGACCGACGCACCAGTCGAGGCCGACTTCTTCTTCTTTTTCTTCTTCTTCTTAGTCGGGCCGGACGCAGGGCTAGAGTTGGTAGAAACGGAAGGGGAGTTCTGTGCATGTGCAAGAGCAGCTTGCTCCTCACGAAAAGCAAGGCTAGCAACGAGAGCTGGAGGCGGATGGGGTTGGCAGTAGGCAGCGGCAAAGGCCTCAGTGACTTCCGGGGACAAGGTATCCATGTTGATCTCATTGGGGAGGTCAAGCATGGCAGAGAAAGCATGTTCGCCAGTGGCGGCAAAGGCAACAGTTTCCAAGTCCGATTCCCGAGCATCCAAAGCAACCTGGGCGTTGTCCTCGCGATTACGAAGAATACGACGGCGGACATCGTCGGGCATGATCGAAATGCAGAATTGGGCAAAATGACCGGGAAGACCGCATCTATAGCAGACGTCGGTGCGATTCTTTGTGTTGGTCCAGTCAAATTTGTCGTTAGAGGTAGAATGCGAGTGGGAGTGGGAATAGGGTTTTCCGGATGAGGTACGCTGGGTCCGATTGCGAGCGAGATGAGCTTCAGCGACAATATCTTCACCCCCGTGATTCGGATTATAGGCTGCGAAGGTGTTCCGAGCAGCCTGGATAAGCGAATCAGAACGCTGAAGATCAGAGCGTTCCCAAGCATTGATGGCATTGATCATGGACTGGACATCGCGCTGGGGGGACTCGTGCTGCAGAATAGTGATGATGGGTGAATACGCAGAGGAAAGACCGCTCAGGATTTGATCCTGAACCATGTGAGCCGGCAGGGTCGCAGGAATGGCGGTGAGACGGTTCTCGGCAGTGACGACGGCCTAGAGAAACGTATCGGCAGGCTGCATGACATTGTGGGAGACCCCATGGAACTTGGACATCAAGGTGGAGCGAGTAGCGGGATCGGCGGTGGTGTAGTACGAATCCAAAGTGGCCCAAAGCAAACGACCGTTAACGCCAAGGCTGGCATTATTGATCTTTTCCTTCACGCTCTGGCTCAGGGTGAGATAGAGCATCCCATGAGCTTTAGCATTATTTTGGGACCAAGTGCGCATTTGTACGGCACCGTTTGGAACATTAACCAGGGGATCGACCGCATCCCCAAGACCTTCAGTCAACAACAAAGACGAGGCATCAGCCTTCCAAGTCCAAAAATTCTCCGCTCCTTCAAGTTTCGAGATATCCGATGGTTTAACCATGGTCGACGCGAATCCGAGATGCAGTGAAAGATAGACAAAGAGATTGGTGCGAAAAACCGGGTGCTGATCGTGATGTCGACACCGGGCAGCGACGCGCAGAGGCGGGATGAGTGCAAAAGACAAAAAATCGATATGATTTGTATGCCGGAGTACCGGCTTACAGCAGGGGGAGCTTGTGTAAATTGTTATTGGAATGGCACTCAAATTACAGCTGTTCCGGAATACCTTGACATGTTCACATTTTTTTGGCGCACTTTGCACTTTTGATGGAGGTGGTATTCAATGTTGCGCTGTTGTTTGGGGCATAATTCGGTCGGATTCTTTTCACGCAGAACAAAACTTTACTTATGCCGGGCAATGACGTTCTGAAGGATGAACCACCAATCAAGTTTTTGAATTTCCACTCAGAACCATAGTCTCTCTATACAGACACTAATTGATATCATTCATTTTCATCACCTCATCACAGCAGCTGTTTGCAAAACTAATATGGCACCATTAACAACACCTCGTCGAGAATCTGCCCCTCTGTACCGTGTATGAAAAGGAAGAAGGGGCGCTCAATTCTTAGCTCATCGGCTCGTCTCGTCCCAGAAATTTTTTAATTGCATGATGAGCTGATGAGCTGCTGATCCCACTCCGCATTTCTCTCCACTTCCCATCAAATTTTGATCGCCTCATCAAAAAATCGACATTTTACGGACGAGACGAGCTGACGAGCTAAGAATTGAGCGCCCCTAGAGCTGTATTTTTCACTTCCGTTAAGCAGCTTTGGGCAGGATCAATCACCCGTGCACCATCAGTTGAAAGGGTGCGGTCATCAATTGCAATCAATCTGGATCAATAGGGATCAGGCTGGATCACTCGGAAGAACATCGTATCACTCGGAGCATGCCTATCTTGACGTGCGCACGTCAAGGGCAGTGACGCCATCAAAACGCTCTCTAGCACAGCTTATTGCTTTTCGGTGACGGCTCTGATAAAAGGGGGTAGCGCGGTGTAGGAATCAACGTGTTATATAACAGGTACTTTATAACACTGTTATTAACATGTAAATTACATTTCTCACAATTGAGGTCCAGAAACACCTGTTATTTATGTGTTAGGAAGGGGCCCCTGCGGTGCCTTGGACACCACTTTTGCAGCTTACTTTCGCCCTTGGGATGCTGAGAATTGAGTCAAAAATCACTCTCCTCTGCCCGGAGGGCGTCGAAGGCGAATCTGAGGCGGAAAAAAATTTCTGGGTGGGCTTACGTCATGTTATAAACCCTGTTATTAACATGCCCATGTTAAATAACCAGGGGGGTGGTTTAAATCTCACATTTCTCACAGCCCAGATTTTGATTCCAACACAGCGCTAAAAGGGGGAGCAATTAAAGCTCCCCCAATGATTTCTATCACTAGTTTACATGAGGTTATCGCGTGTTGAACGCGGATCTACGGACCGTCTCGGCTGGACGCCAATATACTTCAACACCCAATACTGCCCAGCGAGCATAAAGAGTGGCAGTATCACTCAGAATGTGTGAGCAAGGAGTGACTGGGACATATAAGGAACTTACAGCGAGGCAAGTGGGCATCGAGAGGACGACGGAAGAGGGGAGATGGGGGGAAAGGAGGTGACAGCTGTTGCTGACAATGCCAGCGCAGCATGTTTGTTTGCTGTTTGATGCCACGTGTCCCGCTTTAGAAATTACAGTGGCGGCCAATTGGTGGCGGCAAATCTGATGTCATCCCCAAAAAAGGAAATTCTCATCAATTCAACTCGTTTTCTTTTCTGTGCCCTGTTTTCTGTGGTCGGACCTACATTTAAAACATAGATTTAAAACCCAAGCACCCTTTTTCATCTTAGAATACCTTGAAAATTGACACTTTTTGGGCAAGACTTTTCAATCATCTTTGGCCCAGTCCTCCTCAATGAATGTATCTTTCTCAATCTTCCTTCCACAGGCAGTGTATTTGCCGTGCCAATGGATCTGCGCCCTTGTCGCCCCCAGACGGCGATGGCAAGGGCAGATTAGAGGCGGTTTGATGAAAATTTCCTTTTTTGGGGGTGACATCAGATTTTGCCGCCACTGTATTAGACTTCCGAGCTTGTTCCGTAGTTTACGGCAATAATTATGTACCTCGGCTACTGTATAGGATTCTTTGTCCTCGCTCGATTTGGCATAGTGAAAATGGACCCACCGATATGTGTGCACGCACCACTTCGTTATGAGCAGTCATGCGCAGTCTTCCCCCCGAGATCGAATGCATCCCAGATGTATTCCCCGGATAATGCTCGCTGCACGTCGATTTCGTGAATGGTTACTTGGCGCTATTGACCCAGTGACAGTTCACGTGCACGTGATCTGGCCGCGGGCGGCGGCGGTGAATCTAAGAGAGCAGCGCGTATGAGTATCGCGGATGGCGATGGCCATGCGAGCTAATACTAATGTTCGACCCATCATGCGGGTACCATATCAGAAGCCCCATACTCTCAAATTTTGAGGGAAATTGGGAATCAAAGATTTTCCAAAAAAGGAAGTTTTCTGTAGGTAGAGTTGACAAGGGTTCGTGTTGTACCCAGGCTTATATTCAGCAACTTAATGTACTATGTCGTCGGAAGAGGTGTTATAACACAGTACGTTCAAAAACCAACATTAATTATTTGTTCGACCAGAGACTCCAAATTGAACTTTTGAACAGTTGTATATTTCTCAGCATTCTTAACAAAATTGCACGCCACGCAATGTGCATACAGGGAAAAGTGTACAATAGTGAGAAGTATCAAGTCTGGGAAAGGAGGATGGGAAACGGAAATTAAAAACGAAAAAGAGAAGGAGAAAAATACAGGTCCTACTGCCAGGTTCGAACCCAAACGGTCCGAAGGGATAGGATCTACGAGATACAGTGAATTACTACTACACCAACACGGACATTGAAGACAGGCCAATGGTTGCAGCTATGTTGACGTATAGCTTGGGCGGGGAGCAGGCGAGGGAAGTCACGTGCACGTGAAATGTCACTGGGTCAATTGCCCAGACTTCTGTGTTCCCGCCAAAAATGTTCAGGTATTGACATCACAGCTTTGACTGCAGGCTCAAGCCTGAAATCCACCGAACCGTGATCATCTCGTCCAGAGCTGGCCCGAAACAGTACCTACCCCACAGTTTGCAGGTTCTTGGGATGCTGCTCCATGACGACAGTCCGGTCAAATGTGCCATGACACACATAAGAAAGTTGGTGCTAGACGTACCTCTAACTGACAGCTATTTTGGAAACGATAGACAGTTTCGATTTTTTAGCTGAGTTCGGGCCGAGCCGCCGAGACGAGGTCGTAACTAGTGCCAAATTTAGAATAACCTTTTCTGCTAATACCTCCTCGACAACGACCATCTAGTACGGTTACAGCGTCACTGGAGACTTACAGTCATGACGAGCAGGCTGACGATCGTGTGGAGCATACACTGCGCTATATATCCTCGCTCAACGCGTTCAAGGCGCCTACCTATTCTACTTTTCGACCGGTTTTGACACCATGCAAAACACTATTGCACCATATCTTCTTGGCGTCGGCCCTCCCCCTGCTCTCACCGGACGACAGCTCGCAGTGGCCCAATTACAGGCCTCTCTCGACAATGGCATGTTTGACCACACCCGCGACTACGAGCAGCCTGGGGGCGACGACGACGATTCTAGCGATGAAGATCCGTCTTATCATCAATACCGGCTTCCTCCGTTCCCTCCTCACATTGTCGAAGCCCGCCAATCTCAGTTGCCATCCACTACAGCTCCCAGTCAAACTGCAGGTGTGTTACAGCTATTTGCGCATTCTGCAGGCTACTAATAAACTTCCAGACCGCAGTACCTTCATCACAGTCAAAGTCCCTATCTATGGCGAGCCAGGAAATGGAAAGAAGCGCGCCACGGTCACCACAACCCTCGTCCTCCCCTCTGACATTCCTGCCGGCGACTTTCTATCACGCATCACAGCTCAGATGAATGTCGACCCCACATCTGCGACGTTGGGATGGAAAGAGTCTCAGGAGCGTCGCAAGGATCCATATCACCGTCTGTCGTCCGAGGACGATGTTCGCGACGCCTTCCAGCAGCTTCTCAAGCTCCAGAAAAGCACACGTCGTCAGAAAGAGGTGATAATGGAAGTGGTTAACCTGGTAAGTCACCCGTTATCTATGGGTTCTTCGGCGCTGAGCACACCGTCTCTTCAGGAGGTGCAGCCTGATGGAAAGACGACAAAACAGGCCGAAAAACCCCCCGAGACCGCTGTTACCGCCGCCGAGGTACAGCAGATTCAAAACCATCTCAAGTGCGCGGAACATCCTGGCAAAAATCGGTGGTGCTACGTGATGGGCCCGAAATCTAAGTACCCCGGCAAGCACGTCGAGATTGGAATAGATGTTATTAATTTGTGGGCTCGGTACATGGTGCGTGACGTGGAATTTCTGTTTCTCTTTCACATTGCTAACTTCTGTCTTCAGCACGATGGCACTGCAGATCTGGAACATCCTCCCAAAGTCCTCAAGCTTGACGAGCTTGCAGAGCGTGGCCGTGCTCGCGAGGAGCGTGCTCGTAACCGCGGGCAAAATACCATGCCCCCCATCCACCTCCATCTTGGTAACTCCGAGTCCGGCGATACCATCCTTCGCGATGGCAATGGCGTCAAACGTCGACGTGAGGACGAGTCATCAGATGAATCTGATGAAGACGAGGACGTCCTCCGTGTCTCCGACGTGCTGCGTGCTCTGGATGAAAAGTACCCAGCTCTCAAATACTTCCAATATGCTGAGAGCCTTGGGGAACAAGGCATTGTCTACGCCAACAGCATCGCCGACTTCGATACCAAGTTCTACAAAACCGACGTTGGGATGGCAGCCGGTGCCGTGGGTAACTTTGTGCGCAAGGCAAGTAAGATGGTCACCGCCGCTAAGAAACGCAAGGGGAAGAAGCGGGCCAGGGTTGTGGGGGATGAAAGCGACAAGGAGAACTGATTTATTTCACGCTGTGTATGTTATCGCCTCTGCTGAAAATACTGTATCGCTACTAGTTTTCTGTATATTTGTATAGTCATATTGTTTATATAATTTCTTGGCGTCCTACTCGTGTATTGACAACTACTGAACAACAACCTATACAACATATCCGCAATCCCTAAACCATCCTTCAATGTTCTCTGGGGTCATCGTCTCATGAGCAGCTTCCCACAAAGTTGCAATGGGGTCGCAACCATCACGCCCTTCCATCGAGCTGAGAACATCGTCCCGGTTGCGTCGGATCCAGTATTTCATGCATGAAAACCCTTCTTCGCATGGATTGAAGTCGGGAGAATAGGGTGACAGATAAATGAGTCGGCGCCCGCTGTAAATCAAATTCAGTTAGTTGGCAATCAATAGGATATATGCTACGCACCGTCCCTCGACCATCTCACGAATCCCATCAAAGTGATGAACACTTGCGTTGTCCATGACGAGAACGGAGTTGTCCTGCGGAAAGGGATTCATGCGGTCAAGGAGAATATCGAGATAGTTGCGGAACTCTACGGCGGTCCTGTCAGGGGACTCCACAGCTATGACGTCCTTTGACTTGGGCAGAAGTTCTCTGTCTCCAAGACATCATGCTGTGTGCTCACTTATGTCATATCTTACGTCACCTCTTGTATATAAGTAGTCCGCTGGGGATCTCTGATCCCCAGGTTTGTTATCGACTTGGCTCCTGGGCCCTTCTCCCCTTACAGCATAACAAACCTTCTATTCGACTCTGGCACTCTCCTAGCCCCAGCCGACCACCCTACTTCCTACTCTGCCCTCATCCTACCATCGACCTTACACCTCCCTTGCTATGGCAACCCCCGCAGTTCCTCAGGACCTTTATTCCTACTGCGCTCTCCTTCGAAGCGAACTACAGCGCGTCCACGACCGTCTTGATCGTCTTGAGTTTGGGGACACTGCAGCCTCTACTCCCCGAGGGCATGCCTGGCGCTTCTCCTGGGATGGCGCTCGCTGGGGCTCTGAACCTTCAACCCCAGCCCCTACCCCTGCCATCATCGCTGTCGGCCACACCGCCATACCACTCGCCGAAACCCTCCCTACTGCACAGGACGCACCGTCCCGCTACTCGTGTACGCTTGTGGTGCCTGACTCGGTCGTCGGGCATATCGTTGGCCGTGGTGGTAAGGGTCTTCATCAGTCGCACGACATCTCCGGCGCCCAACTTCGAGCCTATACTGATAAGGCTTCCCCCTTGGAGCGCCGTGTATCTATCCGTGGTACCGACCAGCAAATCGGTGAAGCGCTAATTGCGCTTGGGAAGCGTTTCATGCGTAAGCGTATCCGCTCTAAGAAGAAAGGTCCGTCACGCCTTTCCGGGGACCCTGCCCCTCCCCCTCCTGGCCTGGTGCCGGTTTTGCCGAACGCTTCTGGCGAGGGCGCTCGCCCGCTGAAGAAGCGCGCACACCCCGTCCATCCGTCTCAGCCACCGGCTCCGGTTCCACCCCCTCCAGCGGCCAGTGCTCAGCCGCACCCAGGTGCCGCTACACAGCCAAGGAAGTCTGGGGTGCGATTTGCACCACAGGAGTCTTCCTACCCCGCCTCGAACTCCCTACCCCATAACCCTGCCACCATCTCTATTCCTACGCAGGTAATGGCGTCCCCAATTCCTACTCCCCGCCCCAGCTCTACTCCTTATGCCCCCTCGGTGGCCATGCCCACTGCCATCCCGTCCCCCTCTCCACGTTCAGTAGCTCCTTCGCCTATGGCCATTGATGCTATTCGACCTGAAAGGGGACGTCGACAACAGACGGCACGGCGAGGTGGTGCAGTGTCTGCGTCAGATTCGCGGATTGACTCCCAGGGCAACCTACTCTTCCGTGGCGATCCAGGATTTTGAAAGATCGTTCATTCTACTGGGCTTTGGTCTTCGTCGAGGCGACGAATCTTGAAGAGGGGGTGATGTCAGGGGACTCCACAGCTATGACGTCCTTTGACTTGGGCAGAAGTTCTCTGTCTCCAAGACATCATGCTGTGTGCTCACTTATGTCATATCTTACGTCACCTCTTGTATATAAGTAGTCCGCTGGGGATCTCTGATCCCCAGGTTTGTTATCGACTTGGCTCCTGGGCCCTTCTCCCCTTACAGGTCCAGGATCGAGTCAACACATCGAAGTGAAGTATGCCATCGAGGCAAATTGCCGGAAGAACAGAATAACTATACGTAACATATCAGCAGGCACGTAGCGCTGGCAAGAGCAGAAACACATACCGGATGCCTCGGACAAAAAAATCATGCCGCCGCGCTCGCATTCCAATGGGGGCCCATGCCATCTGCCGCCGCGTTGTATGTCGATTGCAAGCTGCTTCGTCCAGGAAAACCAGTCTTCGAGGTGGGTGTTGTCCAACTTCACATTGAAACCCAAGCCGTTTGGCTTCGAGTGCAGTTCGAGATATCTAAGGATATACTCATGTCAGCGGCACGAAACTCCCAGCAATTTTACTTGCATGAACCCGAACATAACCCATTCGCAAAAGGGCGTCACGGATGGTGGTTTTAGCGACGTCGAGTCCCGTGGCTTCGTACAAACATTCCTGTAGCTCGAAAAGATAGATGTCGGGGGTTCTCGCAACAAGACCCTCAAGATACTTCTCAAAGGGTCAAATACGAAGGATATTGAGAAGACCACAGACCGCGACATCAAAAGATGTAAGAATGCGGGGTCGTCCAAGCTGCAGAGGAATTCGGACGTGGTCCCCAGTGGTCCGCCACGTTCGGATGATGCGGTATATGGTTCGCTCGCTGATGTCGGTAGCTGCAGCAATGTCTGGGACAGACATATGGGCCGACATTGTGGTGATGAGCTGTTTCTGCTCCTTAGGTATGTGGCGGCGGTTTCCTCGTCGTATCATGGTGAGAGTGAGAAGAGTATACTGTGTATTGGCGGGGAACGCTCGTTCGTCATGATGGAGCTGAGCTGTAGCTAAAAATAATTATATGACAGGTCTGCCGGGAGTTGCCGAACTCAGCTCGAAAATCGAAACTGTCTATCGTTTCCAAAATAGCTGGAAAGTGAGGAAAGCTTGTTGCCTCGCATCTTCACCGCCGCGTCTGGCATACTAGTGGCGGAATTTCATCTCCAAACCCCCTCCGTTATCCTTCTCCGGTGTCTTTCTTCTGTCACGCACTTGGTCATCAACGCTGTCTCTTTCCTCCAGGTTCTTCTTTCGGGGCCACCTCCTCTGCTCACTTATCTTGACCTGACTTGGCCGGTCAATGACTTTACCAGGTTTACCTTGGATGATAACGGGGATCTTTTGTCCCTCAGCCTTTCGCCGGCGAGAGCGAGGGGAATCGGCCCCACAATGTGTTGGTATTCAGGAACAAGCATCTCCTCCATTTCTTCAGGAGTGTAGAGGAATAAAGCTTTTAGTTGTGCGCCGACATCCATTGTGGGGGTGATAGTGCCGTCGCCCAGCGCCATTTGGTAGAGTCGTGTTTTTCGGATGCTGATACGATTGTGGGCTTCGAAGTCGTGGTTGAACGCGTTACGCTCTTGAAGTTTCATGCCAGCAGGGGCTGCGATGTCGGCGTCTTTCTCCGCGTCGAAAAGAGCGAGATAGTGAGCTGAATCGACACCGGAAGCTGGAGAAGGTTCGAAGCGGTCGTTGACGCAGGCAGTGCCCTCTCGGGCGAGAATAAAGTCGGTAACTTTGAATTCTAGACAGTTCAATTGTAAGTAGTACTGAATCTTCAACTAGCGGGAACCACCCGAGACTGAGATGAACATTTCAATTATCTGAGATCTCAAGTTATGTCGCATACAGACGCTGGTATTTGCTAGTCTCGTGACCAGACTCTTATCCTACAGTGCCAACCGCCACCTTTTCGGCACACGTGCCGTGAGTGATCGGCTGAGAATTAGAGTTCACAACCAATTTTTTTGGAAGGAAACCGATGAAAAGAATGCGATTCACGTTAAGACCTCATTTTCTTACGCAATCGGTCATTTTTTTCGGCTGTTGAACCAAAATTTCCTACATTTTTTGCCCTTTTCTCCGCTCCTGGCGGTCTAAACCTTGATCTACTTACCGTGAAAGCACAAGAAATAGACATTCTGTCTCGGTCCGAGGCTCTATGCACCGGTAAACAGTGTGTGGCTGTGCAATCGGTCATTTTTTTTGGGTCCGAAAACTGAAATTTGATGCTACAGCTTAGCCGTTTACAAGCCTGATAGCTGCAATCAAACTGAGTCGTTTGCCGCAGTTTCCGAGGAAATCGGCCTTTTTTTGCGGCCCGAGAAAGGATTACAAATTTTTACTTTCCCACACCCTTATATGGTAGTCGAGAGGTGATGAGTGGCAATGTATACTTGAAAAGAGGGCCAGGCCATACTGGGGAAGAGGTAGAGTGGAAGGGAAAGAAACCAAAGGTGACTTGATCTGTTTTGTCACAATTTATATCATTTGGCAGACTTGCGGCTGTTTGGCTTACCAGTGTCTATTACAAAGGCAGCTACCATGGCTAGTAACCGATAACCTTTATTTTTTTTACTATAGATATCCACCTGCAGACCTTTCCCTCATTAAAAGAATATAAACAAAAGTCTATTCTTCCGAATCCTCATCCATATAGGTAAGTCGGTCCATGAAAGCAAGTGCTCTCCCCAAAAGCTCCGCTCGAGGACGCCATATTGAATCAGGCAAGGCAACGCGAAGCTCTTTACTCCCCTTCCGCCCGGATTTGATGATCTCAAACGCTGGGTACATCTCGCCTTCCCACTCTTCACGCAAAAGACCATATACAGGTGGGATGAGGTGTACGCGGTTGGCCTCATGCAGCGCAGCGTCGAAAGTCGCGAAATCTTCATCGTCAAAGGGATTCTGATGCTTGGGGACTGGAACCGACTCGTGATGAAAGTGGTGTGCGTTAGCAGCTTCAACTTCATCAATCATATCCTCCCAGTCTTCCTGGTCAACCTCAAGGTCGTCCCCAACCCAGGCACATCTTCGTCGTCAAGCTGCCCAGTCTCTCCATCGCCCCTCTGCATCACATTTCTATGGGTGCCATATACATAGCTCTGCAATGACGTCTGGATTGACGCCTGCACAGGCGTCAGTCGGTACGTATACACCATTCTCAAGTCCGCCGAGAAGGAACATGTCCTGTTGAGCTGATCAGCTGCTGCTTTACGTCTAGGGCTATACAATTCTTACATTGGGGCTGCGGTCATGGCCAGCACCCGAGATTGGATGCGCATTCCACTGAATTTGAAACTGGGTGCAATCGTGGTTAATCATGCCAAGAAAGAGACGATACAACAGCCACATATGCTTTGCGTTTGTGCGATCAAGCTTGTGAAACGCCTCTAGACGATAAAAAAAAGCTCTCCATCTACGAGCAAACTGCGAGCCAACCTCGACCCAAAGCCGTTCGATACGGGTATTGTGAGTAGACCTGACAGACCGTCTTGAGAAAAATTACATTGAATGGCAAAAGCATCTTACGATCCCCAGATGAATGAGGCCCTGTTTGGACCCTTTTTCAAGCATATAGATAGAAACTGCTTTATTCTCAGCTCCACGATCACCGCGGACGCGAGATGGCATCCCATACTCCTCAAGAAACAGTGCGGCTCTGTTGTTGGTGCTGGCACGCACAGATTCTGAATCTGATTCCGATGACTCTGAACATGGACATTTAGATGTATCTGTTGTGTCCCAGAAATCTTATGCTGCTATGTCTGCTTATCTTTTGAGTGATGCAAACCCTTCATCCAAAGCTGTGGTAATTGACTCGTCAGGGGAACTCCCTCTTTTGGCACTACACAGCCACCTATGACGCAGGCCTCCTGCAGATTTCCCACTTTCCCGTCAAATCCCCAAAGCCCTATGTCATCGTGGAGTAAGGCATGTGACTTGGCCCGGGATCATTGCCGATTGCTCCGAGCTTGTGGGAACTAGTTACTACAGTGGCGGCGGGATCTGATGCCACCCCCCAAAAAATGATTGGGCCCCGATCGACTCCACTTGCATCAAAAGTTCCAGAAATGGGCTGTTCTATTTTTAGCGGTGGCATCAGATCCCGCCGCCACTGTATATGTTTACTGCACCTAGCGTGGGAATCCTCAGCCTTTCTTCTCTTTGGATTCTCCCTCGCTAGGTGCGGTGTGATGTATTCTTAGTAGCCTCCAAGTAGCCTCTTAATTAACTTTGGATTCTCCCTCGCTAGACCCTCCAGACATCTCGGGTCCTAAAGGTTGCCCTTACAGCAGAAGAAAGGCTCCAAGGGATTAACTGGTCAAGATTGCGCGCTTTGGCGATTTTTCAGACGCTTCGTCGGACTCCTCCTCTGCTGTCTCGGACGCGCAAACCGCGAATCTTGCCCCCTCCTCCCCCTCTCTAGAACCCACCATGACCGACTCTGCCGCCGCTGCTGCAGCCGCCGCCGAGCGGATGGATAGGCTCGAGAGGACTGTTGACCGTCTGGTCGAGCTTTTTCAAACTGCTGCCAATCCTTCCACTACTACTGCTCCGACCCCTGCCGCTCCTCCAGAGCCTCCGGCCGAGAGTCCAGGACTCTTTGCCAACCTCACCCCGGCAGCAAAAACGGTCCTTCGACCGAACCCCCCTTTCGTCTTTGACGGCGACCGCTCGGCTGGCCGGGCCTTCCTTCACTCAGCTCGGACTTACATCCGACTGGTTCCGGAGGCGTTTGTCGAAGGTGGCGAGATGTCTGAGGAAAAGGCAGTGCGTTTCACCATGTCCTTTATGTCCAAAGACTCTGCGCAAAAATGGGCTGAGCGCATGTCCATCCCTTTCCCCTTCCTCACCTGGGACGCCTTCACCAAGGAGTTCTGCTCACGCTTTGTCGAGGAGAACGAGCAGGACCACGCCCTACACAAACTCGAGTCTAGGGCATACTATATGGGCTCCCGGGATGTCTTCAAGTACACTGATGACTTTGAAGACCTCTTCGACCTTGCTGGGTTTGCTGACCCATTGGTCAAGGTCACCAAGTTCCGCTCTGGCCTTGACCCTGCCATCAATGCGGCCATCACCTCGTCCAGCGACCCCCCAGACCTCCGCGACTACATGGCTTGGCGGACCCGAGCGTACCGCCAGTACGAATCGCACGTGCGGGCTCGTGCTGCTGGGCTTCTCCCGAAAGCCCCCTCAGCTCCGCCAGCCGTTCGCTCACGTCCAGCAGGTGTCTTCCCTGTTGTCCCTGCGCCTCCTCCTCGGGCCATGCCAGCTCCTGCTCCTCCGCAGGTAGTCCCCATGGACGTTGATCGCACGCGCTCCGGGAGAGGACCTCCCCGTGGCTGCTACCGATGCGGCGGTCTACACCTGGCCCGGGATTGCCCCACCCCGGCTGACGTCCGAGCCGCTGATGTCCTTGACGAGGTCATACGTCAGCTTGGGTCCGAGCTCCTCTCCGAACTGGTGGCTCGGGTTGCCACCACCGACTCGCTGAGTCTGTAGTCGCCGAGGAAGAGCAGGGTTTTCTCCCACGCGACGAGTGAGCGGTACGCCCTCGATCGCGTCCCCTAATCGTTTCGCATGTTTGTATGATGAGTCTGCCAATGTTACATCTGTTGAACCTGCCGAAATGAAAGACGTACCCCCTGCTCCCCTCCGTTCCCCACGCATCCGGCGAAAGCCTTGGGAACGTAGACTTCCTCAGCGCTATACTGTTGCTGCTGCACCCGGTGCCAACTCCCTGCATCTCCCCCTCGAGATTCAGGCAGTCCAGAACGCCACCAAGCTTTCCCTCGAAGGTCTCGTTGACTGTGGTGCCACCTCAGACTTCATTGACTCTGAGTTCGCAGCTAAGTCTGGCCTCCCCCTCCGCCGCCTTGCACAGCCCATTCCAGTTTTCAATGTGGATGGCTCGCCAAATGAGGCTGGTGCGATCCGCGAGGTGGCTGACGTCGTGCTGCAGTATCGTGGTCACTCTGAGCGCATGCAGCTCGCTGTTACCCGTCTTGGGAAGCAGAAGCTCATCCTCGGCTACTCCTGGCTCCGGAAGCATAACCCGGAGATCGACTGGGACACCCGAGAGGTCAAGATGAGCAGATGCCCCAGCGAGTGCTCTACGTGCCGCACCGAGGTTTGCCTGGAGGCTCGCGCTGCACGCCGAGAGTCCCGCCTGGCCGCTGAGATCCTCCGGCAGCTCCGACTTGGTCCCCTTCCATCCATCTGCGCCATAGACTTAGGCGAAGATGAATACGATGACCTGCCAGAGCTGTTCCCGGACTACGAGGATGATGACGAGGATGATGTGGATGAAGTGGATGATGCGGATGAAGTGGATGACCCCCTTGAGCCGGGAGACCGGGTGTTCTACACCCAGTTCCTGCCTTCTGAGGATATTCGTGCTGGAAGCACCGTCTCCCAGCGCCTGGCTGAGGCATACGCCAAAAACTCAGCCCCGGCGCGCTCGGACGTTCTCGAATGGGCCCGAGAGTTTGACGATGTTTTCAACAAGGAGTCCTTTGACTCGCTGCCTGAACGCCGATCCTGGGACCATGCCATTGAGCTCGTGCCGGACTCTAAACCCACGAACTGCAAGGTCTACCCAATCTCGCCTCTCGAACAGAAGGAACTTGATGCCTTCATTGAGGAGGGACTTGGAACTGGCCGGATTCGACCGTCAAAATCACCTATGGCCTCACCCGTCTTCTTCGTCAAGAAGAAGGACGGCGGACTTCGGTTCGTACAGGACTATCGAGCTTTAAACGCTATGACCGTGAAGAATCGTTACCCGCTCCCCTTAATCAACGACCTAATCAACCGACTCAGGGGAGCCCGGTACTTCACGAAGCTCGATGTCCGATGGGGCTTTAACAACGTTCGAATCCGTGAAGGCGACGAGTGGAAGGCAGCGTTCCGGACCAACCGGGGACTGTTTGAGCCGCTGGTCATGTACTTCGGTCTGACCAACTCCCCTGCAGACCATGATGAACGACATCTTCCAGGATCTTATCCTCTCTGGCGACGTCATGGTCTACCTCGACGATATCCTCATTGCCCACTCAGACATCCGTCGGCATCGAGAGATCGTCCGAGAGGTCCTGCGGAGGCTTCGCGCAAACAAGCTTTACCTTCGAGCAGAGAAGTGTGAGTTTGAGCGGACCTCTATTGAGTACCTCGGTGTGATTATCTCCCACAACCACGTCGAGATGGACCCTGTAAAGGTTGCAGGAGTGGCAGCTTGGCCAGCGCCTGAGAATAAGAAGGATGTGCAGCAGTTCCTTGGCTTCACAAACTTCTACCGCCGGTTCATTGCGGGCTTCTCAGACGTTGCTCAAGCCCTCTTCAGACTCACCAAGAAGGGCATCGCCTGGACCTGGGGGCCTGAAGAGCAAGCTGCATTTGACGAGCTCAAGCGGCGGGTGACTCGGGACCCCGTTCTGGTTCTCCCAAACCCCGAACGCCCGTACCGCTCGAGGCTGACAGCTCTGACTATGCCACCGGTGCCGTCCTCTCCCAGCAGGGTGACGATAGCAAGTAGCATCCGGTTGCGTTCTACTCCAAAAGCCTGAACGAGGTGCAGCGGAATTACGAGATTCACGACAAGGAGATGCTTGCGATCGTGCGAGCCCTTGAGGAGTGGCGCCACTTCCTTGAGGGCGCGCAGCACCCAGTTGAGATCTGGACGGACCACAAAAACCTGGAATATTTCCGGAAGGCCCAGAAGCTCAACCGTCGCCAAGCTCGGTGGTCTCTCTACCTCTCCCGTTTCGACTTCTCGCTGCACCACCAACCGGGTCGCCTCATGGGTCGCCCCGACGCGCTTTCTCGGAGACCGGACCATGGAGTGCAGGACGATAACCAGGACGTTACCCTGCTTCGACCCGAGCTGTTCCACGTTCGGGCCACCGAGGCCCTGGTTATTGCTGGCCCTGAGGCTCCCCTCCTGCGCGACATTCGTGATGCGCTTGCTGGAGACCCCGACCTTGAAGAGCCCATTGCCCTGACTGCGAAGGAACTCCTCAAGGCCCGAGGTGTGCGGTCTGCCCGGTCTTCGGAATGGCGTATTGAAGGGGGACTCCTTTACTTCCGGGGGAAGATTGTCGTCCCCCGAGACAAGGACCTCCGCCGACGCATCCTGGAGCAGCACCATGACACGCGCGTTGCAGGCCATGCTGGTCGTTTCAAGACCCTGGAGCTCGTGTCTCGGAACTACTGGTGGCCCCAGCTGTCGCGCCATGTCGGTCGGTATGTCGCGACTTGTGACTTGTGCTGCCGCACCAAGGCGCTTCGTCAACTGCCGATCGGTGAGCTCCACCCCACAGAGATCCCAGAAGAGCGCTGGCACACCGTGTTGGTCGACTTTATCGTCGAGCTTGTGAGGGGAGAAGGGCCCAGGAGCCAAGTCGATAACAAACCTGGGGATCAGAGATCCCCAGCGGACTACCTATATACAAGAGGTGACGTAAGATATGACGTAAGTGAGCACAGCATGATGTCTTGGAGACAGAGAACCTCTGCCCAGGTCAGAAGACGTCATAGCTGTGGAGTCCCCTGACATCACCCCCTCTTCAAGATTCGTCGTCTCGACGAAGACCAAAGCCCAGTAGAATGAACGATCCTTCAAAATCCTGGATCGCCACGGAAGAGTAGGTTGCCCTGGGAGTCAATCCGCGTATCAGACGCAGACACTGCACCGCCTCGCCGTGCCGTCTGTGGTCGACGTCCCCTTTCAGGTCGAATAGAATCAATGGCCATAGGCGAAGGAGCTACTGAACGTGGAGAGGGGGATGGGACGGCAGTGGGCATGGCCACCGAGGGGGCATAAGGAGTAGAGCTGGGGCGGGGAGTAGGAATAGGGGACGCCATTACCTGCGTAGGAATAGAGATGGTGGCAGGGTTATGGGGTAGGGAGTGAGAGGCGGGGTAGGAAGACTCCTGTGGTGCAAATCGCACCCCAGACTTCCTTGGCTGTGTAGCGGCACCTGGGTGTGGCGGAGCACTGGCCGCTGGAGGGGGCGGAACCGGAGCTGGTGGCTGAGACGGACGGACGGGGTGTGCGCGCTTCTTCAGCGGGCGAGCGCCCTCGCCAGAAGCGTTCAGCAAAACCGGCACCGGGCCAGGAGGGTGAGGGGCAGGGTCCCCGGAAAGGCGTGACGGACCTTTCTTCTTAGAGCGGATACGCTTACGCATGAAACGCTTCCCAAGCGCAATTGGGCGCTTCACCGATTTGCTGGTCGGTACCACGGATAGATACACGGCGCTCCAAGGGGGAAGCCTTATCAGTATAGGCTCGAAGTTGGGCGCCGGAGATGTCGTGTGACTGATGGAGACCCTTACCACCACGGCCAACGATATGCCCGACGACCGACTCAGGCACCACAAGCGTACACGAGTAGCGGGACGGTGAGTCCTCTGCAGTAGGGAGGGTTTCAGCGAGTGGTATGGCGGTGTGGCCGACAGCGATGATGGCAGGGGTAGGGGCTGGGGTTGAAGGTGCAGAGCCCCAGCGAGCACCATCCCAGGAGAAGCGCCAGGCATGCCCTCGGGGAGTAGAGGCTGCAGTGTCTCCAAACTCAAGACGATCAAGACGGTCGTGGACGCGCTGTAGTTCGCTTCGAAGGAGACTGCAGTAGGAATAAAGGTCCTGAGGAACTGCGGGGGTTGCCATAGCAAGGGAGGTGTGAGGTCGATGGTAGGATGAGGGCAGAGTAGGAAGTAGGGTGGTCGGCTGGGGCTAGGAGAGTGCCAGAGTCGAATAGAAGGTTTGTTATGCTGTGAGGGGAGAAGGGCCCAGGAGCCAAGTCGATAACAAATCTGGGGATCAGAGATCCCCAGCGGACTACCTATATACAAGAGGTGACGTAAGATATGACGTAAGTGAGCACAGCATGATGTCTTGGAGACAGAGAACTTCTGCCCAAGTCAGAAGACGTCATAGCTGTGGAGTCCCCTGACAGAGCTTCCCGAGGCCCATGGATACGATGCAGTCATGGTCGTTGTCTGTGCCCTTGGGAAGAGAGCGCACTTCATGGAGTGTCACACCACCATCGACGCGGTTGGTGCTGCTCGGCTGTACTACCGGAACGTCTGGCGCCACCATGGCCTGCCAGAGAAGTACATCTCGGATCGTGGCACCCAGTTCATCGCAGAGTTCACGCGCGAGCTTTGGCGCCTCGTTGGGGTCACCCCAGCCACTTCTACGGCCTACCACCCGCAGACCGATGGCCAAACGGAGCGTGTTAACCAGGAACTCGAGCAGTACGTCCGGCTCTTCACCAATTACAAGCAGGACGACTGGGATGAGCTGCTACCTGCAGCGGAGTTTGCGTACAACAACCACATGCACTCCTCCACGCAGCAGGTACCGTTCATGATGGACACTGGTCGGCTTCCACGGATGGGCTTTGAGCCCCACGCTGCACGCTCTAGGTTGGAGGCTGTGAACGAGTTCCACGATCGGATTGCATCAGGGGTTTCCGAGGCGAAGGCAGCACTTGTCAAGGCCAAAGCAGAGTACAAGCAATACTATGACCGCCGGCGGACACCAGCTCCAGACATCAAGGTTGGTGACCGGGTGTGGGTTGATGCTTCAGATATCCGCACCACCCGCCCTTCGGTGAAATTCTCCCACCGGCGTATCGGCCCCTTCAAGGTTCTGAAGGTCGTCGGTAATGGTGCCTTCAAACTGGAGCTGCCGCCCCGGTACTCTGCCCTCCACCCTGTCTTCCCTGTCGTGAAACTTCAGCTTGTGGAAGCCGATCCATTCCCCACTCGCCCCAGACACGAAGAGCCGCCACCAGTCCTTGACGTTCCTGGCGACAAGCAATGGGAGGTCGAGGAGATATTGGATGCCAAGATCCGCTATGGGAGTCTATGGTACTTTGTTCGCTGGAAGGGTTATGACCCGTCCCATGATCAATGGGTGAAGCACTCTAATGTCTTTGCCCCGGACGCTGTCGCTGCTTTCTACCGCAAATACCCTTCCAAACCTCGCTCCATTGCTGTTGCTGCCTTCGATTCCCTTCCCTTCCGTGACCGCTCGTCAACTCCAGCTCAGGTGCGATCTATGCGTCGAGGCGCCGCATTCCAAGGGGGGGATGATGTCAGGGGAACTCCCTCTTTTGGCACTACACAGCCACCTATGACGCAGGCCTCCTGCAGATTTCCCACTTTCCCGTCAAATCCCCAAAGCCCTATGTCATCGTGGAGTAAGGCATGTGACTTGGCCCGGGATCATTGCCGATTGCTCCGAGCTTGTGGGAACTAGTTACTATATGTTTACTGCACCTAGCGTGGGAATCCTCAGCCTTTCTTCTCTTTGGATTCTCCCTCGCTAGGTGCGGTGTGATGTATTCTTAGTAGCCTCTTAATTAACTTTGGATTCTCCCTCGCTAGACCCTCGAGACATCTCGGGTCCTAAAGGTTGCCCTTACACTTCTACTACCATGACACCAAACGAGGCATGGTTTGAGACAGGTTCTTATAAAGTATGTACTCACTCCACCGAAAAGGGTGAGGCTTGGTAATGACACATATTGTGATGCAGTCGGAACTGGAACCATCCGTCTATCTTGCAAAACAAAGCGAGGGATGTCTGATGTCTCTCTACGTGCATTACATGTCCCATCCTTTGGTATCACACTTGTCTCAGTGCAACAAATGGCTAAAAAGGGATACAATTGCATGTTCGAAGCAGATGTCTGCATTGTTTGAAACCCAAAAGGGCAAAGAGTGATTGAAGCCAAGCATCGGAAGGGACTGTACCACATTGTCTATACTCCTTTGAGTGAAGATCCACATGCACTATTTGCTATGGATATCAATCATCTTCATCGAATATCTGGTCATACAAATTTCCAACTTTTACAGAAATCTGTTGCTAAAGGCCAACTTGGTGAAATTACATCCTTGACAGGAATCCCCAAATTCTGTGAACCCTGTGTTCTTGGGAAAATGAAGAAATTACCATTTTCCAAAAGTCAAACCAAAGCTCGTGGTCCTTTAGATATTGTATCATCTGATGTTGGTGGTCCAGTAACGGCTGAAGGCCCAGGTGGAATACGCTACTGGGTGGTCCTTATAGATCATCATTCCTCTGAGGTGTGGATCCTATTTGCCCAAAAGAAATCCCAAGTCTATTCGAAACTCAAAGAATGGCGAAAATCTACTGAGGCTCATTTTCGTGCTCAAATTGCTAATTGGGAATTCTGTGAGGGCTGGACTCGATTCTTTCGCACAGATGGGGGTGGTGAATTCACGTCTCATCAAATGGAAACAGAATTCAAACGTCTAGGCATCATCCATGAAACAACAGCACCTTACACTCCAGAGCAAAACGGAGTAGCAGAGCGAATGAATCAAACACTTGTTTCCAGAGCTACAACTATGTTGATTGCCTCACGCCTTCCTCGTAAATTTTGGTTCTTAGCAATGCGAGCAGCTGGTTATACTGTGAATAGAACACCTACTTCAGCACAGGAATTTGAGATCCCTCATGAGAAACTTTTTGACCGTCCAATAAACATACGACACCTGCATCCCTTTGGCTGTAGAGCTTATCCTCTGATTCCTAAAGAAAAGCGTCAAATTTGGCGATAAAGCAAAGCGTTGCATTTTTGTTGGCTACCATGAAAACAGTAAAGCGTATGACTTGCTAGTAATCAACAAAGATGGTTCTTATGGTGAAACCATCACATCTAGGCATGTTCGGTTTGATGACCAGGAACTTGATTCACCTATAGAACCAAAGCTTGAGGCACCTGCTACATCTAGGAAAGAATATGAGGATTTTGCTCAGACACTGCGGAAGAGGTCTACCCCATATTATGGTGATGATGACGATGATGGTGAACTGGACACTTTGCCTCACCCAATACCAGGTTCAGTGGGGGATAATCTAAGTCAGGCTGATCCGCCGTCTATTGTCCATCCATCAAATAGGGGAGCTCCACCATTGCGCAAGGTCGCAGGTGTACGACAAGAACCTACTAGGCGGTCAACACGTCCACACGCAAGGGCACAACATCCCACTGCTGAGTACGACAGAATAGCTGAAGGACCACAGCATCAGTCAAAAGCTCAGCGTGATGCAGAGAATGCAGCACGTAAACAGGCGAAAGAAAATGAAGCTTCTGTCGAACCAGACATTGAAGTCCCTCATGCTCCAGAGGCAGTCTTGCTTGCTTCTCTAGATGACGCTATTGAAGAAGCCTTTTTAGCTCAGAACCCTCTTGACCCTTCTAGTTGGAAAGAAGCATTGCAGGGTCCTAATGCTGAACATTGGAAAGCTGGACTTGAAGAGGAACTTGCTGGTTTCCGAGCAAATGATGTCTATGATGTTGTTCCCATACCAGACGGTGTCAAGCCTATTAAATCAAAAGTGGTTCCCAAAGTCAAAGTGGATGAAACAGGCAAAATTGCTCGTTACAAAGTCCGAATCGTTGCCAGAGGAGATACTCAGAAAGAAGGTGTTGACTACAAAGAAGTTTTCGCGCCCACTGCCAATCTTGAGTCTGTTCGCATCATTTGTGCTCTTGCTGCCAAATATGACTTAGAACTGGATCAGCTGGATGTTTCACAAGCCTACCTCAATGGTAAACTGGAGGAAGAAATCTACATGATGCCTCCAGATGGTGTTGAAATTCCAGAAGGTCACTGCTGGCGACTCAAGCGTTCATTGTATGGTCTTAAACAAGCTGGGAGAACTTGGAACAGGACCTTTAACACAGAGATTCTAAAACTCGGATTTCATCGCTTGAATTCAGAGACCTGCCTTTATGTTTATAAAGAAGGCAAACAAACTTGTTTTGTTGTGGTCTATGTTGATGATCTTCTTGTTGCTGCCTTCTAAAGAATTCTCTTCCAAAGTCAAAAGAATGCTTTCATCTACTTTTAAGATGCGAGACGTAGGTCCAGCCAAATACCTCCTTGGGATCGAGATCATTCGAAACCGTAAGAAGCGCACCATTGCACTGAACCAGCGTCAGTATATTGACAAAGTCCTTTCTCGCTATGGCATGACAGACTGCAAACCTGTATTCACGCCTATGTCTACTGGAACCCCGCTCACAGAGAATGACCCTGATGACGACAGTATCATTACCCATATGGCTATTGTCGAAGGTGGATCTATTGTTCCATATCAAAGTGTAATCGGGTCTGCTATGTATGCCATGCTAGGTACTCGACCAGATCTTGCATACAGTGTAGGAGTACTTGGTCGATTTAGTGCAAAACCAAAGAGAATTCATTGGGCAGCAGCAAAACGACTTCTTCGATACCTCAAAGGCACCCGTCATTGGGAACTTGTATACAACGGGGCTGACATCAGCATGGACATGGAATTTCTGGGATACAGTGATGCCAATTGGAATGGAGACAGAGATACATCTCGTTCTACTTCTGGTTATGTGTTCATTGTCAACTCTGGAGCAATCGGATGGTCTAGCCGTCGGCAATCCATGGTCGCTCTATCTTCTACTGAGAGTGAATACATTGGACTTGCAAATGCAGGACAACATCTAGCATGGTTAAGATCCTTTTTTGACGAACTAGGTCAACATCAGAGAAATCCCACTGAGTTGAGATGTGATAATCGAGCTGCCATTATTCTGTCGCAGGATCCACAATACCGCGCTAGGACTCAGCATATACAAAGAAAATATCATTTTGTTCGTGATGACTTGGTTCGCACTGGAGAATGTATTGTCTTGTGGTATCCTACAGATGAAATGGTGGCCGATATTTTCACAAAACCTTTATCTCATGACAAGCACTCCAAATTCTGTCTATCTATGGGACTACGGCCTGGGTCGAGTGGGGGTGTCAGAATATGAATTATTCCGGGTAGCCGCCCCGCCGCTCCCGCCCTTGATAGATATCCGATACTTATCATACAGCCTTCTTCTTACATATAAACCGTGCTCGTCTGTCCACCACCCTCAGTCTTTCATCCCACATTGCGGGAGACTGAGGGTGAGTTCTCTATCTATCTACCTACTTGTATTTACTTACTCATTGTATAGTTATTGCGCCTTCCGCGCATTTTCAGATTCTGTTACAAGAACCCGTTGAGCCACCAGCAACAGTCGACGCAGTAGTCGAGGAGCCAGTGGTCGAGACTGAAACGCACAATGCTCCAGAGGAAACAGCGACCTTACCCGATGACTCCGAAATGGTAACTGACCAACCGCAAGCCCAAACAGAGCCAGTTGATGTGGTCGACAACGCCGAGGCCGTGGCCCAACCTCCATCCAAGCCAGCGTCACGAGCTTCAGACAGTGCCAGTGCCCCCGCAGCCGAAGAAGGCATGTCAACTCGTCGTATGCTTTCTATTGTTTCTCCAAACCATTTCTCAACGACGAAAGGTTCATCCCGTCGTCGTCCTTCCATCACTACAGCTCTTCCACCTCCCCCTGCGAAGAAACGTGGGCGTCCACCAAAGAATGTCGAACCCGAAGTAGAAGCCGAGCAGGAGTCTACTCCCGCACCTACAACGAACGAACCGACGCCCGCAATGGAAGAACCCCAGCCGGAAGAGGAACCCCCACTGTCTGCCCCCATTCGCCGCCGCGAAGGTAGTTTCCATTTTTTGAGCCCGGATCTTCCCGACTGATCTCAGACACTGAGGACGTAAAACCCCGTGAATTTCCCTTAGCCGTTGTGTGAATTTGATGATTCACTGCATTTTCAAGGGAATTCGAATTCACGTAGTTGAACATTCACTTACCTGATTCACGTAGCTTGTATGGGTCCTGTCAAGTACGTGAATTTCCCCTGAACATATCGTGAATGAAATGTGTGAATCCGAGCTTGGACTGATATCCGAACTCCGTGAAATTCCCTCAAGAATCAAGTGAAGTAATAGAGAGTTTGCGGTGAGCCGCCAGAAGCCACCTGGTGGCTCCGACGGCATGCGGATTGGAGCGGCTACGTCATGTGGCGGCTCGTTCAGCGGCTCATCGCGCGCGGTCCTTAGCACAATTTTGAGGTTGGGTACCTTGCATACTTGACTATACCTTCAGCCAATGAGAGTTCGTTGTCCAAACGTGCATAATTGTTTTGAATTGAAGCAATTTCCAGCGTCAACCGAAGTCTTCGGCTCGAATGTGCGATAGCGTCAGATTTTCAGATCCAATTTTCTTCGTGTGTGTATGGTTCAATATGTAGATGACTAAGTACTAAGAATACACTCACAAAACCAAATTTGAACCAGTCTTACCAGCCGCCAAACGAGCCGCCAGACAGCATAGCCGCTCCAATCCGCATGCCATTAGAGCCGCCAGGTGGCTTCTGGCGGCTCACCGCAAACTCTCTAATATACCCTCAAATTGGCCCAAAAAATGACATCCCAAGCTCCGGGACCATTCCTTGAAATTCACTCAACAACCCCGTGAAATTCATGCGGTCAAAGGTGGCCCGAGCAAGGTACATGGTTCTGGTCATTAGTACTGGTTATTTCCACATAAGGTAAAGACAGTCAATGCGACTGTAATTAGGGAACTTTGTGACTTAGAATCAAAATAGTAGAGTAAATAGAATGTCAGAGTATTAGCGCAACAACAACTTGAAACAATCTGTAGAAGGAAGGCAACAGAGAAGACTGGTTGGCCCAAGCGGCAAATTAGCATTTTCACCCCTTTTGACTTGATTTTCATGGACTTTACAAGTGAAATATAAGAGTATTGTACGTGAATAGGAACCAAGTGAATCCTTTTTTCATGAGAACTTCACATGAAATTCACTTCAAAACTAAGTGAATGAACCCCATGAAACGTTCCATTCACTTAGTCCAACTACGTGAATTGAACTGGGTGAAATTCACAACTTCCCAGTGAAACTCACCTGGTTCTCGGATGAATTTCCCCCGAAAATGAGGTGAATCAACTAGGTGAAATTCACGGGGTTTGCCGGCCACAGTGAGAGATCACAGGGAAACGCAAAGCATCTTATTTTGGCGGTGTGAATTCACCCCGTGCAAGCAAACGACCTCGAGAGAAGTCAGAACCGGTCGACGACGATGAGCAGGGTATTCTGCTTCTTTGTCCTTCTCTCTCAGAAAACTCACATCTCGATCAGGCGCCGGACCATCTGCACTTCGTCGTCGCACAACTGGCCGGACTGAAGAACAGGTCGCGCTCAAGCGCTTTCAAACTGTTATCAATATGGTACATAACCAAATTTCACAACACCGGAACGGGAATATTTTCCACAATCTGATCAAAGTGTCCGAAGCGCCCGACTACCACGATATCGTAAAACGACCGATAGACCTCAGAACAATCAAGGCGAAAGTCAAGGACGGTATCATTGGCAACTCGCTTGAGTATCAGCGGGATATATATCTCATGTTCGCCAATGCCATGATGTACAACCGACCGGGTTCCGATGTCCATGCTATGGCAGAAGATGTGGGTTTACATTTTTCTGTGCCAGTACTCTGCTAAAAGACATGTCAGATGATGGTCGAGAGCGATAGCCATATCAACACTTTTAGGCAAACAGAAGGATTCGTGAAGAGCAGATGATTTGATTTGTGTACTTTTTCGGGATGAAACTCAGTGTGATATGCTTGTTTCATGTTCGGATGCGAGATAGTAAAACTTCAATATACAATTGTACCAAGCGTCTATCTCGAGTTCGTGGGTATGCCATGCATGTCTGTGTGGGAGGTGAATTGTGGTCAGGGTCAAGATTTCGATTTTTCCAATCTACGTAAATAGCTGGTATGAAAATTGATCAATATATGATAGGCGGAACGGGCAGGTCATCCGGAACGTGAGTCCAGCGGGGAAACGAGGTCAGCAAGTTCTCCCGCGTCCATTCATGAATCTTGGTAAAATTCTTGCATTGATGTGGGACACGAAGTCTCACCCTGGTTTCGTTGACGGTCGGGTTCCACTCCCAACTTGAGAACCGAGTCGGCAAAAATAAATACTCTGAATGACACGCAAATGAACAGTTGACTCACACGAGGACGCTTGTGTCCACATTGCACATTATACCTTGCCGAATGCGCTCGACACAGTGATCAATGTAGAATTGTCGTGAACTGACTCCGTGGATAGTGTGCATACCCCAGTTGGGGTAGTGATTTGGGTGCAGCGCCTGGCGGATTTGATTCTGCGGTACCTATAAATATGAATCCAAACGTAGAAGACGCATATCCACTTAACCAAACAATGTAATTGATGATATACTTCCAACTCGGCCATGTAGTAGCCTGGATCACCCGCAATGGGCGAAGTCCTGTTAGGAAATTTCATGGCTTCGCTGCGGGGCAATCGCAAAACTGAGTCTGCGAAACGGCCAACATTCGTGAATTGTACAATGAAACTTCAAAGTGTTTGCCCACAACGAACATTTTTGAAGATCATCCCATGCCTGATCGACTGCGGGAGACGGATCCTAGAAGAAAGTATAATGATATAATCGTGCGGGAAGACTTGTATGACTTCCTCCAAAATGCCATGAACAGGAGCTGTTGACGTGTAGTAGTAAATGTCGACGGTAGGACTGTGGACTTGTGGCATACTATACAGCTTCGGGGAAGCGACTCGTTTGCGAGGCAAAGCCCCAATGAGCAAGAGGGTTGTCTCCAAGAATATGATGAGAAGGAGGACTAAAGTGGTGCGTGAAATTTTTGAGGGCGCCGGAGCAGCAGTGAACCCGTCGCCATCTTCAACGGATAGTCGCTGGTACATTGTGAAGCAAATGCGAGCCAATGACTTCTACGAAGCAGGCCAAGGTATTCGGAGGTTTTTCGCTCAATTTTGTATTCAGTCGCTTCACTCGCTTGTTCAATAATTGAATATTATCTTGTAGCGAGTCTAAGCGAACGTTTCGTCGTGGAGTCACCTAGAGTCACCTGAGGTGCCTCGCGTCACCTCGCAGGCTCGCAAGACAAAAACTGTAACACATGTGAATGCACCACCACATATAAGACGGGGGGACTGTACAAAGGTCAAATCACTCAATCTAACCCAGTGCTAGTATGAAGTTCACCGTCATTTTCTCCACTCTCCTCGCTGTCATCGCGGGTGTCTCTGGGCTTACAGTTCCCGATGTATCGTCCCCTGCTGGAGCTGACGGTTCGTGTCTATGTTCCTTTGTTGAACTACCAGTGCTCATCTCAATTTGCCTGATAGTTGTCTCCGTGAGTGTCTTTGGGTTCTAAAGGCAATCGCTTTACCACTCACCTACTTTCCCATAACTATCAGGTGGACGTCTCTGATGTGCAGGTTATTCGTTTTTGTTTGATACTCTCTCCTAACCTCTCGTCAGCTCGGCAACGGCTGCATTTGAAAGGGCCAACGTCAACGGTTGACGAAAGTGATAGTCAGTGTTTCAATCCACTGGCAGCGCCTTATTCCAAGATTACGACGTCTTCTTCAGCGAGGTACACTTGGACTGGGCTGTACCACGATGGTAGTCCGAGTCGGCGTTGGCGCATGGAAGGAGAGTTACATATAAATAACTTAAGGCATAGACTTTGAGCGTGTCAGTTTGCAGCAAACGCAAATCGCTTGTTCCGTTATTTCAGAATTGTCAAGTTTTGGAAGTCATCAAGTAAAGGTTTGAGTTGTGTCACTTGAGTAAAAACGGAGGATGTTCAAGTTGGCTGGGTGCAGGTTGCGCGATGACACTGCCGACGACAGCCCAATTCCGACAAATCCGAAAAGTCAACGCCTTTCACGAAGAGTATGATAATGTAGGTGCTTGGCGCCAGGCGGGGTGGTGATACCTTCGAAACGCGAATTAGCGGGGGGACTAATTGCTTTATCAGTTCTATGAACACATTGCGTTGTACAGATACAGGATATAAAGAATACATGAAAGACTATGGTGCGCATCGATTACAGCCGTTTTGGAAACAATATACGGGTTTTGATTGAGTGGTGCTCGTTCGTTTGTGCTTACGTTTGTTGACGATTCTGTCATCGGCAAAGCCGGGAGCACACTTTGTGGGGCGCTGCCGTACCACATCAAGTGCCGCTGGTCCCTTGTTTTGGCCCTTGCTCGCAAGCCATGGCCGTGTCAAGCTCTGGGCAAGTAGCAGCTGAGTCAGTTCTGTTAACCCCCTGTTTTTTCCTGGTGTTCTTTGGGTGGCGGAAGCGAAAATCAGATTCGGCTGAAGTGGAGCTGGTGACGGGAAGCAAAACAAAGGTAAGCACAAACGAATGATCAAGACCCGTATATTGTTTCCAAAACGGCTGTAAACACCACCAAATAAGTCCCATCATTGATGGGATCAGTGATGTCTCAAATCGACGAAACAAAAATTTTCATATTTTATATTGCCTTTCGGGCAGCGGAGAAGGGTTACAGCCGTTTGCAAAATTGATGACAGTTGGCCAAAAAAAAACATATATAAACAGCTTTTTGATCGGCCTGGTTCCCCGCCCCGTTTCCGCATGGTTCTTGAGGGCACACATCGATATTTTAACTAAACGCTATCCCCCCAACGCTGGTGCCAGGCACGTGGCCTCGGATCTCCCGCATCAAAGATGCATCACACGCTGTCAGACGACTTCCTCGCAATCTCCAAGTCCGTTTGCGAGCGCCTAACGCGTCGCCGACGCTGTCCCGCCCTCCCGATGCAGTCAGGAGCTCCAACTCAGTAGATACAATTGAAAATAAATGTATTTCAGACTTGTCTTCGCAATTTAGTTTCTGCAAGACTTCAAAAGCTTGAAGGGTCAGTTTCGGACAGAAAACTCGGTGCCGACGTCTCGAAAATGGTTGGTGATGTACGGCGCTTCAGTAAATCAAGCCGCCGTCGTGAAACAACTTGGGCGCGCAAGGGAGATAAGCAGGCTCAAAGATACACGCGCAACACTATGGGTTTGTACAAAGCCGATGAGAATGTTCCACCTGAATAGACGGGACAGCGTCGGCGACGCGTTAGGCGCTCGCAAACGGACTTGGAGATTGCGAGGAAGTCGTCTGACAGCGTGTGATGCATCTTTGATGCGGGAGATCCGAGGCCACGTGCCTGGCACCAGCGTTGGGGGGATAGCGTTTAGTGATATTTTAGAAGTTAATATACCATACTACTACTTTAAACCAGGCTAAACGGCTCAGTGGAAGGCTCAAGAGGGTCATTTGACCAGCAAAATAGTGGTTTTTCACCACTCTCTCGCTAATCATCGCCTTCTCGGGGCTCAGCTTGGAAGTTCAACAATAAAGTTGACTTCGTCGTTCAACCGGCTCTTACTGGGCGCCTATCGGGCGCTTATTCAAGACTATCAGTCCACTGACGCAATGCCGCGGCCTTGCGGTAAGCTCATCATTCAACAATGCACAACACCGCGCTTCTTCATCTCTTCCACATCGTCGCGCTCGACCCTCTTCTCTCTGCTGCTATCCTCGTACTTTGAGCTCTTTCCCACACCTCTGTGCCCATCTCTCCTCTCATCTTGTTCTCTCCACCATGCCTGGTCGTGTCGTACAATATCAGGTCAAACTGGCCGCAATGAACTTTTTTGAAAACGACATTCTCCCTTTGGAAGATATACTCGCTGTATGCGGCTTCTCGGAATCGACCTTCTGGCGTACCCGTAAGCTCTGGCGCGAAACAGGCTGGGTTGAGAAACCTCAGAGTCATAACCGCGGTCGTCGCAGAATTCTACATTGAGACGACATCGACTCCATCATGACCCTGATTCAATTGCGCCCCGACTGGTTTCTCGATGAGCTGCTCAAGATGCTCAAGCATAATCGCTTCATTTCTGTCCACTTCACCACCATCTTTCGCGAGCTGGAGCGTCACAATGTGTCTCGAAAGAAGCTGAAGAAAGTCGCGTCTGAAAGAAAAGAGACATTGCGAAATGATCACATCCGCCGCATGTCACAATACCCTCCAGAGTATCTCGGTTTTTTGGATGAAACTTCGAAGGACGACCGGACGTACAGCCGCAGATACGGGAGGGCAAAGAAGGGGCAACGGGCAAAGATGAAAGAGAAATTTGTACGAGGTGTGCGGCTGACGGGACTAGGGTTGTTAACACTGGATGGAATGGTGGCTGCTCGTGTAGTTGAGGGATCAATGGATCGGGAGACGTACCTGGGGTTCATTGAACACAATGTGGTGCGTCGTCGAATGATTTCTTCCTTTTTTTGTTGCTTACTTGAAACAGATGCCCCTCACGACTCCGTTTCCGGGCCCTCTGTCGGTTCTTGTCATGGATAATGCTCAAATACATCACGGTGAAGAAATCCTCGAACTGGCTGAACACTTCGGTGCGTATTTATGATATTCATGCTCGAAATTCAATGTATATTCATCAATTCAGGTGTTCGGATCGAATACCTACCCCCTTACTCACCGGATTTCAATCCCATCGAAGAGGCGTTCGCCCAGGTCAAGGCATTCATTCGAAGGAACTCGGAGGTGTTTGCGGAATCGATTGGTGCGGCGGGAATTTTTGATATGTTGCTCGCGATGCAGGCGGTGGGGCCATCTGATGCGGAGGGATACTTTATTCATGCGGGATATGTATAATGAATTCATGTTGTTGTGAATGTACATTGCACGGTCCAAGAAAATACAGCTCAAGAAAAAAAGCACAACAGCACTCGCAAGTCCGTAAAAGTCATCAAATCGCCACCGCCCACTTCCGAACAGCCTCCCGTAGTTGTGCGATCTGCCCCAACAAGAATTTCATCTCTTTCAAATCTTCAATTGACACCAGATAGAAAATGTCGGTGTCCTGGTACCCGTTCGCTGTCAATTTTGTCGAAATATCAGCGCTAAGACCGTAGAAAATACAAAATTCGTCAATTGAGCTCGACGGCCCGACTTGAGTGTTCGGAGGAAGGAGCATGAGATTAACGGGAGGGGCAGGAGGAGCGGCAGCTGCTGGAGGATTTTGTCCGCCATTCATCATACCAAAAAGCGCGTCGGGGAGAGAAAAATTGATGATGGGAGCATTCGATTGAGGTTCTTTAGCGGCGAGACGGCGCTGCAACAGCGTACGCGGTGCGACTTCTCCTTCCTTTGTCTTGCCGCGGAATAATGGAAGGTCGGGTGGGGTGAGGAGATCGGCGGAACCTTGAGCCTATCAAGCCGAAATATCAACCAAATGTTGTATCGTCAGACCATAATCAAAAAATTTACCCAAGCGGCAGCCCATGCCTCATAAGTGGGGGTTGTGTAAAGTTATGTGTTCCCTTGTTTCTCCTAAAATCCAACAGTAATCGCTACCATCGTTGACATTGCACGTCCACTTGGCCCGAAGCTGACCAATCTTGTTATTGATTTCGATGTTGGCGGCAGAGATCCCTTTCTCCGACGGGATCTGTCAAAATATCAGCATCGTGGTGAGAGCGGTCAGGCCGGCTCAAGCTGTAGACTCACTTTCGATTTCTTCTTAGGCTTGGTGGCGGGCTCAGAGTCAACGTCATTTGAATCACCATCACACTATGTACAGACAAATAAATTAGAGAGGTACGGTAAGATCAATCGAGACGTACCTCGAGCACAACATGAAAATTGATTTTTGGATCCTTGCCCTTCGCGCCATTGGCAATCATAGTCGTGTAGTCCGTCACGTTGAACAGCCGTACAAAAGTAGAAACATGTCGGGGGACTTGGAAATGGCATTCAAGATCTTGAAAAGACGGCGTAGAGGGAAGCTTTGCAATTTGGGAGACTTTATCGACCAGGGAGCGAGCGAATGTTCCGTAGGCCAGGCCGGATGTGATCATCAGCATGGCGGAGCCTTCCGCTGCGCGTTTGTTGGCTTTCTTAGAAAATTCTTTGCGGGAATACACGGTGACAGTGACGGTGATTTCGACGTCGATGGCTGGATTGACGGTCGCTGGTACAAAGAAAGGTACAAAGAAAGGCGAGAAAATATAACAATAGAGCACGGTACCTTTTGTTTTGGCTCGTTTCTTTGGCGGTGCTTCCTCCTCCTCTTCTTCATCTTCATCTTCTTCATCCTCCTCCTCGTTGCTATCCTCCTCCTCCTCCTCCTCCTCCTCATCGCTATTCTCATCATCTCCCTCTTCCCCAGCATTCTCCCCGTCACCTTCCTCCCGGGAAGTGCGCTTCGCAGCCGCTTTTCGTGTCGCAACAGTTTTGGCCAGATTGATCGGAAACTCAGACTCGTCTTCGTTATTTGCAGGGTCGTCAGATGTAGCAGTGGATGCGTTAGGAGGTATAAGGGTGTCTGAAGATGGGGCAGAGCTTTCTGTGGCTGATTTCTTCTGTCCTTTAGCGGGTTTCTTCTTCGGCGCCTGCTTTTTTTGGGGTGAGGATTTGGGTTTCTTCCGTGCTCTTTTCGGAGAAGCAGGGGTATACTTGGACTTGGTGGTGGGCTTCGTAGCTCTGTTAGAGCTTCTCGGGGGCATGGTAGAGCAGCAGAGGTGAGAAATCTGAGCGCGACAAGGTGGAAAAGACGAAGAAGCGCGTTGTTGTACATTGTTGAATGATGAGGTTAGCCGCCGCAAGGCCGCGGCATTGCGTCAGCCTTGAATAAGCGCCCGATAGGCGCCCGGGAAGGGCCGAATTGACGACGAAGTCAAGTTTTCTGTTGAACTTTCGCTTTGGGCTCCAGAAAACCAGCAATCAGCTAGATATTCTTCTAAATTGCCAGCTTTCATGGTCAAAACACCCTCCTGAGCCTTCCACTGAGCCGTTTAGCCTGGTTTAAAGTACACTAAGTGGACAAAAAAAATGTCCGATCGGTTTTTGGTCAATATCTCGCTGCCAAGGGGTATATTCATCATCAAATGACTTGTGAGAATGAAGGAGAGGCGAAAGTCGATTTTTGGGTACAATGGGTACATCAATATTGGCTGATCCGAAATCAAACAAGTCGGGAGACGGTTTAGCCATATTTTCAACTTGACTGGGGATGTTTTCTGAGGCAATCTGTGAATATAGAGTGAGAGATGGAACAAAATGGAGTAATTTTCTCGGTCAGACCATGTAAAAATTTGTAGCCGTTAAGCCGCTATAGGCTGAGCAAAAGTGTCATTTTCATCAAATTTCGGCAGATTCCGGTCAAAATGGCCGAAAATGGCCAATTTGCGGTCGATGTAGCACATTTCTGCCTGTATATTTTTGCATGGTTTAACTTGGAGAGCTACTTAGTGCATCCCGGGCCTTAGTCTGAGCAAACTGGCGGGGCCAATAAAGATCATTTGGGCAAGTTGAAAAATCGCGGATTGGGGATTCTGGCCGGCTTGATGGCGGATCGAAATCGTCTGCCAAACAAATCGACAGAAAAAATTCCCTTTGACCGTAAAAAGGGGCGCTCAATTCTTAGCTCGTCAGCTCGTCTCGTACAGAAAATAATTAATTTGCTGATGGATTGATCAAAATATGACGAGGAGTGGAGCGAGAGGCGGAGTGGGATCACCGTCTCATCAGCTCATCAGGTAATTAATTTTTTTCTAAACGAGACGAGCTGACGAGCTGAGAATTGAGCGCCCCTAAACCCACACTACAGTACATGTTATTTGAGGTCAAAAGGTGCTATCATTGTCGAGAACGGCACCGAATATCGATCGGACATTTTTTTTGTCCACTTAGTGTAGTAGTATGGTACATTATTGTCTAAAATAACGATCTATCCTCTCAAGAAGCTCGGAAAATGCTTCAGACATGCGCAAACGAGGTGGGGAACCAGGCCGATCAAAAAAGTGTTTATATATATTTTTTTCGGCCGACTGTCATCATTTTTGCAAACGGCTGTAAGTGAGTTGTTAGCAGTTCTTTACTGCATCTCCTTCCACCTATATGCTACTTGTATAGGGTGTAACTCATGTTAGGTTGTCTGCATTAGGAAATTGCGTAAGTGCACGTGCTTAATTGATTGATTGCATCAGTGATGTCTCAAATTGACCTGAGGAAAAAACTATTCATTGTGAGTTTTTATCCAATCGAGAATCCCTCTTGAGGGATTGAACTACCATCTAATCGGAATGTTTTGGCAAGAGGATCAGAAACCTGGAGGCTCTGATCATGCGCGATAAATTTCGTTCTTGTTTGGTGGTGTTTAAGTGATGCGCACCATAGTACTAACACCATGGTGTATACATTTCTCCCATCTTCGTCAGTTGAACAGGATTCGTTGCACTAGAAATCAAGTTGGTGACGGTCTGGATGACTGGGGCCAACACCGGAGCGGTCGGGTTATTGACAGCCTGATCACGTTCGATCTTGCAAGCCATGAGTTCCGCGCGCTTCACAACGCCGTCAATGTTCGCCCCGACAAACTTCTTGAAACTGGCTTCATGGTTGCTGTTTGGTGCGCGGCCACGCAGCCAGGTCATGACCTCGTCACGGCTGAAAAGGCACAGCTGTTGCTCCAAGTCAAACTAGACCGTGATGAGTTGACGAGCTACGATTGCTGATATAGCACAAACCTCGGGTTCTGTCAGGCTTCGTCCAATGGCTAGAATACCTGACGTCAAGATACCCTCCGTAAAGATGGGTCCCAGGAAGTTCTGCATATTCGGATTGAGGCGGAAGGGAACAATATCGTTTGTCGCAAAGATAGGCAGCTGTTGCGAGAGCCCTGCAAGGTGTTGAGCGCCAGCTGAATCAGGAGGCGATAAACGCTACCTGGAACCAACTCCGTCATAGTCATTTGACCTGTTGTGCGTGACAGCAAAAAGCGATACGGTGTTCGGTGGGTGAGTGAGAGCGTATATGTCATGAAACTACAAGAAGCCAGTTGCAACGCAAACTGCTTTCGCATTCGCCACAGTTCGCCTGGTCCGTCCATGGTGCGTATCATATACTGGAACAATATGTTAGCGTCCAGACCGGAATGTTGTTTCATGGTGATTACCCTGGTTAGTACATCTTCAGGAACCATCTTCGTGGCAACCTCGTCGTAAATATCTTTTTTGAGGGTGAGATATTCAGCCTTTCCAGGCTAGAAGCAGACAATGAAAACCACTCTTTGCAAGTCTTTGTTCAACGTACCTGCTGCCCAGTTTGTTGCATATATTCGCGCATAACCATCTTGCCTTTTTCGCCTGCAAATAGGAAGGGGTCTTCCTTTGCAAAGCCTTGTTCTTCGCAGTAAAGATCGTAGATATCCCCAAGCGAGACGTAGCTTGAATCGGTCTGGAAAAGCCGCAAATTGGGGCTGAAGGAGACGACGGCGGGAATGTGGAAAGAAAGGTTGCGCTTCCGACTTTCTTTTTTCCGCGTAAGCGCTCTTTAGTCATCGATGAGCACATAGAGGATGATTGTGACAGACAACCTGACCCGTTGAAAGTGCGGAATATCTGCATGACTCGTTCTTCTCTGCGCGAGTAACGAGTAGAGTTTAATTGAATCGAGAACGCGGTCTTGGAGTTGTCGGTCCCATGAATCGTTATGCGCTTCCAGGTGATCCCATGCGTTCGACAATTTTCGAATTTGGGGCCAAACCTCTGAATACGAACGAAATTCTGGTTGCTGTCCTTGTCCTTTGATGGAAGATCAGACTTGGTAACGGAGGTTGACTCGAACACAGACCTCAGTATACTGGCCAGGGACCTCTATCTCATCGACTTTGAGGAACTGGAATTCAGTAAGATAGTGACTCAGGGCATCCAATGGCTGAATTCGAGGTTTTGAATCGAGATTCCTCTCATATCGTGTTCTCCATTGCTGAAGTTTCTGGATATACTCGTAAACCGTTTGCTGGGGACTGAAGGCTTCGTCGAAATCCTTCTACAGGTTATGTCAGGCATCTGCTGTCGACAACCGATATTGAGCGCACCTTAATTTGTCCGCTGAGCGTCATTCCGGAACGGGATAGAGTCGTCACTGTGTTTTGATTCAACTGTCCGTCATCGTTGAGAGAGTTCATCCTCAGAACATAATTCTAAGCACAGTGAGTATCAAGTTCCGGAGCAAGCTGATGAAACAATAGCATACCTGAAGGGCATCCGATAATAACATGCACAGATGCCGGTACGTATCCTCTTCACCAGAAGACTTGAATTTACCTGCAACCTGATCGACGATTGTCTCCAAGCTCAGCACGAGCAAGGGGAAAGCTGTCTTGAGTAACTGAACGACTTCCTTCAGAAGCCTGGCGAGGGTATGTGCCATCGGAAGCTCCGAGCCCTGCACCAGTATTGGGCGGCCGTTGCGAGTCATCTCCCGCCGGCGGCATATGATGGTCACCATTAGTGGAAGCAGCGGATGCATCAGACTGCCGTGAAGGGTCCGCGGAAGCGGCCTGAGCCCGGGCTAAAGCAGCCTTTCTTTGCTCAATGGGGAAGGAGGGGTCGATGGTGATTATTTTTCTTTCGTCACACCCGTTGACCGCAGACTCGTCAATTAGTTCGGGACTCTATGCCTCACGTTAGCACTACCTACTGTATTAATTTGGGATGCAGAAAGACAATGAGTATTGCTCGAAGCCGGCTTTTGTGTCAATCCGTGAGAAATCAAGGAATTGGTGACTTTCTTATCGGGGATCCTGCTGCAACGGGGGAACTTTTTGCCTCAGAACAAATTCTGGTCAAAAGATCTTGATATTTGCTATGTTTCCTGGCGCATATGTGAGAGGATCCGGCGAAAGATGCGGTCGAACGGAAATGGACAAGATCATGCACGTGGAAGCGTGACAGCTGTTTGTTGACGCGTCTGTTTGTCACCTCTCTCCGTCTTCTCTGGCCAATCCTTACTGTCCAGTTCTCATGTGTACCGCGCAAAGTCCGACCGGGTCAAAGCCCATGAGAAGAGTCGACGAAAAGAAGCAAATATAGCGGCGGCACTGGCGGAGTACGAGCGGGAGCGCGTCAAGCCCGCCACCCTAGGCAAGCCCAAAAATATCTCGCAATTGTCATTCAAATACGATGACACTATCTCGACGAGTACAAGGTGGTCACAGTATTCGAGAAGCAAACCAAAAGCAGCAAAAAGTCCCCATCGTCACGGAGTGGGCACCCGTGCAGTTCATGCGCGAGTCCGCGGATCGAGGCTTCCCCCTCATCCTAATGAGATCAACGAGGGGAAGAGGGCGAAGGAAGCTGGGAAGGAGAAGAAGAGGGTCGAGCGGGAGCGAAGGAAGGAGCTGCGAGCAGAGATTGAGCAGGAGTGGGCTGAGATGAAGCACCAGCACAATGCTGCGGTCGAGAACTGGACTTCCGAGTGCTCCAAGCTGCAGGAAACTGGTTTGAGGAAGAAAGACCTGCCCCCGAAGCCGAAATTGGGCAAGAAACCGAAGCTGCCGGTCGTGGAGGATGAGGATGAGGACGAGGAGGACGAGCCAAATGAGAAAGGTGACGTGTGACATGCGTTCACCAAGGAACCGGAATTGTGACATTTGGGATCAATATTTTGTTTCGATCGTAGTACTACATTTCAAGTTAAAACTGGCCATAGCTTTATTGTATATCTACTTGTTGTATCTTCTAGTAGTTGCCTGAAGAACCTTGGAATTTTTGCGATACATTTGCTGGGCAGAGATCAAAAACATCAAAGCTGATCACCATCGAGCCTTACTACACTGTATTGAACGGTGTTTTTATCAATACAGAATAAGTGCTTACTTTGCTGCTTTGCGTTAATACAGTTGCGGCGAAATTAAATGCATTACCATAAAAGGAAATTTCTGTTAAATCAGGGCAACGCGGCCGAGTCATCGCAAGCTCAACATTGGTGTCGCCAATTCAGATGTTTTGGCGGTCAAAATGATCCATGGGAAAGTTAACTTGGGCTCCGATTGACCGATTTAGATTACAGTTTATTGCACCATTCTTGCTCAATCGTGATGCAAACGACCTACCTCATACTTGCATACTGCACTTAGAGACCTCCCATTGTATCATCAAGCTTTCTCCCGGCGCTTCCAAGTCAGAAGGGATGAAATAGTGAGATTTTCCTTTTATGGTAATGCATTTAATTTCGCCGCAACTGTAGCTACTTCAGAGGTGCTCTACTTTGATTTTGTTCGTCTCATTGTCTCGGGCTTTTGAATGAAGTTTTGGCGAGATGTTTTGAGGTGGTATTGAGCCGAGAAATCGGTCGTATCGGCACCCATGATCCCAACAGCTCCCACGGCTACTTTTTGGGACAATAGCGAGTTTGTGCGGAGCGGCAGCCGCCAAGAGGCGAGCGATCTCTGGATCGTGGGTTTATTCCCACGACCCCCCCCCCCCCCCCCCCCCCCCCCCCCCCCACAAATGGGGGTCCAGGTTTCTGAATCCGATTTTTCCCGGGTTTTTCAAGATCAAAACTCGACCGGAAACCAAGAAATTACACCACACCTTTTCTCAGCCAAAATATACTTTGAAAAAAAAAAAGTTTTTGAGAACCGTATAGGCCTAAATCTGGTTCCAAAAAGAGCCTTGTGTCTTTTTCAAGATTCTCGCTCACCTCTTGGCGGAGGGCACCCAGCGCTCAAGCCAATCTTTGATTTCTTACCCGGTGTTTGATTTCCTTGCCGAGCATGGCTGTAGTCCAAACGGGTCGATTCCCGAATTGTACTAAGGCCTCCGCCAATGAGAATCAAACGATTATCAAAGTTCTCGCGTTGTCAATGATTATCGCGTTGTTAATCGTCGGCAACTTGCGAAACAGCCTGAGTGGCTTGAGTGGCTATGAAAGGTCGTCCTTGGGCACAAAAAACCAAGCGCCAAATTGCCATAGGCACAATATGACAAGATGGATGAAATGCTAGACCTTCAATAAACTGGTTTTGTCATGTTGTCAACTGTAGCCACCAAACTTCTGCCGAAGAAAAATTGCCCCGTATGCTCAACAAGTCATAAATATATGATCATACTCTGACTGTCGACTGGGATATATCTCTGTTTCTTTGGCACATACTTTAAGTATACGTGTTGATACTGGGGATGATAGTGAGTTCGACGCCGATGATGTGGAATTGAAAGTCGAATTGGAGGATGGCGAAGTACATATACTATACTTGTCTTCCTTCCCACTCTTCCCCAAATGCCGCGTCTTCCTCACCCTCTCCTCCCCATCTACATCCTCTCTCCCCGCATCCACGATCATCCCATGCCCGTGTCCATTCGCCGCCCGTCCTCACAAATCCCGACAAAGTAGCCACCAACCTCCCCACCTCCTCCCCAACCTTCTCGCTGTTGCTCGTACGACACATAGTTGGCAGGAACAGTCATGCAGGATTTCATGTGGGCGCGGAGGGTTGTCTGCGTGCGTTATCAGAAGAAAAGAAGGTGAACGAGACGAAAAAAGGAGGGGAAAGGGCGAAGAGACTAAGTCGAAGACCAGAAAAAGCCGAACGTTGAAAGACGAATCAATTCGAGTTGCACCGAAGCGTAAATGAAGGTATCAGGAATAGATGAAGACCGCAGGTCATGGAACAAACGAAGTGAAGGGAAAGGAAGGCAAAAGGAAAGAACAAACGAAACGCAAAGAAAGCAAAGCAAACTCAGCCCACCCCACCCGCCCTCCAACGCCAACTGCACACTGACGACGGGGAAGAGGAGGTGGCGAAGGTACCCCAGAAAGCGTTAACGAGCATCAACGAGACATTTTTCGAAGGCGCCGAGGATGAGGAATCATCGAAATCTAAAGGCTTTGCAACGCTTCGACGAGTGCGACGGCGCGAAGGGGTTGCGCGTCGACGCCATGGTGGATGTGGGTGAGAGCACCGGAACACCGAATGTTCCGAGGCATCAGCTCGGGTGCAGTCCTTAGTCCAAAAAAGGACTAAGGCCTCCACGGGCATGGGCTATGGGCCCATCCTGGATGCGTTTTCGGGGCAAGTCGGACATGAAATTGTTCAGATGGTTACAGCTGTTCCGGAAAACCTTGTCATGCGCAGAATTTTTCCGCGCGCTGCCCACTTTTGATGAAATGATATGATGCACCTTATATGGAAGTTTCGGCCGAAATGTAGTCATGTATCCGAATCAGATAACAATTACGGTTTACCGCTCTTCCTCGTCGAATATGGTGTTCAGACACATTAGCGCAGACTTCAAAGTGCGTGCACTGTGGCTCCTAGACAATGGCTATGTGACCGAGGATGTCAGTGATCTACTTGGAGTGTCTGAGCGCAGTATTGCTTGCTGGCGGTCCAATGTCACAAACTACGGCAGCGTTATTCCACCTCGAAATCCTGTTTAAAGACGACCTTCTCAATGCCTTTCAGACCGATTCTGTTGTCGAGCTGTTGGAGCAGTTTCCGGAGCTTTATCTGGACAAAATCATGGACTGGATCGCAATTACTCATGACACAGCGATCTCCCGGAGTGCAGTACAGCAGCTCATCTCGGATATCGGTATAACCTACAAAGTACTTCGCCGCGCAGCATCTGAACGCGATGAGGCTGCACGAGAGGAGTGGAGGCAGATGATACGTGATACATTTGTTTCATCGATGGTTGTGACTGTGGATGAGTCCAGTAAGGATGGTCGGACAATATTCCGCAAACGTGGACGTGCACCTCATGGTGTTCGTGCTCAAATAGATGCGGATTTTGTGCGGGGCGAGCGCTACAGTATTTTGGCGGCATTGACTGTGGAGGGATATATAGGCGCACGGATAGTGTCTGGCTCGGTTGATGGGGATGAATTTTTTGATTTCATTGCAAACGAGATTGTGAGTGTGCTCATCTTCATCTCAAATCTCAACTCATTGCTTGAATTAGTTACCGAAAATGAACCCATTCCCCAATGATCGAAGTGTGCTGATTCTCGAAAACTGTGCAATTCACAAGAGCGAGCTTCTCCGCGAGCTTGTTGAGTCTTACGGTGAGTGTTTCCTTTCCAGTGAAATGGTACGCCAGTGGACTCACTCAATTGTAGGCTGTCGTATGTATTTTCTACCGCCCTACTCGCCGGATTTCAACCCTATCGAGGAGAGTTTCAGTGCCGGTGGGTTACTCCTTTACTATTAGTGAATGCAAAGCAAATTCAATCATTTCAGTGAAGGCATGGATCCGGAGACACTGGAGGAGAATGCAGGCCAGTGAGCATCCTGAGGTTGATTTACTCGAGGCGTGTGGAGTGGTAACTGCAGAGAGTGCTCGTGGTTGGTTTAGACACTCAGGATTTCTTGACGGCCCAGTCTTGCCAACGATTACAACGAAAGTGAATGTATTAAAATCTTCGAAATGACTACCAAAGGGTAATTGTAGGCAGATTGTAGACGATTGTAAGGACAGATACTACTTGTATGCACAGCGTTGGACTATTTACGAGCGTTAGAACAAATATACAGCATCAATAAACTAACTAGTCAATGAAAGAAAGGAGGGAATTAGTTTCGTAGAGAACGTTTATACTTAGCGTAGGAATCCAATACGCGCCAGTGCCAGCCAAATGGAACAAACCCGGCTTCTTTCCATTCAGTTTCCGTCACAATATGGAGAGATCGTCTCCAATTTCGAAATCCAACTCGGAAAGAAAATCCCGGGTTTGTGTCGGAAGGCGGGGAAAACGGCTAAGAAATTCATCGAGCGACCCGCCATTAGGTAGGGGGGAAGAAGGAGGGTCAGGATTGGTGGTTGATCACTAATGGAAGCCAGCTGGCGCCGCAGCTTTCATCCAGCTCTCAATGCAAGTGTCGACAGTTGTGATTGATATACAATATTTTTTGTTCCACAATGCAGAGATCGGAATGAAATATATATTAATGTACTAACGGCGTGGGGGTCACCGCAGGTTACTGATGGTGACCTGTCACGTGCCTCTTTGCCCGCCAATTCTACCAGATGTACTAATCATGGTGACTTTGGCAAAATATATCCTCAATCTGATGAAGGGTAATCGAACGATTGAATGGATTGTGCTCACGATCGGAAGGATTGAAAGATTTGGTAGTTACTGTACAATCTGATAGCTGAAGTTTTGTTTGGCTTTAATTGTAAAACTATTTAATTAGTTTGACAAATGGGTAGTTAAGTATTCTAATTTTTTATACACAAAACAATTTCCTGTCTATCGATGGTTATTTGGAATTCAAGAGACAGAACATGGCTTTATTTGACAGTGCTTGCATAGCAAGAATTTCCCACACATCGGCAATTGCCGCCTTCGTGCTGGCAGTGTGCTGGCGGATACTCGGAGTCCTCGGACTCTGGGTTCTCCGATCAGAGAGTACAATCGTGTATTCCGGTGGTTACCTCGGCTAAGCTAAGCGGGGGTCACCAGCAAGGTAACCAGAGCGGGCTGGTTCCTAAGTATACTCTATGTACTGTCATACAAGAGTATGACGTTCCGGACGTTGCAATATTAAAACCACACACATATATCTTGGGGAGCAACACATATCTTCTTAGAGGTGTACATATGTACTGCATCTGTACAATGTACACTATCGGGTTAAGTATGGCCTCGGGCGGCTGCCATCATAATTGGCCCAAACAGTTCGCGTTCGTCGGTCCCTGATCATGCCCGCTTTGACTTCGCATCAACTGACCCGCCGTGGTACCGGGCTCGCGCGCGGTGTGAGACTCTGGTCATTGCTGCAGGAACCTGAGGTAGATGGAAAAGAATGTTCTTATGACCAGCACTCACATTCTCGAGAACGTTGTTCAAATGAAAATGAAAAATTTTGGATCCGTTGATTCTCATCAAAGCGCGATGAGCCCGACAAGCGCCCGTCCGCATCAAAATTGGCCGCCCATAGACGAATATTATGTACATAGATAGATGCAGTACATAGTACATACCAAACTGTTTTGTACACCTATGTAGGCTTCTCAGAAGATATGTGTTGCTCCCAAACATATATGTGTGTGGTTTCAATATTGCAACGTGCGGAACGTCATACAAGAGAGATAGAAGATGATTTCGTTACACACAGAAATTTGGTACGATTTCAAATTTAACAAACTGTTTCAATGATTCCACTGATCCAATTGCAAAAGCTCTTGTCGTCCGTGAGCAGAGTTAGTTCTTCCCCGCGTATTCTTGTTTTACGCGTTCTAGCTCGATCAAAATGATTCTCGAAGGCTTTGTCGTTTCTCGTGGCCATCCGAGCGACTTTCCGAACCAGTCGAATCCAGGTAAGCAAGCAATAAACTCCATTCGATTTAACGTTCTCAAGCCTCTTGCCGATAGCACATGCAGAACTGTTACTATCTGGATCCATTGAAACCCAGCGACAGGGTAGAAATATTTAAGTAATAGTAAGGTAGGGGCCATACAAATACGGTTGCCCCACGTGATCGAACCTTTTTGGGCCGAGGTGGTTAGTTCGACGCTCTCTGACTGGAAAGGAAAGCAGGAAATCCGGCTCAACAGTCCTGTGTAAATACATCTACAGAGCTCTCATAATCATCCCTCCTGATGTACACTGAAATTTGGAGGACTAGTTCCCGAATTGATGGGAGCCTTCCAAATTCAGCAGTTTTGCATCAATCTGGAACTAGTCCCTCAGTTCCGCAAATTTTGTCGAGTTTATAAGATAGGTAGGTAGGTATTTGAATTCCTTACAAAACTGTTGAGCCGGATTTCCTACTTTCCTCTCAGAGAGCGTCGAACTAACCACCTCGGCCCAAAAAGGTTCGATCACGTGGGGCAACTTGTATGGCCCCTACCTTATGAGGCAGCTACTGATTATGCGGATAGCTATGGTTGCCTCAAGTCCGCGGCCTTGAAAGATGTGACGTCCGTTAACTGGGCAAGTTTGCCGCATGCCATTTATCGGAACTCGTAGCCGACAAAAAAAAAAAGATGATCTCGCCATATATGCTCAACCGAAGGTATCAATGCGTCGCAGTCCAAAAAGAAGGTCAAAACATGGGAGAAGGATGTGTGGCTGCCCGGTGTGCAGACATATCCCTTCTTTTCCCGCAATTCAATCATTGGACGACTGCTCGACTCACTGACATTGCCCGGGCACATAATATCCGGACATCCACTAGAAAGTCGTCGTTGTTGACCCTCATCGCAGCATATATATGTGATGCATCCTGTCATGGAAATACCCAGGAGATTGTGTTTCGCTGGCTCAGCCGACGAAGAATCGTTTTCCCGGAGACGTTTCTTCCTTCGCATACTTTGGCCACCATCTTCAACAATGAAATATGTCACGATTTTCCAGGACAAGTTTCCACCTATACCTTGAATCGGTGGTTTCATTTTGTGGCAATTGGCGGTGAATCGGCAATGCCGGCCGCATACGGCGCTTCACCAACCCATATAATTTGCGCGGTTGACAGTCATACTGCCGTTGCCAGTGGATTTCTGTTTCTGTCCTTGAACCAGCTGCAGGTGATTTCTCGAGAGCATTCTATTCGTGGTGAACCGGACAAGAGTATGGTTTTGAATGCAATCCTGCGTCATGTTTGCTCTCCAAGCTGCGAGGGCCTGAAGTTGGTGTTCACCCGGCTTTTGCGACCTCGAACTGGGCCATTCTTTCCACATCAAAATTTCTGTTGCGCGGAATAGGTACTTAAGTCGCTATCACCCGTGGGTCCCGGTGGGCATTGCCGGCCATGCGGCAAATTTATGCCGTTGATTTTATCTACAGATTGGTTATGTAAGCCGGCAAGTACACCTCCACGGATGCCGGCTGTGTCACTACGAGAATTGGGCCGGAAATAAAAATTTCGGCTTAACCAATCTGGAGATGTATATGATAGCGGACCGAACTTCGTGACAAGTCAATTACCCAGTTTGGAAATTGATACTGTGGTCTCACCTTTTACTTGGGAGTCTTGAAAACTGTGTAGAAAGCACTATAAGAAGGCCAGCTAAAGATCCCCCGGTTCAAAACTTTGACAATCCAAAATAATACTTTCCCTCCACGGATTTTTCGCGCTTTTGGTTTTCGCGCTTTTGGTCCGGGGCCGGTCGGTAACCGGTGGTCCCGTGATCCCATAAGCGCATCAAATAACTATCAAATAGCCGCCGGGCGCAGCAAAAAAAAGCCAAATGCGAGACTGTGCTCATTATTCAGGAGGTTTCTGGGTATTGCAGGGTGACTCGGTGCTTCAAGGGGCAAACTCAACTACATCACCTCACCGGAACATCGCTAGTTGGGTACACACATTGTTTTTTTGGTGATTTCGCCCAGAAATTTCGCGCTTTTCTAACCCTGGGTTAGGGTTACTCCGTTTTCTCTGAAATGAAAATTTTGACTATAAACCCACCCTATGTTCCTTCTCAATCTGAAATCTTGAAGAATTTTGACCAAAAATGCGGCTTGATATGAATTTCTGTCCGCTATCATACTGGAAACTTCATTTTTTCCATAACATCACTGTACTTTAGAGGGAGGGCAGCTCAAACCTCTCATTTGGCCGGGACGCCTCATCAATCAATATGTCCAAATAGATCATTGATCGCACGATCGCTGCCCACTCCCATAACTTAAGTACTTACTTATACAGTAGGAATTCTTTCTTATGTAGACTCGCAACCACTTCGTTTCCCACGCACTGATCTGTGGCAGTGATCACAAGGGCAAGAACGATCAGTGCTGGGTAACTGATGCTGCCAAACGTGATTTCGGACTTGGTCTTGCTCGTTCTCCCAGTAACTCACTGTTGGGTATCTTCTGCACCTTTCCAATTGCCCTACTTTCTCAGTGAAAGTTGGTCCATTTTCACCAACTTGATTTTTCTAGGGTCCGGTGACAATTAGGTTGGACGGAAAATGATTATTTGTAATGTCAATTGGTTAACGAGACACACCACGCCATCCACTGTAACCGGATTTCTCGCCTATTACATTCAACTCAACCGAATACACCTGTATTCTACAACATAGGACCTCCCGGATCCAGAAACCTCCGAGGACTCTCGGAAGAGTCGGAAGGATCGGACGGGGTGCCTGAGTTTACGATGGCATCACGTCACACCGGACCGGCTGGTTTACGAGCCTATGGTGCGCACACTCGGCAAAAACCGTAGTTTAGGATTGTCCTACTCGTCATCACAGAAAGTAACCGGAAATTTGATCGGTTTGGGCCAGATTTGTAGTTTTTTGTGGTGAATTTTTTATGAACATGGTGTTTGGCATCTACTGACATCTCATGCACTGGTCATCTCAGCCAGGAAATGTATCTTCGCAACCTCTTTACTGAATTCGGCGACAACATGCAACACTACGGATCGCTTGCTCGCCGTCGTTGCCTGCAAACCCGAGATGGGATCGCTGTGGACCTGTGAGGAATTGTTGGAAAGATTCAGTACAGCTCGTAGACTGAGAATAACTTTGGCACTTGTGATTTTGCGCAATTCGACAAAAGCGCAGCATGCGCGCACGGAAGCTGGCACGCATTATGGTTGATTCGGGGTGCGCTCGCGGAAAGGTTGGGCCGTTGATGCAGCGGGTAGGGGAAATCTTCGGTATTCACATCAACCGAGAAATGAGCCGTCGAACCGTGAGCCGCGCAGTTCTGGAGGGTGGAGTGGCTGCCAAGATGCAAATTGCATATGAGATTGGTCTGAATAAAGGTAAGTCTCAATACTTCACGGAGAAACTTGCGCTTACCCGCCGTAGGGGTGTCAATTAGTGCTGACAGCACTTCGAATCGTGGTATCAACATAGAGAGCTCTCACATCGCTCTCCGTGCACCCGATTACAAGGCTGGTACTCTCCACGTTGATGCGAACTCGACTCCGCGTGTCCGTTTCTTTGGAGTGGAAAAAACTCTTGATCACTCCAGTGCCGAATCCGTGAAAGCCTGGCAAAGACGCGTCGAGGAAAGTATGAATTTGTTCAACGGGAGTCCTCTTGCACGTCGACTTGACAAGAAGTATACATTCCGCCACTTCTTGAAGGTCTTGATGTCCATGAACGGCGACCATGCGTCGACAGAAAAGAGCTCAGCCAAGGGGATGGAGAGTATGAAGCATGAGGAGGGGGTGAAGGAGCTTGGAGAGCAAGCGCTGGCTGGGAAGGAGTTCCTAGAGCTGGTGCTGTATCTGAGTGCGTGGAATGCGAAGAAGATAGCGGCGGTGGGTGGGATAGAGGCATGGGAGGGGCTGTCGAATGTCGAGCAGGCCGAACGAGACAAGGCCCTGATGGACGAGTAGAAGCGTACCAAAACCTCTCCTCCGAGGAACAGCGCCGCATCGATTTCTTCATTTGGGGTGGGTGCTGTATGCACAAGGACCAGAACAGTTTCAGTGGAGGGAATACGGAGATGCAGAAGGAATGGAAGAGACTCGGACTTGTGGGTCCCAGGTTGCTCGCAAACAAGCAGAACGCCGCTATCCTTCGCAATATTCTGGACCCGGCAATTCCTGCAAATCGGCCAATGAGCGAAGACGAGCGGCGTGCATTCGAGGCAACGACATGTGGAGGAGTCAAAACTTGCGCATTGGCTGGAGCTATTTTCAGTAACAAAGACGACAAGAAGGGGCAAGCGGATAAACACGTCGACTTCATGACTCGGAAGCTCGGGAAGCAACACCAGCGGTTTCCTGGTACGAATAACACACGATTCGGAAGCCACGGAGACGCCGCCGCAGAACTGATCACCTACCTCCCGGAGTACATCGAGATGATGGATGTAATTCACTGGTCGAAGGATAATCCTTCGCTCACCAACATCGAGAAAAATCTGGCGGAGGCTTTGAAGGATCCTGCAACCATCACCGAGCTCTGCGCCATGATCCTGTACCAACAAACCATTTCCCATCCATATTTGCGCCAGGTTCGCGGCCCCGGGATGGATGGTACAAACCTTCTGGATCTTGGTCCTCTACATCACGCCGTTCACGACCACATCCAAGAGATTCTCGACAATCCAGATCTGCTCTTCGGTGACGAATTGGCGTTTGAGACAGCTACACTTGATGGGAAGCACTGGCACAATCCCCAGGCCATCGAGGCTGTTGTCAAGCTCATGCCAACGCTTCCACATCTTAAAGAAATCACCCTGGCATTTTTCCGCGGCTCTCTTGCCACTTGGATTCGGTTTTCGGCGGAATTTGCACCTGGCGGGTTGATCGATGCATGCTCGGCAACCGAGAAGCAGCTAGCATGGATGCCGGCTACCAACGACGCAAACGAGGGGACGCTCGGCGGCTATCGCGTCGCAGTGCGGGGAAAACCTTGCCTCACACTCCATCAGTTCAACTCGGAGCAGATGTATCGTCGAAACAATACTCAAGATTTTATGGACGCAGCTCTCACTGATGGGGACCATGCCTACATCATGCGCGAAGCCCGCCGCATTGATGCTAGCGGTGAAGAGGCTCTTCGTCGACAGGAAATTGTCGACTTCCGCATCAAAACCGCGGAAATGCACAAAGCCAAGGCTCTTGCGGCAGCGCAGAAAGCCCTCAACACGCGTCGGGAGCTCCGAAAAATCTCCATCGTCAGCAGAACAACCATCCTCAACTCTCTTACCATCCAAAAAATTCATTTCCAACTCAATGCTCTTCGTCTTCGCGGGGTCCCGAATATTTTACCCAACAGCAGATATCCTCGAAAGGCCGACAAGTTGGAGGCTCTGGAGACTGCTCTGCGAGTTTATTTTGCTGATATCGCCAAGTTCCCTCTTCCTCATGATCCTGAGGCCGACTTGAGCTCAACAGCAGCGGTGGTGAATGTGCAAGTGTCGGAAGACTGGGCAGCAGAGGAGGATGCGGAAATGGAGGAATAATTAATTATTGACCTATAGTTGACTAATTTGTACCATCTATCAACAAGTATCAGTACATTTACCCTTCCTTTGTGTGTGGAAAGGCCCCATAACGAGTAGAATGGCTGTCGGAGGCTTTCGAGACCAAGTCGGCGCCGATTCGGGTGGCTGTGTCACTTCCCATCAGGCCATCAAATTCTCATCGCTGCCCACTCCCACTAAATGTTAGCGATTTGGCCCGAAACTCTGCCGCTTTGGTGGAGTTGGCCGCAGGTTCCCGCCAAAGCCGTCTCCAAGCCGTCAAATGGCCGTCCGGCCTCATGTTTTATCCGAATGTTCGACCAGCCCCAGCCGTGCCAAATGTCGATTTCTCATCCGAATTGGCTCAGGGTGCCGGCGATTTTGGAGCATGTCTTATCCGAATTGAAATTTTGGCGGGCAGGCATCAAAGGTGGTTGTCGGGGGTTAGTGCTGCCGGAAGCTGGAGTTAGCTCCGAGCTGAGTTCAGCTCCAACTCGGCCCGTTACCATAAACGGCACCTCGAGGTGATGCCAGCTCGCCTCGCCTCGGCCCCCAAAACAGGCACTGTGACACTTTTGACAGCGTCACTGAGTGACTGGCGCGTCAAGCACAATCCTCGTCCTCCCGCTCACCGGTTAGCGCGTTCCTGCCGCGAACCAATCCTCCTATGATTCACCTCAACCTCGCTTGGCGTCGACGTCACCGCCTGGCTGCTACGGAGAATGCGAAACGCCCCACACAGAGCTGGAAATATGACGCAAAGGTGGCGCGTCGGGATAGTGCGTTGGCGCACTCAGGGTCCAAGGTACGCGCAATAGATACCTCCGAAATGTTATATATATTGCCCCAATTATACTCCATTCCAACCCTCCCTCTTGTGAACTCCCATGGCCTCGCCGTCCTGCCAATGCGGCAACCCGCAGGCATGCACTTGCTACATCCAACCCCCGCGTCAAAACAATTTCACAACGAATTCCTACCCCACGCCCAACGTCTTTGGCTCCTGGCCTGGCTCTCAGGCTCATGCCATGCCTCTCCCGCCTCAAGCTTTCATCCCCGGATCGCCGTATCCTCCACCACCTCCCGTCACTTTCGGCCAGACTTACGGCTTTCAAAATACATACCCCGCCTCATTTAACACCGTGATTCCTCCCCCTTCCTCTGCGGCAACCCATGCACCATTTGTCGACGCGACTAACACGATTAATGCCGGCCTCGCTCCGCCACAGCGCAAGAAGAAACGTAAAGCGAATCCCAACGCTAACTCGGCAGCTACATCGCGCACCCGTCGCCGCATCGACCCCAACTCCACCTCCGAACCGGCTGTGTTCGGGGTCGGCCCGTCTGACCCAAATATTGCAGCGGCAGCAGCTGCCTCTGAATCAGTTTCCCATCCTTCAATCCCTCACCCCAACTTCGGCTCTTTGGTCAATCAATCTTCGGCATCCGGAGACGATGCAACAGATGTTTGGTATTTTGTTCGAGGCGTTCACGGCGCTTCTGCGCCAACCGTCGCACCAGAACCAACGGAAATGAAGGAAGATCGACCGGATAAAAAGGTGTTTTCCCATTTGTCGTGCCGCCTCTGTCCGTGAGTGTTCAAGTGTGTTCTGTTTTTGTTTTCGCTATCTGAACCCTTCCATCGTTAGATTTCCGAAATGGAAGGCATGGAAGAATGGTCCTGGACAAACCAAGACCATCCGAAATCATCTTGAGGGAGAACATGGCAAAGTTTGGAAGGATATGGTCATCCTGAAGGGGCTCAAGAATTGGGATATTCTCGCAAAGGCGCCGAAGACTCCGGGAGAGCGAGAGGAATTTTCTATTCCCGGATTCTACGAACGATTGGTTAAGTGGATCGCTGTTGATGATCAGGTTGGTGCTATCTCATCATTGTTTCTTGCGATTCTGATATATTTGTTTAGTCTCTGGACGTGGTGGACTGTCCCGAGCTCCGTGATCTCCTCCTCTTTATTGGGACGGGACTCAATTAGAGGACAAGGACATTCCACATCGCACGAAGTTATCAGAATTGATTGTCAAACAGTTCCAGGCCAAATATCAGTTAATGATTCATGAAATACAGGTATGTCATGTCATATTCTAACGATTCACCTTCTAATTATATGCGCAGAACTCGCTTGGGCGACAGTCTTACACCCAGGACGTGTGGAGTCGCGAAAATCTTGACTCGCATCTGGGGATTACCGCGCACTACATCGTCCGAGACGCGAATGGGCACCTTGTACTTAAAACTCGGCTCGTTGCTTTTCGTCGATTGGACGGGAGACACACCGGTCAAAATATCGCCAAAATCTTTGTACAAGTTTTGAAGGAGATTGGTTGTTTGCACAAAGTAAGTCACATAGAGTTGTGAATTGAACCGCTTGCTGATGATAACTCAGCTCGGAATGATTACATGCGACAATGCTAGCAACAATAACACATGCATGGTGTATATTGCGCAAGAGCTCGCCGTGCTCGGAATTCCTTTCGATGCGGAAGGGAACAGAATTCGGTGAGTTTTAATGATTTATTCCCGAGTCTGAGGGCTAACCGTGTTCAGCTGTTTTCCGCATGTCGTCAATATTGCTGTCAAAGCCGCTCTCGCAACACTTCCCGAATTACCTGCTCCTCAAGATGGTGTCGATTCGGACAACTACGGCACGCCGATTCCCGAGGCACTGAAGCAGGATGTCGGGTATTGGGAGGCGCTAAGAAAAAATCCAGTCAAACAAACTCGTACACTCGTTACATCGTGCCGAGCGTCTGGTCAACGACGGGATAATTTTAAGGAGACGATAGAACGTGGCAACGAGGAGGGCGGCTTCGGCGAACCCGCCTTGAAGCTGCGCGTCATACAGCTCTTGCAAGATGTCGACACGCGTTGGTCGGCTACGTTCTTGATGATAGACCGGTATCTTGAGCAAGATTTGGTTTGTTCTATTGTTTTTTCTTGCCAGTAGTGATTGAATTTGACTTGGAATTTCGTTTAGGCTGTTGAGGCATTTCTCGATGACCCAATGCAAGTCGAAATTTCGGATGATCGACTCGATCCAGTCGGAGATAGTCTCTGCGGAGAAAGCACCTACCCTGTCCTATGTGCTTCCACTCTACGAGCAGCTCATTGCCGCCCTCAAGCTTCTTGCACGAGAGCTCCCGAAAATCAGTCTCGGTATCAACGCCGCTGTCGACAAATTCACAGAATATCTTGGGATGTCTCGGCGCACTCGAATGTATGCGCTAGCGATGGGTAATTACTTCCTTGTTTGTCTCTTAATTCGCTTCAATCACTCATATTTAACTTTCAGTTCTAAATCCGACGACAAAACTCCAGTGGCTAAGGGACAACTGGTCTTCATCAGATGCTGAAGAAGCCAGAACCTGGATTCGTGCAGCGGTGCGTCCCAACTTTCACAGTATACTGCGCTATTGACAAACTCCCAAGATGCTGGAGTACCGCCGGGAGTTTCGCGCTCACCAGAACTCTCCGAGCACTGTGCACATACCTTCGACCGCCAGCCGCCGCGCTGTTCACACGCCGTCTGCATCCCATGCCGCTCGTGCCCAGAAATCTGGGTTTGCGAAGCTTGGTGCTCTTGTAAAAGAGCTGTCTGCTTCCGACATCGAATCCCCACCGAGTACTCGAAGTCCGCAGCCGCATTCGGAGGAAGAGCAAGTAGAGGCAGAGCGCCGTGCTGCTGCCGAAGATGAACATATTGTCGATGCGGAGCTGAATGACTATGAGAAGGAGGGTTTGCTGGGAGGCTCGGACCCAGAGTATGAGGACCTTGACTTGCTCCGCTACTGGGAGGTGAGTTTAAGTAGGTTCTTATACAATGTTGGTCTGAAAAATGTTGCAGGCTCGTCAATATCGGTTCCGTTACCTATTTCGCGTGGCGCTTGATGTATTGCCTGTTCAGGCTTCTGCGGTACCATGCGAGCGTGTTTTCTCTTCCAGCAAGGACACAGATGCCTCCCTACGCAACAGTCTCTCCCCCGAGATGATGGAAATGCTCCAGATTCTCAAATTTATTTATCGACAGGATCGCATCAAATTTTGCGAGGACTTCGTCGTAACTGAGGAAGATCTGTCTGTTGTTGATATTGACCCTGATGTAGCAGAAAGGTTGATTGCGGCAGGGCGTACTCAAGAGCTTGAGGATCTTATAGAATCTTCCTGGGCTTCGCCCGTTTGATTTTTGCGTTGTATTCACTTATATAATCATTGTGCTTTGTATTGTTCCATAATTTACTCATAAACTGTATAGTCTTTTATTGTGCATATGTTTATTGTACTTATTGGAGAATTGTAGCACATTTTAGAGGTGCATACGAGGTCAAAACAGTGCAATGCAGCTCAAAACGAGGAGACGGGGAACCGTGGGACGGAAACTTCCATTTATGGATGTCAGCTCCGAGCTGCCTCGGCCCAACTCCGAGCTCGAGCGAGCTGATGGGAAATCACCTCGAGCTCAGCTCCAACTCAGCTCCCGGCAGCACTATCGGGGGTCCTGCTTGCTCCCCCTTTTTGATGACCGGACCAAGACCGGACCCAGATGGTGATGGAGCGATGTATATCAGATTTTGATGAATCAATGTTCTGAGTGATCCTGTCAAGCTCCGCGCGATCCTCGAGACATGCCAGCTGATGCAACGTGATGCGCGCGTTCCGAGCGATACACATCTACAGCGCGCGTTACGTGTGCCTTTTGCCTCCTGCCAGGCCGGGGGTCTGGCCGACGTCAAACACGTGAGTTGATGGGTGGCCCAGATCCAGAGTTCTGACGCCTCTTGGCCGAGGCCCTACAAGGCAAGAGGTCGCACGCATTTGGGCGCGGTTCTGGTGTGTGTTGCATCAAATTTCCTTAAAAGTCAGCAACCCGTTTAGGTTGCTGCCTTTTTTGGTAGCAACCTAAACGGGTTGCTGCCATTTTGGGAGCAACCAGAAGAGGCAATGATTGATATCGCCTGTCAATTTGCGACCTAATAGGGGAATCTATTCCCATAGCCGCGTAAATCCTATAGTAGTGAATAATGTCAAACACCCACAGTCAAGGGGCGACCTGTCAAACGCCATCAGAAAAAGACCCCGACAGTATGTTCGTGTTTATGATGGGCATTGATCCCGCTGTCAGGTCACGTAACCACGCGTCTTCGCGTTAATCTTCGACCTCCGACGCGTTTTGGGGTGTTTCTCGACGCTTATTCTTGCCCCAGGCATGTTCCTTTGTGCTTCTGTGATACTATTATTGTATTTATGGGTCCAAAATTATATTACTTGACTTAATTTTACCTGTTTATGTCTATGTGCAACAGAGTGAGAAGTGGATTGTGTATCTGACCTCTCTCTGCCCTTCTTCTCCGGACTTGCATGGGGAGTCAGTACCTCATCTGGATATGCTTCCCAACCATCGATTGCATCACTGTTTGGGATTGTGTTTTCATCTCTAAACCTGTCTGTTTCATCAACTGTGATGCCCAAGGCTTGTTCCTCGATGTGTCGAATATGGGTCTCTACCCAAAATTGGGGAGAGAGATTTGGTGGTATTTGCCCTGATCTTGAGTGTTCAGCAAGGAGGTGAAATAAAGCATTATATTTCCAGATGGTTTTTCGGTTGCCAGACTTTGAGATGGGGCATAGTGGGCATTGTAGAGGAACATTTGTGCATGGTGCTGCCTCGCTGAATGTTTTAGCAGCTTTATACATCATTTTTGCATAATGGTAAGAGCAGTTGGATGTGATTTGCACTGTGGTACTGTTTTTTTTGCTGCTTGAAGTCAATTGGGTGTGACATTCGCCTTCTAGCCCGCACCATCCACAAGGTTCTGCAGCAATTACCGTATCAGGCGGTAGTTTGGGGTCATGTTTGTCGCGCATGGCAAAGAGGATGTGCGTGCCAACATGGTTGCGCATTACATTCAACTTCATGGTAGCATGACAAAGTTTACATGCAACCATTTCTTTTGCATCTAACTTTGGTGTCAACCGCACATGAGACGGTATGTTGACACAAAAAGATTTATCACCTGGGATTCATGAGTCAAGACAGTACGTACTTCAAGACACTCACTTACCATCCACAGTGCGATAAGGCACAGATAAATTCTTGACCTCAGGGAGATTATTAATTCGAGTGGCAATATCATCACTGTCTGGATCAAGCATCTCCCAAGCAAAATGCTTGGTTTCTTCTAACTGTGAAGATGTGATTGTCCATGTTGATCTCTCAATATCATCGGCCTGTGAGATATCGGGAGCGAGAGGATAAACTTCAGATGAAGGGACATGGAGCAGCAGTTGTCTGTTTTTTGTCTGCGGAGCTCCTTCACTGGAGTCAAGCACAAGAAATTTCCGGTTCCAGTGCCATGTGTCTTTTTGGGGAGACTGAGTCATGTCCATGAGCTGACCTATGATTGTGATACCCAAGTCTGGATTCTCTTGTTCATCAAGGTGTATAGCAGAGAGTGGTGTGGTTTGATTCTCTTTTTTGAATTCCTTGATTAGCAATGCACATAGACAGATCTCTTCTTTGGTTTTGACAAGGACTCCAACAAGATCGTCAATCTTAACCATATCCTCCTCTTCCAAGGGATCGAAATCAATGTCAAGTCGTTTTTGGTGAAAGTCTGCAATAGCCATGCCTTGAACTCGTTGGGTTCTTAGTGTTGATTTTTTGCTCCGATTTGACGCAAGACCTGCTATGAGAGTGGATTTTAGGTATTTTTTGCCTGCCTTGTCTGTCAAGCACTTTTGAACTATATCAGGTATATTTTCAGCGTCAAGATCATCTAGGTTTTCAGGAAAATAATTGTCCAGATCAAGACCCAGCGACTCTGCAGTTTGTTGTGGCCCTTCATCTGCTTCAATCAATGTGCGGTTGACTTGTTCCGATGAGAGAGAAGTTGCAGTGGGGTCAACTGGCTCTACAATAGGAAAACGTTCATTTTCCATTTCGGAGCGGGCATCAGTTGGAGAAAAGGAAGTTCCAACATATTCTCCTAATGGCCGCAAATGATCCCAAGCTGAATCTATGAATAATTCTTCCCAGTCTACAGCTATATCACCATTGAAATATTTTGCAAGGACAGCATCAGCATCCTTTCTTCCAAGTTCCCACTCCTGTGGTATGTTCACATGTCCAACTACTACATCACCTAGCCAAGATGCAGGATTTATGTGGTCAATACCAAGAGCCCCAGACAGTTTCAGTTTCCGATGCCCACGGTCAAGATCTGGATTTTTTTGAAAAGTTGAGTTGATAAGTGTCCCTGTTGCAATTTTCTGGGACAGCTGATAGATGTCGAAATTGGAGGCATGATCTATTGTCCTCGTATCACAAAAGACGCCTTCCAATCGATCAGTCCCATCTAGGATGATATAGAATTTGAGCTTCGGATCCAGAATCTGAAGTCGAGCAGTAGTGATAACAATACAGCGGACAATGAGCTGTGAGTCTGCAAATAGTGGATTGGTAAGAAAGTTTGTTTGATGCTTCAGATACATTGCGGTGCAGAGATGGCTATAAGTTGACAGTGACCGAATTTGCTGAGAAAGACTTTGCTTTACATCAATGAATGGGAAAATGAGATATCCTTCAAACTCTGCAAAGAAATCAATTGCATGCCGGATTTTTCTGTCACTAGGATTTTGGGGCGTATCAAGTTCCCGCAATTGGTGCATTCTTTGGACAAGGGTGATGGCCTTTGGAACATTTTGTTTATCTGCAGGATCAAGGAGTGCCTTGGCAGTTTCAAGTGTTATATTTGGGAGCATAGTCAGATGCTTGATGACATCAGTTGGCTTCAGAACTGTGTCTCCAATAGCAATGCCAAGCATGTGGCGAGTTAGTGTTGCAAATCCTGTGTTTATTTAACATTGAAACATATGCATCGTAAAGAGCTCACGTTTCGCTACATGCTTAAGATCAGAACCAGGAATGACACCATGCTTTGAAGTATACTTGTTGATACCAAGACACTGGGCCAAAATCTTACCCAGAGGAGAGTCAGGATCAACCTCTTGTTGCATGCAAATAGTGAACTTTGCCAGACGAAAAACTCCGTCCCCGTCACTCTCAATTGACCAGATAGGTCCGTACATTTTTTCCCCGTTAGGATCAGTTCGCCATGCCTCAAGAACAGTCTTCAGCCACTCAGCAAATTGCAGCCCTGTTTCGGTCTTATCTGTAGGAGATGCAACTATAGGGACAGCAGTATAATGTTTTTCATTTGCATACGGAGCGATTGCTACGACAGTAGCATCACATCCATAGCAAACTCGAGTTGTGGATTTTTTATCTGTCTCTCCAAGTGCTTTTCGAACTTGCTCAACTGATTCCAAAGAATCAACCTTCAGATTAACCCTGTTAGAATGCTCCCGACAAAGGCCCAGAATGGCGTCTCGATCTGGACAGTAACGAGGACGTCCTTCAAGTGCAACACCATCAAACATCATAATATTCCCAGGTAGCTCTGAGCAATTCGGAAAACTGGGAGGAGGTTTTATATCTGGGGAGAAAAAAGCTTGGATATTTGCATGCACCTCTTCTGGTGTTGGAGTTGCAAGCGAGGGTAGTAATTTTGGAACACGATGACGACGTCTAATGGTGGAAACAGAAGCTAGTCCCAAAGCCTTCTGTAATGCATACAGGAGTTTAGGTCCTCCAATGGCTTTTACCAAGAATGATATATCTAGCTCCCGTTCATTGAACCCGCCCCGCACATGGTAGAGTTTGCGAAGTGTTCTTTCTAAGATAGCTAGAACCTTCCTCGGACTTGAACCTCGAGCAAGTGCTTGCTCCAAAATACGACGTAACCCAGCAAGTTCTTCACTTGCAATCAAAGCAAGTATTCTCTTGTAATCAGAGATCTGGTTCTTCTGCCGCTTGTTGCTTCTCTGATTACTATGCAACTAGTGTTATAACAAAGTCAATAGTCAGCATTGCAGATAACAAGAAGTTTTGTGACCTGGTTTTCCAACAATGCAACATGACGAAACAATTTGAGGATAAGGGCATCTTTCTGCCGTGATGTCAAGTACCGCAGGTTTGTATGGCTTTTGACTTCCTTTGCTCTCTCCTGTACATTGACAAACGCACGAGTTGAAGGGAGTTCTGCGCAAGGCCGGCAAACTTTTGCAGAATCACCCTCACTAGATCTTTTGCATTGATCTGAGCGGAAGTAGATGGTATTAGTTTGTGAGTCAAAGCTGATTGGCTCCCATCCAATGTCTGGACTTTCATGGAGGATATAAGGGTAATCTCCCCAGACTGAGCCAGTGGTCCATTTAACACCAATCCCCGGGCAGCCTTTCCCTTCTTCAAGAACAGGTTCCGGGTCATCTAAATACTAGTTCAGACGCAAGTATATATCCCAAGAATGATGAAACGAACTGTAAGTTTCTGATTCAAGCTCACTTTGAGTTGGATCTAAGCTCAGGTTTTCAACTGGTGAAGAAGGTCGGGGTGTAGTTGCTCCACTGGGAGTTTCAAAGCCAGACTCTAAGCTTTCTTGAGGGGTGGACTCGGAAAGTATCAAGGGATCTTGAACCTGTTGTTGTTTTTCTGCTAACTAGAAACAATCATTAAAGAACTGAAAGGTTGCAACCCATCCTAAACCAACTCACCCTGGCCTGTTTACTTTTCTCTTTGAGTTGTTCAGACAAGCAAGCTGTTCTGTGTAATCCTAGCCGATAGTCACTAGAGCCAGCTGCTCCAGCTGTGACATCCGTGCCACACAAATCACAATCAACTACATGAGTTCTTCTATTGGGAATATAACGTGTTTGATAATTCAGGTCACCATCAGGGGTGGATAATACAAGGATTTGAGGCTTGGATGTCGGCTTCACTCGAGGTTTGGATGTCATGAGGGGTGAGGGGAAGTGGCACGAAGATGCTCAGAGGTATTTCAATGGGTTCTTGGATATATTTATCTAGTATTCTCGCGACATTACCCCAGGAAGTGATGGATTTCATTGAATATAATTGTTATCATGATATATCTGACCCATAAATACAATAATAGTATCACAGAAGCACAAAGGAACATGCCTGGGGCAAGAATAAGCGTCGAGAAACACCCCAAAACGCGTCGGAGGTCGAAGATTAACGCGAAGACGCGTGGTTACGTGACCTGACAGCGGGATCAATGCCCATCATAAACACGAACATACTGTCGGGGTCTTTTTCTGATGGCGTTTGACAGGTCGCCCCTTGCCCACAGTTCAAGGTTGGTGTGCAGTGGTACAGTGGCGGCAAAATCTGATGTCACCTCCAAAAAAGGAAATTTTTATCAAACCGCCTCTAATCTGCCCTTGCCATCGCCGTCTGGGGGCGACAAGGGCACAGATCCATTGGCACGGCAAATACACTGCGCGTGGAAGCAAGATTGAGAAAGATAGGTACGTTCATTGAGGAGGACTGGGCCAAAGATGGTTGGAAAGTCTTGCCCAAAAAGTGTCAATTTTTGAGGTATCCTAAGATAGAAAAGGGGCGCATGTGTTTTAAATCTATGTCTTGAATGCACTGTGAAAGGTCCGACCACAGAAAACAGGGCACAGAAAAGAAAACGAGTTGAATTGATGAGAATTTCGTTTTTTGGGGGTGACATCAGATTTTGCCGCCACTGTATATATACAAAAAAAATGGCATAGCATAGACAATATCAACTACTCATTCCAACTTACAGCATTGTCAAGCAACATGATCAAATCATTTATTTACAGGGTAAATCTAGTTCAAATTGTTACACTCCAAACAGCACCGGCACAAGGTACTTCAGGATCACCCTTCACACTCAACTCGACCACAGTCTTTGCAGGAATTTTTTACAAAGGTTGCTGAGCATTATGTAAGACTGGTTCAACTCACAAAACGGCCCAATTTCCATCCATTTTGAAGCATCTTGAGAGAATCTGCACCTTAATGTGAGGCTACAGGAGCTTGAGGTGCATGGGAGGCTTTTTGGATTTTTTTAGCCTCCGAATGTCTGATATATTGATATTCAGGAGCATTTCGAAACAAATTTAAACAATTTCGTTCTGGCTACTTGGAAGCAGACAGAGAGCTCTGATAAGCAGAATCAAACAGAATGAGGTTGTAAGTAGTACTCAGAGTACGATTTACAGCTATATTGAAGAAGCATTACACCGAAACCAACTAAAACGAAACCTGTAAACAGCGCTCCTTCCACCAATTCATAAATGGTTTCGATCCTTGTATAGATGGGTCTAGCTATCTACTTGGTAATGTACTGTAAATGAACAGGAGCATCACCAGGGCTTGATTCAAGTCAGTTGCGTTGGATGTTCAACATCCAAAATTCGCTATGAATAATGAATCGTATTGCGGTCTTGTTCTTCAAGTTTGAGTTCAGTTCAAGTTACAACAGAGGTACCTCTGCGTGTTCTGATGTACTATCTTTAATGATTGACTACCTGGTATAGCAAACCATTCTGCGGGAATCCGTGCTGCATTTGAACAAATCAACTTAGAATGTTGCTCTGCCGGGCCGACGCTTCTACCTCGGCATCTCGGCACTGAGTGCCAGCATTTCACGAGAACTTTGAGGCGCAATCGCGAAATTTACGGCCAGAGTACATCCAAAACTCTTAAAATTCCCCCTTTTCCCTCTCCTTCTCTTTCCCTTTTTAGACAATTTTTTGCAATTCTTTTGGGCAGCAACACACACCGTGACCGAGCCCATTTGGGCGCGGTTCTGGTGTGTGTTGCATCAAATTTCCTTAAAAGTCAGCAACCCGTTTAGGTTGCTGCCTTTTTTGGTAGCAACCTAAACGGGTTGCTGCCATTTTGGGAGCAACCAGAAGAGGCAATGATTGATATCGCCTGTCAATTTGCGACCTAATAGGGGAATCTATTCCCATAGCCGCGTAAATCCTATAGTAGTGAATAATGTCAAACACCCACAGTCAAGGGGCGACCTGTCAAACGCCATCAGAAAAAGACCCCGACAGTATGTTCGTGTTTATGATGGGCATTGATCCCGCTGTCAGGTCACGTAACCACGCGTCTTCGCGTTAATCTTCGACCTCCGACGCGTTTTGGGGTGTTTCTCGACGCTTATTCTTGCCCCAGGCATGTTCCTTTGTGCTTCTGTGATACTATTATTGTATTTATGGGTCCAAAATTATATTACTTGACTTAATTTTACCTGTTTATGTCTATGTGCAACAGAGTGAGAAGTGGATTGTGTATCTGACCTCTCTCTGCCCTTCTTCTCCGGACTTGCATGGGGAGTCAGTACCTCATCTGGATATGCTTCCCAACCATCGATTGCATCACTGTTTGGGATTGTGTTTTCATCTCTAAACCTGTCTGTTTCATCAACTGTGATGCCCAAGGCTTGTTCCTCGATGTGTCGAATATGGGTCTCTACCCAAAATTGGGGAGAGAGATTTGGTGGTATTTGCCCTGATCTTGAGTGTTCAGCAAGGAGGTGAAATAAAGCATTATATTTCCAGATGGTTTTTCGGTTGCCAGACTTTGAGATGGGGCATAGTGGGCATTGTAGAGGAACATTTGTGCATGGTGCTGCCTCGCTGAATGTTTTAGCAGCTTTATACATCATTTTTGCATAATGGTAAGAGCAGTTGGATGTGATTTGCACTGTGGTACTGTTTTTTTTGCTGCTTGAAGTCAATTGGGTGTGACATTCGCCTTCTAGCCCGCACCATCCACAAGGTTCTGCAGCAATTACCGTATCAGGCGGTAGTTTGGGGTCATGTTTGTCGCGCATGGCAAAGAGGATGTGCGTGCCAACATGGTTGCGCATTACATTCAACTTCATGGTAGCATGACAAAGTTTACATGCAACCATTTCTTTTGCATCTAACTTTGGTGTCAACCGCACATGAGACGGTATGTTGACACAAAAAGATTTATCACCTGGGATTCATGAGTCAAGACAGTACGTACTTCAAGACACTCACTTACCATCCACAGTGCGATAAGGCACAGATAAATTCTTGACCTCAGGGAGATTATTAATTCGAGTGGCAATATCATCACTGTCTGGATCAAGCATCTCCCAAGCAAAATGCTTGGTTTCTTCTAACTGTGAAGATGTGATTGTCCATGTTGATCTCTCAATATCATCGGCCTGTGAGATATCGGGAGCGAGAGGATAAACTTCAGATGAAGGGACATGGAGCAGCAGTTGTCTGTTTTTTGTCTGCGGAGCTCCTTCACTGGAGTCAAGCACAAGAAATTTCCGGTTCCAGTGCCATGTGTCTTTTTGGGGAGACTGAGTCATGTCCATGAGCTGACCTATGATTGTGATACCCAAGTCTGGATTCTCTTGTTCATCAAGGTGTATAGCAGAGAGTGGTGTGGTTTGATTCTCTTTTTTGAATTCCTTGATTAGCAATGCACATAGACAGATCTCTTCTTTGGTTTTGACAAGGACTCCAACAAGATCGTCAATCTTAACCATATCCTCCTCTTCCAAGGGATCGAAATCAATGTCAAGTCGTTTTTGGTGAAAGTCTGCAATAGCCATGCCTTGAACTCGTTGGGTTCTTAGTGTTGATTTTTTGCTCCGATTTGACGCAAGACCTGCTATGAGAGTGGATTTTAGGTATTTTTTGCCTGCCTTGTCTGTCAAGCACTTTTGAACTATATCAGGTATATTTTCAGCGTCAAGATCATCTAGGTTTTCAGGAAAATAATTGTCCAGATCAAGACCCAGCGACTCTGCAGTTTGTTGTGGCCCTTCATCTGCTTCAATCAATGTGCGGTTGACTTGTTCCGATGAGAGAGAAGTTGCAGTGGGGTCAACTGGCTCTACAATAGGAAAACGTTCATTTTCCATTTCGGAGCGGGCATCAGTTGGAGAAAAGGAAGTTCCAACATATTCTCCTAATGGCCGCAAATGATCCCAAGCTGAATCTATGAATAATTCTTCCCAGTCTACAGCTATATCACCATTGAAATATTTTGCAAGGACAGCATCAGCATCCTTTCTTCCAAGTTCCCACTCCTGTGGTATGTTCACATGTCCAACTACTACATCACCTAGCCAAGATGCAGGATTTATGTGGTCAATACCAAGAGCCCCAGACAGTTTCAGTTTCCGATGCCCACGGTCAAGATCTGGATTTTTTTGAAAAGTTGAGTTGATAAGTGTCCCTGTTGCAATTTTCTGGGACAGCTGATAGATGTCGAAATTGGAGGCATGATCTATTGTCCTCGTATCACAAAAGACGCCTTCCAATCGATCAGTCCCATCTAGGATGATATAGAATTTGAGCTTCGGATCCAGAATCTGAAGTCGAGCAGTAGTGATAACAATACAGCGGACAATGAGCTGTGAGTCTGCAAATAGTGGATTGGTAAGAAAGTTTGTTTGATGCTTCAGATACATTGCGGTGCAGAGATGGCTATAAGTTGACAGTGACCGAATTTGCTGAGAAAGACTTTGCTTTACATCAATGAATGGGAAAATGAGATATCCTTCAAACTCTGCAAAGAAATCAATTGCATGCCGGATTTTTCTGTCACTAGGATTTTGGGGCGTATCAAGTTCCCGCAATTGGTGCATTCTTTGGACAAGGGTGATGGCCTTTGGAACATTTTGTTTATCTGCAGGATCAAGGAGTGCCTTGGCAGTTTCAAGTGTTATATTTGGGAGCATAGTCAGATGCTTGATGACATCAGTTGGCTTCAGAACTGTGTCTCCAATAGCAATGCCAAGCATGTGGCGAGTTAGTGTTGCAAATCCTGTGTTTATTTAACATTGAAACATATGCATCGTAAAGAGCTCACGTTTCGCTACATGCTTAAGATCAGAACCAGGAATGACACCATGCTTTGAAGTATACTTGTTGATACCAAGACACTGGGCCAAAATCTTACCCAGAGGAGAGTCAGGATCAACCTCTTGTTGCATGCAAATAGTGAACTTTGCCAGACGAAAAACTCCGTCCCCGTCACTCTCAATTGACCAGATAGGTCCGTACATTTTTTCCCCGTTAGGATCAGTTCGCCATGCCTCAAGAACAGTCTTCAGCCACTCAGCAAATTGCAGCCCTGTTTCGGTCTTATCTGTAGGAGATGCAACTATAGGGACAGCAGTATAATGTTTTTCATTTGCATACGGAGCGATTGCTACGACAGTAGCATCACATCCATAGCAAACTCGAGTTGTGGATTTTTTATCTGTCTCTCCAAGTGCTTTTCGAACTTGCTCAACTGATTCCAAAGAATCAACCTTCAGATTAACCCTGTTAGAATGCTCCCGACAAAGGCCCAGAATGGCGTCTCGATCTGGACAGTAACGAGGACGTCCTTCAAGTGCAACACCATCAAACATCATAATATTCCCAGGTAGCTCTGAGCAATTCGGAAAACTGGGAGGAGGTTTTATATCTGGGGAGAAAAAAGCTTGGATATTTGCATGCACCTCTTCTGGTGTTGGAGTTGCAAGCGAGGGTAGTAATTTTGGAACACGATGACGACGTCTAATGGTGGAAACAGAAGCTAGTCCCAAAGCCTTCTGTAATGCATACAGGAGTTTAGGTCCTCCAATGGCTTTTACCAAGAATGATATATCTAGCTCCCGTTCATTGAACCCGCCCCGCACATGGTAGAGTTTGCGAAGTGTTCTTTCTAAGATAGCTAGAACCTTCCTCGGACTTGAACCTCGAGCAAGTGCTTGCTCCAAAATACGACGTAACCCAGCAAGTTCTTCACTTGCAATCAAAGCAAGTATTCTCTTGTAATCAGAGATCTGGTTCTTCTGCCGCTTGTTGCTTCTCTGATTACTATGCAACTAGTGTTATAACAAAGTCAATAGTCAGCATTGCAGATAACAAGAAGTTTTGTGACCTGGTTTTCCAACAATGCAACATGACGAAACAATTTGAGGATAAGGGCATCTTTCTGCCGTGATGTCAAGTACCGCAGGTTTGTATGGCTTTTGACTTCCTTTGCTCTCTCCTGTACATTGACAAACGCACGAGTTGAAGGGAGTTCTGCGCAAGGCCGGCAAACTTTTGCAGAATCACCCTCACTAGATCTTTTGCATTGATCTGAGCGGAAGTAGATGGTATTAGTTTGTGAGTCAAAGCTGATTGGCTCCCATCCAATGTCTGGACTTTCATGGAGGATATAAGGGTAATCTCCCCAGACTGAGCCAGTGGTCCATTTAACACCAATCCCCGGGCAGCCTTTCCCTTCTTCAAGAACAGGTTCCGGGTCATCTAAATACTAGTTCAGACGCAAGTATATATCCCAAGAATGATGAAACGAACTGTAAGTTTCTGATTCAAGCTCACTTTGAGTTGGATCTAAGCTCAGGTTTTCAACTGGTGAAGAAGGTCGGGGTGTAGTTGCTCCACTGGGAGTTTCAAAGCCAGACTCTAAGCTTTCTTGAGGGGTGGACTCGGAAAGTATCAAGGGATCTTGAACCTGTTGTTGTTTTTCTGCTAACTAGAAACAATCATTAAAGAACTGAAAGGTTGCAACCCATCCTAAACCAACTCACCCTGGCCTGTTTACTTTTCTCTTTGAGTTGTTCAGACAAGCAAGCTGTTCTGTGTAATCCTAGCCGATAGTCACTAGAGCCAGCTGCTCCAGCTGTGACATCCGTGCCACACAAATCACAATCAACTACATGAGTTCTTCTATTGGGAATATAACGTGTTTGATAATTCAGGTCACCATCAGGGGTGGATAATACAAGGATTTGAGGCTTGGATGTCGGCTTCACTCGAGGTTTGGATGTCATGAGGGGTGAGGGGAAGTGGCACGAAGATGCTCAGAGGTATTTCAATGGGTTCTTGGATATATTTATCTAGTATTCTCGCGACATTAGAGACTTTGCGGTAGCCACTGGTGGCTATTGGTGGCTAATTTTTCTTGGGACCGGATGACAGCCTCTGGGTGGATTAGCCACTATTTGTACTACCTATTCACGGGATGCTAGGGTGGCTAACTCTAGCGGGAGGCTCAAAAAACTATTGCACACGAAGAGCCACAAATAGCCACCGGTGGCTTCCGCAAAGTCTCTATTACCCCAGGAAGTGATGGATTTCATTGAATATAATTGTTATCATGATATATCTGACCCATAAATACAATAATAGTATCACAGAAGCACAAAGGAACATGCCTGGGGCAAGAATAAGCGTCGAGAAACACCCCAAAACGCGTCGGAGGTCGAAGATTAACGCGAAGACGCGTGGTTACGTGACCTGACAGCGGGATCAATGCCCATCATAAACACGAACATACTGTCGGGGTCTTTTTCTGATGGCGTTTGACAGGTCGCCCCTTGCCCACAGTTCAAGGTTGGTGTGCAGTGGTACAGTGGCGGCAAAATCTGATGTCACCTCCAAAAAAGGAAATTTTTATCAAACCGCCTCTAATCTGCCCTTGCCATCGCCGTCTGGGGGCGACAAGGGCACAGATCCATTGGCACGGCAAATACACTGCGCGTGGAAGCAAGATTGAGAAAGATAGGTACGTTCATTGAGGAGGACTGGGCCAAAGATGGTTGGAAAGTCTTGCCCAAAAAGTGTCAATTTTTGAGGTATCCTAAGATAGAAAAGGGGCGCATGTGTTTTAAATCTATGTCTTGAATGCACTGTGAAAGGTCCGACCACAGAAAACAGGGCACAGAAAAGAAAACGAGTTGAATTGATGAGAATTTCGTTTTTTGGGGGTGACATCAGATTTTGCCGCCACTGTATATATACAAAAAAAATGGCATAGCATAGACAATATCAACTACTCATTCCAACTTACAGCATTGTCAAGCAACATGATCAAATCATTTATTTACAGGGTAAATCTAGTTCAAATTGTTACACTCCAAACAGCACCGGCACAAGGTACTTCAGGATCACCCTTCACACTCAACTCGACCACAGTCTTTGCAGGAATTTTTTACAAAGGTTGCTGAGCATTATGTAAGACTGGTTCAACTCACAAAACGGCCCAATTTCCATCCATTTTGAAGCATCTTGAGAGAATCTGCACCTTAATGTGAGGCTACAGGAGCTTGAGGTGCATGGGAGGCTTTTTGGATTTTTTTAGCCTCCGAATGTCTGATATATTGATATTCAGGAGCATTTCGAAACAAATTTAAACAATTTCGTTCTGGCTACTTGGAAGCAGACAGAGAGCTCTGATAAGCAGAATCAAACAGAATGAGGTTGTAAGTAGTACTCAGAGTACGATTTACAGCTATATTGAAGAAGCATTACACCGAAACCAACTAAAACGAAACCTGTAAACAGCGCTCCTTCCACCAATTCATAAATGGTTTCGATCCTTGTATAGATGGGTCTAGCTATCTACTTGGTAATGTACTGTAAATGAACAGGAGCATCACCAGGGCTTGATTCAAGTCAGTTGCGTTGGATGTTCAACATCCAAAATTCGCTATGAATAATGAATCGTATTGCGGTCTTGTTCTTCAAGTTTGAGTTCAGTTCAAGTTACAACAGAGGTACCTCTGCGTGTTCTGATGTACTATCTTTAATGATTGACTACCTGGTATAGCAAACCATTCTGCGGGAATCCGTGCTGCATTTGAACAAATCAACTTAGAATGTTGCTCTGCCGGGCCGACGCTTCTACCTCGGCATCTCGGCACTGAGTGCCAGCATTTCACGAGAACTTTGAGGCGCAATCGCGAAATTTACGGCCAGAGTACATCCAAAACTCTTAAAATTCCCCCTTTTCCCTCTCCTTCTCTTTCCCTTTTTAGACAATTTTTTGCAATTCTTTTGGGCAGCAACACACACCGTGACCGAGCCCATTTGGGCGCGGTTCTGGTGTGTGTTGCATCAAATTTCCTTAAAAGTCAGCAACCCGTTTAGGTTGCTGCCTTTTTTGGTAGCAACCTAAACGGGTTGCTGCCATTTTGGGAGCAACCAGAAGAGGCAATGATTGATATCGCCTGTCAATTTGCGACCTAATAGGGGAATCTATTCCCATAGCCGCGTAAATCCTATAGTAGTGAATAATGTCAAACACCCACAGTCAAGGGGCGACCTGTCAAACGCCATCAGAAAAAGACCCCGACAGTATGTTCGTGTTTATGATGGGCATTGATCCCGCTGTCAGGTCACGTAACCACGCGTCTTCGCGTTAATCTTCGACCTCCGACGCGTTTTGGGGTGTTTCTCGACGCTTATTCTTGCCCCAGGCATGTTCCTTTGTGCTTCTGTGATACTATTATTGTATTTATGGGTCCAAAATTATATTACTTGACTTAATTTTACCTGTTTATGTCTATGTGCAACAGAGTGAGAAGTGGATTGTGTATCTGACCTCTCTCTGCCCTTCTTCTCCGGACTTGCATGGGGAGTCAGTACCTCATCTGGATATGCTTCCCAACCATCGATTGCATCACTGTTTGGGATTGTGTTTTCATCTCTAAACCTGTCTGTTTCATCAACTGTGATGCCCAAGGCTTGTTCCTCGATGTGTCGAATATGGGTCTCTACCCAAAATTGGGGAGAGAGATTTGGTGGTATTTGCCCTGATCTTGAGTGTTCAGCAAGGAGGTGAAATAAAGCATTATATTTCCAGATGGTTTTTCGGTTGCCAGACTTTGAGATGGGGCATAGTGGGCATTGTAGAGGAACATTTGTGCATGGTGCTGCCTCGCTGAATGTTTTAGCAGCTTTATACATCATTTTTGCATAATGGTAAGAGCAGTTGGATGTGATTTGCACTGTGGTACTGTTTTTTTTGCTGCTTGAAGTCAATTGGGTGTGACATTCGCCTTCTAGCCCGCACCATCCACAAGGTTCTGCAGCAATTACCGTATCAGGCGGTAGTTTGGGGTCATGTTTGTCGCGCATGGCAAAGAGGATGTGCGTGCCAACATGGTTGCGCATTACATTCAACTTCATGGTAGCATGACAAAGTTTACATGCAACCATTTCTTTTGCATCTAACTTTGGTGTCAACCGCACATGAGACGGTATGTTGACACAAAAAGATTTATCACCTGGGATTCATGAGTCAAGACAGTACGTACTTCAAGACACTCACTTACCATCCACAGTGCGATAAGGCACAGATAAATTCTTGACCTCAGGGAGATTATTAATTCGAGTGGCAATATCATCACTGTCTGGATCAAGCATCTCCCAAGCAAAATGCTTGGTTTCTTCTAACTGTGAAGATGTGATTGTCCATGTTGATCTCTCAATATCATCGGCCTGTGAGATATCGGGAGCGAGAGGATAAACTTCAGATGAAGGGACATGGAGCAGCAGTTGTCTGTTTTTTGTCTGCGGAGCTCCTTCACTGGAGTCAAGCACAAGAAATTTCCGGTTCCAGTGCCATGTGTCTTTTTGGGGAGACTGAGTCATGTCCATGAGCTGACCTATGATTGTGATACCCAAGTCTGGATTCTCTTGTTCATCAAGGTGTATAGCAGAGAGTGGTGTGGTTTGATTCTCTTTTTTGAATTCCTTGATTAGCAATGCACATAGACAGATCTCTTCTTTGGTTTTGACAAGGACTCCAACAAGATCGTCAATCTTAACCATATCCTCCTCTTCCAAGGGATCGAAATCAATGTCAAGTCGTTTTTGGTGAAAGTCTGCAATAGCCATGCCTTGAACTCGTTGGGTTCTTAGTGTTGATTTTTTGCTCCGATTTGACGCAAGACCTGCTATGAGAGTGGATTTTAGGTATTTTTTGCCTGCCTTGTCTGTCAAGCACTTTTGAACTATATCAGGTATATTTTCAGCGTCAAGATCATCTAGGTTTTCAGGAAAATAATTGTCCAGATCAAGACCCAGCGACTCTGCAGTTTGTTGTGGCCCTTCATCTGCTTCAATCAATGTGCGGTTGACTTGTTCCGATGAGAGAGAAGTTGCAGTGGGGTCAACTGGCTCTACAATAGGAAAACGTTCATTTTCCATTTCGGAGCGGGCATCAGTTGGAGAAAAGGAAGTTCCAACATATTCTCCTAATGGCCGCAAATGATCCCAAGCTGAATCTATGAATAATTCTTCCCAGTCTACAGCTATATCACCATTGAAATATTTTGCAAGGACAGCATCAGCATCCTTTCTTCCAAGTTCCCACTCCTGTGGTATGTTCACATGTCCAACTACTACATCACCTAGCCAAGATGCAGGATTTATGTGGTCAATACCAAGAGCCCCAGACAGTTTCAGTTTCCGATGCCCACGGTCAAGATCTGGATTTTTTTGAAAAGTTGAGTTGATAAGTGTCCCTGTTGCAATTTTCTGGGACAGCTGATAGATGTCGAAATTGGAGGCATGATCTATTGTCCTCGTATCACAAAAGACGCCTTCCAATCGATCAGTCCCATCTAGGATGATATAGAATTTGAGCTTCGGATCCAGAATCTGAAGTCGAGCAGTAGTGATAACAATACAGCGGACAATGAGCTGTGAGTCTGCAAATAGTGGATTGGTAAGAAAGTTTGTTTGATGCTTCAGATACATTGCGGTGCAGAGATGGCTATAAGTTGACAGTGACCGAATTTGCTGAGAAAGACTTTGCTTTACATCAATGAATGGGAAAATGAGATATCCTTCAAACTCTGCAAAGAAATCAATTGCATGCCGGATTTTTCTGTCACTAGGATTTTGGGGCGTATCAAGTTCCCGCAATTGGTGCATTCTTTGGACAAGGGTGATGGCCTTTGGAACATTTTGTTTATCTGCAGGATCAAGGAGTGCCTTGGCAGTTTCAAGTGTTATATTTGGGAGCATAGTCAGATGCTTGATGACATCAGTTGGCTTCAGAACTGTGTCTCCAATAGCAATGCCAAGCATGTGGCGAGTTAGTGTTGCAAATCCTGTGTTTATTTAACATTGAAACATATGCATCGTAAAGAGCTCACGTTTCGCTACATGCTTAAGATCAGAACCAGGAATGACACCATGCTTTGAAGTATACTTGTTGATACCAAGACACTGGGCCAAAATCTTACCCAGAGGAGAGTCAGGATCAACCTCTTGTTGCATGCAAATAGTGAACTTTGCCAGACGAAAAACTCCGTCCCCGTCACTCTCAATTGACCAGATAGGTCCGTACATTTTTTCCCCGTTAGGATCAGTTCGCCATGCCTCAAGAACAGTCTTCAGCCACTCAGCAAATTGCAGCCCTGTTTCGGTCTTATCTGTAGGAGATGCAACTATAGGGACAGCAGTATAATGTTTTTCATTTGCATACGGAGCGATTGCTACGACAGTAGCATCACATCCATAGCAAACTCGAGTTGTGGATTTTTTATCTGTCTCTCCAAGTGCTTTTCGAACTTGCTCAACTGATTCCAAAGAATCAACCTTCAGATTAACCCTGTTAGAATGCTCCCGACAAAGGCCCAGAATGGCGTCTCGATCTGGACAGTAACGAGGACGTCCTTCAAGTGCAACACCATCAAACATCATAATATTCCCAGGTAGCTCTGAGCAATTCGGAAAACTGGGAGGAGGTTTTATATCTGGGGAGAAAAAAGCTTGGATATTTGCATGCACCTCTTCTGGTGTTGGAGTTGCAAGCGAGGGTAGTAATTTTGGAACACGATGACGACGTCTAATGGTGGAAACAGAAGCTAGTCCCAAAGCCTTCTGTAATGCATACAGGAGTTTAGGTCCTCCAATGGCTTTTACCAAGAATGATATATCTAGCTCCCGTTCATTGAACCCGCCCCGCACATGGTAGAGTTTGCGAAGTGTTCTTTCTAAGATAGCTAGAACCTTCCTCGGACTTGAACCTCGAGCAAGTGCTTGCTCCAAAATACGACGTAACCCAGCAAGTTCTTCACTTGCAATCAAAGCAAGTATTCTCTTGTAATCAGAGATCTGGTTCTTCTGCCGCTTGTTGCTTCTCTGATTACTATGCAACTAGTGTTATAACAAAGTCAATAGTCAGCATTGCAGATAACAAGAAGTTTTGTGACCTGGTTTTCCAACAATGCAACATGACGAAACAATTTGAGGATAAGGGCATCTTTCTGCCGTGATGTCAAGTACCGCAGGTTTGTATGGCTTTTGACTTCCTTTGCTCTCTCCTGTACATTGACAAACGCACGAGTTGAAGGGAGTTCTGCGCAAGGCCGGCAAACTTTTGCAGAATCACCCTCACTAGATCTTTTGCATTGATCTGAGCGGAAGTAGATGGTATTAGTTTGTGAGTCAAAGCTGATTGGCTCCCATCCAATGTCTGGACTTTCATGGAGGATATAAGGGTAATCTCCCCAGACTGAGCCAGTGGTCCATTTAACACCAATCCCCGGGCAGCCTTTCCCTTCTTCAAGAACAGGTTCCGGGTCATCTAAATACTAGTTCAGACGCAAGTATATATCCCAAGAATGATGAAACGAACTGTAAGTTTCTGATTCAAGCTCACTTTGAGTTGGATCTAAGCTCAGGTTTTCAACTGGTGAAGAAGGTCGGGGTGTAGTTGCTCCACTGGGAGTTTCAAAGCCAGACTCTAAGCTTTCTTGAGGGGTGGACTCGGAAAGTATCAAGGGATCTTGAACCTGTTGTTGTTTTTCTGCTAACTAGAAACAATCATTAAAGAACTGAAAGGTTGCAACCCATCCTAAACCAACTCACCCTGGCCTGTTTACTTTTCTCTTTGAGTTGTTCAGACAAGCAAGCTGTTCTGTGTAATCCTAGCCGATAGTCACTAGAGCCAGCTGCTCCAGCTGTGACATCCGTGCCACACAAATCACAATCAACTACATGAGTTCTTCTATTGGGAATATAACGTGTTTGATAATTCAGGTCACCATCAGGGGTGGATAATACAAGGATTTGAGGCTTGGATGTCGGCTTCACTCGAGGTTTGGATGTCATGAGGGGTGAGGGGAAGTGGCACGAAGATGCTCAGAGGTATTTCAATGGGTTCTTGGATATATTTATCTAGTATTCTCGCGACATTACCCCAGGAAGTGATGGATTTCATTGAATATAATTGTTATCATGATATATCTGACCCATAAATACAATAATAGTATCACAGAAGCACAAAGGAACATGCCTGGGGCAAGAATAAGCGTCGAGAAACACCCCAAAACGCGTCGGAGGTCGAAGATTAACGCGAAGACGCGTGGTTACGTGACCTGACAGCGGGATCAATGCCCATCATAAACACGAACATACTGTCGGGGTCTTTTTCTGATGGCGTTTGACAGGTCGCCCCTTGCCCACAGTTCAAGGTTGGTGTGCAGTGGTACAGTGGCGGCAAAATCTGATGTCACCTCCAAAAAAGGAAATTTTTATCAAACCGCCTCTAATCTGCCCTTGCCATCGCCGTCTGGGGGCGACAAGGGCACAGATCCATTGGCACGGCAAATACACTGCGCGTGGAAGCAAGATTGAGAAAGATAGGTACGTTCATTGAGGAGGACTGGGCCAAAGATGGTTGGAAAGTCTTGCCCAAAAAGTGTCAATTTTTGAGGTATCCTAAGATAGAAAAGGGGCGCATGTGTTTTAAATCTATGTCTTGAATGCACTGTGAAAGGTCCGACCACAGAAAACAGGGCACAGAAAAGAAAACGAGTTGAATTGATGAGAATTTCGTTTTTTGGGGGTGACATCAGATTTTGCCGCCACTGTATATATACAAAAAAAATGGCATAGCATAGACAATATCAACTACTCATTCCAACTTACAGCATTGTCAAGCAACATGATCAAATCATTTATTTACAGGGTAAATCTAGTTCAAATTGTTACACTCCAAACAGCACCGGCACAAGGTACTTCAGGATCACCCTTCACACTCAACTCGACCACAGTCTTTGCAGGAATTTTTTACAAAGGTTGCTGAGCATTATGTAAGACTGGTTCAACTCACAAAACGGCCCAATTTCCATCCATTTTGAAGCATCTTGAGAGAATCTGCACCTTAATGTGAGGCTACAGGAGCTTGAGGTGCATGGGAGGCTTTTTGGATTTTTTTAGCCTCCGAATGTCTGATATATTGATATTCAGGAGCATTTCGAAACAAATTTAAACAATTTCGTTCTGGCTACTTGGAAGCAGACAGAGAGCTCTGATAAGCAGAATCAAACAGAATGAGGTTGTAAGTAGTACTCAGAGTACGATTTACAGCTATATTGAAGAAGCATTACACCGAAACCAACTAAAACGAAACCTGTAAACAGCGCTCCTTCCACCAATTCATAAATGGTTTCGATCCTTGTATAGATGGGTCTAGCTATCTACTTGGTAATGTACTGTAAATGAACAGGAGCATCACCAGGGCTTGATTCAAGTCAGTTGCGTTGGATGTTCAACATCCAAAATTCGCTATGAATAATGAATCGTATTGCGGTCTTGTTCTTCAAGTTTGAGTTCAGTTCAAGTTACAACAGAGGTACCTCTGCGTGTTCTGATGTACTATCTTTAATGATTGACTACCTGGTATAGCAAACCATTCTGCGGGAATCCGTGCTGCATTTGAACAAATCAACTTAGAATGTTGCTCTGCCGGGCCGACGCTTCTACCTCGGCATCTCGGCACTGAGTGCCAGCATTTCACGAGAACTTTGAGGCGCAATCGCGAAATTTACGGCCAGAGTACATCCAAAACTCTTAAAATTCCCCCTTTTCCCTCTCCTTCTCTTTCCCTTTTTAGACAATTTTTTGCAATTCTTTTGGGCAGCAACACACACCGTGACCGAGCCCGCATTTGGGGGGAGGGAGGGTGGGTTTACGTTTGCTGATGGAGATCTGCGACCTGGGTCCGATTGAGAAGGTGTTGAGGTTGCCGGTGGGGAGGCTGGATGGCGCAGCGGTAACCACTGGTAACCATCCCCCACGGTCCGGCCACGTGCATTTTGCCCAAGGTCGCAGGTGGCAAGGCAGGTGGAGTCCCCGCCCTATCTAGACACTCCGAGATTCCGCCGCGCCGATTTCGGCAATCCACCTTCACGTGACCACACAGGCACCTGATCGCCCGCGATCGTGTCACTCATGCCAAGCGGTAACGCGCCGTTTGGAGAGAACATAGGGCAGCCGAATGATTAACAATTAGTGATACAGTCAATGTAATGCTATGGTGCCGCTCACTTAGTCACCGCTACTTTTGTACAGAAATTGATGGCCCATTGATCTCATCAGGGAAAAATCTGATTTGACACAGAGGCGGAAGTCCGGTGCGAGCTCCCTTCGTAAGCCTCTTCTCCATCGTTTGGCATAGTTCTGAAACTATCATCTCAGGTACGCGCCACCAATGCAGGCCGTCTTCAAAAAGCAGACTCACGGAGCCCTGTTCGATGCTATGGTGCGCGCGGCCTAAACACCACCAAATAGGTCCCATCATTGATGCCATCAGTGATGTCTCAAATCGACCGGCGAAAAAAATTCGGATTTAAATTGCATTTTCTGCTGCCGAATAAGGTTGGAGCAGACTCAGGACGTACTCCCCAGCTTTCATGAGTGTAGGATATAGCTCATGGACCTCTCTGAGAGCATAATTCCTTTAGAGGGATTAGTCTACTACCTAATCGAAGTGTTTTCACCAGAGGATCAGTCATGGGAAGGTTCTGATCAGGTGCAATAGATTTTGTTCTTGTTTGGTGGTGTTTAGGCCGAGCGCACCATAGTCTCTCAAAGCCAGACTTTAACTATAAGAGCTCGTAAGTTAAGGTAGGGGGCATACAAATACGGTTACCCCACGTGACCGTACATAACATGCCCATATTCCTCGAGACGCTCCTTTGCATGAATCCACAATTGTTTTTCAGCAATCCGGCTCTACAGTTTCGTTTAGAACAGTCCAAAGGGTCCGTGTAAATATTCTCGAAGATTATTCTGGAGATCTGAAGGACTAGTCTCTGAAAAACCTGCATTTGTGGTATTTGAGGAACTGTTCTTTCAAATTTGGACATTTTGCAAATCCTCTTGCAGAAATGCTCCATTTCATGGTAGCTACATTTTGGCAAGAGGGATTGAGCTCATATATTTTACCTTCGACCGAATTGGCCACCCCTAGCAAAATGCCTCAAGCGAGGCCTTACGAGGGGTGGAATACCACTGGCAAGGGCAAAAACGATGATTTTTCCCGCGCTGCGCGCGCTAAATCCTTCCAAAAGAGCTCTAAATTGGAGCCAAAATCTGCGAATTTAGGGGGTCTATCAGCCAAAAAATTTCCGCGGCCAGATTGGCCCCTGTACAAAACTAGCGGTGACTAAGTGAGGGGCACCATAGCCTCCGACATGGGCCGATGAACGGCCCGCAATGAGGATAATGGAATATTGATTGATTGTTTGATTGCCGGTGATGGACAGCTCTGTTATCTGAAGGACACCGACGAGATTGCCGGGATGTGCGAACACGCAATCACGGAGCTGGAGAGTTATAAAATGGGCTCCGAGCTCACATCCGTTCTTGCTGGAGCCAAGGCCATTCGAGATGGAAAGGTGCACGTCGGAAAGGAGTTCAGTGTTGCGGCATTCGCCCGCCATGCTGAAACGGACTCCGGTGCCAAGCCTGTGCTGTTGATGCCTACCTGCAAGAGAGGGGATTGGCGAACAGCGGCACACAATATACAAAAACTTCTGTACGCCTGTTGCGGCTAAATCAAGTTTCTTGCCTTTTAAGGAAGGTGCCATCAAAATTATTCCTTCTCGGTCTCTGCACGACAATGAAGGCGGTTTCAAGCATTCTAAGTACACAGATAGGGCACAATCCGAATGTCTAGAATCCCGTGCCCAACGAAGCATATCGTGCACTGGCTCGCTGCTTACTACGTTCACCGGGCTCTCAGATTAATTGGGAACCTCTCGACATACGCAAACCTTGCGTGACTGTTTTTGAGTTCGGTCCTACAGATTCACCATCTCAATCGACACTGCGTCGATATTTCCTGGACTCTCGCATTCAGACTCAACCATGCTACTTTGAGCTCCCATCTCCACCCACACAGAACACTAGTGGTTTTCAAAACCTCGTAGAATCCCTTCCATAACTTGGGACACATCGACACATGATAATCTGGCGACTCAGGCCCGCTGGCACATCCTCTGCTTCACATTCACTTCAGTCACAATTGTCAACACTTTCTGGATTTCCTGGATCGTTTATTCCGAACCCGTCATGATTCCCGGGCCTAAATCTCCCTTCTCATTCATCATTTGTTTGCTCTGTCGCAGCAACTTCATTTCTCGTCATACCGCTTCCTGGCCGCTTACCACTATTTCGCCGTTGGAATTCTTCTCCGAGTCGCCGACGCCCCAACAACTCCCGATTATTCAACCGAACTTGAAGGCAGTTGAAGCTCCGGTCTGAAGCATTATATTGGCAATCATCAGCCGCCGTCATTTGGGTTAGTCGTGGTCCTCTGGGATGCCCTCGCCTGGCGTCTTCTTCTTGGGTTCATTCTCGTGCATCCCACGCCCACGACCAGGAGCTCAGCGGTTCCGGATCTTGGCCCCCGCTGATCTCTCCTTGCCCAGAAAATATACGGGCTACCTCGACTCCTGATGAGTGACGAAGCGAGAGAACAAGATGGGCGCACTTCCTGTAGCTTGCGAAGGGAATTGCAAGGTCTTGTGACGGCGGAGTGACGTGACGTGACTCTCCTCTTCCCGACCACCATGTCGCCTGGCGCACGGCACGCCGACGACTGTCCGAAGTTCTTGATCGCTCCCTCGAGTCTTTCTAGGAGTCTTCCACGATTCCTTAATGGCTGCACCGTTTTGCTTCATCCAAGTTCTGAATCTCAATAGTTTGATTAGAGGTACACCCTGGGTGGGACGTGTTTCTGTGAAAAAACTCTCTTGCTGAGTTGGAAAAATCAATCTCGGAGTTGGTTGGCTGTTTTTAGCCAAACATCAATTATTTATGATCTTGGTGATGGTCAGTAATTTGTCGCAGGTGCATTTTACACACACCCAGCACCTGGAATCATACAAAAAGGTGCAAAGACGCCCGAGATCAGTCAAAGAAATGACTTTTTCTCACTACGAGTAAGTTGTCCAAATACGGTAATGTTTCCCAAGGAATTTGTGCCAAAACGGCTCGTGAAATTGCTTTGATGTTATTAGGGACAGAACCAGCTCGATTAACGGAGTCGATTGCGCTATGTTTCGTAATTTTCCCATGAAATTTCGGTGTTCGGCCAAAATTTTAGGGTCAATTTTTTTTGATTTTGAGTTTTGGGGAAATCGGCTATAACAGCATGTTTACACAGAAAACTAGCCGCCTGGGCATGTGTCACACCTTCCATAAATGGAAGATCAAAGCTGTCGACTTTGCGTGTCCGGCACTGTACGTTCCCGAAATGGGAATTTTGCTCGGCTGGGAAATGCGTCGATCAGATGTTGTTCCTTCAACCAACTTTTTTGTCGTTGCAGTCATTTGCGAAGAGCTTCCAATGCATAGCTACTTGGTGTATAGGTTTCGTTCTGAATTGAAGAGGTATTGGTTGATCACCCTTTTGGTTCAATTCCTCCCACTTGCAATTTATTTTTCCTCGTTGTATTTTTCCTTTTTTTTTTTTCTTGCTAATTTTACCCAGTCCCCTTTAAGTTATCGACGCCACAAGCTTGAGGTAGATTCTGAGATGAGTTTTTAAGCCAGCAAAGCAAGCAATATTCATATATACCGCCCAGCACGAAATAGACGCGATCCTGCGAGGGAATACCTCCCAGAGGCCCCTAGTCCATATTAATACCCCTGCAGCCCTAGGCTTGTCCGAGCACTTTGCCAAAAAAATATTTTGCTCTCCGAAAAAATATTTGTGGTTGGATTTTTGCAACTAACGGTCCGTCATACCTCACCATATCGTTTACTTGCGTATTTTCAATTTAAGTAACTAAGTTCCGGGACCTTCACGCAGTAAGCTACCGATCTCAATGCATGCGCCTCCAACCACTACGGCGCTGCTGCATTGGTCGGTTTCCTTCCCCAGAACATTGCATAAAATTATTTTCGGAAGAAAATGTAGTCCGTTTTTACAGCTGTTCCGGAATACCTTGGCATGCGCGGGTTTTTTTCGTGCGGTTTCGACTTTTGATGCAGTGATATGATGCACCTATATGGAAGTTTCGGCCGCAATGTTGTAGCCGGTATCCGAATCAGATAATCGTGACCCTCTCTTGCGCTGCGCTGCTTCCTCTCTCCCTCACTATGCCATTCAGACATATCTTCAAAGTGCGGGCCCTGTGGCTGCTAGATAATGGCTGTCGAAACCAACGGGAAGCGAGCGAGCCAAACCTGAAATCTATCTTTAGGCAACTATGACGCAAGTGGATTTCAGGCTCCGCAACTCTGAATCCAACTGCGTCATCGCTAGCGGTGACATGTCACGTCACATCACGCGCCAAGCTTTTCCTCAGCTGTTGTTGTTAACTAAGTAACACGACGCTGAGGTGAGGCTTCTATTATTCTGTACCCAAGAATACATTACTTACAGTATTCCCTAGCTAATCGTGTATTCTGTCTAGGTGCATAATAGAGCTGTTGTTGTTAACTAACACGACGCTGAGCTAATCGTGTATTCTGTCTAGGACGGACGTCCGGTTCTGAGAGGTTACGGGCCCTCATAGGACGCCAGTTTCACTGCGCAACGCTAGCCGGACGCTACACAGCTCAACAGCAAAACCAACCAGCCGCAGGAGTCTGCAAACGCTCGCAACTCCAGGCCACGTCATCCGCCAGACATGGCGACTACATCCGAACCCACCACTCCGGTGCTGGTCGGGGCAGAAAACTATCCAATCTGGAAGATTCGAATGGAGGGAGAGTTTGCCCGAGAGAAGGTTGGCCTCATCATCTCTGGGGAGGACAACGCGGCGACTCAGGCGGCCGCAGAATCCGCCGCTGCATCTGCCAGCACTGTCTCTGCCATCTATGGTGTCGTAACCACTTCCACTAGCGCTATCCGTGACTCTTTCCGTGTACGCGATGCCCGAGCTCGTGGTATCATCCACAAGTTCATCTCCAACCCCATTCTCATATCCGTCGCTCATCTCACTGGCGCAAAGGAAACATGGGAGGCCATTGTCAAGGAGTACGAGAAGGTCAACGTTGGTGCCACTGCTTTCTTCACCCTGGTCCAAATGCTAGAGGCCAAGTGGGACCCTTCCACCAAGCTCGACGACCACCTCACCAAACTTCGATCGGGCAGCCTGACGCTGACAAGTATGTCCCGGCCGGTCGACGATGAGTTCATGGCATGGATCCTGCTCAAATCACTGCCAGACACGACTGGGTGGAGACTGTTCGTCTCCCAGACCGTCAACAGTGTTCCCCAGGGCGGAAAGCTCAAGTTCTCCGAAGCTGAGCAGCGCATCAGAGCCGAGTTGGGGAACCCCATCATCACTGGCCCACAGGAGTCTGCGCTCGCAGCTGCAGTGCCGTCTTCGTCGACGAACTACAAAGGGAAGAAAACCGGTGGCCCCACGAAGAAGTGCCAAGTCCACGGCCTTTGCTATCATGACACCAAGGACTGCCGCGATCTCAAGAAGAAGGCGGAGGAGGACGGGGCAAAGGCGCTAAATGCAGGGGGCGATGAGAGCGGACATTATGTTACTGCATTCGGAAACTCTGTATCGAAGGACCTTGCAAAACGCATTGGAGCTTATGCTGCGAGTGAAACGACACCTGCCCTCGTCTACACAATAGTCCTTGACACCGGCGCGTCAACACACATGGTACCGGTCCTGGAGTGGTTCATAGCTAAGACCTTTCAGCAGCTTGACCCCCCGAGAAAAGTACGCTTTGGGGATGAGTCGTTCGCTGACGCCACTGGGATTGGGGAAATTCAGCTCCTCAGCACTGTCAAAGGCAAACAGACACTCCTCACACTCTCGAACGTCCTATACCTCCCCTCATTCCAGATCTCCCTCATTTCCGTACAGAAGCTAGCCCAACAGGGTAACCTGACTTCGATCTTTGGTAGGACGGGTGGTCACGTTCTCGACCGCGGCCGGACAATTTTTCGAGCCACTGTGCGAGTAGATTCTTGTTGATAACCACACCGTTGACAAGGATACCCTCTTTTGAGCATACAGATTTGCAGTCCCCTGATTGATATTAGAGAGTTTGCGGTGAGCCGCCAGAAGCCACCTGGTGGCTCCAACGGCATGCGGATTGGAGCGGCTATGCTGTCTGGCGGCTCGTTTGACGGCTGGTAAGACTGGTTCAAATTTCGTTTTGCGAGTCTATTCTTAGAACTTAGTCATCTCTATATTGAACCATACACACGCGAAGAAAATTGGACCCGAAAATCTGACGCTATCGCACATTCGAGCTCAAGACTTCGGTTGACGCTGGAAATTGCTTCAATCCAAAACAATTATGCATGTTTGGACAACGAACTCTCATTGGCTGAAGGTATAATCAAGTATGCAAGGTACCCAACCTCAAAATTGTGCTAAGGAACGCGCGCGACGAGCCGTCAAACGAGCCGCCACATGACGTAGCCGCTCCAATCCGCATGCCGTTGGAGCCACCAGGTGGCTTCTGGCGGCTCACCGCAAACTCTCTATTGCTTGTCAAACATCCGTAGTAAGAAGAACGTGCATACTGACTTTTGAGAAGATGCTTCAAGTCCATATCAATTGTGATGCCGCCTTCACCAGTAAACAGATTGAGACCATCGAGACCTGCGAGCAGGTCGTAGAGAGCATCTCCAGGCTGCAGTTTTCGATTCATACAGATAAGATACAAGGCTGCGCATCGCTTCCGGTCTCCGTCGGTTGCAATTGACTGCACGTCTCCGTGGAGTTGGGCGCCGTACGGTGATATCTTCCAGGCATATAGAAGCTTCTGAATATTCTGTGCAGCTGTTCGCCAATCCCCCACCTTGCATGTTGGCATCAGCAGCACGGGTTTGGCTCCGTAATCCGTTTCGGCATGGCGCGCGAATGCCGCAACACTGAACTCTTTTCCTACGTGGATTTTTCCCTCTCGGATGGCTTTGGCAGCGGCAACGACCGACGTGAGATCAGAGCCCATTTCATAGCTCTCCAGCCCCGTGATTGAGTGCTCACACATCCCGGCAATTTCGTCGGTGTTCAAGTAAGCGAGACGCCCATCGCCGGCAACTTCATCCTGAGAGAGGGTTATCCCCACTCGTTGGAGCGGTTCTTTATCCGCTCCGCGTTTGAACAAATGAACAAAATCTCAATGTTTTCAAGAATGTCTAAAATCTTGACTTTGCCAACTGTGACAGTGAGCGAGAGTTCTCGCCGTCGATCAGCGATTGCGAAGCGAGAAGGGAGCATGAAGGGAGATTTATTCAGTGCGTGGAGGGCAGCAGCACCGCCGAATTCATAGATGAGCACGGAAAGATTGCGCTCTAGCGGAGTGTAGTTACGAGGATGTAATTTCCCCTTGGCTGCGAGTTTGGCCTGTTGCAGAATCTTCTGGGTACCCCAGCAGGACCCCCGACAACCACCTATGATGCCTGCCCGCGAAATTTTCGATTCGGATAAAACATGCCCAAAAATTGCGCGCACCCTGCCCGGATTCGGATAAGAAATCGACCATCGACGACGCCAACCCTGCCCCACAATTCGGATAAATCATGGAGGCTGGGGGCCAAGGCTGGTTCAGATTCGGATAAAAGATACCCGAGACTCTTTCGGGAATCAGGTGCCGCAAAATTCGGCAAGCGCACCTCAAAAAGCGAAGAACAGCATTCAAACTACATGACAAGCTTCCGCATTACTCAAAGGAGCTAGAGGAGCCACCCAGACGCGTCAAGAGATAAATTGCGAATTTTTGCGATTTTAGCCGATTTTTTTAGGCCTGGTTCACCGTCCGGATAAAGCATCGACCTCTTGGAAGGCCTGGTTCGGATTCGGATAAGATCTTCCCCATTTGAGGTCCGGATAAGATGTCCCAAATCCCAGATTTTTCGGGGCAGGCATCATAGGTGAATGTACCCCAGCGCTCTTGATATGCGGTCGAAAGAAGCCGCGGAAGGCCGGGCACTGTCGTGGTGGATATGAACTCGATCAACTGTGCGTAATCCTCGCTTCGCTTTCGCGCACGGTCCGTATACTTGCTCAGGTTCAGTTTCTGTGCAAAGCGAGTCAATGTGTTTGTATCACCAGAATTGTATATTCAACCTTCATTCTCTCGTTCTCAAATTGCCGATGAGTGTCTTCCAGCTTTGCAATAAGTTGATCGTGATTCAGTCGAGAGACCGGCTTTCTGTGAAATGATTCCATAGCCCATGAATTAACAACTGCTATACTTTTATCCAGATCACGACAGGCTGCGCAGCAGTCCATCTCCGCAGATGTGAAACCAAAGCACAGTGTCGAACGAACATGCAGTACAGATGCGACGGCATCAACTGCAAGTAAGTTATAGCCGGGAGATTTCGTAAGTAAATGCAAACTCGGGACTTGTTGCAGCCTCACTGGGTTGCAACGCCCAAAAACTCAGCGATGGGCTCACGCAGCATGTCCCTTCCCATGGTTGAGCAATGGAGCAGCAGTATGTAATATGTACTCAGAAAAGGAACGTACTGGTAGCGATGTAGACGACTCCTTTCGACGGAGGCTGTCAAGGGGGATGTAGATATGTGAGGGGCTTGCAAAATCGTTGAATGCGAATACAGCGCCCCTAAAGTCATTGGCTTCGGCGCCAAACATTCGGGCCGGATCCAATGAAAATAACCGTAAGTAATAATCAATACTTGGAAAATAGACCTAGTCTGCGTTTCGGTCCAATGGAATTGACCCTCATTTGAGCTCGCAATGGCCGGTCTAAGTTGGGCATTACAGGCGACGTGGGTTTCTGTTCAGAAATCGTCAAACTTTGCGTGGGCGGTTTCTGCAATATAACCATATATGGGGAGGGTTTCTGCCTGCAGCCCGGGTTTCTCAATAGAATTATCCGCTTTCTCTTCAGCCCCAAATCATCCCGTTTCCGCCGACCAGTGAGTCGTTTTTCTGTGCAGTAGGGCAGCTTTGATGGGAATTTCCATATTTGGTAAGTAAATTGATTTCGCCGCAACTGTACCGTCGTTGCGGATGTGTCGTCGGACAGACTAAGGGGCGATAAATGAATAAAATATAACCCGATGAGCAAGAAGACGTACCCGAACAAGACGAAGTCGATGATCAAGACAGCAGCGGAGAACAAGAAAGCAAGTACTGTACTTCCAACTGATTTTGGCCGCACTTTGATACACAAACTTGGCGGCTATCCAGCCAACATCAATGCAAAGACACAAGTTTTTCTACACCAGGCGTACAAGATGGAGCCTCTAACTATTTCTGTCCGCTTACCGCATGAAACAACCATTCATCTGGGTGCAAAAGGAGGGGATTGATGAGAATTTCCATATTTGGTAAGTAATTTGATTTTGCCGCAACTGTATGTGAACACAAAATGAATATCTGAATTTACAGCGAGTACTTTGGGTTGAACCGAATTCAGCCCTTCCGAGATTTTGTGTTTGTGTGGATGATATTCTTCTATAACAGAGTCAGGAGCTGTATATGTTTGTAAATATGCATTGGCCCTCCTAGAAACGCTGCTCAGTTGAACCAATACCCTAGAGTCAATTTCAAGTTGAACTGATCAGTAGCATTCCTCTGGTCAAGTTGCTTTGTTGCTCACGTTGTGTTGGACCTGATCTGCTGTTAGATATATTTGAGGCTAGGACTTCTATAGGATACTCAGTGGATGATATGGCATGTCTCTATGAGCTGCGCGACAACATGGCCACTGATTGAAGCAGAGTGATGCATGCTGGGCATTGCCATAAATTTGACCACTCGCTCTCTCAGGCTGTGTATGGCAGTCTGCAGAACGACAGGAAGAATTCCTTAGAGCGTCAATCCTGTATATTATCCATTGTAGCCGCAACAAATTCAATGTACCCCCTCTCCTCACCGTCAGTAATCCAATATCATGTCCAATTTTGATGGTTCGGGGCTTCCAACACCCTTCACGGTTGAATTATGTATCAACAACCTTCAAAAAACTCGTATAATGAGTATAGATGCTGATGTTGAATTTTTAGGACCGATTTTCTGTACAGCAGAACCCCGGAGAACACTGAAACCATCCAGATCAACCTTTGTTTACATGTATTGAAAACCCAAAAAGGTCGTCGGCCGACGGACTCGAACCTCCGAAAGGTGGGTCCCCTCAAACTAAAAACTTTTTTTTTATTTTTCGCGGAAGGACATTATTATTGCAAATTGCAATAAAAGGTTCGAAGTGCAGAATGTATGCTAACGAGCCTCCCAGCAGATCTATCCCCACAGTATATGCTAATATGGTATGTGGTTGCGAAAAAGGTCGAGATTGATGTGAATTTCCATAAAAGGTAAGACATTTGATCTTGCCGCAACTGTAAATTGCTCAATGTAAATTACATTGGGCAATTTTACGCAGCACTAGATTTCGGCCGTAGGTTCACGTAACGCGTCACAGGCCTGTGAATTGAAGTTATTTAAAATTCGTAACGCGTAACAGGGCGGTTTTGTGACATTTTCCCACCAATATTGTTGGATTATCAAGCCGATTCCACCTTGATTTATGATCCGCCCGGATTTGCTGATAAAGCCCGAGTTGAAGAAGCTTGTAGAATATTCTAGTATGAACATTGTAGTGTATAAAAGCTCAGTAGATTAGCAGCAATAATTAGTTACCACAAGTTCCGAGTTCTCTGAAGATTCATATGTGTGCTCACCGACCGAACATAACCTCGGAGCGAGAATATTTGAATTCTCTCACAGGTTACAGATATGGGCCCCGAGCCCGAACGCGCTTGATCCTCTGCTTGTTTGCGTGTTCGGGCTCGGTGTCAGGGGAACTCCCTCTTTTGGCACTACACAGCCACCTATGACGCAGGCCTCCTGCAGATTTCCCACTTTCCCGTCAAATCCCCAAAGCCCTATGTCATCGTGGAGTAAGGCATGTGACTTGGCCCGGGATCATTGCCGATTGCTCCGAGCTTGTGGGAACTAGTTACTATATGTTTACTGCACCTAGCGTGGGAATCCTCAGCCTTTCTTCTCTTTCAACTTCAACTGTCTTTGGATTCTCCCTCGCTAGGTGCGGTGTGATGTATTCTTAGTAGCTTCTTAATTAACTTTGGATTCTCCCTCGCTAGACCCTCGAGACATCTGGGGTCCTAAAGGTTGCCCTTACAGCGGAAGAAAGGCTCCAAGGGATTAACTGGTCAAGATTGCGCGCTTTGGCGATTTTTCAGACGCTTCGTCGGACTCCTCCTCTGCTGTCTCGGACGCGCAAACCGCGAATCTTGCCCCCTCCTCCCCCTCTCTAGAACCCACCATGACCGACTCTGCCGCCGCTGCTGCAGCCGCCGCCGAGCGGATGGATAGGCTCGAGAGGACTGTTGACCGTCTGGTCGAGCTTTTTCAAACTGCTGCCAATCCTTCCACTACTACTGCTCCGACCCCTGCCGCTCCTCCAGAGCCTCCGGCCGAGAGTCCAGGACTCTTTGCCAACCTCACCCCGGCAGCAAAAACGGTCCTTCGACCGAACCCCCCTTTCGTCTTTGACGGCGACCGCTCGGCTGGCCGGGCCTTCCTTCACTCAGCTCGGACTTACATCCGACTGGTTCCGGAGGCGTTTGTCGAAGGTGGCGAGATGTCCGAGGAAAAGGCAGTGCGTTTCACCATGTCCTTTATGTCCAAAGACTCTGCGCAAAAATGGGCTGAGCGCATGTCCATCAAAACCCCTTTCCCCTTCCTCACCTGGGACGCCTTCACCAAGGAGTTCTGCTCACGCTTTGTCGAGGAGAACGAGCAGGACCACGCCCTACACAAACTCGAGTCTAGGGCATACTATATGGGCTCCCGGGATGTCTTCAAGTACACTGATGACTTTGAAGACCTCTTCGACCTTGCTGGGTTTGCTGACGCGTTGGTCAAGGTCACCAAGTTCCGCTCTGGCCTTGACCCTGCCATCAATGCGGCCATCACCTCGTCCAGCGACCCCCCAGACCTCCGCGACTACATGGCTTGGCGGACCCGAGCGTACCGCCAGTACGAATCACACGTGCGGGCTCGTGCTGCTGGGCTTCTCCCGAAAGCCCCCTCAGCTCCGCCAGCCGCTCGCTCACGTCCAGCAGGTGTCTTCCCTGTTGTCCCTGCGCCTCCTCCTCGGGCCATGCCAGCTCCTGCTCCCCCGCAGGTAGTCCCCATGGACGTTGATCGCACGCGCTCCGGGAGAGGACCTCCCCGTGGCTGCTACCGATGCGGCGGTCCACACCTGGCCCGGGATTGCCCCACCCCGGCTGACGTCCGAGCCGCTGATGTCCTTGACGAGGTCATACGTCAGCTTGGGTCCGAGCTCCTCTCCGAACTGGTGGCTCGGGTTGCCACCACCGACTCGCTCCCTGAGCCGGAGTCTGTAGTCGCCGAGGAAGAGCAGGGTTTTCTCACACGCGACGAGTGAGCGGTACGCCCTCGATCGCGTCTCCTAATCGTTTCGCATGTTTGTATGATGAGTCTGCCAATGTTACATCTGTTGAACCTGCCGAAATGAAAGACGTACCCCCTGCTCCCCTCCGTTCCCCACGCATCCGGCGAAAGCCTTGGGAACGTAGACTTCCTCAGCGCTATACTGTTGCTGCTGCACCCGGTGCCAACTCCCTGCATCTCCCCCTTGAGATTCAGGCAGTCCAGGACGCCACCAAGCTTTCCCTCGAAGGTCTCGTTGACTGTGGTGCCACCTCGGACTTCATTGACTCTGAGTTCGCAGCTAAGTCTGGCCTCCCTCTCCGCCGCCTTGCACAGCCCATTCCAGTTTTCAATGTGGATGGCTCGCCAAATGAGGCTGGTGCGATCCGCGAGGTGGCTGACGTCGTGCTGCAGTATCGTGGTCACTCCGAGCGCATGCAGCTCGCTGTTACTCGTCTTGGGAAGCAGAAGCTCATTCTCGGCTACTCCTGGCTCCGGAAGCATAACCCGGAGATCGACTGGGACACCCGAGAGGTCAAGATGAGCAGATGCCCCAGCGAGTGCTCTACGTGCCGCACCGAGGTTCGCCTGGAAGCTCGCGCTGCACGCCGAGAGTCCCGCCTGGCCGCTGAGATCCTCCGGCAGCTCCGACTTGGTCCCCTTCCATCCATCTGCGCCATAGACTTAGGCGAAGATGAATACGATGACCTGCCAGAGCTGTTCCCGGACTACGAGGATGATGACGAGGATGATGTGGATGAAGTGGATGATGCGGATGAAGTGGATGACCCCCTTGAGCCGGGAGACCGGGTGTTCTACACCCAGTTCCTGCCTTCTGAGGATATCCGTGCTGGAAGCACCGTCTCCAAGCGCCTGGCTGAGGCATACGCCAAAAACTCAGCCCCGGCGCGCTCGGACGTTCCCGAATGGGCCCGAGAGTTTGACGATGTTTTCAACAAGGAGTCCTTTGACTCGCTGCCTGGACGCCGATCCTGGGACCATGCCATTGAGCTCGTGCCGGACTCTAAACCCACGAACTGCAAGGTCTACCCAATCTCGCCTCTCGAACAGAAGGAACTTGATGCCTTCATCGAGGAGGGACTTGGCACTGGCCGGATTCGACCGTCAAAATCACCTATGGCCTCACCCGTCTTCTTCGTCAAGAAGAAGGACGGCGGACTTCGGTTCGTACAGGACTATCGAGCTTTAAACGCTATGACCGTGAAGAATCGTTACCCGCTCCCCTTAATCAACGACCTCATCAACCGACTCAGGGGAGCCCGGTATTTCACGAAGCTCGATGTCCGATGGGGCTTTAACAACGTTCGAATCCGTGAAGGCGACGAGTGGAAGGCAGCGTTCCGGACCAACCGGGGACTGTTTGAGCCGCTGGTCATGTACTTCGGTCTGACCAACTCCCCTGCAACCTTCCAGACCATGATGAACGACATCTTCCAGGATCTTATCCTCTCTGGCGACGTCATGGTCTACCTCGACGATATCCTCATTGCCCACTCAGACATCCGTCGGCATCGAGAGATCGTCCGAGAGGTCCTGCGGAGGCTTCGCGCAAACAAGCTTTACCTTCGAGCAGAGAAGTGTGAGTTTGAGCGGACCTCCATTGAGTACCTCGGTGTGATTATCTCCCACAACCACGTCGAGATGGACCCTGTAAAGGTTGCAGGAGTGGCAGCTTGGCCAGCGCCTGAGAATAAGAAGGATGTGCAGCAGTTCCTTGGCTTCACAAACTTCTACCGCCGGTTCATTGCGGGCTTCTCAGACGTTGCTCAAGCCCTCTTCGGACTCACCAAGAAGGGCATCGCCTGGACCTGGGGGCCTAGCTCAAGCGGCGGGTGACTCGGGACCCCGTTCTGGTTCTCCCAAACCCCGAACGCCCGTACCGGCTCGAGGCTGACAGCTCTGACTATGCCACCGGTGCCGTCCTCTCCCAGCAGGGTGACGATGGCAAGTGGCATCCGGTTGCGTTCTACTCCAAAAGCCTGAACGAGGTGCAGCGGAATTACGAAATTCACGACAAGGAGATGCTTGCGATTGTGCGAGCCCTTGAGGAGTGGCGCCACTTCCTTGAGGGCGCGCAGCACCCGGTTGAGATCTGGACGGACCACAAAAACCTGGAATATTTCCGGAAGGCCCAGAAGCTCAACCGTCGCCAAGCTCGGTGGTCTCTCTACCTCTCCCGTTTCGACTTCTCGCTGCACCACCAACCGGGTCGCCTCATGGGTCGCCCTGACGCGCTTTCTCGGAGACCGGACCATGGAGTGCAGGACGATAACCAGGACGTTACCCTGCTTCGACCCGAGCTGTTCCACGTTCGGGCCACCGAGGCCCTGGTTGTTGCTGGCCCTGAGGCTCCCCTCCTGCGCGACATTCGTGATGCGCTTGCTGGAGACCCCGACCTTGAAGAGCCCATCGCCCTGACTGCGAAGGAACTCCTCAAGGCCCGAGGTGTGCGGTCTGCCCGGTCTTCGGAATGGCATATTGAAGGTGGACTCCTTTACTTCCGGGGGAAGATTGTCGTCCCCCGAGACAGGGACCTCCGCCGACGCATCCTGGAGCAGCACCATGACACGCGTGTTGCAGGCCACGCCGGTCGTTTCAAGACTCTGGAGCTCGTGTCTCGGAACTACTGGTGGCCCCAACTGTCGCGCCATGTCGGCCGGTACGTTGCGACTTGTGACTTGTGCTGCCGCACCAAGGCGCTTCGTAGACTGCCGATTGGTGAGCTCCACCCCACAGAGGTCCCCGAGGAGCGCTGGCACACCGTCTCAGTCGACTTCATTGTCGAGCTTCCGGAGGCCCATGGATACGATGCAGTCATGGTCGTTGTCTGTGCCCTTGGGAAGAGAGCGCACTTCATGGAGTGTCACACCACCATTGACGCGGTTGGCGCTGCTCGGCTGTACTACCGGAACGTCTGGCGCCACCATGGCCTGCCGGAGAAGTACATTTCGGATCGTGGCACCCAGTTCATTGCAGAGTTCACGCGCGAGCTTTGGCGCCTCGTTGGGGTCACCCCAGCCACTTCTACGGCCTACCATCCGCAGACCGATGGCCAAACGGAGCGCGTTAACCAGGAACTCGAGCAGTACGTCCGGCTCTTCACCAATTACAAGCAGGACGACTGGGATGAGCTGCTGCCTGCAGCGGAGTTTGCGTACAACAACCACATGCACTCCTCCACGCAGCAGGTACCGTTCATGACGGACACTGGTCGGCTTCCACGGATGGGCTTTGAGCCCCACGCTGCACGTTCTAGGTTAGAGGCTGTAAACGAGTTCCACGATCGGATTGCGTCAGGGGTTTCCGAGGCGAAGGCGGCACTCGTCAAGGCCAAGGCAGAGTACAAGCAGTACTATGACCGCCGGCGGACACCAGCTCCAGACATCAAGGTTGGTGACCGGGTGTGGGTTGATGCTTCAGATATCCGCACCACCCGCCCTTCGGTGAAATTCTCCCACCGGCGTATCGGCCCCTTCAAGGTTCTGAAGGTCGTCGGTAATGGTGCCTTCAAACTGGAGCTGCCGCCCCGGTACTCTGCCCTCCACCCTGTCTTCCCCGTTGTGAAACTTCAGCTTGTGGAAGCCGATCCATTCCCCACTCGCCCTAGACACGAAGAGCCGCCACCAGTCCTTGACGTTCCTGGCGACAAGCAATGGGAGGTCGAGGAGATATTGGATGCCAAGATTCGCTATGGGAGTCTATGGTACTTTGTTCGCTGGAAGGGTTATGACCCATCCCATGATCAATGGGTGAAGCACTCTAATGTCTTTGCCCCGGACGCTGTCGCTGCTTTCTACCGCAAATACCCTTCCAAACCTCGCTCCATTGCTGTTGCTGCCTTCGATTCCCTTCCCTTCCGTGACCGCTCGTCAACTCCAGCTCAGGTGCGATCTATGCGTCGAGGCGCCGCATTCCAAGGGGGGGATGATGTCAGGGGAACTCCCCCTTTTGGCACTACACAGCCACCTATGACGCAGGCCTCTTGCAGATTTCCCACTTTCCTGTCAAATCCCCAAAGCCTATGTCATCGTGGAGTAAGGCATGTGACTTGGCCCGGGATCATTGCCGATCGCTCCGAGCTTGTGGGAACTAGTTACTATATGTTTACTGCACCTAGCGTGGGAATCCTCAGCCTTTCTTCTCTTTGGATTCTCCCTCGCTAGGTGCGCTGTGATGTATTCTTAGTAGCTTCTTAATTAACTTTGGATTCTCCCTCGCTAGACCCTCGAGACATCTCGGGTCCTAAAGGTTGCCCTTACACAAGGTCGCAGGCGTACGACAGGAACCTACTAGGCGGTCAACACGTCCACATGCAAGGGCACAACATCCCACTGCTGAGTACGACAGAATAGCTGATCAGGAACCGAGTTACAAAAAATGATATGAAAGTTTTTTCTCGAGGCCCTTGGGACCCCCCTCCCCCCCTTCTATATGAGGAAATTTCTTATCTCCGAAGGCCCTTGATTGGCTCGTTAATGGTGTTTGTGGTGATGGCATACACCCTATATGGTGTATGCCGTCCAAAAAGGGTGTATGCTTTTGATCGCGTCCCAAAAAGGTGTATGCCAGGACTATGCCTTGATGATGCATCCAAAAAAGGTGTATGGCAGTGATAACATCACAAGAGACACCAAAATGGGCAATCCGGCGAATGCCGAGACCCCTGATTTACTTTTCCGTTCGTTCTTGACTGAATTCTGCGTCTGAACGCAGTGTAAAAAAAATGCAGTGTAGTATCCGAGGCTTGTATTGAAGATGGGGGGAATGCTCTGCAGCAGTGTGGGCCGTGTCTCAATTTATCCTGTGGTTCTGAACATTTAACTGATATTCAACACTCTGCGGATACTCCTGGCAACAATTTTGAGTACTGGATACCTGAGATTATCGATGAATGTGGTGGTTGGCGAGGGAATATTTTTCCTCCCCTAATTTCCTTCCTGCTGTAGTGACAAAACTGCCATCATTTTGGAGTTTACTCGCTCCTTCCATTTTCAACCTGGTAGTTGAACTCAAGTTGAACTACCTATGTCAAGAGGAGTCAGGACAGAATCATTGTGTAGCTCAATAACAGGAACTCTCTATTCTCTCAGACAAAATTAAGAGACACTTAGGCGGCAGGGCCCTGTTTTTGATTGAGAATTCCAGCAAAATTTTCTCGTCTGGTGGAGGGCCCTGTCAAGCTCAAGACTGGAGCTCCAGTACAGTTGCTAGTGTTTGCAGCCATGAACTGAGCATTTCTTAGCAAGAAAAAAACGCAAACCGCACTTGGAATTTACGCGGGGGCACTGCCGGGCCGGCCTTCCCGAGAGTTGCCGCGCAGCGAAGAAAAAATTGAGTTCTACAAGGCTAAATAGGCATGAAATCCTTCGAAATTCTCCCTTTTTCCTCCTTCCTTCTTTCCTTTTTCGGCGATTTTTTTCTTCTCCTTCTGGCCGCCCACAAACATGATTACCGAGCCTGACAGCCGCCTCATCGAAGGGGCTCGGTAACGATCGGGGCATATCTTACCCGACAGCCTGACAGCCCGATAATGTCTTTTCGGGCACGATCTCCAACTACTCCAGAACTAATGAAAAACAAGAAAATTTTATTATTCAGTCCGAAGTCGCTTGGTTGCAAGCAGGTTTGTAGTACTTAATTTTGAAGTGATAAGTTGTAATGTCAATTCAACTTTGAACTTGAGTTGAAGTAGAGTGTAATAAATTGTATTGAGTCTGTGTAACAATCGTGAGCAGTCAGAGTTGAACCGGCGTGGAGTACAAGAGAAAACGCAGCCCTTACCATTCGGCCACGCGCGCATTATTGGTTGAGGAAGTGAACTCCAACATATGAGGTCAGCTCCACAGCCAAGCACGAGACACGGTCTGACGGCTGCCATGGACACTCACCGACTCCCCTATACACCACCTCCATGTCTCCTACCTCTGCTACCCTTCGTCGCTCGTCCTCAGACATCTCACACGTCTCGGACTCAGAACCTGAGCGCATCGCCGCCACGCAACGCGCCAAGTCATCTCGTAAGGCTCGCCGCTAACGCGAAGCCCTTGCCTCGATTCCCAATGTCTCCTCGTCGACAAATGAAGACGTATCCGGCAGGATTTTGGTGCTGGAGGACACGGTGAAGCAACTGGAATGCGAGTTGAAGCTCATGCGGGACGAGATTCGCGGTATGCCCGGTGCGTAACAGGACTTTCCATTAATTCAATTCATCCATTACATCCCGTCGGCAGCCGCGCCCAGACTATCCGTGACTCGGCGTGCAACCGGCAGTCCACCGAGTACTCCTCCGCCCAAGCGATTCCGCGTCCATCACGACGCATGTGTTGGGAACGACAGCCCACTCGGTCGCATCGACTCGCCCCTCATCCATCAAAGCTCCTTGCGTCTCCCCACTCCGGAACGGGATGCAAATAGTCGGGAGCTCGAAGAATCTGTGCGGTCTGCAACCTATGGCACCAAATCCCCCCAGCTTTACATCTCGGGCAAGGAGAACATCGCCTCACCATCCCCAACGAAGCGAAAGGTTTTAACGAGGAGATGTAATGGCTAAAATCGGGGTTTTTTTCATACAAAACAATATATTCTTTTTGTTCCAATTGCATTGCTCGAGTGATTTACTGGTCATCACCACTCTCCTCGCCGTCGCCGGTCTCGCCATCCCCCGCATTGTCCATGTCAACGTCCTCCTCCTCCTCGACCTCGGCATTTCTGATCGCATCCAACGCAGCATCCAGCTCGTCACCACCGGCAGCGCCATTCGTGAGTCTGACATCCCCAAGACTCATTTCACTGTCCGGGAAAAGCTCCGCGTCCCACTCTCTGAAAAGTGCGAGAACGGGCTTGGAGCGATTGCGAAGCCCTTCGAGAAGGTAACGCAGGTACGACTCGTAGCATGAGTACCAATTAATTCCTGTTTGCTGACCTTTCTTCTTGAGCTCGACGTCCATCGACAGGGCCCAAAGCGTCTCGCATAGAAGTAAGTGAAAGCTCGGCTGTCAAAGTATTCGAACTCACAAGAGCACCTGCGCAGGCAACAAAGCCTGGTGTGGAGTTCGAGATATTGTGCATCTGTTGCATGCAACGGGGCCCGGAAACGCATGGCTTGTTGGTCGCCATCTTGATAGGTTTTTTCTTCCCATAAATGACAGCGGCAGCGACCTACAAATGTAAGTTTCACAACTCGCGCCACAAGTTCGTGATACATACATGCATGACAAGCTTGTTTTTCAGGAATGTTTCGACGTTGAGGCGGTCCGCGCCGTCGCTATGCAGGGCGGGTGCATCAAATGGATGAAATGTCATTTTGCCGGAGTCGTCCTTTCTCCCGCCAATGAGGTCGGCGTACCCAGCACGGAGCGCCATATCTTGAATGTCCAAAGCATCGCCAACGCGGGGGTGTAGATGGGCAACGAAGACAGCTCCAATATCGTTGCTATTTCACCGCTGTCTATCCATCGCCTTGTTGAACTGAACCGACTTGTCAGTTTTTTTGCGGAGATTTTATCTTGGCGCGTACCGTATGCACCAGCCACGATTTGCCAACATCTCCATGCAGCTCTTCTGGAAGAACCTCGAGGACAGCGCGCAATTCACCCTGCACCTTTGTACGCATGTTGTCGAAACGATTCTTTTCGTTATAGGACGCGTTCTCGACGGCACCCAACACTTTTTTTGGCGATTGCACAAACCACAACCCTTGAGTCATCACGTACTTGTGTGCAGCAAGCCGAACTTTCTCTTCATCATCATTGTCCCCTTCCCCTTCCTGATCTCCTTCTCCCTCCCCATCACTGTTTTCATTCGCATCGTCTTCGTCGTCGGAGTCGACAATGCGACGTGCACGCTTTCTGGGCCGACCACGGGGTCTATTGGTGGTGTCGGCCAATCTAACTCTCTTCTCCGCTTGATTGGCCCGTTGGCTCTCCTCGCTTGCTTTTTGCTGGGTTTCGCGTACGAGCTGCAAGGCAAGTCATTAGTCAAGGATTGTCTGAAAATGTCCAATGCACCCACGGCAAGCAGCTGATCGCGACTCATGTCGTCGACCGGAGTAGGGGGTTCGTTTTCTCGCGACATTATAGAAGTCGAAGTCGTTCACTGGATAGAAGTCGAAGACAAGTCAAGTCAGACGCAAAATAATAAGGCACGCGACAGCTCCACCGGTGACGTTTTGCCTGGATGACGTCGCCACTCCACGCGTCAACACTCTTCTTCCGTGACCGCGTTCCCTCTCTCATGGCGCGAAAGACTGCAAAACACCCGCCGAACGCGCTCCCGTCTTGTCGACACTGTGGTGCTACGATTGCGGCTCAAGGCTTAAAGCCTCACGAACGATTTTGCAAGAGCAACATTGAGCGGCAAAAATCACGGGCCAGATCGCGCCAGACGCGTCGCTCTTTGAATTCTGTGCGTGAATTTTCGCTTTTGAAATCCCTCCCGGGCTGAATACAAATAGCTCGACGGCGATGTAGTACCTATGGATGTCGAAGCAACATCTTTGCCTACCTTTGACTCTGATTTGGGCGGCATTCCATCCGCTGCAACTAATTCAGAATCAGAATCAGAGGAAACAGGTAATTCTCAATCCTCTGTTTAAGCCTTGCAGTTAATTTCGCTTGCTTCAGGGGAAATTGGACCAGCACTTCCCAATGTTTATCTTCTCAGTGTACCCCATCCGAAAAACAGAAAACTGTTGTTCAGCGAAATCATTTCATTATCTCATCCGAAAGAGGCGAGTGACATCGCCGAAGTTGAAGCTCGTCGCCTCGAAAACACCCTTGATGCTGGTCGTCCTTGGGCTCCTTGGAACTCATTGGCCGATTTTGGCTACACGGAAAGCGCCGTGAAGGGTGTTCTTTCGAAAGACATCATTGACATGCAGTTGAAGGGATTGTCGGGACCGTGGTCCAATCCTGGTGGCAGTAGAATTACGATGAAGGATTATAGAGATTATAAACTGTACCTGGCAAAAGCACGTACCCTTGGCGTCAAAGTGAGTGCGATTTTTCTTTTGTGTTTCAAGATTTGTAATCTTTTCAACCAGTTTTTGAACGCAACCGTCGAGGCAGATCTCTGGGGCGAGTCGAAAAAATATACATTTTATTATCGGGATCCCTGGGAATGGATTCTATCACTGGTGACGGACCCAGGACTGGCTCGTGTCAGTCAATGGCAGTCACGGCGTTTATATTACTGCGAGAATGGACAGATGGAAAGATATGTTCATGAGCCATTCACTGCGGATCGTTGGCACGAGGTTGACGTATGTTAACATCCTCTTTCGATTCCAATTCTCATGCCTCAGTCCCAGAGCGAACTTCCTGCCGCAAATCCACTCATGCACTGCTGGCTACCACTTCACATCTGGCTGGACAAGGGTCTTGTAACGAGCCACGTCAAGATGTTTCGCGTGAAATCTACCAGCAAGTCATGGAAAAGCTTTTCGAAACGATCTGGAAAAAGTCATGGTTTGGGGAACCTGTCCGTTGCGGTGATGATGTGGTTCGCAACCTTTATCCGGGGTTCTTAATTGAGTCCTTGGATTTCGAGGAGGCGTGGAGCTTCACCTGTTGCCGAGCTAACCGAGCGAAACACCCTTGCCCCCGCTGTCTCGTTTCTCACGAGATGCTCGACTGCCTTCATCAGTTCTTTCCGTTGCGCAGCTCTGAAGCGATGCGGAATGTGGTTGAAAGAGCCAGGTGTGCTCCCACAGCAGCTCAACGAGATAAGCTCTTGATGGACCACGGTCTGCACGACGTACCGGTATGAGTTTATTTGGAAAGCTTGTCTAGATACTGATTTATTCAGCATTTCATGTGGAACATCCGTTTCTCTGACCCGTATCTTTCGTTCATTTATGATCTCCTACATTTTCTCGAGGCAGGCAAGTGGGGACACCACCTCTGGTCACTTACATTAGATCTCCTCGAGAAACTCGGTCTGCTTGCCGAAGTCACCAAACGGTATGTTCCCGTTATCTGCGTAGATACTCAATTAACTCTCATTATAGAATGGCAAAATTCTCTCGCTGGCGAAATCTCAAACATATCAACGACTTGGCTACGAAAGATTTCACCGACGGCCAGACTCATCTCGATATTCTCAAGGTCAGAGTTTTGTTTGGGCAATGGTTTGTCTACGAAATTCAAGAAGATGCTGAGAAACCCTTTCTTCTTAGTGTATTGTTTATATTCTCTGCGAGATTCTCCCCCCGAAATCGACGCTGATACCGTGCATCCGAGCTCTGTTGAAGTGTCGAATGTTGCTTGGCTTACGCGTGATGACGACGAGTCGACAGCTTGTTGTTCAACAATGCATAGAAGACTACGAAAAATGGTGCAAGGTACAGCCACCATTTTTCTTTAAGCTCGAGTTGCTGACTAGTTCTATCTCAAGCGCGTTTCCGAGGACTACGACAAGAACTTCAAGTTTCCGAAACAACACTATCTTATACACGCCCTCGATGATGTTCCTTTGAAGGGTGTGCTGCGCAACGGTACCACTCGAACGGGCGAAGGAATACACCAAGAAGTCAAACAACACTCAGGTGAGCTAATGTTGAATCTTACTCCAATGAAAACACTTAGAATAAGCAGATTTCTATTCGCGACGAGGATCAAGAGGTTGTCGCTCGGACGCGCCTGTTGATCGACGATTTTTTCAGGCGCGCTTCGCAAACGGCTGAGTTGTCAGACGCCAGCAGCGACACCGATGCCACAAATCAAGAAGCCGATGTTGCTCAGTTCAAACAAGGCTCCGCACGGCGTGTCCCGAAATCACGGATCTCGCCCGCAAATGTGGAGAACCAGTGGATTTTTGGCTCGCCGCTGCAGTATAGTGACAGCCGCAGTTACGAGGATTTGCATGGGGGAAATAATCCCATATACCGTGCTCTTGATCCTCGTCTTCGAGAATTTCTGCACTCGCAATTTCCCGACGAATATCTGACTTACGAAGACACGATCATGGCAAGTGTTTCTTTCTCTTTTTCCTTGCGCAAACTTATCGCACATACAGATCGAGGTATTTCAATGTGTCTACATTGCGTATCAGTCAAAGGATGACTGGACCAATGCTGAGGATATTTTGCGCTGCAACAGTAACTGGTACAATTCTGGGCCTCGGTACGATTGTGTCCTTTTCAACTCTGATCAACCGGGCGTCGCATGTGCTCGATTGCGATCCCTCATTCGCTGCCAGCTGCCCTCAGGTCGTGTTGTGGATCTTGCTGTTGTGCAAAATATGAAGCCTAGCAAGTGGCGGCCGAAAACTTCGTGGGACGGCTGTGTTGTGTTCGAGGAGGAGGTAGACTTGACTTTCCTCCTCATGGACTTTGTCATCCGAGGTGCATTGTTGGCTCATGCTCAGGGACCATCAAACTCGCGTCGCAACTTTCATTATCTCGTGGATGTAGTCGACGGTGATATGTTTTTACGCGTACTCAATGCTATAGGCCATGTATGCAATTAAAAATCTTAACCGTTGCTTTTTCGACCACTTTGTGGCGGGTGGGCTTATGTTACCTGACCGCACCCCGATAGCATCCCGGTCGGGCCCTGTCGGGGTATTATCGGGCATGGTCGGGTGGTCGGGCACGATAACAAAATAAATAAATTTGCGACAAATCGGTCGTTTACACACTACAAATCTGTGAACATAGACACCCTCTCTTCATCTAAATCCTCGAAAATATTGTTGGACACTCAGTGGGGTACTTAGAAAAGGTCTGTGTACTCAGATGTGGCATAAGAACAAAACATGAAACTCAAATCTCAAAATCATTTTTGGTGTGTAAAGGAGCGTCAAAATACTGGAGTCCACAATGGCCCGAGATCACGCGCGCTCTCCTCCCAGGACAGACATCCTATGATCGTCCTGATCTGGTTGCGCGCGTCTTCCATATGAAGAAAAAACTCATCGTTCAAGAAATTCACACCCAGGGGATTTTCGGGGAGTGCGCTGCTTACGTCTACACAATTGAATTTCAAAAACGCGGGCTACCTCACATGCACATGCTCATTTTTTTGGAACGTCCCTGGAAACTGCTCAACCCCGACGACATCGACTCGATAATCTCCGCGAAGTGGCCGGACCCTGATCGGGAGCCCCTGCTGTTTGAGACCGTACAGCGCTGCATGGTTCACGGACCGTGCGGGGCTCTCAATCCGCGCGCCTTCGGAAGACGACGTCTTTGACTATGGCCTCTTTCTTCTTGACCAGCTTCTTTTGGAGGCCGGCCGCACTCTAATTGACTTCGAGATGCCAACACCACAGCGCAATTGGTCTCAAGCGGCCGAGAACCCTCTGATCGCTGAACAGCTGGATTACGACCCGGCCGAAGAGCGTGAACGTGCCGTTGAAAGTTACGCACGAATGAATCCGGAGCAGCAAACGGCATTCAACGAAGTGGCTGAATCTGTGGAACAGAACCTCGGGAAGCTGTTCTTTGTTTCTGGGGCAGGGGGGACAGGGAAAACATTCCTGTACAATTCTCTTGCGCACCAGTTGCGGAGCGAGTCACGCATCGTTCTTTGTGTTGCGTCTTCGGGGATTGCTGCACTGCTCTTGCGCGGCGGGCGTACGGCTCACTCGGTCTTCAAAATTCCGATTGACGGACTGAATGACGAGTCTACTTGCTCAATTGCAAAGGAGAGCTTGCGAGCAGGGCTTATTCGTGCCACGAAGTTGATTATCTGGGACGAGGCTCCCATGCATAACCGTAAATGCCATGAAGCCGTCGACCGAACCTTGCGTGACCTTTGCGGTAACGATCGACAATTCGGTGGGATCACCATGTTGTTGGGTGGTGACCCGAAGCAGATTCCACCAGTCGTACCGAAAGGAACGCCGGAGGAGATTTTAGATGCTTCAATATTTCGATCATACCTCTGGCAATCTACGAAGCTGCTCTCGCTGACACAGAATATGCGACTGGACGTCGGTCAGGATGAAACAGAGTTTGCGCAGTGGCTGCTGGAGGTTGGGCATGGTCAGAACAACGATGCTGAGGGGAATCTCGAGCTACCATGCGATATTGTCACTCGAGACAGCGAGGATCTCATCAACTCAATATTCCCTGCTATCTCTGGACCGACTTCTCCTTCCCAGTACTTTATGGAGCGCACATTCCTGGCTGCGCGCAACGGTGATGTCGATGGTTTCAATGATGATATCTTGGATCGCATGCAGGGTGAAAGCCGAACATTCACCAGCGCAGATAAAATTGTCGCCGAGCCAGGCGCAGATAGACCAATGGCAAATGATTCGATGCCCCCCGAATATCTACGGTCCTTGTCTGCGTCTGGGCTGCCTCCCGGGGAGCTGACACTCAAAAACGGCTGTCCCATCATTCTTCTTCGCAATCTATCACCCTCATCTGGAACACGCCCGACAAAACTCTTCCACAAATTCATCCGTATTCGTTGCGTATTTGAGGTGGTCGTCCCATCCGCTGCCAGAGAACGTCTTCACAAAGACATACAGCTCATACCGTGCCTTCAGCTAAGGAGTACAGGACGTCAGAGATTGCCAAAAAAAAGAGAGATACAGAACACACACCGTCCCCAGCTTTCCCTTGCATTTTTGAAGATCCTTCTTCGGATTTGCCTCGGGATTTACAGCAGCGACAGCATTGACAGCAAGAGTCCAGCCCTGGTTTCGAAAACCATTCCCACTCATGAATTGCTGCACTTTTGCCTCGCCCAAACCAGAAAACAAAGCCTTGATTTCGTCCGCATTCCAGACAGCATTCGGAGCCGGAGCTGCTGGAGGGGTGTCGGAGGGCATAGTAGACAGTCCAAGAAAGAGATAGAGTGTACAGACAACGAGAGTACAAGCGTAGATAGAGGTAAGAAGGAGAATGCAAGAGCGTGACAGACGAGTGACGAATTTTGGGATTGATGACGCTTTTGGGATCATCGATCATTTTGGGCCCTTTTATGTACATTGACAGGATTATTTTTTAAGGGAGACTGTCATCAGGCTCCCACAAACCATTCTCCAATATTCTGAGAGCTAAAATACTCTCAAATTAATTCACAGAGCACGAGGGCCCAAAATTGGGCTCGCAAATGTACATTCAAGTTTCAACATCCAGTTGACCGATCACAGGATCTGAACCGAGTCGTCGAGCTTTCCAAAGCCCAGACGGACGGGTTCCGTCTGTCCGTCCCGTCCGTCTACCCGTCACGAAGACAGATGGTGAGAGCCCTATGAAAATATAAGCATGCGGTAACCATTTTACTCAGAATCCAGCCTCAGGGAAGGCAGAAGTTTGAGGTCTACATTCGCCTCAGATCGTTTTCTCCATACTCCTATGTATGCATTCATTGTAGGTCTGCTTTCTTCATGGTTTGCTTTCTGTTCATTCGCCGCGTGCATTTGATATAATATATAGTTGGCTGACTAACGTCTCGTGCGGTTAACCGTTAGTAACCTTTTCTGAGTAGCTGTGCATGACTCTTCTCACTTGGACAGGTAAGGTCCAGTCAGTTCACAAGAACTATGTGTCTGCATGAAACGAGGTGAGTCGTAGCGAGTCGGTCTAATTGAACTAAATCTTACCGACATTTTCACAGTCAAGCGTATTGAACAAATCAAGTGTCTATAGTACGAGCCAAGGTAAGTACTAATTAGTAGCGAGCTGTTCAAATCTCAACTCAATTTTGGCTGACCTTTATGTTAGTGACCACCTCGGAAATCCAGCGCGGGTAATTGAAGTTCAATGCGTCGTGTCCTGTTGATTCAATGGAGTTCGTGTTCGACAACTTGAAGCCAAGCCTCCGGGTACACAGCTCTCAGGCTGGGCGTTCACTGAGTTTGCCCACTGCTGATCCGACCAACTAAATCGAAGGTAAGCGCACATTCGATTCAATTCACTTGAGGCTAATTGGAGTTGTCGAGCCTACCCGGGTTCCGGGTCAAGTCGGTCCTCATTGCTCAACATACGAGTCAGTACGACGTGAGTTCACAAGTGTCAACTACAAATACAGCGACTGAGAACTTCAAGCGAGTGTCCGTTTGTACCCAAATTTGATCTAACATTCAAGTGAGTTGCGCTCGTTCTGTGAGTATCTCGAGTATCTCGATCACTGACAGAACGTGGGCAAATTCGCTGTTGAGCTAAATAATCTATCCGCCTTCTCGGTCCCAAGTACGTCTCAACTTACTGGGTAGGTAGTACACGGATTCAAGTTGTTGAACTACACTTTGTTTGACATCTACAAGTCGGTGGTTTGTAGTACTTACGCGCCGGTCTGGCAAAGAAATACTTGAAGGCCGTTTGGGCCAAGTTTGGGCTCCTAGTACTTGGCTTGGATTTGGCACTGAGAACTCCAGTTCAACAGTGTTAGTGGCTTTCAAGCGCAGCAAGCATCATGGGATCATCTAGCTGTGGAATTTCGGAGGTATAATGTAATCTCAATGATGAATGATGATTTCTGCGGTCTCATAAGCTGACCCCCAATTGTACTGATTTTATTCTGTGGTCGCTTTCCTGAGCAAGGTGACCTCCCACAGCCACTCGGCAACGTGCGGCCAATGCCCGATCGGGCAGTTTCCGGCCATCAAACGAGCGTGGTGCTCTGGCTGTGACTTAATCGCACCACGAGCAAGGGGATACCGATCCGCGAAATCCGTACCAGGGTCCAGGGGTCGAAGTTTTTTTTTTTCAGCGACTTCGGGCGACCCCCCCTCCCTTCCTGCTGCCGTAATATGCCTTATATGGTAAATTCACGTGATCTTCCCACCGCCCAATTTGTTAGCTGTATCAAATTTATGTATTTTCGGACTCAACATCAGCATTTGAAGCGAAGAACCTGTTATTTTGCACATTTCCACGCACCTGCACTGTGCAAAATTGATATTTCTCAACAGTCTTCTGGACCAAACAACAGCATACACACTGACAGCCGAGGCTGCCGAGAGGCCCGAGCGGCGGTCAAACCCATCTGACGGTGACAATGGTGGCCAGAGTTGGATCTGAAGTACTGAATTGCTAAAATAAGGCTGTAGAGCAACGTACCTAGCATATATCTGCTGCATACAACCCTCAGAACCGAGTTACAAAAAATCATATGAAAGTTTTTTTCTCGAGGCCCTTGGGACCCCCTCCCCCCCTTCTATATAAGGAAATTTCTTATCTCGGAAGGCCCTTGACCACAAGTAGGAAAAAAAAAAAAAAAAAAGACACGTGATAGTGTGACACGTTCTTTTTCTTTCGTACAAGCTTAAGCACCCCGCCTTCGGCAGGGCCGGCTCGCTGCGCTCGCGTCCCTACCTACGGCTGGTGCACAGCTTGTCGGGGCTCCGCCCCAAACCCCGCGGGTTTTTTTCTTGCTGGATTGCGTGCCCTCGGCGCCGCACTACCGCTCGCTGCACTCGCGGTGCGCGGCGCCGTCGGGAAGGTTCGTGGGAACCGGGAGCAACATCTCGACAGCCGGCAGCGACATCTCGACATGGTCCCGTGGTTTCGTGTCAAAGTCACGTTACTTTTCACGTGAACTGATCCTTGTGTTTTCATGTATAGGACCACCTCTTGTGTAAATGGATTGCGAATTGATCCACCCGCACTTATCTATGTTCAGCATGCTGGAAAATATCCTCGATGATGTATGTTCCAGCCCTGAGGTCCAGGGGGAGAGCACTGCGCAGAAGTGACTGATATTCAATAGAGCCGTGAACCCGAATACCACGTAGCTAGCTTCCGCCAGGATCAAGCCAGGATTGCAATGCGGGAAATGACAGTGAGTGCATTGTGTTCCTCGCCCGGATCCTCGACCTGATTCGTTTAATCAGTCAGTTATCGTACATGCAGACAGCGCTCCCGCTCATTGTGTGCCACTCCACAGGTCATCTTCCGCATCTAGTATTGTATTCAACGCTTGACAGTGAGTCAACAAACATCATCGAAGATTATGCGAACCATCTGCTTTCGTGAGGAACAAAGCTTGCTTCTACACTGAAACTCACTGTACTATTGTAGTTGGATGCTTCAAGAGCATGATTCCTTGTTCCAGGCTTTGTATTAATGGAAGTCATGCTCTTAATGCTGTGATTAAGCTATTAGTGTCAAAACCAACGGGAAGTGTCAAAACCAACGGGAAGTGAGCGAGCTAAACACAATTCCCAAATGGACCCGCCTTCGCAGAGCATGATGTCTTTTGCCATCGAGAACTTCTATTACTCGATGCCAAAAACGCCATAGATTTGATGGTGGCCAAGTGCCAAGCTTTTCCTCAGCTGTCGGACTCGGAGCCGGTTAGTGCTGGGTAAAATTGCACTATGTAAATTACATCACGGGAATTTTACATGTAATTTACAGTGTAAAATACGTCACTGTGAAAAGTAAAAGCTCTCATATGTAGTGCCGGGCACTCATTTTCGAGATTTTACACTCATATGGAGTGCTCTGGGAATGAGTGCTTTTTGGGGCACTTTTGATTAGTGCTCTGAAGCACTAATTTCAGAAGCACTTCATATCAGTGTCGGAGAGTAATTTCGAGCCGTATCGGCAAGGTGGGTTGCCAGAATGCCGGATCACAGCCGACGACGGCATTTCAAGAATCAGTAGTTCAATCCTTGAACGCTCGCACTTTTGAAGCTTACCTTGAGCTTGTACGGCCCCTTTATGCATGACCGTGTTTCGCTAAAATAGCGCAGGAAACGAGAAGAGCGCCGTATCAAGCGCCTAGGCTTGGCTCGTAGTGAGTGTGCCTTCAGGGCAACGTTAACATTTCAATTTGTTAAAACTTGGCATCCTAAAAATTTGGGGAGTTGGAAAACAATGTCTGCATACTCATAGGAGATGCAAGCGACCCACCGGCGCAGCGGACAAATAATTTCGAAATTTATCTGAATTCTTGGGATTTTTCGGCCGAGTCGTTCGAAACGCGACTTTCGGACTTAGCGAAAAACGCGATACGTCAGTCATGTGCTGTGTGACATCAGTGACATGTAACACATCGCTCCTCTCCCTCTTCCTTCATCTTGTGGCTTGTCCCGCGGCTTCCCGTCCCTCTACGCGCCGGAAGATGATATAGGACAACTCATAAAGGGTATTGACACGTCTTACGCTGCTGAAACGCCCCGATAATGCCCGGTATTCGGCCTCTGAGTCTGATTACGTCTCCGACCGACATCGCCATTTCGCGCGCGTAAGACGCGTCCGAATGCCTCATGCGGGTGCTCTGACGACTACAAAGTCTTTGAGTTCCTTTTGAGCTTGCCAAACCATCACACCCCGCCTCTCTTTGACTGGCGCGAGGGACACGGTATGACCTTCGTTTGCATCCCTGATTCACGCGCTCCTCACCCTCTCCATACTTTGCAATTAGTTTCAAGGGTTGGTGAGAAAGTATGCGGAGGGTCTCAGCTCCAAGCGCCTCGACAATCTGCCACGTTCCGCCTCGTCAACCGCTCGTTTCCGCCACCATCTTGTTCCCAATCAACGCCACTCTCAGCAACTCCACCGGCCACCTTGTATACAGAAGGTGCGTGTATCTTCTATTCTCTCCCTCTCATCGGTCTCATCCGCCCCCCCTTCAGCTCCATCTGCCCATCATGAAGCTCGGCGCCGAAGATACTTCTCCTCTCCTCTCCCCTACTTCCTTCCCTACAACCAACATCGCCCGCACACCTCGCCAACACTATTCCTCGGTGCCTCGGCGACGTGTACAGATGGCGCGAATGTACGTCGGGCTTCCCTTTCATTTTCTTACTCGCGCTAATGCAATCACCTTTTCCTTCGCCGCCCTCTCCTTCCCTTACACCACCACCTCAGCAACCCGCACCCACCGACTAACTACTGGTCCTCAATGCCAACTGCGGCTTCTATCAACTCTCCCGACTTGGAAATCTGCCGGCCCACTATTTTGACTTCGACCACGCGGCAGATGATGTTCTTCTCAATTCCCCACCACCACCCCGTCCACGTCGCCAACGAAGATCCTTCGCTCTACCTTCCCTGCGCGCTGACGAGATCGTTTTAGTGTAATTTCCGCGTCCTCACCCTCGCCCGACCATATCGTTTGCGCAACCAATACCCTCTTGCTTACATCGCCCCTCCGACTATCGCAGGCTGCGTCCCCGCCCCGCCAACGCCGGCGGCGCCGACGCGCTGCCAGTACGCTTCTTTTAGCCTCCACCAAACCCCTCGATCTTGACTTTCGATCGTATCACGGCCGTAAAATACGACGGCAGCATCAAATTCAGCATTTGTTCTCTTGGTGCGTAAGAATTGGTCCAGCACGAAACTCCTACGTTGACGCAGTACTTACTGGTTCCCGGCAACATTTCCCTCTCAAGGTGTCCTATTTCGCGTCCATGTCCATGTCCGTGTCTCCGAAGCTAGGTTTCCCGTTCATCCTATTTTGCAACGCAGCTTAGCATTCCTCCAGTTCGTTACCTTTGAAACGATTTTATCGCTGACACCTGTCACTCGTGGAATTGCGTGCCGCGGATCCAGCGAGGTCGCTTCCACCGTTAAGACTGAAGACAATCGAGACTTGTGTCTTCTGTACCGCGCCTTCGTTTTATTGATTTCGAAGAACACTTTTTGCGATTGACTTGGTGAGTTGCTAATTATTCCGAGTTAAATTCTGGACTCTGAGACGCACTGCGATAGAATCGTGAGTAGTATCCTGAAGACATCTGATGGTGAGTGCTTCATAATTTCTCAAGCTTCCCCATGTATCGTAGTAGCTTGAATATACAAGAATTACACGAGAATTGAACCTGGGCGGTGAAATTTAGCGCTCGAAAATAGTGTCTCAGGCACTCGAAATTAGTGCCAAGTAGCACTACAAACGAGTGCTTGAGCACTCGATATGAGTGTAAAAACGAGCGCAAAGCACTAGAAATGAGTGCCGGTAGGCACCACCATGGAGTGTTGTAGGCACTAATTTTCCCTTTGAAACGGGCACTCATTTTAGGTGCTTTTACTATTCACAGTGACGTTATTTACATCCAGGGTCTCAAGGTCCGTGTAAAATAGCGTAAAATACTGAATGAGGCAGAAGCTCAAAAGCGCTCAAACGCGGCTGGAATCAGCCTTCAGGATTTCAAAAACAGGTTCAAGAGCAACTTTGAATCCAGTTCCAGTGCATTTGTGACAGATCAATCGTCCGGCACCGATCGGCACACTTTTGACCATTGAATCGGCCGGAACATCTTAGCGCCCGGGGACCCGAGGAAAGCCGAGAACCTCATGTGACTTTCTGTCAAAAAGCACGTTACTTTCTGTCAAAAGTCACGTTACTAACGTCACCTTGTGTTTTCATGTATAGGACAAGCTTAAGCACCCCGCCTTCGGCAGGGCCGGCTCGCTGCGCTCGCGTCCCTACCTACGGCTTGTGCACAGCTTGTCGGGGCTCCGCCCCAAACCCCGGGGGTTTTTGCTGCTGGATTCTGTGCCCACGACGCCGCACTGCCGCTCGCGGAACTCGCGGCGCGCGGCGCCGGGGACCCCGTGACTTTCTGTCAAGAAGCACGTTACTTTCTGTCAAAAGTCACGTTACTAACGTCATCTTGTGTTTTCATGTATAGGATACAAGCTTAAGCACCCCGCCTTCGGCAGGGCCGGCTCGCTGCGCTCGCGTCCCTACCTACGGGGGGTACACAGCTTGTCGGGGCTCCGCCCCAAACCCCGCCTGAATTTTTTTTGCTGGATTGCTTGCCCGCGGCGCCGCACTGCCGCTCGCTGCACTCGCCGGCGCGCGGCGCCGGGGAACGCGTGTGAAAAGTCACCTGCTTTTTCACGTGAATTATCACGGGACCTGCGGTCCCGTAGTGTCTTTTATTATAGATAGGACACCGGATACATCTCGTCTTCCCATTCCGCCTCAAGCACCCCATACCCTTCTGGAATCACGTTGTTTGTACGATACTCATTCAACGCATTGTAGAATGCGTGCTCCGTTGTAGCCAATCTAAACGGGTTTTTATGTTTCGCGATTTTCACTGGAGGATGGCGAATGTTGTGAGGTCACAGCATCAACGAGCCTTTCAGGCTCATCAACCCAGGCATTCTCGTCCTCGTCCTCGTCCTCCTCGTGTCCAGCACCAGTCTGCCCTGGCTGTCGAACAACCTCAGGCCCATCCACCCCATAGTACCGGTCAATCGTGTCGGGATGAATACCTTGCATAGGATCAACGTACTCCCCACTATCGATCATGCCCTGGCCCCTGGAAGCCCATATTCTGAACATTCGTTAGACAAAGAATGGTGCATACACGGAAACTTACCTTGGGGCTCTGATCATTGCCTTGACGTCCTGAAATTGGATGCCGATTCCACAGTTCTTGGAATTCACGACAATCGGCATTGAGGCTGTCGAGGAAGAGCAGATGAAGGAGCCAGATATGTGCAGCATTCTTACGATCCAAGCGATGCAAGTCACCAAGACGGATAAAGAAGGCACGCCATTGCCTGGCAAACTGGGTTACCCATAATCTTTTGATGCGCGTATTATGAGTCGAACTTGAGAGTTGATTGTTAGTGGGCGAAGACAAAATTCATCTGCAGACCTACGATCTCCACATTAATGAAGCACGGTTTGGGCCGCGGTGCAATATCATCCAGACGGAAACCTTGACATTCTCACCGCCGCGGTCACCGCGTACGCGGTATGGCGCGATGGCTTCTTTGAAGACGTCCAAGACAGTACTGGCGCGGTTACTGGCTCGCATCCCTGTGATCTAGACCAATTTGAGATCCTCAACATAGGAAAGAGGTCAAGAGACAAACCGTCCGGCAATAACCGTCTACAAATCCATGAATCACGAAACCCCACAAGATGAGCTTATGGTGCCCGTCACAATGCCACAGATGAATAGATCTTGGCACGGTCGCCCTCGTTTTCCGGTCACCCTCATTTTCCCGTATGAATCTCTTCAGCAGGGTCAACAAAGACAACATTGCGGCGGTCGCTCTCACTCTATGAGTTCAGTTTGAAGGGAAATCTAGACTACTACTTACATGCCTTGGGCTGCTAGAGCCGCCAATTTGAGCTCGCAAGCCAGAGGTCCGATGACATTCGCGCATGCCTGAGTGAAAGCACGAGGAACACCAAGCACAGTTAGAACCAGTGACCAGATAGAAGGGCTAGTGAACTGTCTACTTGGTCGCACTAGCTGCAAGGGCTGCTCGCTACGGCTGCTTGCCCCATGCCTTTGCCGACATCTGAGTTGCAGGTGGCATGTCTACTGGCTGGCTGTAAGTCAACTCAAAAGACTATAGCAAAAGAAACTTACCCTCATCACCGTCTGGGTTAACCCATGAGCCCTCGCTCTCAGACGAAGGCTCCGTTGATGCCGTGTTCGACTCGGAATCCATGTACTCAGGCTCAACGTCCATCTTCCAGCCTTCAGCGTATTCCCAGACGGCGGCTGAGATGGAGTGGCTTGGGGCTAGATTGTGAAGCATAAGTAAAAGCCCACCAAATATAATATAATAACGACGAACCGAGGTAGATAGTGCGCGCAGCTGCTTTGCTGTTTTGCCCAAAATAACGTGTAAACTCATAACCATCTGGATTAAGAGATGACGAGACGGTGAGGGTTTTTGAATCCTGAATTAGTAGCTTCCAGTACTAGTGGAATGTAGGTGGTGATGCTGTGGGATTGGCCTTATACCAACGATCCATATACTGGAAGAAGCTGACAAAATCTCCGCGAAGCCATCCATCCATCTCCTCAGCTGACAGCCTGCGGTTGATGCTGTATGGCTTGCGAAGACCGTTAACGGCCAGCCCCCGCGACTCATACAATGATATCATCGTTTTCTTGGGCAGCTCATAAAGACTATGGTGCGCGTCACTTAGTCACCGCCTCTCCGTGACAACGCTAACTGTGACCCCAGTTTTTGCCCTAATTTTTATTCCTCTTGCAAAACGACTCCTTTTCAACAGAGGAACAACTTCCCAAGAGGGATTTCCAAAATTTAAATAATTGAAGGAGCTATAAATTTTCACCCCACCCAATTTGGCAGTATACACTAGTCTCTCATAGCCAGACTTTAACACAGTTGATCTCGTACCAAGGGGCGACCTGTCAAACGCCATCAGAAAAAGACCCCGACAGTATGTTCGTGTTTATGATGGGCATTGATCCCGCTGTCAGGTCACGTAACCACGCGTCTTCGCGTTAATCTTCGACCTCCGACGCGTTTTGGGGTGTTTCTCGACGCTTATTCTTGCCCCAGGCATGTTCCTTTGTGCTTCTGTGATACTATTATTGTATTTATGGGTCAGATATATCATGATAACAATTATATTCAATGAAATCCATCACTTCCTGGGGTAATGTCGCGAGAATACTAGATAAATATATCCAAGAACCCATTGAAATACCTCTGAGCATCTTCGTGCCACTTCCCCTCACCCCTCATGACATCCAAACCTCGAGTGAAGCCGACATCCAAGCCTCAAATCCTTGTATTATCCACCCCTGATGGTGACCTGAATTATCAAACACGTTATATTCCCAATAGAAGAACTCATGTAGTTGATTGTGATTTGTGTGGCACGGATGTCACAGCTGGAGCAGCTGGCTCTAGTGACTATCGGCTAGGATTACACAGAACAGCTTGCTTGTCTGAACAACTCAAAGAGAAAAGTAAACAGGCCAGGGTGAGTTGGTTTAGGATGGGTTGCAACCTTTCAGTTCTTTAATGATTGTTTCTAGTTAGCAGAAAAACAACAACAGGTTCAAGATCCCTTGATACTTTCCGAGTCCACCCCTCAAGAAAGCTTAGAGTCTGGCTTTGAAACTCCCAGTGGAGCAACTACACCCCGACCTTCTTCACCAGTTGAAAACCTGAGCTTAGATCCAACTCAAAGTGAGCTTGAATCAGAAACTTACAGTTCGTTTCATCATTCTTGGGATATATACTTGCGTCTGAACTAGTATTTAGATGACCCGGAACCTGTTCTTGAAGAAGGGAAAGGCTGCCCGGGGATTGGTGTTAAATGGACCACTGGCTCAGTCTGGGGAGATTACCCTTATATCCTCCATGAAAGTCCAGACATTGGATGGGAGCCAATCAGCTTTGACTCACAAACTAATACCATCTACTTCCGCTCAGATCAATGCAAAAGATCTAGTGAGGGTGATTCTGCAAAAGTTTGCCGGCCTTGCGCAGAACTCCCTTCAACTCGTGCGTTTGTCAATGTACAGGAGAGAGCAAAGGAAGTCAAAAGCCATACAAACCTGCGGTACTTGACATCACGGCAGAAAGATGCCCTTATCCTCAAATTGTTTCGTCATGTTGCATTGTTGGAAAACCAGGTCACAAAACTTCTTGTTATCTGCAATGCTGACTATTGACTTTGTTATAACACTAGTTGCATAGTAATCAGAGAAGCAACAAGCGGCAGAAGAACCAGATCTCTGATTACAAGAGAATACTTGCTTTGATTGCAAGTGAAGAACTTGCTGGGTTACGTCGTATTTTGGAGCAAGCACTTGCTCGAGGTTCAAGTCCGAGGAAGGTTCTAGCTATCTTAGAAAGAACACTTCGCAAACTCTACCATGTGCGGGGCGGGTTCAATGAACGGGAGCTAGATATATCATTCTTGGTAAAAGCCATTGGAGGACCTAAACTCCTGTATGCATTACAGAAGGCTTTGGGACTAGCTTCTGTTTCCACCATTAGACGTCGTCATCGTGTTCCAAAATTACTACCCTCGCTTGCAACTCCAACACCAGAAGAGGTGCATGCAAATATCCAAGCTTTTTTCTCCCCAGATATAAAACCTCCTCCCAGTTTTCCGAATTGCTCAGAGCTACCTGGGAATATTATGATGTTTGATGGTGTTGCACTTGAAGGACGTCCTCGTTACTGTCCAGATCGAGACGCCATTCTGGGCCTTTGTCGGGAGCATTCTAACAGGGTTAATCTGAAGGTTGATTCTTTGGAATCAGTTGAGCAAGTTCGAAAAGCACTTGGAGAGACAGATAAAAAATCCACAACTCGAGTTTGCTATGGATGTGATGCTACTGTCGTAGCAATCGCTCCGTATGCAAATGAAAAACATTATACTGCTGTCCCTATAGTTGCATCTCCTACAGATAAGACCGAAACAGGGCTGCAATTTGCTGAGTGGCTGAAGACTGTTCTTGAGGCATGGCGAACTGATCCTAACGGGGAAAAAATGTACGGACCTATCTGGTCAATTGAGAGTGACGGGGACGGAGTTTTTCGTCTGGCAAAGTTCACTATTTGCATGCAACAAGAGGTTGATCCTGACTCTCCTCTGGGTAAGATTTTGGCCCAGTGTCTTGGTATCAACAAGTATACTTCAAAGCATGGTGTCATTCCTGGTTCTGATCTTAAGCATGTAGCGAAACGTGAGCTCTTTACGATGCATATGTTTCAATGTTAAATAAACACAGGATTTGCAACACTAACTCGCCACATGCTTGGCATTGCTATTGGAGACACAGTTCTGAAGCCAACTGATGTCATCAAGCATCTGACTATGCTCCCAAATATAACACTTGAAACTGCCAAGGCACTCCTTGATCCTGCAGATAAACAAAATGTTCCAAAGGCCATCACCCTTGTCCAAAGAATGCACCAATTGCGGGAACTTGATACGCCCCAAAATCCTAGTGACAGAAAAATCCGGCATGCAATTGATTTCTTTGCAGAGTTTGAAGGATATCTCATTTTCCCATTCATTGATGTAAAGCAAAGTCTTTCTCAGCAAATTCGGTCACTGTCAACTTATAGCCATCTCTGCACCGCAATGTATCTGAAGCATCAAACAAACTTTCTTACCAATCCACTATTTGCAGACTCACAGCTCATTGTCCGCTGTATTGTTATCACTACTGCTCGACTTCAGATTCTGGATCCGAAGCTCAAATTCTATATCATCCTAGATGGGACTGATCGATTGGAAGGCGTCTTTTGTGATACGAGGACAATAGATCATGCCTCCAATTTCGACATCTATCAGCTGTCCCAGAAAATTGCAACAGGGACACTTATCAACTCAACTTTTCAAAAAAATCCAGATCTTGACCGTGGGCATCGGAAACTGAAACTGTCTGGGGCTCTTGGTATTGACCACATAAATCCTGCATCTTGGCTAGGTGATGTAGTAGTTGGACATGTGAACATACCACAGGAGTGGGAACTTGGAAGAAAGGATGCTGATGCTGTCCTTGCAAAATATTTCAATGGTGATATAGCTGTAGACTGGGAAGAATTATTCATAGATTCAGCTTGGGATCATTTGCGGCCATTAGGAGAATATGTTGGAACTTCCTTTTCTCCAACTGATGCCCGCTCCGAAATGGAAAATGAACGTTTTCCTATTGTAGAGCCAGTTGACCCCACTGCAACTTCTCTCTCATCGGAACAAGTCAACCGCACATTGATTGAAGCAGATGAAGGGCCACAACAAACTGCAGAGTCGCTGGGTCTTGATCTGGACAATTATTTTCCTGAAAACCTAGATGATCTTGACGCTGAAAATATACCTGATATAGTTCAAAAGTGCTTGACAGACAAGGCAGGCAAAAAATACCTAAAATCCACTCTCATAGCAGGTCTTGCGTCAAATCGGAGCAAAAAATCAACACTAAGAACCCAACGAGTTCAAGGCATGGCTATTGCAGACTTTCACCAAAAACGACTTGACATTGATTTCGATCCCTTGGAAGAGGAGGATATGGTTAAGATTGACGATCTTGTTGGAGTCCTTGTCAAAACCAAAGAAGAGATCTGTCTATGTGCATTGCTAATCAAGGAATTCAAAAAAGAGAATCAAACCACACCACTCTCTGCTATACACCTTGATGAACAAGAGAATCCAGACTTGGGTATCACAATCATAGGTCAGCTCATGGACATGACTCAGTCTCCCCAAAAAGACACATGGCACTGGAACCGGAAATTTCTTGTGCTTGACTCCAGTGAAGGAGCTCCGCAGACAAAAAACAGACAACTGCTGCTCCATGTCCCTTCATCTGAAGTTTATCCTCTCGCTCCCGATATCTCACAGGCCGATGATATTGAGAGATCAACATGGACAATCACATCTTCACAGTTAGAAGAAACCAAGCATTTTGCTTGGGAGATGCTTGATCCAGACAGTGATGATATTGCCACTCGAATTAATAATCTCCCTGAGGTCAAGAATTTATCTGTGCCTTATCGCACTGTGGATGGTAAGTGAGTGTCTTGAAGTACGTACTGTCTTGACTCATGAATCCCAGGTGATAAATCTTTTTGTGTCAACATACCGTCTCATGTGCGGTTGACACCAAAGTTAGATGCAAAAGAAATGGTTGCATGTAAACTTTGTCATGCTACCATGAAGTTGAATGTAATGCGCAACCATGTTGGCACGCACATCCTCTTTGCCATGCGCGACAAACATGACCCCAAACTACCGCCTGATACGGTAATTGCTGCAGAACCTTGTGGATGGTGCGGGCTAGAAGGCGAATGTCACACCCAATTGACTTCAAGCAGCAAAAAAAACAGTACCACAGTGCAAATCACATCCAACTGCTCTTACCATTATGCAAAAATGATGTATAAAGCTGCTAAAACATTCAGCGAGGCAGCACCATGCACAAATGTTCCTCTACAATGCCCACTATGCCCCATCTCAAAGTCTGGCAACCGAAAAACCATCTGGAAATATAATGCTTTATTTCACCTCCTTGCTGAACACTCAAGATCAGGGCAAATACCACCAAATCTCTCTCCCCAATTTTGGGTAGAGACCCATATTCGACACATCGAGGAACAAGCCTTGGGCATCACAGTTGATGAAACAGACAGGTTTAGAGATGAAAACACAATCCCAAACAGTGATGCAATCGATGGTTGGGAAGCATATCCAGATGAGGTACTGACTCCCCATGCAAGTCCGGAGAAGAAGGGCAGAGAGAGGTCAGATACACAATCCACTTCTCACTCTGTTGCACATAGACATAAACAGGTAAAATTAAGTCAAGTAATATAATTTTGGACCCATAAATACAATAATAGTATCACAGAAGCACAAAGGAACATGCCTGGGGCAAGAATAAGCGTCGAGAAACACCCCAAAACGCGTCGGAGGTCGAAGATTAACGCGAAGACGCGTGGTTACGTGACCTGACAGCGGGATCAATGCCCATCATAAACACGAACATACTGTCGGGGTCTTTTTCTGATGGCGTTTGACAGGTCGCCCCTTGTCTCGTACCTCGATGTGTTAAAGTCTGTTTTTAAGTTCATAGGCGTGTCAATGGTAAAACCTTATTATATAATCTTTGTGGCTGTGCTTTTTACGTCAATTTCGTTCACTTTTCTCACAGCGCCCTCCCTCAGGCACATATACACTCAATGTTTTGCTAGAGACACTCTATAGAGACATAGCTACCTTCTTGGGAAAAAAATTGCAGTTAAATGCATCGTCTGGGCCGACGCACCGAGCCCTTGCTCTGCCCTGTGACACCTGTGACAGAATGGTAACACCTTTTTTCAACCACTTTCCACACCACCTCGTCATAATTCTGGGGGGTTTCAAGCGCCGAATGAACTTATAACTCTCAATATAAACGCTCTAGCACAGACTTGAGCTCTAAATATCATGTAAAAGGGCGGAAACGTGATTACATAATCCGAATTCTACCGTTGACACGCCGGTCACCTTAAAAATGGACTAAGTATACACCAATTTCGACTCCAGAAGCCTCAATACGAGGGATATCAAACACCGCTCCTATGCCATTGCTCAATAAACCCAAATCGCACCAGTAGATGCGTCAAAAGTCCACTCAAAAAGTCCCCAAATTGGTTGAAATCCAGCCTTCAATAGGGTGTTTTGAAATGTGAAAGTTTGACTTTCTAGTGGAGTTCCCGCGACCAATTATGCCAGTCCAGCGGAAATAACTTTGATTTGTTCGTCATTCAGACCTACATCTGACAGATCTAGTCTCCTGCACTTAGTATGAATTTTTGGGGGTTTGACGAACTCCGACCTCGAAATGGCGAGGTAAGATTATTGAGGATTATTGCTTGCCCTTAGACTTCTGGCAATAGAACTCACTTTCAATGCCCTGTGAGCAATACATTCTTGAGTGCCGGTAATTTTGTTTTATAACTCTATGAAGACCAACAGGATGCTCACCACCTCTTATACAGCAGCATGAACGCCGTGTCGGTCGAAGAAACTCGGAGTTCAGGAGAGTAGCTGCGCCAATTACTTCCATATGGCAATTTTAATGCGGAATCCGCCGTGCTCCTGTCTCGTCTGCTTAACCCATTTCCCCTGGTGTGAGTGTCATCACATCTTTTCCCTCGGGAAGAAATTCAAACGTTATTCGAGATCGCTGATGTGGCAACACTGCGGGGCAATTTTTGAACCCTCAAGTTGAATTTTGCGGCTGACTGGCACCGCAAAGAATCTGTTGAAGGAATGACCAGTACTGCCCCTCAGCTCGAGTTTCTGAGCAGTTTATGACCAAAATCTCGATAGCGAAACCCTAGCTCGAAGGGAATGAAGTCTTTTCTTCTCTCCGACAAGATTTTCCAACTTCGGGAACAGTGTCGAATGTTATTTTTTCTACCTCGGAATGGAGATAAACCAATAAAAATGAGTCCGCATGCAAAAGTAATTAATTGCTTTGTGAGTGTCTACTAGTATTGGCTAGAAATTTGCCTCGAGGTAGTTTAGGTCATAGAAATGAAGTCTGAGTACTGAATGGACTTGTCCCGCGACGCGTGAGGGAACGAATATTCGGAAGTTGACTTGGCCCCAAATGATGCGATCATAGGAGATTCCCACGGTTCAACTCGTTCACACTGATGCGGTTAGCAGAGCCAATTCAACAAAAGTATGAGATTGAGAAGGGAGAGGTATGTAGCTAATATTGAGAAAACAAAATAGAGTGGTTGGTATATGGAATTCAGGTGATTTCTTGAATGGGAACAGCATATGGTGGGGGACGTGACTTCGTGACAAAGTTTTATGGTGGACATTGTGACGCTAATAACTCGTGCTGACATCACCCCCTCTTCTGCTTCAAGATTTGTCGCCTCGACGAAGACCAAAGCCCAGTAGAATGAACGATCCTTCAAAATCCTGGATCGCCACGGAAGAGTAGGTTGCCCTGGGAGTCAATCCGCGAATCAGACTCAGACACTGCATGTCAGGGGAACCCCTGTTCTGCGCAGCATGACGCAAAGGGACTTGGGCACTTCTGCCCAAGTCCCATTACGTTATTCCTGTGGAGCTTCATCAAACTATGACAGAGTTCTACTTTTGGGTACACAAGATCCCAGTCCAACTACGTCATCAAGGTGGGACTTAGCATGTGATCGGGCCAGGGACTATTGCCGGTTGACCCGGCCTTGTGGGAATTAGTTAGTTATGTTTGCCACACCTAGCGTGGGAATCCTTAGCCTTTCTTCGCTTTGGATTCGGCTCGGTAATCATGTTTGCGGGCGGCCAGAAGGAGAAGAAAAAAATCGCCGAAAAAGGAAAGAAGGAAGGAGGAAAAAGGGAGAATTTCGAAGGATCTCATGCCTATTTAGCCTTGTAGAGCTCAATTTTTTCTTCGCTGCGCCACAACTCTCGGGAAGGCCGGCCCGGCAGTGCCCCGCCTAAATTCCAGCATCAAGTGCGGTTTGCATTTTTTTTCTTGCTAAGAAATGCTCAGTTCATGGCTGCAAACACTAGCAAATGTACTGGAGCTCCAGTCTTGAGCTTGACAGGGCCCTCCACCAGACGAGAAAATTTTGCTGGAATTCTCAATCAAAAACAGGGCCCTGCCGCCTAAGTGTCTCTTAATTTTGTCTGAGAGAATAGAGAGTTCCTGTTATTGAGCTACACAATGATTCTGTCCTGGCTCCTCTTGACATAGGTAGTTCAACTTGAGTTCAACTACCAGGTTGAAAATGGAAGGAGCGAGTAAACTCCAAAATGATGGCAGTTTTGTCACTACAGCAGGAAGGAAATTAGGGGAGGAAAAATATTCTCTCGCCAACCACCACATTCATCGATAATCTCAGGTATCCAGTACTCAAAATTGTTGCCAGGAGTATCCGCAGAGTGTTGAATATCAGTTAAATGTTCAGAACCACAGGATAAATTGAGACACGGCCCACACTGCTGCAGAGCATTCCCCCCATCTTCAATACAAGCCTCGGATACTACGCTGCATTTTTTTACACTGCGTTCAGACGCAGAATTCAGTCAAGAACGAACGGAAAAGTAAATCAGGGGTCTCGGCATTCGCCGGACTGCCCATTTTGGTGTCTCTTGTGATGTTATCACTGCCATACACCTTTTTTGGATGCATCATCAAGGCATACACCTTTTTGGGACGCGATCAAAAGCATACACCCTTTTCGGACGGCATACACCATATAGGGTGTATGCCATCACCACAAACACCATTAACGAGCCTTCTTGGGCTCGGTAATCATGTTTGTGGGCGGCCAGAAGGAGAAGAAAAAAATCGCCGAAAAAGGAAAGAAGGAAGGAGGAAAAAGGGAGAATTTCGAAGGATCTCATGCCTATTTAGCCTTGTAGAACTCAATTTTTTCTTCGCTGCGCCACAACTCTCGGGAAGGCCGGCCCGGCAGTGCCCCGCCTAAATTCCAGCATCAAGTGCGGTTTGCATTTTTTTTCTTGCTAAGAAATGCTCAGTTCATGGCTGCAAACACTAGCAAATGTACTGGAGCTCCAGTCTTGAGCTTGACAGGGCCCTCCACCAGACGAGAAAATTTTGCTGGAATTCTCAATCAAAAACAGGGCCCTGCCGCCTAAGTGTCTCTTAATTTTGTCTGAGAGAATAGAGAGTTCCTGTTATTGAGCTACACAATGATTCTGTCCTGACTCCTCTTGACATAGGTAGTTCAACTTGAGTTCAACTACCAGGTTGAAAATGGAAGGAGCGAGTAAACTCCAAAATGATGGCAGTTTTGTCACTACAGCAGGAAGGAAATTAGGGGAGGAAAAATATTCTCTCGCCAACCACCACATTCATCGATAATCTCAGGTATCCAGTACTCAAAATTGTTGCCAGGAGTATCCGCAGAGTGTTGAATATCAGTTAAATGTTCAGAACCACAGGATAAATTGAGACACGGCCCACACTGCTGCAGAGCATTCCCCCCATCTTCAATACAAGCCTCGGATACTACGCTGCATTTTTTTACACTGCGTTCAGACGCAGAATTCAGTCAAGAACGAACGGAAAAGTAAATCAGGGGTCTCGGCATTCGCCGGACTGCCCATTTTGGTGTCTCTTGTGATGTTATCACTGCCATACACCTTTTTTGGATGCATCATCAAGGCATACACCTTTTTGGGACGCGATCAAAAGCATACACCCTTTTCGGACGGCATACACCATATAGGGTGTATGCCATCACCACAAACACCATTACAGCTATCTACAAAACACTGGAGCGTTCCGAAAAAAAGTTCCCGCTGATGAAGTGACGTCAGTTACCATATAAGGCAGGCACTGCCCTCCAATGCCGCCCGGCGCCAACCAACGGCTGGCGCGTCAGAGCGGGGCGTCCTCATGTTGCAGCCTACGCGCAGCGTAATTGGAGTATTCGATGACGGTGTATCATAATCGAGGTGTATAAAAACAACGGATAATTTATGGAGCCTTGTATTTACAAAGATGAATCCTCAAAATCCACAACGCTACGCAACAACTCAGTATCTCCTTGGAATGGGTCCGATGCCTCCTCCGACGAACACAGAGCTTGCTGTTGTCCAACTTCAACACACGATGGACCAGGGTGCTTTTGCCAACATGGGGTACATGGCACCCGGGCCGGGCTACGCACCGCCTCAGTACATCTCCCAGCCTCGAGACCCCATTCCAAGCTCTCAGCCCCCGAGTCTTCGTGAGTCCTTGGAGCATAATTACTTTGAGAATACCATTGAATTGTTTCAGAGCTGGATGTCCATGTCCCGGGGCCTGCAGTACAGGAAACAGCTACGACTCAGGCTACCGCTGTTCCACCTACCGTCCTCGAGATTTCCATTGACAATATTGCGCCCGAGGATTTTCTTGCCCGCATCTGTGCGCGAATGGAGATTCTCGATGGTGATGCTCAACTGGGATGGAAGTCGAGCGATGATTTGAAACGGGACCTTCCCAAACGGCTGAGCACTGAAGACGATGTCAAAGCTGCATTTGACTACTTCCGCCCAATTCTTTTGAGCAAGCGTCGCCAGAAGAAAATTTTCATGGAGACCATTAATCTGGTGAGTCCGTCGCTGTCCGTGTTGAGCTGCCAATGAATCTGATTTATACATACCAAGGCCAAACCAGCCGAGAAAACAGCCGCGGCGCCCAAGGTCACGGAAACCGCCTACCGTGATGAACTCAACATCGTAAAGGCTGCGTTGGCGTGCGAGAAACACCGCGGCCACAATCGGTGGTGTTATGTGAGGAGGGACAATGAGAAGGGAGAGCGATGTGTCCCGCTGGGCTTAGAGGAGGTTACACTTTGGGCACGGAAATTGGTACGTTGCGCGCGTTATCATATACATCCCAAAATCAATTCTGATAATTGACTCTTGCCCAGCACGAAGATAAAGCCAAGCCGGAGAACGAACGCGAACTAGATGACAAATGTACCAAGTACCCCGATGTTTTCAAACTCGACGACATGGAGAAGGTCGCAGCCGAGCGCGAGGAGCGTAGCAAAAATCGTAAGAAAGGCAATGCTGCCCCCGAATTCCATCTTCACATGCCGGCGACCATGGCCGGGATCTTTGGCGACGTCAGCAATGCACAACCGGCTCCGAAACGCGGTCGCGACACCGAGGACTCGGACAACGACTCAGACGATGACACACCTGCTGTCTCTATTTCCGACGTTCTCAGTGTTTTGCACAAGAAGATGCCGGACCTCAATTATCCTCAATATGAGGCGTCACTTCGTGGGTAGGGCATCGCGTACGCAAATGCTGTCAGTGGGTTCGATCGGGACTTTTATGTCAAGGAGATTGGGATGGTGAAAGGTGCTGTGCAGGAGTTTATAAAGGTTGCTAAAAAAGTCGCAAAGGGGAAGGGCAAGAAAAGGGCGCGCGTAGAGAGCGAACACGACAAGGAGAATTAAATGTAAATATCATAATGTCCACGAAATCTAATGTACAAATACTATATGCCTAGTCGACTAAATACCCGCAGTCGCGATACCACGACTCGATATTCTCGGGTGTCATCGTCGAGAAAACAGCCTCCCATAGCATCTTGATTGGGTCGCACGTTGGTTCGTTTGACATTTCCCCCAAGACGTAGTCGCGGTTACGCCGAATCCACGCCTTCATCGCCGAGAACCCCTCTTCGATGGGATTGAAGTCAGGGGAATATGCAGGAAGGTATACCAAGCGCATACCGCTATACAAGATTAGCTATGGATCTATTCCGGGATGAAAGCCACGCACCGAGCCTCGATCTGCTCCCGAATACCCTCATAATGGTGGGTGCTTGCATTGTCCATGACGATGACGGAGTTGTCTTGCGGGTAGGGATTCATATTGTCTAGAAGTGCGTCGATGTAGACCCTGAATTCTTCCCCCGTCCATGACCGGGTGAGAATATCAAGGTGAAGAATACCGTCGAGCGAGATGGCAGGAAGAATAGAGTATCTCGATGACTCGTCAACATAGGGAGCACTTTGGAAGTGATAACGACGTACCTGATTCCCCTCACAAAGTAATCGTGCCTGCGGGCTCTGTCCCCAATACGTGCCCAACCCATCTGGCGTTTGGTGGTGTGCCTATTAGCAGCGGACTCGTCAAGGAAGACGAGCGTGCGAGGTGGGTAAAGCTCCCCAATGACCATCTGATAGTCGGTCCTAGTGTCTTCGTTTGCTTCCAGCGCTGGCCGGGTCACCTGTGCAACATTAAGTAATATATCCCTCCTCCGAGTCTTTCGCGAGCACGTACCTTTTTTCGGGACCAGCCACGACGCACAAGCGCTCGTGCGATTGTATTGGAGCATGCCTCAACGCCTCGTGCATCGAAAAGGCATTGAGAGAGCTCGGAGAGGTAGATGTCAGGTTGACGCTCAATGAGGGCCTCAAGATACTGCAGCGATGTAAAAGTCAAACAATGAGATGCAGAAAAAATCATAAATTACCTCGAGATCAAGGGAGTTGAGGATGGAGGGGCGGCCATTGGTTTCTGGCTGTGCGACGACGTAGCCGGTGGTGTGCCAGAGGCGCCTGACTTTCCGGACAGTGCTCTCGCCGACATTGATAGCAGCAGCAATTTCCTTAGTAGACATCCCATTGGCGGCCATAGTAATCATGAGCCTCTTGTGGGCTGGGGGAATATACCGGAAGGCGTTGTAGGGCATGGTAGTAGGTAAGAGAGAGGTTCCATAGCCGTGATGAGAGTCGTTGGAGAGAGTGGAGCTGGCAGGCCAAAATAGGCAGGAGCTGTCAAAAACACGGTGTGAACTTTTTTTCGGAACGCTCCAGTGTTTTGTAGATAGCTGTAACGAGCCTTCTTGCTGTCAGGCTGACGACCGATAACAAACGACCACGGACGACCGTCGCCGGTAACAGGAAAAAGAAATTTGCGACATTGATGAAAGTTGCCAAAATTGATGGCACTGATGTCTCACTTTTCGCCAGCTCCCGACCATCTATGGCCAAAACTCGTGCTCAGACAATTCTCCCTCGCTAGGTGCGCTGTAAGAGCCCGTTCGGATCATCCTCGTTGCGAGGATGAGGATCAGAATTGTTCATCGGAGGCGCGGTCCGGTCACTAATCACATCCCGTGATGAGGAGTGACCCATGGTCACAGTTTGAACAGATAGCTTTCCTGGCTTGTTTCGCGTGTTTTTCTCGTGTCTTGCCGCGTCATGAGTAGTAAAGTCATGATTCATTGAGACTTCCGGTCAATTTCGGTAGTTTTCCACCGCAAAATCTCCACTTCGGCTTTATTTGGTGTTGTGCTGACACAAGTGCCGGCATCGGAAAGCCGCGGAAAACCGTCGGATAATGCCTTGCCGAGTTACCGATCCCCCATCCCCCAGGTCTGAGGATGATCCGAACGAGCTCTAATGTATTCCTAGTAGCGTCTTTAATTAACTTTGGATTCTCCCTCGCTAGACCCTCGAGACATCTCGGGTTCTAAAGGTTGCCCTTACACTGCACCGCCCCGCCGTGCCGTCGTTGTCGACCTCCCCTTTCAGGTCGAATAGCATCAATGGCCATAGGCGAAGGAGCTACTGCAACGTGGAGAGGGGGACGGGACGGCAGTGGGCATGGCCACCGAGGGGGCACAAGAAGTAGAGCTGGGGCGGGGAGTAGGAATAGAGGACGCCATTACCTGCGTAGGAATAGAGATGGCGGCAGGGTTATGGGGTAGGGAGTTAGAGGCGGGGTAGGAAGCCTCCTGTGGTGCAAATCGCACCCCAGACTTCCTTGGCTGTGTAGCGGCACCTGGGTGCGGCTGAGCACTGGCCGCTAGAGGGAGTAGAACCTGAGCTAGTAGCCGGGTTGTGCGCGCTTCTTCAGCGGGCGAGCGCCCTCGCCAGAAGCCTTCGTTCCACCCCAGCCCAGAAATGCAACACTGAACGCCACCCCCGCCCCATGGCCTCTCCCCCCTCCCCAACACTTCTCCTTCTTGTACATATCTTCTCTATGCGCATGGTTTCTATGGTCTATGTACCGCAGCACACCCCGCAACCTCATACTACAAACCCATACTCCACCACTCTACTCTACAACACCCGCCTGATTCCCGGAGCAGACCCTTAATTAGTTATTGCTCCTCGCGAGCACCGCGTCTTACAGCTGTAGTAGTTGGTGTACTTGTTGCGGTATATAAATGCAGATGCAAACAAAAAGCTGGACATACAGTACTCTACAGGTTCGTGTTTGTCAAGGAAACAGAAGGCCATCACCTTTGGTTGAATTCTCCTTTGCTACGAAGTTGAACAACGACGCTGGAATTCAGATCGAGGCTGTTTTTTGAAATGGTCAAATTCCTGAAGCTGCGCTTCCTTTGAGTTTGAAACCTGAGCCGAATTCCTGTTGACATTTGCGTCAGACACGAGATTCCTCTTTTGTTTCGAGCAAGAAAGGTTCAGGTCGAGTCATGGACGGTGACTTGCAGGCCTAACAGTGAGCGTAAATGGTGTCCAGTCGAGGGCATGGTGGTAGTGAATTTTGGGTAGAATGCAAGGCAAGAGGAGGACCCCCGACAACCACCTATGATGCCTGCCCGCGAAATTTTCGATTCGGATAAAACATGCCCAAAAATTGCGCGCACCCTGCCCGGATTCGGATAAGAAATCGACCATCGACGACGCCAACCCTGCCCCACAATTCGGATAAATCATGGAGGCTGGTGGTTCAGATTCAGATAAAAGATACCCGAGACTCCTCGGACACAAGTTCCACCACTGATTCTCACCAAATTGGGCCAACTTCGAGGTCAATCAGGTACAATCTGACGAATTTCCCACCAAAGACACATTTTCTACCTATTTCGGGGAACTTTCGGGAATCAGGTGCCGCAAAATTCGGCAAGCGCACCACAGAAAGCGAAGAACATAATTCAAACTACATGACAAGCTTCCGCATTACTCAAAGGAGCTAGAGGAGCCACCCAGACGCGTCAAGAGATAAATTGCGAATTTTTGCGATTTTAGCCGATTTTTTGAGGCCTGGTTCACCGTCCGGATAAAGCATCGACCTCTTGGAAGGCCTGGTTCGGATTCGGATAAGATCTTCCCCACTTGGGGTCCGGATAAGATGTCCCAAAACCCAGATTTTTCGGGGCAGGCATCATAGGTGAATGTCAGAGGTCCTGCAAGAGGCCTCAGATCTCTGGATCTGGCCCACCCATCACTTCACGTGTTTGACGTCGGTTAGACCCCCCCACCAAATATTTATGTTTGGTTGGTCACTGATTTGGAGGAAAAGCAAACGGTTAACCGACCGATCAGCTGGGTCCACTCAGCATGTTGAGTGCACAGCCACGATTCACACACCGCAAGACATCCCGAGGCTGAGTGTGACGTTGTCACAACTGTAACACTTAACAACCTTCTGTCTTTTGTCCGCAATTTCTCGACCCTGCGGGCTTGCAGACCTCTGACTTTGCTTGGGCTGTACAGATACGATATTCAAGTCATTTAATTGCGCGCTTTCTCATGCTGGGACGGCCCGAATGTTCGCAATTTGAATAAATTCTGCCTTTTATCATCCCCCTCTGTTGCCGCGAAATGGGCATCTCCCGCTCCTCCGGACGCTCCAGAAAAATATTGGCGACACTCAATTTGTTTTCAATGCTCTTTGAATGGTCAAACTCACGAGATTCTCTCGCTCTAGTCACGATCAAACTATTTTTTTTCCCTCATTGCTTCTGGGATTTTGATGCAGTCCGAGGTGAGGCAAAAAATGGGTGAGGAGATCTCAATATTGTTTCATTCAGTCTCTGATGTACTCGGAAATCCCATTCTAGGTCTGTTAACTGAGCAATTTTTGAATTTTCCATCACCTTCTGTGAGCTTAGGATTACAGTTCCTTTGAAGTATCTTGATGCTGCAGCTGCATCACTGGCACTGGCCAGTAATTGGGCTTGTACTTACTGTGGCGTGAGTCAAGAATTCAGTCAAGTCAGCCATACAAATGTACGCAATTGATACTGCATTTTTATTTTCTTTATTTTCGATGCAATAGCAGGCTGTTTAGGAGGTAGAGTTTATCTTCCTCTCCTCCGGGATCCCCTTTCATTTTACTGTTGGACTTTGTTACCCCTTGCCAGTTATCCGTGTGTCTTGCTGCTTTACATTTATTTTGTACATTGAGTAATTGAAAAAGCTTCAACCAAGTACAATCATAGCCCGCCTTAGATCTTTCTGAGCCTCCCAAGAGCCTTCCCATGCTCACCCCGAAAGCTTACTTGTCTCTTTCTTTTCTCTTTCTTTTTATTTCTTTTTCCGCCTTTTTCCGTTCTTTTCCCCTTTTGGATACTCAGTGGTATGGTCGGAAAACCAAGCAAACAGATATTGCAGAATTTTTTAGTCCAGCTAGAGCTTTCATGTACCTGTAGTCTGTGACCGTGCTCATATGGTATATTATCTTCATTTAAGTTCGTTTGAATCGACATCAGCCACTGCATTCCGAAGGGTTTGCCTACGGCTGTAGGCTGACATAGGCGAAGTTTTGAGTAGACGTAGTTAGTGTCCCTTAGTCTATCTATGAGTTTTCAAAACATATCGGCCGCAAGTGTTTCCGTCGTTCTGAGTGGTTGTGAAGCAAGTGCGAAGGTGTCATTTGGGTGTCACAAGCTTTAGCTCCCTGCCTCCGGCACGGCCGACTCGCTGCGCTCGCCGACCTCCCTCCGTTCGGTCACACAGCTTGTTGGGGCTGGCCGCCCCAAACCCCGCTGCGCTCGCTCCGCTCGCGACGTCTAGTACGATCTCAACATCTCGACATTGACCCCGTGATTTTCTGTCAAAAGTCACGCGACTGATGGCCTGGCCCTCTTTTCAGGATAGAGGTTTTTCCGGCATCATTGTTTGCCAAACGAGTGACATTGTTTGGCACGGCTTCGTCATTGACAGGTCCTTTTCCGTCACTGGCAGTCTCGCGGATTCTTGCCTCACTGCTGAAACAATCCTCGCTAATGCCTGCTCCGCCTCTCAAAGATCTCAACCCCGCCCCCAATATCCCTTCGGCTGTCCGAGGCGGTCGTGGACGAGGCCGCGCGACTTCGAGCTCGGGACCGACTCGAAGCGGACAAGCTGCGACCATTAAATTACAGCGCGGATCTGGAAGAGGTGCAACTCGTGGCACTGGTAGCCGCTCAGCTGTCCCCCCCTCCACTGTTGCGGACCGTGGAAAGCCGGCTATGGCGACAGCATATCACCGGACTCGTTCGACACGACCAACACAAGCCCTGTCTCAGCCAGAATCTATATCTAAATTGTATTACCTTCACTCGCAAGTCGCATATTGACAAATCGGAACTGACTCGGCATGACTCTAGTGATGAAACGGACGCTGCATCTTCGGCCATCGACGACAATGTTTCTGAGCCCCGGTATCTATTATTTATGTGTTCGATACTTCTGGCTGACAGCGGTGCTAGGACTCCTACCCCCCCTCCCGCTATTTCGAACGCTGCTGCCGCTGTTCCTGCTGTATCAGATCCCGTACCCCCTCCTCCCGTCGGAGTTGACCCTGTTCCAGCGCGTCCCGCAGTCGACATGTCGCAGGCTTTAACAGCCCGGGATCATTTTCACCCTCGATGGTACATCCGATGTGTGATGTATCTGGTCGCATTCCTGCACACCAAACATCGTGTTACATTCCGCGCGGCCGCGTTGATTCTCGTTTGCGCTGCATTTTTATTCACCTGCTTTGTCGGCAATATGGTGGACCCAATAAAGGTCCCTGAGACACTGAAGACGGTATTTTCTCGGTTCGAAATCAAGGATAATTTTGTCGTGAATCCTACCTGCTTCCGCTGTCATTACGTCCTTGAACCAGACGTCGCGTCGGATACTTTTTGTCCTGAATGCAATGCCGAAGTGTTCGGCGCTGCTTGGCAGACTGCTGACAACCCCGCACGAGTTCAAAAACGAAAACCTCAGTTGGTTTCGCCGGTTCAGCTGCTGTCTGAAGGGCTGAAAGATTTTTTTGTCCTGAATGCAATGCCGAAGTGTTCGGCGCTGCTTGGCAGACTCCGCACGAGTTCAAAAACGAAAACCTCAGTTGGTTTCGCCGGTTCAGCTGCTGTCTGAAGGGCTGAAAGATTTTTTCAGGCGGCCTGGTATGGTCGCTGCAGTTAATTCATGGAAGCACCGGACTGTCGTGGAAGGTGAATTGAAGTGCATGCAAGACGCAGCGGTTTGGAAGACAATCAAAGATGCTAACGGGCACTCGTTCTTCTTTGGTCCCGGTGTGGATGAGGAGATTCGCCTGGGAGTTAGTTTTAGTTTAGACTGGTACGCTGTTCAACAGATACTACTGACAATTGCTGAATGTTCCCTAGGTTCAAGCGAAGCAAGAGTAGCTTTGCCTCTAGTGGATCCTCCGGCGCGATGTCGTTCTGTGTTCAAAACCTGGAGACCAGTTTAAAGTGCGACGTCGTGCGAGTTTACCTGGTTGATATTTTGGATGCTCATCATCTTGTTACAGATATCGGACTGATAATCTGATTCTCAGTCGCATGACTGGACGAAAAGAACCGACTGCAGTGCAACTGCAAAATCTTTTAAGACCAGTTGTTGACGACCTGATAATGTTGCATGAGGACGGTATTGTTATAAAAACTCCGGAACACCCTGACAGTAATATGACTCTAGCACGCATTGTATCATGATTAACAAGTGATTTATCTTCAGGAATTCGGGTGCGGGTAGCACTGGTTTTGATCATTGCAGACCACCCGGCCATGTGCAAGCTTTGCCGGAACGGTAAGTGACCGAGTCGTTGCCAATTTAGTGCGGAAACTGATAATCTCGTAGAATTCCCGAAACGCGATGGAGAAGAACATCGACAGTTAGCGAAGGAGTATAATGAACTACCAACTGACCAAGAGAAGGAAGATTTCTTTAACACTCACGGTGTTCGCTGGACTGAATTTGCTCGTTTGAATTATTTCGACATTGTTCGCTACACGGTTGTCGACCCTATGCATAATCTATTGTTGGGTTGGGTCCTCACACTCTATTCACAGCAGGGTGCTTATTTCTCTCATCACAGGTGTCGCAAAGGAGCAATGGTTTTCGTGTTTTATTCAAGGCGGAGCGTTACGTGAAAACACCCCTCAAACACCTCGAGAACTTGCCGTCATTCACGAATTCCTTGAAAGTGTGAGTCGTTTTCACACAAGTATAACTACAGCTCAATCTCGGCAGTTTGAAGCGCCTTTGTGGGCCGGTCGCCTTCCTCTGCGTGTTGGAGAAGCTGCGGGTGGCTCATTGACGGCAGACGAGTACAAGTTTGCAACCACAGGGCCTTTGGCGCTTGCGGTAATATCACCCGCTATCAATTGATAAATTGTGTAGTATCTAACCTGTCCCCTCAGATCCCCCTTGTATGGGAGCGTTGGATGGAGGATGCAAAGCTCGATTACGAAAACGCCGTAGAACGGTATCCTGCAAGCGCCAAAGAATACAAAACCAAGCTGAAGGCTTACGAGCGAGCGAAGGCATCAGGAAATAAAAAAATTCGCGCGCCTCGCGCTCCGAAAGTCCCGGTTCAACGGCTTCGAGATGGAGAAGATTATAGTTTTCTTAGACTAGCGACGACTCTGAAGATATTAGTCGGAAGCTCAATACGTGTAATTGAAGGTCTCCCTCGAGCAACAAGCTTGCTTCAAGACTACCTTTTGGAGTTCTTGGAGGTGAGCTTTCACTGTCAGTGCTAAGCTGTCCTTGACTCTGTTTCAACAGCTTTATGGCGCCGAAAAAATGAAGCCAAACCATCACTGGTCGGTGCATGTACCAGAGCAAATTCTCGATTACGGACCTCTCTATGGCTTCTGGGCGTTCCTTCCGGAACGATTGAACAAGGTATTGAAGAACCTGAACACTAATGGTTGGGGCGGCGGTCAGCTCGAAGTCTCCATGATGCGGGAGTTCCATCGCGCAGTTCAATTGGAGGGCATGGTATGTCTGGGCATCTCTTGAGTTTCTATTACTCCATTTTCTAACTGATATCAAGTTGAATGGTATCCTCGACGAAACATCGGCACCGGATCTTCCGTTTGCTCTCAAAGCGGAACACGCTTTCATTCAACTACTGTTTGGTGAGAGTCGAGATCGTGAAGCGCTAGGAACAGTTCAGGACGCCGCAAATCATGGTTAGTTGTTAGCAATTTTCTGAGCATCATGTTCAAGACTTCATCGGTAGCACGAGCACCTTCGCGTGTGTTGGCCGGTACGTTTGCGGAGAAATCTGCGCGATTTGACGAACCTAAACACGATGCCATGCGTCTTGGTATCGTGAACTACTACAACCAGCACGGAGCAAAGGTTCATCTACCGCTTGGCATTCCGGGAGCAAACACGGAGGCGCTTGATTCCTTTGTTAATTTCTATGACTATGCGCTGCTTGACGGTCGCCGCCTTACATTTACAAATTACTCGCGACGTGGTGCTGCTTCCTCTCTCATTCAGGTACATTTCAACGGCGAGCCGCATGCCGGCGAAATACGGCACCTTTTTCGACACCGTCAGCAAGGGATTCTCGATTCTGAAAAGACGGTGCTTGCCTTCATCGAATGGCTGGTACCAACTCTTGACACTCCCATGGAAAACAATGACTTTCCTTGGCATGATTTGTGAGTTTTCAATTTCCTCTGTCTGATGTGCGCTGAAATCCGGTAGTCCCGAGCTTGGTGTCGAGACTTGGGCTCGTGGCCAGTACGCAGCGCCAAACGAAGCAGGCTTTCCGCCGCAGGTGCTTCCGCTTGCAGACATTCAATGTCAAGTTGCGAGAGGCGTTGTTGGATATTGTATCCCGCCCATATGGATCACAACAACGATGGACAGGGTGCGATTGAAATATAATTCCTGATCTAACGAACAATCAGTTTCCAAGCTCTTTCTCTGCTTTGGACCTCGGCACAGCAACTGGAGACGATGATGAAGACTAGTGGATTCCCGCAATCTAAATCTATGTATTCTAGTAGAGAAATGCGAACTAAGAGCTAATGTTCTGCGCGTAACTCATATTGATTATCTCCCCATCGTCGTCTCGCTCGAAAATGAGCCCGCAGCCCTCTGGCTCAGGCCACTCCATCCACTCCTTGAGAAGCTTTTTATTAGCACGTACTGTTCCGTTGTCGCCCCCACCAGTCTGATGATATGCCAAAATTATACGGTGCCCAACGCGGAATACGGTCAGAGGGCCGGCCAACGTCGACGCGATGATACTTGAGTTTCTTGTCGAGCCCCGCCTGCGCTTCCATATCGTGAATGAGATTCGAAAACTGCGGTAAATTTAGAACATGCTTCGTTGATTCTGTGGATAATTCAAACCCAGAGCGAACGCCAGTTGGGTACTGTAATTTCAAATATCTCGAATTTGGCCAACAATTCTGGGGAGGTCGGAAGCCCAGCTGCAGCTGCCAGTCGAACTTTCCAAGCTTCATTAGTTTCGCCAGCGTCAGAATCTGGTCCTGACAGCTCGTCGGAAAGAAACTGTTCGTGAATTACTTCTATTAGCATAGCGGGGTCGAGGGCAGAATACTACGAACGGGTCCCCCTGCGGCGCTCCTTCGCCGTACATGTTTGCATTGCGGTTCCGGTCTGTGCGATCATTTATGCTTGCTGGTATGCCGCGTGAGGTCGAGGGCCCAGGCTGAAAGGCCTGGCGACGCATGTTCGAGATAGCGCCGTTGCGAGTGAGAAGAAGTAGAGAGAAACAAGAGAGACAGAAAAGAGAGGGAGGAATGGAGCCATTTCGACGACAATCACCGTTCTAGTACTGCAAATGAGCTCAGGGATGGCCACGATGCAACGGGAGAAGAAAAACAGAAAGAGGGGAAGAAAGAGGAGCCATTTGGACGAAAAACGCTGTTCTAGTGCTGGAAACGAGCTCAGGGATGGCCACGATTCGACGGGAGAAGTTATAATAATTTATTGGATCATGTTTAAGCTTCAATGGGTGTAGTGGCACCCCTACATCATGATACGCGCAGGCTAGGAGGCGGCGGGATGGGAGGGAGCGCTCCCAGTGCGGAGGCTTGGGTAGACGGAGTTTGTCGATCCCACGTCAGCGGAGGTAGGCAAAGGGTAGGCAGAGGTGGGAAAAATTTCGCTGACGTGGGTTCGGCCAAGTTTGCCCACACGGGTCGGCTGAGATAGACCGAGATAGGCTGACGTAAAACCACTTCGCCTATCAGGCCTCGGAATGCAGTGGCTAGCCAGCAACACTGTCAAAAGTCACGCCTTTTCTCAAAAAGGGGAAATCACGTGGGTGTCTGATTGCGCGTTGACAATGACATAATGACAATGGTTGGGGTGCACGTTTCTCCACGGTGCACTGTCTCAGTCTGCCATCATGTCGAACTCCTCCAACCTCAGACTGCCCGTTGCTCCCTGGCTTGCTCGAGACCATCATTCCTCTGGCACCGTTAGGTAACTTGACCCAATCAAATATTGTGTAGTCATTGCTTTACGCCCTTCAGGTTTCCATCTCCTACGCACCAATCGGTGCAAAATGGTGGAGGCCTTCTCAAGCACCGTGCGCCTTTCTTTAAAGGTGTTTGGAAGGCCAGCGAGAGTTCCATCGAGGGAAGTATCAGCTCTAGCCCCAGCCATAATCCGAGCCTTGACTCCTCGGGCGGCCACCTTACACCCGCAAACAACGGTGAAGATGAGGTTTTCTTTGACGATCTGGACACGATCTCCACTCGCTTTTTACTGGTATATTCCATTTGTGCTATCGTTCTGCTCCCTTCTACATTGGTACAACAGCTTCGAAACATCTCCCGCTCAGTCAGCTCTAAAGACCTTCAGTCCGCGATCCTTCGGACTTTAGCGGTCCGCAACTCCTTACTGCATTCCAGGAATACGCAATATACGCCATCCCTTAGCACGTCAACGAATGAGCTGGCCAGCATAAAAGGAGCGCTTCTTCGCTACCAAGAGTCGCACGGTATTGCGATCTTGGCCTTTTACGACGTTCGACAGGCCAGATTAGCGCAAGTACTTCTCTCTACGCCTACGGACGGCGACGCTCTTGCCGATTGCATTGGCGAAAATATGAAATCTCGTGGGATAAGCGGGTGGGTTGATTGTGCGTTTGTCACTGCGCCAGACCTTACAGAGGCATGTGCCACCTCGAGGTTTGAGAGCAATGCTGACTTGCTCATAGACAGTCGGGCCGTCCTCTTTCTTGGCAGAACTTCAAGGGTCATTCTTCTTGAGCATAGAGCTGGTATTTGAGCCCCACACCAGTAAAGAGGTAAAGGTGGGATGATTTGAGGTTGCTTTGGCTCTCATGTTATGCTCTAGGATTTGGAGAAAGAAATAGGTATCACAAGGGTCACTAGTCTCTTGAAACTGTATGGTGCACTCCAATCGTTTGGTCCTGCCCCAGGAATGGAACAGGTATGTGCAGTCGCTTTCCAATTCTTGGCGACCAATCTGATAACATGACTGTAGACCGCGTCTCGTAAATTCTTTTGCGTGGAATACTACGATGTTCGCGAGGCTCGCGTTGCACGCACCGAGCTCGACGGCAAGGTGCTGTACAATATGCGTCTTTCCACTGGCAACCCTGAGCGACAGGATTTGGACGTCGCGTCGCCTGCCCGCAATGTGGATGGTGTCTCACATCCACCCCTTGGGCTAACTCACGAGGGCCCTGGTCACCTCTCTCCATTTGGTATTCCGGCTTACGGTTACTCCTGTCCCCCAACGCAATATCCCTACGCCTTCAACTACAAAGGGCAAGAGCAATATTCGGTAGCGCCAAACATAAACATGGGTACCTGGACCTCAGATCAGAACACGATGGTCCCTAGTATATATGGGTTTCCCGATCCCCTTTCCACCACTCCTGAAAGCGAGTACTGGCAATGTTTACGGCCGAGACCCCAACACATAGCTTCATTGTATTACCCTCCTCTGCCCTTGTTTCCCGGGAATGCGCTGTTCAATTCCCTCCAGCATCCTCTGCCGATTCATTCTGTTCGCCTTACTGGTCCCCTAATCCCCATGACCGTTAACGTTGTGCCATTGCGGGCTGCTCAACAGAACAACAGCTCTGCTGAGCGGAATCAGTTGAACCTGGCGCGCATTGAGCACGGCCAAGACACCCGCACAACGGTCATGATAAAAAATATACCCAACAGGATCAGCGACAAGGAGCTGATGGCACACATAGACCATGTATGCCCTCGCAAGATCGACTTCCTGTACCTAAGAATGGACTTCCGAACTGGTTCGTCGGTATTTCTTTGACCACATCACCTCCCACCAACCAAGCACTTCAGGCCGCAATGCTGGATACGCCTTTGTGAACTTCATCACCGTGCAAGATCTAATGCATTTCGCCAAAGCCAAACTCGGCGAGAAATGGTTTGTCTCTGTCCATGCACGACGCTTTCTCAACAAATGGCTTCAGGAATATGGTTTTGAGCGAGAAAGTCCTACAAATGAGCTATGCTGATTACCAGTCTGTTGTCTACTATCTAAGCGTTTAGCTGCATGAATATTTGTAACTTACGGTGCAGGGGAAAGAAGGCGTTGGTGGCAAAATTCAGAAATTCGTACGTTTTGGAGATATACTCAGCATTCATTGAATTTTTTCATTGGAGTCACAGGTGCATTATGGACAAACAACTGTCCTGGCAGCCCAAGATATTCTACTCAGATGGGCCCAAACAAGGGCTGCCCGAGCCTTTCCCCGAACCAACGAGGCTGAGAGTTTACCCGGGTCGGAAATAGGGATGCTTTCGCTACTGAGTAATTGCAGCAGCACAATTGACTGCGATTCTGATAAAGCAAAATTCCACGTGCGCTTTCTGAGGAAAGCGCATGTCAAAACCTGTATAGTATATGTTCTGGACTTATCTAGTTCAGTCCAATAGTGTATTGTGCAGTCGTCACTGTAACAGCTCTCTCCCATCTCGATCGTGTGTTGGATATCGACTCCGGGGCAGCGACGCGCAGAGGCGGGATGAGAGCAAAAGCAAAAGAATCGATGATCTGTATGGCTAATTTACATGAGGTTATCGCGTGTTGAACGCGGATCTACGGACCGTCTCGGCTGGACGACAACACACTTCAACATCGTGGCCGCGTCCTTGCTCGTTCTTGGTTCGGTAACAAAGCCGTCGAACTAAACCTGCCGGTTTACAGACCCTGTCTCACTTGCGGAATCGATCCCAATTGCCAACGAACGGCTGTTTCCGACTCCGAGGTCGACAAGGTCATATCCACGACACCGCCCTAGAAAGCGCCTGACCGCTATGGTCTTCAAATGGGATACGTGCAACGCGGTTACTCAGCCTCATCTTCTAAGCATCTGTGGCTCTGGGAATCAAGCCCTCGCCGTTCAAAGCCAACGTCGCCACGCCGGTCCCTAAAGCCGGGAAGAAGGACAAGACCTCCCCCAAAGCATGGCGACCCGTCGAGAACTTCGAGCATGTCCTCGCTAAGCCCCTCGAGCGCTTGATTGCCGACCGTCTTTCATTTGACGCAGAGTCTCTAGATTTTCTCGAGGATGTCCAGTACGGTGGTAGCCCACAGCACACAACAGGCTGTCGACGGTTACTTTCACCGTGTCCGATCCCAGCTGGATGAGGGCAACACTGTCTCAACCCGGTTCTACGACTTGAAAGGTGCCTTCAACCGAATCTCTCATCAAGTCGTCGTCGAAGAATTAGCAGCGCTGGGTTTTCCCCGACAACTGATTCGTTGGGCAACCTTCTTACATCGCCACCGGGTGACCGTGGTATTCAAAATGAAAAGGGAAAAAAACCGGGCAAAAAACGAAGAGAATACCAAAAACAGCGAAAAAGGGTTGAAAAAGGGAGTGAAAAAGGAATGTGTGAACGACCCTAATATTAATGGGCTGTACTGCATTCCAATATGCCTATGGACCTCCAAACTCGCTATCTCAAGGGCAAAGGGATTTTGACGCGCAACTGACGTTTTGACGCGCGCGCGTCAGTTCGCGTCAATCACATTTCTTGTGACCTTTCGAACTCCCCGCCAACGATTAAGTTTCGCTTACCTATGCCATACAGGACTCGTGAAGGGCCATATGTATACTCTAGCACACCCATAGTGGTTGTTAGTAATTGATATTGTGCGAAAAACTCTTGCCCAGAATTACTTAGAACGTCAAGACGCGTCAATCACATGTCAGTGATGCCGCGTCAATGGCTTGGTCGCGTCAAGATTTAGCGCCGAATCGTGAAGTTGCCGCGTCAAACCTGTTGTGTCGGCGCGTCAGTCCAGACGCGCGCCGCGTCAATGCAAATTTCCTGAAATGTCAATGATCGCGCCTTCCGGCGTCAACCCCCATTAGAAAACCACTTTACTTACCTGCACGTCAAGATGGCACCGTCACCAATACCTGCGTTCTAAAGTGACGCGCTTGAACATTGCGAAAACATTTTTCAGATTTCAAGTCCGATATACTCAGATATTCAGTCGCAGCTGACAAGCGATGGGAAACTCTTCCATTTTGTGATTTGTGGGTATCATTCGCATAATAGTAAAACATTAGTATTGAAGAGATTGAGTCTGACAGCCTCCAAACCTCGCTGTTCGACTCTCGACAATTTCCAGCATCTTCCTGGAGTGATTCCTAACGCCTTTGAATCACATTATCCTGCAATGAGAAAGGATAATCCAGCTTTTCATTCTGTTTTTCGTTGAAGGCTGACAGCAATATATTTTGATTGCCGAATTGAACATGGTATGGTACAGTACTCGTTCAAAAATTGGGACAATGATTTTGGACCACCTACAAAAGTCTTCTCCCAGTGCATTCAACTCGATATCAAGCTCCATTGAATAAAATGACTGAATGTATGAGCCACCTGAGGAACATATTCGAAGTTCTCAACTGGGGAGTCACGGTTAGGTGAGCCCAGGATGGACGACGCTTCTCGTTGGATCAAATTCAGAAAGGGTCAAGGAAACATAGTTCATTATAAAGTCCTACCACACAATGTTCAAAATACCCGCGTCGGTTCGATGGAGAGATCGACGCGTTGCGCGTCAATGTCCAAATGCGGCGCGTCAGTGACGCGTCATCAAAACGTCTGCCGCGTCAATTTACCCCTGCCCCTATCTCAACACTTTCAGCTGATTTTTCATGCATTCTGCAAGGGGGCACCGGCAATCTAACGGGCGACTAAGGGCTAGTTAGTTAGTCCGGCCGTCAGGCCGGGAAAAAAAATTTGACCCCCCAGTTTGTGGGCGGGAATGAGCTTCTGGTAGTCTGTTTGAGTGAGAAGCACTGTGTTTGAGCTCTACATGTAGCTTTTCAGAGGATATACTCGTCGTGCTACTCCTCTGTAGTCAGTCTCAATGTGGCTTTGTTTGGTGGAGCTGCCAACTTGATGTTGCCATGTTTTGCCTTTTAAAGAAGGATGTAAGCATCTAGATTGGTCTGGATACTCTTCTCAAGACAATAGAATAGTAACTGGCCCTTCAATAAATTTATTTGTGGGATGAACTTTAGGTCAACGCAGTCCGGTTCGGAAAAGAAAAAAACGGCACTACAGTATATATTTTTTTAGAATGCCGGTGCCCCCTTGGCATTCTGCCGACTTCCTACCCTTTTCGGCGAGGATATACAACTAGGCGGGCCCAGATGATATAGATCGACCATTCGAGGGGCGGGCAGAGACGCCAACTTCTCGATATAACCGCGAGGATCGGATGCGATACCTCTGCATTCAGAGACAGTATGCACCGCTACATACTGTATCATTTCGACCGGTTGTTCACGTCACGGGTAACGCCCAGCTGTGAACTGAACAATTTTGCGCCTCGTAACGCGTAACAGGCGATTTTCTGTCCCAAAGAGGCAAGAATATGTCAAAATTTCCGCTCCGGCTAACGCCGGACTACCATATCGGGCAATTTTCCTTTGATTACCGGCCGGTGAACAATTGGTCCAGTGAACAAAAGGTGTAACGCGTAACGGCCCGTGAACAACCGGTCGAAATGATACAGTACCTCAATTCGAGCCTTTCTTGTGGGCTCGGTAATCATGTTTGTGGGCGGCCAGAAGGAGAAGAAAAAAATCGCCGAAAAAGGAAAGAAGGAAGGAGGAAAAAGGGAGAATTTCGAAGGATCTCATGCCTATTTAGCCTTGTAGAACTCAATTTTTTCTTCGCTGCGCCACAACTCTCGGGAAGGCCGGCCCGGCAGTGCCCCGCCTAAATTCCAGCATCAAGTGCGGTTTGCATTTTTTTTCTTGCTAAGAAATGCTCAGTTCATGGCTGCAAACACTAGCAAATGTACTGGAGCTCCAGTCTTGAGCTTGACAGGGCCCTCCACCAGACGAGAAAATTTTGCTGGAATTCTCAATCAAAAACTTGTCCACGAGCCGTTGTCGCAGGTTCAGACGATTTTGGCTGGTAAAAGTACTTGAAGGGGCCGAGGAGAGCAATCAAAAGCTCTCAAGCCTTCTTCTGACATGAAGATACCTTGAAATCTACCCAGAACGTGAGTCGCTGAAATGACCGACTTGCCATCAATATGTGTCAAACCATCTTTGGCCACGCAAAATATTGATTTCGACAACAAAGAGGTGACAGAATAATCTGAAAACTTACAGTCCTGTACCTAGCATAGCTAGAAACAGTTTTGCCAATTACACTAAAGAAAACAACCGCAGGGAAAGGCGCGTGAAGCCGGAACGTGTCGTATCGTCCGTTTGGCGGAGAGTAAACATGAACAAACAGATGGCTCAGGCAATGCCGGTTCCCAATATCTACCTCTTTGTCTCCCGTAAACCCCTCACAGACTTGGGCTCTGCCTCTACGGATCGGCAGTCATATTCTCGAAAATAATTACCAATACAGATTGCCACCGTGCGGCACTACACGCAATGTCTCTGCTCTCCACTGATCGCGCTTCGTATTCCCTGGCATTTCTGTTCATCTTCCCGGATAGCCCCTATCTCGGTAGCGCTTACTCCTTCTCACAAGCTCTGCTTGAAGCCCTGGACGGACATCATGGGCAGCACTGCATGGCGTTACTTGCAGGGTCCTCTGTGGCATGGACAGTTCGGGAATCTGAAAACTATGCGCTCAATTTTGTTCGACTTGATAGTGACCGGGGAAATTCAAAGGCGTAGGGAGCAGGTGTCTGTGTCGCGGGATAGGCAGCTCCGACCGCTTTTGAAGTGCCTTATCCGTGACGCGTCGGTGGAGAAATCGGAGGACTCTGACGATGCACTTGACTGTCTTCGTTGACGAGTTCTAGCGCTTCTAATGTATCTTGTGTGGCCAACTCTGTAGAGGATGAATGGAAGCGGTCTCCCGCATCGTCTTGATGAAGAAGTTCTAGTTGATGCCTCCCAATCCACCGTTTTTCCATCAGGAAAAACTGTTCTTAAGCCATAGACCGTCATAGAGAACGGCCCACTATGAAGTACTATGAGTCATTCTGGCGCACTCTGGCGCACTTGGCAATTGACCCCCCCCCCCTCTACGACCGTCTCTGAAGCACTATGGCGCTCTGTTTTCATTTCCTGAATATCCTGTAGGCTTATTTCGCGCGTGTACGACTGTCTCGGGGATACATCCGGAGGTTCTGCATTGAGATCACGAGCCATTCGCCCGTTGAAGGCGAGTTGATCGAAATTGAAGGTCTTTGGCATCGTAGCAGAAGTCGACCGAGAGTTCATTCAAGAATCAAAGGAACCTTAACTCTTTTTGGACGAGCGTCGGTATATTTGCACACGAAATCCCAGAATTCTTTGTGGTTTTGCATGCCAGAAGTTTGGTTCTAAGGACAAGCTGTAGTGCATGAACTTTAGCTCGGCCTCGATGCGAGGTATCCACTGGATTGTCAAGATCTTCTCCACTTTCCCAAGGCTTGGGTTTTTCTGGCGATATTTCCTCAAGCTCAGTATCCACTTTGCGCGTATCATACGCAAGGGGTGGTCACCGGCAAAAGCCGAAACACAGCCTTGGGAGGGAGGGGGTGGTCCCCGGCCTCTTATTTCACTTTTTGGACAAAGCTGCAGAACACTTCAAAAATGCGTTTGGGAGGGTCGGGAAAAAAATGTCGAAAAAATGTATTAGATTACATAATATTGACCGATCTGCCGAGTGTTGCCGACCCAGACTGAACACGGGAAATTGCTCATTTTGGGAGGCTGTTTCAGTGTTTGAACCCAAACTGCCAGTTATGAACCAATTTTGACCCAAAAAATCAGGCTTGGGTGGGAAAACTGTCAAGGAATTACCGTATTCAGTAGAATTACATAAGCATTCCGTAGGGAGGGTGGGGTCGAGGGGCTCCTACCCCCACCCGGCGACTGAACGCTATCCCCCCAACACCTGGCCTCGCACGTGCCCTCGGATCTCCCCGATCAAAGATCGATTGCACGCTGTCAAACACCTTCTCCCGCCATCGACAAGTCCGTTTTCGAGTACCAAACGCGTCACCGACGCTGTCCCGCCCTGCCGCCACTGCAGCTTCACACAAAATTCAAGTAATTATAATGGCCCGCAATCAAATAGAAAAATGCCCCGCATTTAAGGTCTGTAGTAGAGTCACTGTAGAATGTGACTTGTACATGTCACTGCAAGCGATGACGTAGTTGGATTTCAGCCTAAAATCCAACTACGTCATGAGCCAAATTTCTTCGGACTCGCAGTAGTGTTGCCGGGAGCTGAGTTGGAGCTGAACTCGAGTTGATTGCCCATCAGCTCGCTGTCAGCTCGAGTTGACCGGAGCTGCCTCAGAGCTGATACCGGATATGGGAATCTAGTGTCCCAGGGACCCGAAGGGCAAAATTTTAGGGGAGAATAGAGCGTATTAGTTGGGGGCACAAAAACAAAATCCTAATGTAAAACGGGGCTCCACACAATATTTTCAAGGTGGAGCCACAGGCTAAATCCCGACTGAAAGGTGTGCTCCCCTGGATTTTGATGGCAAAAAGATTCAGGTTGTTAATATGGGCGGAGAGCGCAACTAATACGCTCTAATGGACCAAATTTTTATGTGGAAGGTTTTCCTGAGCTCTCTTCAAGCTCAAACTGCTTTTTATACGTCGAAAACGGCCAAGAAACGGCCAATACAGAAACTGGGGAGGGAGTGTGATGTCACTCAGTTACACCACCCAAAATGTCACGTCGTCCGCTTTGGGTGACGAGGGTGGAGTCGAGACTGTCGAGGCGAGCTGGCATCACCTCGAGGTGCCACTTTTGGGAAGGGGTCGAGTTGGAGTTGAACTCAGCTCGGAGCTAGCTCCAGCTTCCGGCAACACTAACTCGCAGTCTTCGTGTTTGATATCCATCCGGCGCATCAGCGGCCCAACCTTCCCGCGTGCGCAGCCCGAATCGACCATAATGCGCGCGAGCTTACGGGCCTGGATCGTATAGATCCCTTTCTGTGTCACCCGGTGGAAGAAGGACCGCTTCTTCGCGGTATAAACGAAAATCGAAAACGAAAACGCGGCTAGCTAATAATGATCAGGCGGCCTTCCAGGCCATCAAGTCCATCAATTGCCAGCATTCAGAAACGAAAATGACCGGGCAAAGAAGCCGAGAGGATTGGATTGATGTCACAGTCACAGTATATCAATGTACGTGGTGTATTGTGTCATCGGCCGCTTGCCGAACGCGTCCGAGTGGCTGTACCAGGTCACGCACGCGGCGTGTCTTGTGAAGATCACTTCACTTCAAAATCATAAAATAGAAATTTTTACGATACCCAAGTATGAGATTCGTGGCAAACATGATACTTATAGACAAACACTAAAGGTAAACAAGAATGGACTACATAAAGTAAACAAATATTATTATTTTATATTTATCTGTTGATTTGTGTTGGCTGCCGGCAGTAGCTAAGTTGCACGAGCATCTCACAGCTATCTACAAAACACTGGAGCGCTCCGAAAAAAAGTTCCCATTGATGCGATGACGTCAATTACCATATGAGGTAGGCACTGCCGGATCCATTGCGTCGACGGCTGGCGCGTCAGTTGCAGCCTATGCAATTTCTTGATTGGACATCCCGTTGGCGGCCATGGTAATCATGAGCCGCTTGTGTGCAGGAGGGATGTAGCGGAAGGTATTGTAGGGCATGGTAGGCGAGAGAGACGTTCCAGGAGCAGTGACGAAAGGGCGAGTGTCGTTGGAGAGAGTGGAGCGGGCTGGCCGAATTAGGCAGGAGTTGTCAAAACCGTTGTGTGAACTTTTTTTCGGAGCGCTCCAGTGTTTTGTAGATAGCTGCAATTTGCGGAGGGAAAAAACGGCAATTTCGGTTATTTTTAAGTAAGTTAGTAGCCGAGCATCGGAACGGGACCAACATGAGCATGTACGTGACCGTGACCCTTGGCGTCATAGAGCCGACCTTGACTTGTTCCGTGCCGACTGCTTCATTTTCGTTTCTGAACCTGCTGCCGACGGGCACCACCGGCCATCTATCGGCTATTCTATATATAGTCGTTTTCGTTTTCGTTTCTAGTATACTGTACCGATCTGTATGGAGGCAACGCTCTGAGATGCGTTACGCGCCGTTGCTAGCCTTTTATGGTAATTTGCTGTGCAAAAGCAGTGCAAAATTACCATATATGGGACGATTTGTAAGCAAAAATGGCTCTGCGTTATGCGTTATGTTGCTACCATACATATCGGTACAGTATACTCCCTTCTTCGCCTTCTCGATGGATCGTGCGAGAGTTCCAGCTGCTCGACGAACCCTTTGCTGCAACGCCTTGTTCTTCCTGCGTACTCCGACCACTAGCTCCTTCAAATCGGCAGCTTTCTGCTCTCCTGATGCCAGGGCCTTGGCGACTGCCAGCTGCAAGCTTTCTTCACGGCACTTTGCTTCCTGTCTTGCAGCTTCTACAGCCTTCTCGCTGTCTTCGGCTCGGGTTTTGTACACGTCAAGCGCTGCCTTGAGCTTGTTTTTGTAAGTGGTGGCATGCCGGAGCTTCCGCTGTAAATTCTGATACTCCTTCTTGTAGTCTTTGAGCTTCCGCGCCGACTTTGAGGTGCTGGAAGAGGAAGGAGCAGGGGCGGTGATATTCTCTTTGTTTCCCTTGTTTAACGCCTGAGAGACGGCTTGCTGAGCTTTTTGTCCCCCATAGCCAGTGCGAGCACTATAGCAAAGACTGCTTGTCGAGTTTGTGAATAGATAAAGTTAGAGTAATGAGGCTAAAATAAAATTGTTTGCTGAGTATCACGTCGCAAATCTGAATCTGATTGAGTATAACTGACCTTGGGTATGGATTAGAGACAATAGACACGTCGAGGACGGGGCAAGAGCGTGAATTGACGACGAGCGGCGCGTCGGGTCACTGTGATGTCACGCGTATGCCACACTTTCTGTCACCTTGATGGCGGCCGACCTTGTAACACATTTTGCACAGGAACCCGGCATCGCGGCACCAAACTCAAAGTGCCGGAAATTTTTATTTTGTCGAATCTCAAGGATGTAGTGAGGAATTTATGAGAAACAAAGAAATGATTGTATTCTGTAACAGAGATATCGCCAAAAGTGCGAATTTCCCAAATTCCTCACTACATCCCCTGGGCATTATAATTTGGATCATTTCGGCTTCCAAGGATTTGCGAGCCGTAGCCTGCGCCGTTCGGAAAGCGTGTCGGCAGTTCCACATATGGGTTTGGCGGGGTGCCTTCATCAATAAACAAGAACAATGAAATCACTGATCTGACGGGCATTGCCCACCTCCACTAGTACCATAACCCCGCCGCTTGCTATGTCCAACGTCGACGCTGTATTAGGGCACTCGTCATCGAGCAATACACAATCTACGAGCTCAGAACACATCGAAAGCTTCCCACGAGCCGCCGCCGAGTCAGATCTGCTCTCAATCGGCCGCGATGAGCGTGTTTCGAAGGTATCGAGCAAGAGCAGCATTGAGCCGTCACTCGCCCTCGACGATGACGATGAGCACGATCTTCCTGAGCTTGACTCGGATGATGACAACCTGGAGGAAGACATCAACACGGACTCGGAGCCCAGTCAATCGCGCTGCCCATCACCAACGCCATCCATTGACGGCGATGAAGAGCTTGACCCCGATGAGTTGAAAGCTGGCACCACTGATTCCGCCGAGTCTCCCCACGTCCTTGGGCCGCGCAGATCTCGCGCTCGGCCTCGGGTGTAATGGTGGCGGATGTGGGAAGAACAGGGACGCGAGTGGGTAGCAGCGAGCGGAGACGGGACAACAATTGGTATTGAGGCCGAAAGTCGCTTCCCCAGATGCGGATGAGATGAGCTTCGTTAATGGCGACGAAGAGAACGCGCCCGAGCGTGTCCTTGTGCCGGATCCAGGGGTGGAAGAGTGGGTTCTCCATGAGCATCTCAGGCCCGACAAAAACAGCTTGGAACTTGTGAGATTTTAGCCGCTGCACACGTTTAATTAGCCAAAGAAAAAGTGAAAAGCAGCTTCTGGTAACGCACCTTTAGCAAACCCTCATCCAACGTCTCGTTATTGACGGCTGCCGCAGAGATTCCGAGTTGATTGAATGTCTTCATCTGACACAGGATGAGAACGTGTAGTTGCACGTAGAAGTCAACACTTACTTGTTGTTTTTGCAGGGAGAGTAATGGAGATATAACGAGGACGAGCTTCGACTTGTTTTGAGGAAGGAGGAGAGGCAGGACAAATGGGGTCGTCTTGCCCATGCCCGTGCCTGCGATGACCAAGCTGTCGAGCTTCAAAATGAGAGCCTCGGCAACGTCTAACTGCCAGTCGTGCGCGGTGTTGTTTGTGCGCTGCCGGAACACGGAGCTCATTGTGTCGTGTGTATGCCTTGAATTGTAACCATATTCAGTGGCTGCCGCATCATGTAGGAGGTGCTGAGAGCGCTCGCGGAGGGCGGGGTGACGGTCCCCACCCTCCGGAGGCATGGTCCTGTAGGTGGCGGCGGACGCGAGCGAACGGCGTGGACGCGGTGACGCGCGAACCGGGTTATGGTAGGTGACCCAATGGAAGTGGCCCAGACGTTCCTACGCCCTTGTTCCGATCACCCTCAAAATCAATCAAACGCCAAAACCTGTCATTGAAATTACAGATTAGGAAGTAGCTCCGATATATCTAATCTCGCCCTCTCGGACTGCGGAGGAACGTCTGGGTATCCGAGACTATGTTTTACCACTTACCAATCGATGAGAGTGACCACAGCAAAGCATGCCAACCAGAAAGATACATCCGCTCCTGGGTCTCCCGCCCATTACTATATTTGGTAAGTCTTTCCCTATTTAGCAATGTCAGACTGGGGGAGGCGTGGGTCTCTCGCAACTTGTGCATACGCACAAGGTATAGTGAGCTCTCCGCGTTCCGTCTCCATCCGATGCCAGTGTCGACAATTTTCCGAGTTTTGCCTCTCCGTGAGGGGACAGCTTCCAGGCCTGGACAAGTTTCTTTAATATTAGAGACTTTGCGGTAGCCACCGGTGGCTATTGGAGGCCAATTCTTCTCGGGACCGGATGACAGCCTCCGGGTGAATTAGCCACTATTTGTTCTACCTTTTGCTATTTTCTGCGCACTCACGTAGCTACGGTTTTGTTCTGTATCCTGTAGTGATGTAGGGGCTGCCTTGGCTCCCTCGCCTTTGGGCGGAGTGCAGCGAGCTTCGTTTTGAAAAGTTCTGCGAGTTCTTCGAACTCCAGCGTGATTTCGATTTTAAAACAAACGTGGAAGGGGAGGACTCTGACGGTGTGAAGAGCATGGCAATCAGTGTGGCGGAATGAAGGTATTAGCTATTAAACTGCTCAGATCTCCACAACGAGCAGTGTCAGATGTGAGATCCCAGCGACCTAGGAATGTCCCAGGACAACACTCTTCTAGGTCGCTTGGAGCTCACATCTGGTAACCTTCGCTGCGGAGATCTGAGCGGTCAAAAAGCGACCTGGGTCGCTCGCACAACCTCTCTATTACCTAGCTCCAGCTCAAACCGCTTAAGGCTAGATTATATCCTCATATTACAGGACTCCCTCGGTCTCTCCCTACCGTACTCAAGTACTCACACTTCACTCTTTTCATTGTTTGTTTTCTGTGTTTCGTTATCTCTTGACTGCCTTCTGTGTTTCATTTATTACGTTTATTAGTTTTCAATATCTCGACCTCCCTCTCCTACCTAATTCCTGATCCTGATACAGTGCTCCTCGCCCCTCGCTCCCCTTGCCTCATTACTTTAATCGCTGGTCTGGTGCTGGTCCTAAGTACCAGATGCATACTTTCTCATTCCGTCTACGCGGTCATATACAGATTGTACTTTGTTCTTTCTTTCTACAACAGTCTGTACCTATTACCTACTGTGTTAATGCAAGACATTCCTGGGTGGTCAGAGCAGCGTGTGCGTCCCGATCATTGAAACGATACTTCTCGTTCCCCTTCCCGAATTGACTTGTGAAGGCCAAAGTAGGCAAGAAAAGATCAAGTGAGGCAAGACAAACAAAGCCATCACCGTCTCTGGGGTCCCATCACTCGCTTCAACCTCCAACACCTCCCATCTGTTCGTTATATCGGACTTTCGATTTTTGCGACATTAGAGCCTTTGCGGTGAGCCGCCACACGAACTGGCGGCTCGTGCCACACAACGACTGCTGATGCTACTGGGCCAAGTTAGCCACCTTGGGATGTCCTTCATAACAGCTGCTCAGGGTGGCCTACTTGAGACCAGGTGCTTAGTGGGTCGTGAGAAAAATTAGCCGCCAGCAGCTACCGCAAAGGCTCTATTACCTCCACACACTGTATCAGAATATAAACCGAGGTGGCTGAAAGCCAGTAGAGCTCTATCAGAACAAGAGCTGCTGGAGTGCAGGTGCAGGAGCACACGGAGGGGCACAAGAGTCTCAGAGATGAGGGTAAAGAGTAAGAATGATTTCTTTTAGACTGTACTCAACTACGAGAAGTATATAAATGTAGATAGGTATCAATGGATAAGAAATGTCCGAAATCGGAATGATGCGAACCAACAAATTCATATCCTGACACTCCCACCTTCGCAAAGAACGAGATATAGCCTACAAAGGAATAAAAGCAACAATAACGAATGTGCGAGAGCTCCCACCGAATAGCGCATTCAGAAGACAGAAAGAACTATAGCAGTCATACCAAAACAAACACCAAGGCAGCGCAAACTGCAATCAAGACAATGGCTACAGTCCCCGTCACCGTATGTTGAAAAGACAGTTGCGCTACAATGGAGAAGTTGGTGTGAACAAGTGTTGTTTCCGCAACTTGGCTATAATTGGTCGTCCGCATGTGCGATCCAAGTGGAAGCCCATAAGCCTTCACTTGATGATAACCAGATCCTGCGCGTATACATAGCAGCGCACTGGCCATTAGATACCTAGAAAATACCAGCGAAAAGGGCTCCACTATCCAAGTGAACAATAAAATCTGGATGTGATACACTGTGTGCGCAAGGACAGCACAGCAGTTGGAGCAGCAATGTTGGCTCCCACCTATCCCAAGAAACCGCAGCATGCAGTGCAGCGATTAGGAATAGAAGTCGGTGGTGTATTCTGCCCAACGGTAAAGGTCGTAATCTGTGATGGAAGAAAGAGGTCGGCAGAATGAATATGGAAGCTCATGCTGGTAGGAATTGTTGTGCAAGGGGAAGTGAACCGACAATGGCTGTAGACGCCGTTGTAATCCATGGAACAGCAGGACAATTGAGGTAAATAATAACCTCCTCGAGGGTGAAAATGCTAGGGATGATGGAAGGATCATGAAAGGAAAAAATTCCTTTCAATAGTGAGGATCCAGAGAGAGGCCGAAGCTGCACACAGTGTGGGAGAACTGAGCATAGTGTGTGGGAAGGAACTCTCGGACAGTCATCGGGATGAGTAGGTCATGTGCATAGGCACTTGACATCCATGAGAGATCTGTACAGCAGCGTGAGAACCAGTAGATGCTGTAGAGATAAGAGTGTCGAGGCTGCAGTGTAAGGGAGGCTTAAGAGGATGACCTAGGAAGAGCAGCAAAGATTCGAGGTGGATGTGAGGATGGCATAGATCAGGATGAACAGTGGAAGTAATGAGTGGATGGTAAGATCCCGGAGGTCGCTAGAGCAAGCCGCTCTCGCATCAAGCTCAGACGCTAGGGCGCGGGGCCCATAACCTATCCGAATATAAACCGAGGTGGCTGAAAGCCAGTAGAGCTCTATCAGAACAAGAGCTGCTGGAGTGCAGGTGCAGGAGCACACGGAGGGGCACAAGAGTCTCAGAGATGAGGGTAAAGAGTAAGAATGATTTCTTTTAGACTGTACTCAACTACGAGAAGTATATAAATGTAGATAGGTATCAATGGATAAGAAATGTCCGAAGTCGGAATGATGCGAACCAACAAATTCATATCCTGACACACTGTGCCCGCTCCAATTATTCATTCCACTGCCAGCGTCAATGGTCGATGGCACCCTAAGTATGTAGGCTAAGTATGCAGAGCTCGGGAACATGTTTGCTGTGAGTAGGCTATGGGCTTGGGTGCGCTCGCTTTTCTTTGGCTTCTCCTTTGTGACCTCTCTACGGAGACGGTGCACGCGACGCCACGCTGCTCGCAGCCTCGACAGCCTTCCTGTTGAGCTCCGTCTGCCTTTTCGCACCGCGCCTTACGAATTCTGCATGTATCACATGCTTGGCGCGCTCTTTTTCGACGCTCTACATGTTTTCGGTTCGATGCTTTTGATTTAGTGTGGCTAGGAGCGAGATCCTTTGGATGAAAATCTTCAATGGTGCCAAATAAACGGGAACCCGAAGTCACCTTCAGTAACGAGTACTGGGAGTATTGTTCACAATGACTGGAGGATTGGGGGTTCAAGCTGCCCACAGCATTCGAGTGATTCGAGGCTGGGCAGAGCTGCGGGACAAAGGGGGGACCAAATGATATGCAGGAGGAGGCAGAATGGTGGTGGGGGAAACTGAATACGGGAGGTACGGGCCCGGGATTTACGACGTATGGATGATGTTGGGAAGCTAGAAGAACATGTCAGTGGTCGGCTGCAAGGTGTGGATTCCATGAAATACTTGCGCAGATACAATTCCACCGGCCTGTCGTCAAAGAATCCGGGCGGCCACACTCTGTTCGTCATTGAAAACAGAAGGAGAGGACTGTGACAAACAAGGGGCGCAAGTCACGTGGAGAGTGCCTCACGCCCAGGGATTGATCAATTTGATGTCACAATGATCAAGTCCCCTCATCGTCTTGTCAAACTCATATTATTAGTAGAGCGTATTAGTTGGGGGCACAAAAACAAAATCCTAATGTAAAACGGGGCTCCACACAATATTTTCAAGGTGGAGCCACAGGCTAAATCCCGACTGAAAGGTGTGCTCCCCTGGATTTTGATGGCAAAAAGATTCAGGTTGTTAATATGGGCGGAGAGCGCAACTAATACGCTCTAGTGACCCAGTGTATAGTATGTACATAATAAGCGCTGAAGTTATTCTGCTTCGCAGAGATCACGCTGTGCAGTGTGGAATCTTCCGGGATGGTTGAAATGTTTTGAATTAGCCTGTGTGCGATGCAGCAGGCCCCCGGTCACTGACATATAGGTCTGTAACATCCATAGAGTAAAACAACGTCCAATTTGAGAGGTCTATTTGGCGAACCAGCCATCTGACAGAGGTTTTGACTAGATAGGGCGATGCAGCTCCTCTAAACTAAGCGTTTGCGCGCATTTTCAGAAAAAAATCGTGGTTTTTGAAGCCGCCAGAGCGCCATCAGTGCTGAAAAATAGAGTAAATCAGGCCAAAATTCGGGTTTTCAATGTTACAGACCTATATGTCAGTGACCGGGGGCCTGATGCAGCCATTGAATGGCTAAATAAGTGTCCAGATTCCGGCGTATTGACAAAAGATACCCCCGGTTCGAGTATCCAAATTTCATTAGAGCTTATTTGCAACCGGTGAAAAAATAGAAATTACCATACCTAGATGTCAGTCAATCTCTTTTGAATCAGCGACGAGCCCATGACGGTGAGTTGCGGGAACAAGTACATATTCGTGTGGGAACGGGAATACAAGAGACTACTGAAACAAGGGATACAATAGACTTTACCTTGCATGACAAGGTCTCTCCAACCTCATAATTAGCTGAGCAGCACATCGGATGCAACCCATTGATGCCCGGTTCTCCCCGCTGCACAGCTTTTCAAATCGTCCGAAACCACGATTCCATCGGGGCACTAGATCCGAAAACAATTTCTCCGCCAGAAAGCCACCAAGGCTTTCAAGCGCGCCTAACGCGCACCTCAGTCCTACAAAGCACTGGAAGCCCGCAGCAGGTGTTCTGCTGGAAGCAAGAAAAAATACGGGCAATGTCTCCTCGCCATCTAGATCCTCTTCAATGGGGATCCTCTTCAAGAGGCCCGGGAAGCTTCAGCAAATCTTGAACGTCGACTTCCCGAGTCGTCAGGCCTGAATATTTAAAGTGCTCAGTTGTTCCGGCTCTGCTAGTAGTGCCAACTATCTCTCTCGCTCGCTCCCAACTCCCAGCTCTTACATTTTCACGACTTCTTTGGGCAGGCTTCTAGTTTCCATCCAATTTAGTGCCCTATAATGTCAGATGTTCGTTACAACTGGCTGCAACGAGCCCAGCCAGTGCCCATTATAGCCTCTTCGAAACATAATCAATCCAACAAATTTCCTTGATTCAATCTCTACATGACACGATTTCTCAGCTGTCAAGGCTCAATGTTCAACGAGAAAACTCTCCAGGATACTACAAAGTTTGGTCTTATTGTACATGTGTACACGCAAGATGCCTCTTCCAAGTCAATAACAAAACCGACAGCACGACGACTGGACGATGATCACCGCAATGCGCCTCGTTCCTCGACTACCTCCTATACCAACCACAGTTCGCACTCCGATATGTCCTCGCGGGCTCTGTTTTCTTCTTTCCAGTGTCATTGTCTCTCCCGGACTCTAATCTTCAGTAGATCCTCTTCAATGGCATCCCTTCGGCCTACATTGCACATATGGACGCACATTCAGCCCCTGGGCTTTCAACCAATGCACAGACTCATCGACTCGAAGTATCTCACACTTTTAATTTGAGACCGGTTCGTCGTCTCAACTTGTTTTTGTCATCGTCGCCTGTGACCTATGTCTTCTGTTGAGTTAAAGACAGGTCGTCGCTTTCGTCGTTCTCTGTCTGCAGATTCGCTCACCTCACCGCTCAGTTGCCAGTTTCAGTACTTTGCTTCATTGAAGGCTCTCATTCCATATCCTACGCGCTGTTCTTGCCCTGCGCAGTGGAACTCGTAGCTTCATTCTACTTTGGGGACTCGTCACATCTCTACAATCTTGCTACGGCTCGTTTCATTTGAACACCAGGCCTTCCCGGCCCTTAATGAGTAATCAATCATCTATTGCAGTCTCTCTCGCACCATCATCTATTGTTTTACTACTTACCCTAATTAAAAGTTGCTAGCGCTTTACACGTCGGCCTCGGACTCAGTTGATTAAAAAACGCCGGAGAGTTCATCATCTCTCGGGTGCGGAATCTATCCTTCGAGCAAGCAAGGTGCCTTCCGACGTAGTCGGAGCTTCCTAGTATACAGTTGCGGCAAGATCAAATTACTTACCAAATAGGAAAATTCCCGTCAGAACAGTCCAACAGAAAAACCACCCATACGTAACGTAGGCTGGAATATCACAGAAGGCTGTGTAAGGTAGACCCGACGAACATCACGTGCATCAGTGTGACAATTTCCTTTTTCGGAGGCTTTCGAAAGAAATACCTATAAAGTCATCAGTAGGCTAGATTAGCTCAAATCCTTCGACCAGTTGTTGGAAAATCAAAACGGGAGAATAGAGGATTTGCGAAGAGCCATTGGAGCCATTGAACGGCTACCGATTTCCGTATTAGGAAAGTTTGATGGGCTGAACTTTTATGTCGAAGTCAAGAAGAGCTATTTAGAATGAAATTCGGATGCTCATACCGGGGGTAGCCTTCGTCAATACGCCGGAATTCGGACACTTGCGTAGCCATTAGCCACTCAATGGCTGCATCGCAAACAGGCTAATAATCAGACTTGATCCCGGAATTATCAAATCTGTCTTTGAGACCGCACATTTCCGCCCTGCGCGCCGTCTCAATTGCCTATGGGGGCGTACTCGAAGGCGAAAAAGACTCGCGCAGCTAACCTACCCAGCAATATAACCAATGGGATCAAGCGTGTGTGGGAAGAACTCATAGCAAAATGGCTGTCACCGAGAAAAAGGCATAAGGAGAATATTGACGCGCCGGTACGTGTTGAACACCTTCAGATACATTGCCACATACCTCACTGCCATCCAGAAGGTAGAAAACACGCTGAATGAACTTGAAGACGCGTTAATCAACACAATTCACGCGTTTGACGCGTCGAGTGATGACCCAGCCTTGTCAGATCCATTTACCGCATCCCTCCATGCATTTTCTGTTCCTGGCTCGCCTGAATCTATCCATGGCGCGCCGGCAGCGCGTCAGTTCCTCTAGAAACTTCCCCAACTGCCGAAGCCGACAGTGGAAGAAGTTGATGATGAAGATGACTTGTGCTTGGACTCGGATTCCGATATCGATGATCATCAATCGACACACACCTTTCCTGCTCCTCGGCGAAGGTCACCCCCATTCCCCGGACAAGCCTGCAGATGGTACGCTCGATGATCCCCGAGACTTTCTGGATGTACCCGAGGATGAAGACCTCTTGGCGACATCGACCAGTTTTGATGACAGTTATCCACGCCCTTGTGCTCCCCGGTCTTTTCTAGACCGGGTTAATGAACAGGCTATGCGCCCCGGAGTACACCGTCGAGCCCCAGATCTTGGAGAGGCAAGGGCTGCATTGGAATGCCTTCAGAAATTTTTGCGTGGAGAACTTCGTGGCACAGACCTCTTCGGACTTCGCGGAGTCGGCTATAAAGATCCAAACATCAGTCCGTTCACCCGCAACCGGCTCATAGGTATAAGAACCATGCTCAATTTCTATGTTACTCCCGGCATTAGCACCTATGCTCAATGGGGGGAGTCAGCCAAATTAGCAGCTTGCGGGCTCGGGCGAGGGCCACATTGTGCTCGGGTTTTAGCTGCCTTATCACGGCAATTCATTCTTGATCGCGAAGTTCTGGATGTAAACCCCTACGGGGACTGGAAAGAGAGTATGCTAGCAGATGAAGACCTTGCGAATGATCTATGGCTTCATTTACAAGGTCTTGGGAACGAGATTACTGCCGGGAATACCTGAATGATTCAGCTGTGCGTGTAGAGCATGGGATTGCCAAGCCCGTGTCACTGACGACAGCACGCCGTTACCTCGACGAGTTGGGATACATGAATCAGCGACGAGCCCATGACGGTGAGTTGCGGGAACAAGTACATATTCGTGGGGGAACGGGAATACAAGAGACTACTGAAACAAGGGATACAATAGACTTTACCTTGCTTGACAAGGTCTCTCCAACCTCATAATTAGCTAAGCAGCACATCGGATGCAACCCATTGATGCCCGGTTCTCCCCGCTGCACAGCTTTTCCACTTGTCTGTTTGTTCGTTGCCAGCGTTCAGTGATGTAATAGAACATCGCAGAATAATGCAGGACAAAGTTATGCTCAGTCTACGAGCTGTACTGAATCTTCCTGGCTGACATGACCAGTGCATGAGATGTCAGTAGATGCCAAAGATTATGTTCGTAAAAAATTCACCACAAGAAACTACAGTCGAAGCCAAGGAGGAATCGGCATTCGAAAATCGGATATCGGGTTACGATACACTACAAATACGAATATATTATGAATATATTTGAATATATTCACTCACCTAAAACTTACTATAGCTGGCACTGTCGTGCCGGAGAATGGTCGAGCAACGGAGTGCTTGCAACTGGATCAAAAGGAAACGCTCGACCTGGCTAATAGCATCATCGAATCTGTGTGCTCTTCTGTTGTGTGTACATATATCCTTAGCACCTTAATTTCAGGCAGATAGCGCGTGGCACTCGGATCATTGACCAAGGCCTTGCCACGCAGGATCTTGCTCAGAGTACAGGCTCCGGCACCGGCCTGGTGTCCGCTTCGACTCCACCAAAAAACAGCCTTAGACGGAGTCCTAACCTCTGTGCTGCTCTGTGCGATGATTGAGCCACGACCCAGACACTATCCCAACCGCCTCCGAAGGGCAGAAGATTCCACGACACGGTGGCCTGCCCGGTCAAAATACGACGGAAGCTTCGTAACATGCCAGCTCGTTTCCGGCGCAAGCGATTAGTATACTCTATATGTACCCATGAAGCCTTATCGTGGGACAATTGAGTGCGCATGGCATAAGTATGCACACTCGATATTCCAACAGGTACTGCACCTGTTGGAATTGTTAGAAGGACTTGAGAAGGACGATATTATTCATATCTCATGTGTCATCCCTACATGTAAGTACTCGGCCCTGTCGTACTTGTATATACAGTCGGATAGCTCATAATGCATAAGGCCCGTGGACCCCCAAAGCCTATGCATTATGAGCAATATGCATGCAAAGATCTTAGCCAGAATTGTTGAAATTGTGGTTTTGGTTCGAATGAAACTGTTGGAAGGTACACGAATGACGCATAATACTAGTTCACCGTCTTATCTTGTAGTTACAGACAGTTTGGAAGCAACTGCCCTTCAAAATATGACTTTCAGCTGTGAAAATGTTGCAGCACGCAAATCTGTTTATGTTTGTTGTGTGCCCTCGGACAAAACTTGCCTAGACTTTGCATTTGCACTTATCTTTCCGGTCCAATTCTTGTGCTGTGGAATCATTCCATACATATCTACTACCCAAGAGTATCAAACTCATAACTATGTGCCAAAATCATTGTCCAATAGAGCTTATTTGCAACCGGTGAAAAATAGGAATTACCCTACCTAGATGTCAGTCAATTCTCACTTGTGGAGCGGAAATTTGTGCCAGTACGCGCCTCTCACTTTTCACAATCCTCGCTTAGCTTTGTACTTGAAAATCTCCTTCTCACCGGTTGCAAATAAGCTCTAATGCTGCGCTTTTGTCGAATTGCGCAAAATCACAAGTGTCAAAGTTATTCTTAGTCTACGAGCTGTACTGAATCTTCCTGGCTGAGATGACCAGTGCATGAGATGTCAGTAGATGCCAAACATTATGTTCATAAAAAATTCACCACAAAAAACTACAAATTTGGCCCAAACCGATCAAATTTCCGGTTACTTTCTGTGATGACGAGTAGTGTGTAGACGACCGATAGTCTCGGATACCCAGACCTCTCTCCGCAGTCCCTATCGGGGGTCTTTCCATATATAGTGAATAGAGGACATTTTTGACGGTGAAAAGGGTGGGAGAATTGTTAGGGCGTAGAGAGGTCTGGGCCGATCGACCTGCTGTCACCTACCATCACTCCGCCCTCTCTATTTATTAACACGTTGAGACGCTTCCACTGGCCCGCATACTCAACCGCATACTCAAGGAAATGCCTCCAGGTGAGGAGGGGCAGTCTTCTTCTTCCATTGGGCGCTCGTGTGGGACGACGAATGCTTGCAGCTGTTGTGTATGCACCAGCCACTTTGGCGGGGAACGGGGTGATGGTAGGTGACACCACATCGATCGCCCCAGACGTCTCTAAGCCTTTTAATTTTCCCACCCCGCTCCTAAATCAATCAGCTGTCACCAATGCCTTGTATTACCCATATATGGAAAGACCTCCGGTCCCTGCGTTCTGCGACAAGGATTGCGCAGAGACGTCTGGGTTTCCGAGACTAACGACCGATTGATGAAAGTTGGCAAAATTGATGGCAATGATCGCACGATTTTCACTGACTCTGGTCCATCTACGGCCCAAACTCGTGTACAGGTGTCTGAATGGAGTCTAAATGGCCCACATTCAGTAGGTAGTTGCTTGGTTTGCTCAGATTTGCCCAAATGCGGCCAATATTCAAGGTGTGTAAAGGAGGGTCAATGTGTAAAGGAGCGTCAAAATACTGTACCACCTCCCACCCCTACGCTGCTATCTACAAGCAGGCCTATGAAATTCCCCAGGACCACGAAGTCCACGACGCCGAGGTGCGACTTCGAGTTGTTCCTGGGAATGACCGTCGACGCTACAACCTACCCACTGCGGAGGAGGTAGCGGTCATTCTGCCTGGCGACGATTCGGGAACTGAAGACCCCAACATCGTTCGACGCGATATCATCCTACATAATCGGAATTCCGGAGACGCCCCCATGCAACGCATCTCCGACCTCCACCCTGCATATACCCCGCTATATTTTGTTCTGCTCTTCCCATGCGGCGAACACGGCTAACATGCAAACTTATCCCTTGACGAGCCAGACAAGACAAAACCCGGCAGCCTCACTCAGACCCGCTTCTACGCCTTCCGTCTCTTTGACCGCGACAGGGAATTCTCTACCATACTGCGTGGTCCTCGGCTCCTTCAACAGTATATGGTTGATGCCTTTGCATCCATCGACCAAAACCGTCTCAACTATTTCCGTCAAAACCAGATAAAACTTCGTGAATCCCTGTACAGCGGACTGGAGGACGCCATCTCCAATCGCGACGACGCGGTGGATCTACATGAACTCGGCCGACGTTTCATTCTTCCCTCTTCTTACATTGGAGGTCCTCGACACATGCAACAGCGGTACCAAGATGCTATGGCAATCGCTCGATACTTCCGCAAGGTAAGAATGCTAAATTGTTGTGCTTCTTTTCTTTGCTGAGCATGTACCCGAAGGTTGATCTTTTTATCACTGTTACAGCCAACCCTCAATGGAGCGAAGTCACTCGCGCCCTTCTTCATGGTCAATCATCTTACGATCGACCTGACTTGGTAGCGCGTGTCTTTGAGCTCAAGAAAAAAGCGATCATCAAGGAGATCTACAAATATGGTATCTTTGGGGAGTGCGCGGCCTTCGTATACACCATTGAGTTCCAAAAGCGCGGTCTTCCCCACATGCACCTTCTGGTGTTTCTTCGCCATCCTCATAAGCTTTTTAACCCCGACGACATCGATATCGACTCCGCAATCTGGGCGCGATGGCCCGACCCCGAAACTCAGCCACTCCTGTTTGAAACTGTGCAGAGATGTATGGTTCATGGCCCGTGTGGGGCTCTGAATCCCCGAGCTCCCTGCATGGAAAATGGCCGCTGTACAAAGTTCTTCCCCAAACCGTTCCAGGCACACACCTCAATGGACACCGATGGATACCCCCTCTACCAGCGTCCCAAAGATGGTCGTGAATACCCTGTGGGACGACACAACGTTGATAACTCCTGGATCGTTCCCTACTCACCATACCTCTCCGCCAAGTTTGACTGCCATATCAATGTGGAGTGCGCCGTGACGGTCAAGTCCATCAAATATCCCTTCAAATACATTCACAAGGGAGGCGATCGCGCAACTCTGGAAGTCGATCGAGACGAAATCAAGACCTAGATTGACGGTCGATACATAGGACCTCCAGAGGCGTCTTGGCGCATTTTCCATTTTGACCCACACACTCAGATTCCCAATGTTGTCCGCCTTCCTGTCCATCTCAAAGGGCAGCACATGGTGACGTTTGACCCTGGCGATCTTTGCCGCCAACCGGGATGGCGGCCGGTTAGGTGTTGAGGCTCAAAAGTACACTCATCAGGAGTTCCCGCAGTACTGTACTCCCAGGAGCTTGCTCCTCTCGATTATCACTTCTTCGGAGACGTTGTCTCGGTATGTCTTTTATCTAACTTGCTTTCTTTTTTCTTTGCCCTGATATGTTCCCTTAGATAATCCCTCTTGGCTCCCCGGACAGTCTCAACATGCGCACCCACGCTACCATTCACGTCTGCGGTATTCTCAGCAACATCGACAAACCAAATTCGACTTTTGATATCAAAGCCGAGCAGTACCTTTCTGCCACAAAAACTCCAGACAATGTCTTCCCGGTTCACTGTGTATTCCCTGCGACACCGAGGTGGGAAAAGTACAAACGCATTCCGGGGAAGGGAAAGAGTGTTTCGGTGGAAAGCTTCCTCACCGGGCTTGAGCTGAACGACGATCGCTCAGTAAAGCATTTTATTGTTGACATCGAGAAGGTGACATTTCTCGGCAATGCCTCTTCGACGGCGCCGAAGGCTGAGGAGAGTTCGACCAAAATTGGTATGTTCCCAGCCTTTCCTCTTCTTGCAAGCCACTAAATGCTTCGCCAGTAAACACCGGTACTCCCGCGCGCCTCAAATTCTTTGGAGATCAGACTTCCGGTAGCACCAACACCTCTGAGCCGAATCCAAAGAAGCGTAAGCTTGACCAACACACGAATGAGGCTCAAGACAAGGGTGAAGGAATGTAACAACAGGCGAAAATGCCAAATGGAACATGCGGGAGTCGCACCCGCATAACCGTTAGACTATCTGTCCCTTCGTCTCACGTCCGTTTCTGTCCAAGTTACCCCAGTTCGGCCACGTGACCGCTGTAACGTGCCGATTCGTTACATCCGCCCTCCTGTCGAGGTTCTGCGGAAGCTCGGCAACTTATGCCAGCTGCGGGAGTCGAACACGACTCACTGATGTTCCACCAAATGTAACAACAGGCGAAAATGGAACATGCGGGAGTCGCACCCGCATAACCGTTAGACTATCTGTCCCTTCGTCTCACGTCCGTTTCTGGGTCCAAGTTACCCCAGTTCGGCCACGTGACCGCTGTAACGTGCCGATTCGTTACAAGGAACATCCACTGGTCGTCGCAGTGGCGGCGCCGCAAATAAACACTAAATAATCAAATTCCATGCATTTGTATAATTAATCCAACTCTCTAATTCTCTTCCTCGATTGTCAGCCACACCAGATCACACGGTAGCGTAGCACGGGTAACTGCTAGTGCATCACACTGTAGAGAGAAGTCACAGCCGGTATGACCGCGCCGCGGTTATTTGATTTTTCGCGCGGTTATTCTGACCGCCTAAATTTTGACCGTGGCCTGCCACGGTCATGCCGACTGTGCGCCGCACAGTCATTCTCAACACAGTCAATCTGGCTGTTCCTGTCATATGTTGCTACAAGTCTTTATTCTGTTGAGTCTAATACACAATATACACCATAAAGTCTATACTGCCTATAACTACCCATAAATCCCGTGTTTTTACAAGCTCGTAAACCACAGTCAGATCAGCCGTGTCGGCGGTCAAACCGGCTGTGGCGGCGCGGTCAGCCTGACTGCGGCCCCACAGTCGGACCATCCCGTACCATGGTCAGATTGACCAAGGAAGTGTTTATTCGTCAAACCCATGCAAAGAGAGGGTTTATTGCAGTTTGCAAATATATTGGCACAGCCGCATTTTGATAGAATTTTGAGGCGCTACAGTATATGATTTATTCCTCCCTCGATTCCGAGTGGATTCCTTTGAGACCATAACCAAAATTCACCGTTTTGCGAGGCGCATCCAGCCATACCAAATTTGTAGCGAAATACGCGAATCTCAAAATCTCAATATCCTACCAACAGCTGTTCGGCGCGTGAAATTACGCCGTAAAATCAGGGCGCTTTGAGAGAAAGTCCAAGGTAGAAAGTGTTCATATACCTATCGGCTACATACCTGTCAAGTTTGAAACAAAACGGGGGCGGATTGACGCGCCCGCGATGCGTCGAAGAAGCTCATCATTTGGTTATGATGATCCGCGGTCACTTGGGATGCTTTGCCTCTTTCTTCCACCCTCTTAGACCTCTGTCGGTCCGCGAGCGCTTCAGACTACTTAAGAGGGCACCGGGAGACCCGTTCCTTGTTGGATTTGCCTAGTGTATCTTTTATTATTATTATTATTATTAATGCAAAGGAAGGAAGCAACAATACGCTATCTATTCGGCCGTAGTACCAAGATTTGTCCAAGACTCTGGGGTCGAACATGGAAGCCAACCTTCAAGGCATTCTGCAGAATCTGCAATCAAGCTTGAGCCCTTTCTCGATGTCTTGGAGCGCCCCGTAGATCATGAAGAGGCTCTTACCTGCTGAGATGCCGCCACTGGTACCTTGAACGGGGTACACTCAGTGGCCCTGGTGTGTCACTACAAGGTGTTGTTCCTCAAAGCTCCGCTAAGCGTGGACCCAGAGCGTTGAGAAGGCATTTGGGGTACGCTATTGACCTTTGAGCAAGCAGCCCTTTCTTCCTGCACTGAGCTTTCGCGGTGGCAACCCGTCCGATCAGCGCATTGATTGGCCTTCTTCGACGCGTCGCGGCCGCGTCAATCCGCCCTCACCAAACTTTAGAGGTGTGTAGCCGGGAGGTATTCAAACAGTTTATACCTTGAACTTTTACCTCAAAGCACCCTGATCTCACCGTGTAAATTCACGCGCCGAACGGTTATTGAAGGATATTGAGATTTTTAGACACGCGTATTTAGCTATGAATTTGGTATGGCTGGATGCGCCTCCCAAAACGGTGAATTTTGGTTATGGTCTCAAAGGAATCCACCCGGAATTGAGGGAGGAATAAATCATATACTGAGGCAACTCAAAATTCTACAAAATGCGGCTGTGCCAATACATATGTCAATGCAAACTGCAATAATATAATATCAGATTGTACATAGCGGCACTCTGCGCTCATCGCAGGTTTTTTTGTATCGAAATTTAACACTATCGTTCCCATCACCTCGTTCCCGCCTAAACATCGACCAAGGTAGCCCTACATCTCACAAGCCCTCATCGTCGCCCACGCAACTCGGACGCTGCACCGACACACCGACATCACCATGCCCCGCGCGTCCCAGCCGAGGACCACTGGCAGCCGAACACGACAAGTTGAACAGCTCCTACACCTGATGTCAGTGTCAGCTTGACAAAGATGTCTGATTCGCGTCGTGGACACTTGAGCTTGTACGACCTGACAGTTTCCACATCCCAAAAAATATGAAGAGCACCGTATCCGACGCCCAGGCTTAACTCACAGTTGGTGTGTCTGCTGAAGTAGTGGCTCGGCTGGCCATATAGCCGGAGTAACGACTTCGTCGTTACTCGTATAGCCTGCCCCCTTAATATGTATACTCCTATCATTTTACCTACAATCGTCTACATATATTCGCAGTAGCTACAGACACACCTCAGTCGTTCACCCTCTCGTGTGCCCGGCTGAGGTTTGTCTTCTATACCTTTGACTTCCCTCTCTTTACTTACGACGACTGTAGTTTACTTTGTCTTTAGGTACATACTCTAATACAGTTGTTCACCCTCTCGTGTGCCCGGCTGAGTTTACTTTGTCTTTAGTGTCTTCGGGGCAGATTTCAATTTGTTGAATCTGGCAAAAACCTGGCATCCTAAAAATTTCCGCAGTTGGCAAGAAATACAGGCCGCATACTCATGGGAGATTTAAGGGACCCACCAGCACAGCGGACCAATAATTCTGGAATTTATCTGAATTTTTGAGAATTTTCGGCCGAACCGTTGGAAACGCAACTTTCGGACTTGGCAAAAACGCGACGTGTCAGTCACGTGATTACATGACATCAGTGACATGTACATAACACATCGCTCCTTTCCCTCTTCCTTCATCTTGTGGCTCGTCCCGCGGCTTCCCTCAATGCACCTGAAGATGATACAAGCCAACTCATGCAGGTCATCGACACGTCCCACGCCGCTGAGACGACCCGATAATGCCCAAATTTCGGCCTCTGAGGCTGACATCGACATTGCGCCTTCGCGCCCGTAAGACGCGTTCAAGTGCCTCATCCGGGTGCTCTGACGACTATGAAACGTTTGAATTCTTTTGAGCTTGCCAACTATCCCCTCCCACCGTCTTTGACCGGCACGAGGGACATGGTATGACCATCATTTGCATCGCTGATTCACGCGCTCCTCAGCCTCTCGATACTTTGCAATTAGCTTCAAGACTTGATGGGAACGTATGCGGAGAGACTCGGATTCAACCACCTCGACACTCCTCAACGTTCCGCCTCGTCAATTCGCTCGTCAACCGCTCGTTTCCGCCACGATCTCATTCCCAATCACCAATTTCTGCAACACGCCATCGGCCACCTTGTATTCTGATTAAAGGTGCGTGTGTCATTAACTCTCTCCCCCTCGTCGGTCTCATCCACCTCCCTTCAGCTCCTTCTGCTGAGCGCGAAAATGTCTCTCCTCCTCTTTGCCCCTCCTCCCTCCTCTACCCTCAACGAGCTCAATTCGCAGCTCCCTGCGGAGGCTTCTCATTCGACACATTTGACTGGATGGTCGCCGGCGGGCTCGTCAAGTGCCAGGATTCGTTTGCGACGTTTGGAAGTATCCTGGGAAATGTGTCGACGTTGGATACTGGGCGAGTAACTCTCATTGCTGCGTCTCTGCGCATAACTGACTCACTTCAAGACCCGTTACACCACACCAGCTTCCTCGCTCGAAACGGCGCCCTCGACCCTTCCACCTCCACACTCCACAACCCTCATACCGACACGTCAATTCCAGCACGACAACGAACGCCACACTCGAGGGCCGTCAAGATGCGCTCGTTCAATCAGCAACGCCGTCCACGTCCGCTCACGCAAGCCTGACCCTTACCTCCCTCTCTCTATGACGACGCTGACGCCCCGCCGCCACTTTCCCCCACGTTCCCTGTGTCTACTCTACGCTATGTCTACCTCGCCGCCGTTCCGCAGCCCAACTACCGCCTACCTCGCAATCCCACCCAACTCCTATTCGCTACCGCCGCCCGCCGCCATCGTCCCCAAGGGAACTTGACAGCATGTCGTCAATCAGGCTTTGACACCGCTGCCTTCCTCGCCAACACTCCGCCTTCTACCTCAAATCCTCCATCCAAGCCCCACACCGCCGCCATTCGCTCGTTTCCGATCTCCACCAATCCTGCCCCTCAAGCCCTCGACACGGCGCTCCCGCTACTCCCTCTTCGCCGCTCTCTCAACGCCGTTTCCCACGCGACCGCAATCCCCCGCGCTTCTCTCGCCATCACCACCTTCGTCTCCCGCCGCCACCAACTATCCCGACCCCACCGTCTTCTGACCGGACAACACCTAAGTCCCCGCCTCGCGCCATCAGACGCGCATTTTCGACTCTAAAATTCAGCAAGTCAGCATCCAATCTAGTAGAACGAGCGAAATCGACGTGCGCGGTGAGTCGCTTCGCCATACATTTATCAGCACTGATTTATTGAGTGACTTCTGGGGTGACTCTCAAGACGGTGCCGGCTTCACTCTCGTGAGTTTCGTATAGGTCGGCTTTGCGGCCCAGTTGAAGCTAAGGTAGGATTCTACAGGTATCGCGAACACTTGATGTCGCTTGCTAACGGGAATTTCTTTGGATAGATCGGTCGACATGAATTTGGACCTTCGAAGGTATGTAAGATATAAGATATAGTATATACAATAGCTAACATATGGTGGACAGCACCAGCTCATTATGCGCGCCAGTAATAAAAGGTACATTGCCGTCTGTAAGAGAACCTCGCTGATTCCGCCCCCACTCATATTGCGAACCAACGGGACGACGCGCACCATTCAAAAAGGTGCATCATTACCTAGAGGAGAATCTCGCTGACCTCAGATTTCGTGAACAATATGTGGTTTGGTTACAGCTAAGTGCCGTCACATCGAGCGACGAATATGATTCTGAGATATGTCATAGATTCACCAAAAACGTGTCTAGGTGAGTGCTGTGCAATGGTGAATACTTTTACGATTCTGATATGGAGTTGGATAGGAGACGGCGCGTCGGGCGTGGTCTGAGAGGATATTTGCTCGGCCAGTGAGTGGGTAGCTCATGGAAGTTCCTTAACTGATTCCCTTTGCTAGGATTGTGAGGATTATCAATTGCAGAGGTATAATGGTCTATAGTACAGCTTGGGGGTAGTAGCAGTATGTAGATTGAATAGTAATACAAGATTTTATCACGAATTGGATCGAGCGCAACCAAAGAGTACAATGACTGTGAGGGTACTGCTAGGCTGACTGTGAAGGCGCGGCTGCACTGACTGTGGGCCACGGTCGCGCTGGCTGTGGTAGCGCAGCCAGGTTGACCGCGAAATTGGCCATAACGCAGCTGAGATGGCCGTGCGGGCACAGTCATGCCGACCGCGGTCGCGCGGTCAGGCTGGCCCCATGCCACGGCCGAACGAGCCAGCGCACGCGCGGCTGTTCCGGCTGCGACTTCTCTCTACAGTGGATATCAATAATGGATGGTTTCCGCTTTTTGCCATATCCGGAAAAACACAATGTACCCTCAGCAAAAAAAAGTGTCATAATAGGATGACACTTTTTTGCTGAGGATACATTGAGTCTTTCCAGATATGGCAATAATCAGAAACTGTCCTGTTATTGATGCATTGTCAGGGCATAATATATAGCTGAGTGTTCCAAGCGGTACAGAGGTATCATGTACTTATCTCTGCATTTTTTTTCAGGTCATTCGGTGAAGTATACAGCAAGACTTTGGCCAAAAAGCCACGGCAATTTCTATTTGCCACCACTGTAGCATAGTATGCTGTTCGTTGTGTAAAAAAATTCAAAACCCCTTATGATACAAATGTACCTCATATATTTGCATCTAAATAGAGCTACAAGTCGCAATATGGTGTGTATAGCTTGACGAGACAGACAATATATAGTGTGAGTTGGCGGTCAATATATATTGAGTGTCACTCAATATATTGTGAACTTTCACAAGCTATAGAAATTAAGCCCGACACAGCGAGCGGGCCCTCCCTCCTACTGTCCGAGCCATGGCTCGGGGCCTTCCGCCCTGCGGCGCTGTTGCGCCGGCTGTTGAGCTCAAGCCTCGGGCTTCTCGGTCAACTCTCCGGCCCAATTCGGGCCCGATTTCCGACATTTGGCTGGGCTTGGCTACGGCGTTCCATCGTGTGAACTGCCTCCAAAACTTGACGCTCTTTGGGGTCTCATCGTTGCGAAACGTGCGAAACTTGAATTCAGGCTCGAAAATGCTGATCTCGTTGACTAGGCTTTGTCGTTAGAATCCAATTGTAGTTTGCAGAGTTTAGACCTCACCGGAACGCAGGTCTGGATGATTGGTACATTTTCCATCTTGAAGATGGGCATCATACCCGTGCCCCGAAAACTGGGCTAGACATCCATCACAAAGAACACTGCAGCGGACGAGGTTCGCAAAGTCTTTGTATGGAACCCCAAGTGCGCCGTTCAACTGTCTAATCACCTAGGCCTGTCCGAGCGGCTTGTACATGAAGTTGAGAAAATTAAAGGTACGGTCGAGGCATCGAGGGTACAGCCGTTGATCGTAGACCTGGAGGGTAACATGAGGTTCATCCATATTCCATGCTGGATGCACAGATGGGTCCTCTGTACACTGATTAGACTGGTGATCGACAGGAGATAGGCATTCCCGTACCTTGGAGCACTCCAGAGAAATCTATATCCAGAATGTAGTTCATTATATCGAAGTCCGAAAACCGTGGAGTGCATCAAAACAGTGAAAGAGGGGGCAAGTAACAATTGCCGAACCTGGTGTCTTGCGTGCATCTGCAACACTATGTGAATAGAACGACTTTGTACGCACGCCATCTGCGAGCACAGTACCGCCCCCAATTGGAATGGGCAGCAATGGCCTGGAGGTTGCTGGAAGTGCGTAACTGCGGGCAGAAGGGGTGAGTTGGGCCTCCACCACCAGCCGAGAGATGGTAGAAGTGGTTGACAATGCGGAAGCTGCGCTTGAGGTCGAGGACTGGGAGGCTTGTGGCATAGGGGATGAATGCTCTTCAGCATCAGAAGCTTCCTCGTCATCTTGAGCGCCTGATAAAAGTGTTAGCAAGCACACCAAAGTCGCAGACAAGACCTTACGACGATACTCCTCAAGATCGCTCCGGGTCAAAAGCACCTTCGGCTTGGACAGCGGCTCGACAAGAACTGTGAAAACAAGTTTCGGCAAAAGAAGAGACTATCACAGACTTTTGAAGGGGCATGCGTGGTCCCGAGCGTAGTAAAAATCAGCTACAGAGCCTTCGAACCGTCCGCCAACTCGCATAACGAGGGCATTGTATTTTTAGCCGTCCGATTTGGCATGGGGGCAAAAGAAAGGATTCTTATTAGCGTAAGCTTTTTCAAACCCAGAGGCAGCAACATCAACGGGCCCGGCGTTGGTTATGCGTTGTGGCCTTGCTACGAGTACAAGTCGAGAAGATATTTACCTTGGTACTTTTACCCACTCTTGGGCGATGTGGCACCAGGTTACAAGCTTGCCTCCTACATGGTTAAGTTCTTGGAGTTCACGGTAATGGGATTCTCCCCCGGATAGCTCGGAGTGTGAGTGCGAGGACGAAAGTGACTTGGAGGGTAAGGGTTGCGGCGGGACAGGACTGGAGAGTACTGTCGAAGGAGACGCAGCTAGCAGCTATATATACCGCCCTTGTACCTTGTACGCCTTGAACTCGACAAAATAATGTTGTGACTTGAAAACAGCATTACAGGAAGAAGAAATCTTTTAGAGGTGGTGTTGCGGGAGAAGCGCCTTCAAGATATGAATTTCAAATAATATCGATAAATACATTGCCTTAATTAAGGCACGAGAGCCTCGAGGCTCGCGGCCGGTTACTCATGGCGGTGGTCAGATACTGATACTGATACTGACCGGAGTTTAAACTGCGGGCCGATCAATCCCGCGGAAATTTGACAGCTTCTCGGGCATTCCCGGCTAAGGTTGAACTTGAACTGTTTTTCTGCGTTGATTCAGCTCTTTCGCTGTCAGAGTCAGTGAGTTATTAGTCTTATTGATCAAGTACAGGGCCACTTTGATACTCTATCCACAGAAAGGTGCGGCATTGAGGGTGAACATAAATGGTACAATGATTGTGATTGTGCTGGTCTGCCATGGTCTGAAACTGATTCACACACCTTGAGTGCCGTACCCAAGGTGGGACATCTACGGTTATTTTGCAGATTGGACAAGCTGTCTTGTATTGTATGTATGGATTAGTATCGTGACACTCTAATTAAGCAAGACAACCTTGTTTGCCCCAGATTTCATACCACATACGAGATTATACTATGATACATTATATTTTGAGGTCCAAGCAGCGCGACATCATCATGTGACCGTGTCGAGATGTTGCAATTTTCGGTTACTTTCTGTGATGACGAGTATTGAACCCCGGTGCCGACGCTACTCTATAAGTTACCATCTAAGGAAGTAAGTTCAATTTAACTTCTTCTATTCCGTTCGTTCTCACATGTCATGACAATTTTAGACTGACGGGAGCCATTATTCTTGGCATAACATACGGAATCGAAGTTCAAGAGGAAGACGATCCTTTCTTGATCCTTTCGCGACACTCATTGAAAAAGCAAACGCTTACTTGGAATTGTACCTTTTACAGCAGTTTGCAGATGTAATGACACCACGTCGCATCACATGAGAAGAAAGCACAAAAACACGTCTTCTTCTCTCCTTCGTATCTCTCTCGTTTCGACAACAAATAGCATGATTTTGGTATTGGAGGACTCGCCGTAATGCGGGCTTCAAAACGACTATCTTTTATCGCCGAAATCCTGACTTCATTTTGGCCGACATCCACCTTGCTCGTCATCGTCATCGCCGTCTTGGACGCAATTCTGGAGCTCGTGTGTAGGCGCGTTAGGAAGGCAGTTCTAGTCGCTTTCAATCTATATGCATTTGTAGCGCGGATTCCAGTTAGATAACTTATTGTTCTCGTGTCTCTTCTCTACTTCCACCGTGATCACAGTTTTGTTCTCTGGTTTTGTTCCTTCTCAGGCGCGCGTAAGTAGCAATTCTCTGCCGTGCGGTGTATAGCACCAGGGGTGCGTCCTCAAAAGGAAAGGACGCTAATTTTTCGCTGTGGCGTATTCTATTTTTTTGCTCGTTTGCCACAGTCTGCGTGGCTTACTTACTATTAGCCACTTTACCACACATACATTGCAGCGAACCCTATTGCACATATGCCAAGAGCGACCAAGAATGCCTTCCAAGTGCGCCTACACATGGGCGATTCCGTCCAGAATCGCGCCGAGCGCGACAATGTTGGAGAAGCTGGGTGTCAAGTGGATGTCGGCCAAAATGAAAGTCGGAATTTTGCCAATAAAATACCAGCGTCTTGAGGCCCGGATTACAGCCTTTCCGGAAAGTAATGAGAATGACAGAATTTTTTCCGCGCTTCTCAAAAAGGAAATCCCTGTCAGGGGATTCCACAGCTAGGACGTCCTTTGACTTGGGCAGAAGTTCTCTGTCTCCAAGACATCATGCTGTGTGCTCACTTATGTCATATCTTACGTCACCTCTTGTATATAAGTAGTCCGCTGGGGATCTCTGATCCCCAGGTTTGTTATCGACTTGGCTCCTGGGCCCTTCTCCCCTTACAGCATAACAAACCTTCTATTCGACTCTGGCACTCTCCTAGCCCCAGCCGACCACCCTACTTCCTACTCTGCCCTCATCCTACCATCGACCTTACACCTCCCTTGCTATGGCAACCCCCGCAGTTCCTCAGGACCTTTATTCCTACTGCACTCTCCTTCGAAGCGAACTACAGCGCGTCCACGACCGTCTTGATCGTCTTGAGTTTGGGGACACTGCAGCCTCTACTCCCCGAGGGCATGCCTGGCGCTTCTCCTGGGATGGCGCTCGCTGGGGCTCTGAACCTTCAACCCCGGCCCCTACCCCTGCCATCATCGCTGTCGGCCACACCGCCATACCACTCGCCGAAACCCTCCCTACTGCACAGGACGCACCGTCCCGCTACTCGTGTACGCTTGTGGTGCCTGACTCGGTTGTCGGGCATATCGTTGGCCGTGGTGGTAAGGGTCTTCATCAGTCGCACGACATCTCCGGCGCCCAACTTCGAGCCTATACTGATAAGGCTTCCCCCTTGGAGCGCCGTGTATCTATCCGTGGTACCGACCAGCAAATCGGTGAAGCGCTAATTGCGCTTGGGAAGCGTTTCATGCGTAAGCGTATCCGCTCTAAGAAGAAAGGTCCGTCACGCCTTTCGGGGGACCCTGCTCCTCCCCCTCCTGGCCCGGTGCCGGTTTTGCCGAACGCTTCTGGCGAGGGAGCTCGCCCGCTGAAGAAGCGCGCACACCCCGTCCATCCGTCTCAGCCACCAGCTCCGGTTCCACCCCCTCCAGCGGCCAGTGCTCAGCCGCACCCAGGTGCCGCTACACAGCCAAGGAAGTCTGGGGTGCGATTTGCACCACAGGAGTCTTCCTACCCCGCCTCTCACTCCCTACCCCATAACCCTGCCACCATCTCTATTCCTACGCAGGTAATGGCGTCCCCAATTCCTACTCCCCGCCCCAGCTCTACTCCTTATGCCCCCTCGGTGTCCATGCCCACTGCCATCCCGTCCCCCTCTCCACGTTCAGTAGCTCCTACGCCTATGGCCATTGATGCTATTCGACCTGAAAGGGGACGTCGACAACAGACGGCACGGCGAGGCGGTGCAGTGTCTGCGTCAGATTCGTCCGGAAAGGCTGTAAGGCGACCTCATACTTACAAGAATAGTCGAGATTGGGCAAGAAACGAGCAAGAACGAGGCGATACAAGAAGACGTGTTTTTCGTGCTTTCTTTACATGTGATGCGACGTGGTGTCATTACATCTGCAAACTGCTGTAAAACGTCAACCCGTCGACTGCTAACTTGGGGAACTATATTTGCTGCATACCGGGATCATGTGCTTATCAAGCCGCTGTGCGATTGACAGCACCCATCACAAGTACTCGACACAGCCACATCACATTTAGGTAAGTTACCGCTCTGAGAAAAGGGGGAGCAAGCTCCCCCAATCACTGGGCCCGAAAAGCTTCAGGGTAAAGAACCATGGGTGTACATAAGCCTTTTACAATTATGCAGGTACATATGTAGTACCTCTGTTAGCACAAGTTTGTCACCTGGTAACCTGGTATGTGTTACGAACTGTGACGGATCTACCGCTCGCATCAGCTCACGGCGAGATTTGCCCGAGTCGTTGCCAAGACTCGTATACACAGCCTCCGAATTTCTGTATAAGTAGTTAGGTTCTGTCGTAGATAGCTTTCCTTTGGTCAATTTAGTACTTACACCAGTTCTTTGTTGATCCCCTTGTGCCGGAACTCGACTCCCTCTCGCTTCCGTCACACGAACCCGCACAAATTGGTGCAGATCTTCATACTCATGGAAGTCGGCCGCTGCTGAGCCATTGCTGATCGCGATCGCAATCCACAAGGTGAGCCTCAAATTTCTGTTCTGATGAGCCACCTGGAGTGATTTTAAATGCGGGGAAGTGCATATTCTCTTTTTTCAAGGTGACACGACGAAGGGGAGATCGCCAACCAGCGCATAGAGCCCTGATAGAAGGGCGGCGCTTCAAACCTGTTGAACAACAGTAAGCTGTTTTGCTTAACTATGAATACCTGCCAGTCGTTCACCTTCATTTAGTTTGAGGCGGACCCAGTTACTATCCATTGCTATAAAGCTAAGGAATAGAATTAGATGAGAGTCTCTTTTAAAGGACAACACTGGCCGCGGCATAGCGAGAAGGATGGGGGTGTGAAGATCCAGGGACATGGCTCAATACACTGGTGGAAGGCTGGCGAAGGAAAGCAAACGGTAAGTACATCTTGAGTACAGTTGCACGCGTATCACTCGCGTATCCCATTCACTGAGTTGTCAGATTTGAGTCATTACGAATCACCCTGTCATCTCGGCGGTGATCGGCCTTCGCTTATGTCAATAAAGAAAAAGGACCAAAAAGGTCTTGTTTGATTGGAATTTCCTTTTATGGTAAGAACATTTGCTTTTCCATTGTTGGAGGGTGTCGGGGAAACAAAGAATGGGACGATAGTGTGGCAGGAAATATCGTACTACATCGCTTGGACCAATCTTATTCGGCCTTTTCGTCTCAGATTGTATTCAGATGACTGGAGCCATAACTCACTCGTTACTGGGTCAAATTAAAAGTCTCAAAGTTCAGGGTAGGTCCTAGATGTCTCCTCAATCTTTCTATCACCAGAAATCTCCTTCAAAGCATGTGTAATTGGGCAAAAGGTCGAGATTGATTCAAATTTCCTTTATGGTAGGGACATTTGATTTTGCCGCAACTGAAAGACTGCCAAAAAATGGCAAAAACAGCCAAAATCTGACAACTTGACGGCTCGATATCTCGCGAACGGCTCCACCCTTTTGTGCTATTCAACTTGTGAATCACCATTGACCACCCGCAAGTTGTTCTCCTCGCAGAGCGCAAACAATTTCCGACCTTGGCTGTTTACGACCATTTTGTGGCGATACGGGGCGGGTGCTCCACGCATTGTGGGCACAATGGGCCAGATCTACCATTGAGATCACCATGAGCTGAGAAAGCTAGGCCCGCCTCGGACATCTCTCTAACAAGCACAGAGAAAGTGTCCCAAGGATGGAGAGCCTGCCCCTCGGCAAAGTGTCTTGTCGCACTTGAGTGCTCTCCTGCTACATAAGCATTGACGAAGTGCATATCGCCGATGCGCAAGACGAGGATATCCGGTGACGATCTCTCGATATCCAGTTTTGCCTTCAGAGACTTGCGCACATGTACAAATGCGCAAACTCCCCCGTACGTGTCCTGTCCCTCCGGCATCTTTCGTGACATCATAAAGAAGTCAAACCCTTCCAAACCTCTCACCATCTCAGATTGGTCTGGCCGCAAATGAGCTTTCTGCATGAAGAAAACATCCCGATCCAGCCCAGCTGGATCTCATCGTATTGCGGTCGGCTGTGCGTCTCTACGCCAGCGTATCAACGATCCTGTGCAACCTGACTCGGTACGTGACTCGTACTGACTCGGCTTGTTTATCCTTCCAACACTTTTCCTCGTGCCGATTTTGGACCTGGTTGTTTTTTGGTTACTGTTTTTGGTGGTATCAAATAAAACAAAAATCACCCTACCACCCTAAAGTCCCTGGGCTCGCGTCAGCGGGTGGTGTGCATGCTTCGGCAAAGGGAAGACGTACAATTGCGTTGGGTTACTGGTGGATTCTGGGGATTTTTACCTCGGAGGGGAGAACTCCTCTTAGGTCCTACGGGTTTTAGCCAGAGGTCCAGCCATTCAAACGGCCGGTCAGTTCCCTGATTGCGTTGTACGATCGACCCCCTGGAAAGAAGTTGTGCTCGGATGACAGCTTGTAGATTCCTGTAAGGATAAACAAGGACAGGCTTTTTTTAGATATCGTGAGAAACACCGGTTCCATTTACCTCCACTCAGTTACTGCGTTTGCGGAGGTCGAGGTTGCCTGAGGCTTTCGATAGTGTCCAGTAGGTGCTGAGGGAAGTTTACAGCCTGTGCTGGAAACAGGGGATTGGCGCTAGTCACTGAGAGAGAGAGAGATACGTGAGAAATATGATTTTTTGTCTACTTTTGGGCAGATGACTCGGCTCTCGAGTCCGCAATACCTCTACAGCAAGGGAGGGCCTCGGCAGCCCCCCGTGTAACTAAAAGTCTACACAGGTATGCAAAAGACTAAGGAGAAGCTGGGGATGGAGGGTGGGACGACAAAGAAAAACTAAGGAGGAGGAGGGCAGCGAAGGCGGGGAGAAAGCGAGTGTGGTGGGAGGAAGCAAAAAGGATGAGATGACGAGGAGGGGATGACACGTGAGAAATATGATTTTTTGTCTACTTTTGGGCAGATGACTCGGCTCTCGAGTCCGCAATACCTCTACAGCAAGGGAGGGCCTCGGCAGCCCAAGAACAAAGCTCTGCGCAAGCGACCAGCCAAAGGTGGGGGAGGAAGAGCGCAGAAGCCAGAGGCACTCCACAAACAGCATGCTAGTACCAGCCAGTCTCACGTCGCCGCGTAATCTGTGCTTGACGGGAAACAGCAGCAGTACGTGTGGGTCCGGCGCGAGGAGGCTTTGGCGCCCTCAAGGGACGGGGGAGCGAGGCTGGTAAGGATGGAGGGGGGACAGACGGAGGCACGCGTTTCGAAGAAGACCGTTTTGCAGTAGAGGGGGCAGGGGGAGCGGATGGAGGGGGGACAGATGCGGCTGCACGTCTCGAAGAAGGGTGTTTAGAAGTGGAGAGAACCGGGGGGTTGGGTGGAGGGGGGAGAGGTGGAGGCGCGCGCTTCGAGGAAGGCCGCTTGGAAGCAGGGAGGGAAGGGGGAGGGGGTGGAGGGGGGAGAGGTGTGGGACGGGCTGGAATCCGGATGAAGAGACGGGGAGGGGTAGTGGGGGCAACAGGGGGCGTGGAGGCAGGACGGGAGCGATAGATGGCAGAGGTGGAGTGGAGTTTGGAGGACAACTCACGTAGCATGGAGAGGGGGCAGTCAACATAGAGCTTCCACGCGTCCGACTTCCAGCGGCCCAGGAGCTTGATCTGCTCCTGAGTGTACCCTGCCTCCGCAGCAGCAAAGGCAGCTCCACGGCGGAAACTGTGGCCGGTGAACTCACCCGAGCTATACCCAGCCCTTCGAAGGCAGTCGTCAAGTGCGGAGAGGGCAAAGGAGCGTGAGAGGGGTGCACCCGTGGAGGTGACGAACAGCGGAGCATACGGGGAGACAGCTGGACGACACTCACGGTACGCTCTGAACCGGGCAACAGGACAGGTTGGGGCACCAACAGCGGCTCCACAAAGGACCTGAGCCCCTCGCCGTCCAGGGTCCGTCTTGCTTGCCTGGATGGTGCAGAGAAGGGAGGAGTCAGTGACATTCGAGATGCAGCCCTCTGTAAGGTTAATGGAGGGGTCGAAGGCTGCACCGTCAGCGACTGTGAACTCCCCGCAGCGCATGAATGCTGTCCAGGCAAGGGTGAAAGCGGAGGCGAGCATCCTACCATCATGGTCGTCTGGGAGCTCCGCGATAATGTCAGCGAGGATCTGGCGCGTGATGGGCCGACGAAGGCGGCGGGGCGCAGTACCATACCGGCGTTCAGCGGCGCTGATGAGGCGCTTGAGAATGGGGTCGTCAAGCGCCTCAACTGACCATCCATGCTCGATGTGGATGGTACGCAAGCTGGAGAGGTAACGGGAGAGCGTAGCAGGCTGGACAAAGGGAGCCTTCTCTGCGATCCAGAGCTGGAGACCAGCGGCGGTGGCGGGGAGCACCTTGCCGTCAGGATGGGTGAAACCACGGCTTCGGGCAAAGGCGGAGTACATGGCAACGACACCATCGTACCCAGCGCGGGTGGCAGGTTTGAGACTGTACCAGATGAGGTCCGCAACGACAAAGAAAAACTAAGGAGGAGGAGGGCAGCGAAGGCGGGGAGAAAGCGAGTGTGGTGGGAGGAAGCAAAAAGGATGAGATGACGAGGAGGGGATGACGTGATCTTAGCCAATCCCCAGACCATCCATATGAGCCGGCAGAGAAGGGCGGCAACTCAGCCATCATGGCGCTGGCTTACGGCTAGTCCCTCAGCCAAAGCTGGCCGACGGCAGCCGACGGCCTAGCCACACCTGCCGGCGCTTCGGCTATGTCCGCGGCTGGGTGACCTGGCCGAAGGCAGCCGCAGCATAGCCTCAGTTAGCCGAAGCTGCCACGATGCAGCCAAACCGAGCCTTTTGGCGTTGCTAGAGGGGTCCTGAATGCAGTGTATCTCAGACCTTGAATGAAAACTGAGGGAGAAATGTCACAGTGTGCAAAGGAATGTCACTAAAGCAGCGTAAAGATACTGTAGCTGATCTTCACGGTATTCCGCTAAAATACAATGTACAAAATGACCGTATAGCCTCCAAAACTTGGTCAACCCTTCTTAAGACCTTCAGGAACGACTCTATCAAATTTATTTCACAATATCTGATCCTCGACGAAAGTTATATGGGATACAAATTTAGGTGTGTAAAGGAGCGTCAAAATACTGTACACTCTAATGCAGTGAATTGGAAAAATAAATTAGGATTGACTGCTCCACACGGCCCTTTGGTGCACCTTTGGCTAAAGCCCCAGCACAACGAGTCTAAAAACGCCCATTCAATCAATCGGAAGCCGTTCTTCCCATGTGTCCTTTTAGAATCGGAGATGCCACTCCTCCCACATGAAATGGATTTCTTGACCTCTTTACAGGCAGTAACGGCCGCTGCTTCAAGTTATGGTCTTCTAAATCGAAACAACCCAGAAATGAGAGCCAGCAAATTGCCGATCCGGAAATCAAAGGCTGAGGTTGGTTTTCAAGTCATGCATTACCTTGACTGAAAGGATCCCTAGAGTAAATCTGGGCCCTATGAAACGCAACATAAAGGAAAAAATGCTTTGACGAAGGCTGAAAAGGCAGCAAGAGCTGCTAGGGTGCGTCTTGCTACGTATATATCATAGGGTTTCCCGATCTAAGTTCGGTCGATTCGTAGCTAAAAGCAGCAGCAGTCAAAAAGCCAAGCTTGACTTGCTACACCCCCGTAGTCCCTCACATTGACTTTGTGATCTACGCGCGTAAAAAAGCGGCTCGCTGGGCACTCGATACCGACGTCTTTATTGTGCCTGTGGATATCAATGAACTAAAGAAACGGCCTAAAAATACGAAGGCACTCAAGGCTGAAGCGGCCGCAAAGGTCCAGAGTATGCGAGAGTTCTCAGCAGATGCTATGTCGGGAGTTTTCAAAGACATAAATGGGACGACTTTGGCTTGTGTTTTTGCTGCTCATGGAAGTGATTCGAGAATGATTGGAGTGAGTCCACATTGGGTAGCAAAATACTTGTTTGAACAAAGGCAAATATCCTTATCCCGGGAGTCAGGAAAGAGCTGTAGAACACTACCCTCGCTTCCTGAGAACTGAGGAGAATTATGACGGCCTCAACGTATGTGGACGCAAAATTAAGTTCGATACTTCTGACAATCTTTCACAGCAATCGTTGATTCAAAGGACCTGGGAAGCAGCTCAGATGCTTCACGCCGTTGTTCAACCCGTGGCGCCAGAACGAGATGTTCGACATGTAGAGGATGACAAATTCATGACATACACCCCATATGCATGCATCTGGCACAGCGGAGGTGGTATCCGAAAGAGCTGGAGTTACTCATCTCGTTCATTGCTGGCCTATGCAGGGGCACTCGGTGAGTTTTTCTGTTTCATTTACATTGCTTACTTACCACCATCATCAGAAAGGACCCTTCATGCCTTCCAGCGATTTCTTCCGCGGCTGCCAAGCGGCTGTTGCCGTGCGCCACTACTTTCAGGCTACACAGGAGGTGGCTATCTACTTGAGCTGCATGTTTGAGGTGGCGTTCCCAGAATACTACTCCAAGTATTCGGCAGCATTCAAAGCTGGGGTCTGGGAGATAGCTGACCCAGGTCCCTGGATTGGCAGGGCAATTGTATATAAGTTGCAGGTTCTGGAGCACGTCGATGGTCTCGATGATGGCCCTACAGCGTCCTTCTGCGTGGGTGACTTTGCGGGCGGTGAACTGTACTTGTCAGAAATCGATGTGAAGCTCAGGTACGGCAAAATATGTGCTTACACGAGCTCTCACTAAGCTTCAACAGTTACCGCCAGGGTGACATTATTATTTTTATGTCTGGTCTGCTCTACCATACTGTTGGGACGTGGAAATCGGGATCCCACATCAGTTCCAATGGAATCACCCCTGGACGAGTTAGCCATGTCTTTTTCTTTCCGCAGGCCTCGTTCAATGAGTTAAAGGACAAGCCCGGAAGCTGGATGGTGGCCACGATGGCTGGCGCAAACACGTGTACTACCAGCTCTCTATGACGAATCAGAGCATGTGATTTCTCTTTTTGGTATCAGCATTTTTATACCGCAACAAGTAAACTATGTAACTACTTAGTCTCTCTAGACAGACGCTTTATTGATTCTAGCTCGTACCTCGCTCAATAAAGTCTGTTAGTTACCGCGCTCTGATAACCGGCGGCCTGCCTTATCCGTTTTAGGAAGCTTACGTGAACCAATGTGGGACGCGACGAGGACGCGTCCTGGGGCCTAAAGGGCGCAGAAAGGCGTCGGATCTTCTCAGACAGCAGTAATATAGCCAGATAAAATTGTTGCTCATCCTTGCTTGATATTTTCAGCCTAATACTCGCCGTACTAACATCCCGGTTGTGTTATGGCCCAAAACGGTCGAAAATCGTATCCCGCCCCATTGGAGCCGAGCTGACTTCATGAAGAGTGTTGAGTTGGCGTCCGAGTATACTGGGTGCGCAGTCCGGACGCCTACGATTAGAGGAATGCATTGCAAACGCGTCAAGTCGCGTGTCGCTTACCATTTGTTTGTGCGTGCTTCCGTGATGCTGACATAATAACGCAGGCCGCCGGTTATTTGACGCGGTAACTAACAGACTAGTAACTACTAAGACGCGGTGCTGTACTATAGTAAACTACAATACAGCAAATGAAATGGTTGGTGGCGTGTAAAATTCGAGCGGTGTTGGTAGAGTCTAGTCGTGTTTGTGGGTAGTGTCTTGCCGAGTTTGAGGGTACATGACGCCAATTCGAGGGAAACGAAAGCAGATTCAGAGAAGCTTGGAAGGGGAAGGACATGACGCGGGTTGAAGCACAGGACTTGGAGAGGACCAGGGGCGCGGGACGACGAGGGGGAGGACATGCGAGATGTGGCGTGGCGATGTGAAGGTGAATCAAAATTCTGCGGCGGTCGCGAGCCGGCCCTGCCGAAGGCGGGGTGCTTAAGTTTGTCGGGGCTTCGCCACAAACCCCGCGTGTTTTTTTCTTGCTGGATTGCGTGCCCTCGGTGCCCGACGGCGCCGCGCACCGAGGAGGCTAGCGATGCGGATGGCCTGATTCGATGCAGTGTTAGGAGAAATGAGGAAGCGGGCGCGATGGACGAGACGAGCGAGGGGCAAGACAAGTATTCAGAGTATCTTCCTCCAGAAGGAGGGTAGCGATGTGGAGGTCCTGATTCGACCCATCAACGACGGGAGCGCGGATAAGGATGCGGCGGTCGCGACGGACTTCATGGGCGTAGGAAGCTTCGACAGGCATCCAGCGGAGGTAGGCGGGCGAGTACTGTACCAATCTGTATGACTGAAACGGATTTTATCGGTGTCGTTTCCAAAATTCTATGATGTCACGCATAACGCTGAGGCCGAGTAATACAGTCGTAAACTGGGAAGCGCAACGTAACGTAGAAGAGCAACACGCATATTCCGTACCTACCCGCGGAAATTTTGGTGAGCTGGAATTTGCACTATCCTGCCATTTTTGAGGTCGCTGAATTCAATGTACCACTTTTTGGAGCCTAAAAACTACTTCCCTGGGCAGTGGGAGCGCAATTTGTCGAAAAAGCCCAATTTTGGAAGGAAGTTTGTGATTTCCCCAAACCTTTGAACATCTCCATGGAAAATTTGGTGTCTAAAAAGTCCCCACAGACCTTTTTTCCCATTGGCAAAAAAATTGGACTGAATAGCTTCTTTGAAGGGCTAGAACCAGCTGGTTTGTTGCTGATTTTTGATTTTTTCAGCTGAATTGTGAATTTTGCCTTGCAATATAAACACCACCTGGTGTTTCTGTGCATGCTTGATTTATGGTATGATACTTCTAGGACCTAAATATACATGCTCTATGTTGTCGCGACCTGCGGGGAAGGATTCTAGCTTTGTTTACTGTTGTTGCTCTTCTACGTTATTTGGCCCATTTGGGTGGAGCCAAACTTTGGCCGTTGAACTCACTCAAAACAGACTGTATCGACCCCGAATTTTTCACGAATCTGCAGAACGGATGCGGGGCTATTACCCTAGCACACAAAACTCAGAGTTTTGGTGCATTTTTCATCCAATAATCGGCGGGGAAAGCTAATCGTTGCGCTTCCTAGTTTACGACTGTACGCGTAATTTACATGTAATTTTTGTACTGTAAATTACACAATCATTTCTAACCCGGCACTATCGATCTGGACGAACCTAGCAGATTCCCCGACGTCTCGAATAACCGATATGGCGCCTACACTTATGCAGCTGCAGAAGTGGTATGTTTCCACACTTTGATTCATCAACTCATCCACGAGACCCTGGACGGCAAAACCAATTCTGGCAAAGCCAACCATTATGGCTTTCCGGCGCGTGCGCGGTGCTCACAGCGGCCACCGGCTGGCACGTATTGTCGCCTCTATTTTCGAAAATGCAGGGATTATTCACAAGGTACGTTTCAAATTCAAATCAGGTATTTATCGTGTTGACCGACGAACTCAGATTGGGCATTTCACCCTTGACAACGCATCCAACAATGCTTCAATGATGTTTAGTCTCATCCCCCTGATACCAGACTTTGACGCGAAGAAGAACTACATCCAAGGGGATACCGATCCGCGAAATCCGTACCGGGGGTCGAAGTTTTTTTTTTCAGCGACTTCGGGTGACCCCCCTCCCTTCCTGCTGCCGTAATATGCCTTATATGGTAAATTCACGTGATCTTCACACTGCCCAATTTGTTAGCTGTATCAAATTTATGTATTTTCGGACTCAACATCAGCATTTGAACCGAAGAACCTGTTATTTTGCACATTTCCACGTACCTGCACTCTGCAAAATTGATATTTCTCAATGTCAGCAACCAGTCTTCTGGACCAAGCAACAGCATACACACTGACAGCCGAGGCTCCCAGAGGCCCGAGCGGCGGTCAAACCCATCTGACGGTGACAATGGACCATGGTGGCCAGAGTTGGATCTGAAGTACTGAATTGCTAAAATAAGGCTGTAGAACAACGTACCTAGCATATATCTGCTGCATACAACCCTCAGAACCGAGTTACAAAAATTCATATGAAAGTTTTTTCTCGAGGCCCTCGGGACCCCCCTCCCCCCCTTCTATATAAGGAAATTTCTTATCTCGGAAGGCCCTTGACTACATCAGATGTTTCGCTCACATCATCAACCTGTGCGCACAAGCTACAATGCAGGTAGTGTTGCCGGGAGCTGAGTTGGAGCTGAACTCGAGTTGATTGCCCATCAGCTCGCTGTCAGCTCGAGTTGACCGGAGCTGCCTCAGAGCTGATACCGGATATGGGAATCTAGTGTCCCAGGGACCCGAAGGGCAAAATTTTAGGGGAGAATGGACCAAATTTTTATGTGGAAGGTTTTCCTGAGCTCTCTTCAAGCTCAAACTGCTTTTTATACGTCGAAAACGGCCAAGAAACGGCCAATACAGAAACTGGGGAGGGAGTGTGATGTCACTCAGTTACACCACCCAAAATGTCACGTCGTCCGCTTTGGGTGACGAGGGTGGAGTCGAGACTGTCGAGGCGAGCTGGCATCACCTCGAGGTGCCACTTTTGGGAAGGGGTCGAGTTGGAGTTGAACTCAGCTCGGAGCTAGCTCCAGCTTCCGGCAACACTAAATGCAGGTTATGGAAAAGGAAGACGACAGTGCAATGTATTCGGACACAGAAACCGACCTCGCCACCCCGAGTTCATCTTCTGATGCCCCACCAAGGGCGCAGCGCGCGGCAGTTTCGAGTCGCAAAGCCGGTCCTATTCGGCGAGCACGGAAATCTGTAGCTTATGTCCGTAAGTCTGGCCAGCGCCGAGATGATCTCCAGTCCAGAACATCATTGTGGAGGGTAATACTGCTGGGTCATGGTACATTTTCCTTGACGTCAACACAACTCAGAAAATCAAGTTGGCGGTTGTGACTCTATTCCCGGACGTGCGAACGCGGTGGGACTCAGTTTTCTATATGTTACGTCGTCTTCGGTATTTGAAACAGGCAAGTGAATTTTTGAAAATCAGGTTTGCATTAACGCTACATCGATTTATAGCCAGTGAGAAAATTCTTCCGCACTGTGGATGACTTCCGGCATCATCTCGAAACAAAACATTGGGATCGTCTCGAGCTCATGGAGCTCATCCTTCAGGTCTTCTCTCTCCGTTGCTCCGAAATAATATTTTGCTCATGATTCTTCTCAGCAACCGCACGCAGTTCAGAGTGTCATGTCCGCTGAGAACACACCAATCTTGGCAGCGTCTATATCTGCTTCTGAATTATTTATGAGCTCTTGGCAATCTATGCTTAACGACGATGACCTACAAGGCGAAAACATCCGGAAATTATTTTTTCTTTGCGGCGGATGGTCAAGCTGACTTGAATGTTATAGCATGTCAAAGGAATCCCGGATCCCACACGCCAGCGGCATTTAGCTGAAGCTGCCGCCTTGGTCATAAGGCTCCAACCTTTTAGTTTTCGTTTGCGCCCGAGGGCAAAACAAACGGAAACGGTAATAAACCTTTAGAAAAATCTTTTTAATCGTTTAAAACGGATGTTGGGGCGGCCCGGAGCGGCATAGCTCAAACCACAGAGATCTCACTTCTCGAGGTATCAAATAAGTTCAACGAGGTTTGAATGGACTTACAAAATGTGTACACTCATCGCTGGAGCCATGCTTCACTTGGCCAAGCAGGCATCAAGATGTCGTGCGCCGTCTCGAAGCCGAATATTCAGCCGCTAAGGCACTGACTTGATGATCCTGATGCTCAGGATCAACGCAGGATCAACACCGGTTTCAACTTGCATGGAACGGCAGCGCACCGGATGTTTCGGCACACAGATCTGGCTGATGAAAGTAAGTAACCGTTTAATCGTTTGTTTTATTTTTGTTTACCGTTTGTCGACCTCGGCAAAACAAACGAAAAAAGAAACGGATATAACCGTTTAAAACGTTTACACACGGAAACGGTTGGAGCCTTACTTGGTCAGGCAAACAAATTTAGGCAGTGTCCCACCTTCGACTGCTGGAATTGCGCCTGTCTTCGGAATAAATATGATCATTCAGTTTCCTCACTTTGCCTCGCTTATATTTATATCGTCAAACATATCCATAAGTCATTTCTGTTGGTCCTGCTGCCCATGGGCTCCGAGAATCTCCAACTAGCGCCGTGGTACTTCCTCAATATTGTGGCTTGAGATTAGGTGAAGTGCCCACGTCCGCGAGTGGCCTCGTTCGACTCCCGTCTTTTTTTTTGTCATCCTTTCAAGTCTGCCTCAATGCCGACCGTCTTGACCATCGCACAACCTCAATATCTGGCCCCGGAAATCAACGCAAGGTTTCTCATTGTCACTCCTTGGATGTTTCTGAGTCACAATCAGCCATTGATTTTAGCGGAATTTGGAGATTTGTCGGAAAAATTAAAAAATCACGTGCGTGGCGAAATGATCGAAATAGTACAGTATTGCATTCGGCTGAAACAAACCCACATTAGCCATCGCTCATGCTGTAAGCCAAACTCAACTGTCGGCAACTGTATACTGTACTTTGCGGAAGCCACCGGTGGCTATTTGTGGCTCTTCGTGTGCAATAGGTTTTCGAGCCTCCCGATCAAGTTAGCCACCCTAGCATCCCATAGTATAAATTAAAATAGTGGCTAATCCACCCAGAGGCTGTCATCCGGTCTCGAGAAAAATTAGCCTCGGATAGCCACGGCCCACCGGTGGCTACCGCAAAGTCTCTATTGCATTGTGTTTCTTCCCACGGACTTGATTTTCCGGAAAATCACAAATAAATTCATTCCACACCACGCCGTTAGGCAAGGTATGTATCCCAAAAATCTTGAAAATGTTCTATTCCAATGTCAGCATTTTATTCGAGGTCATTCGACCCAGAATTGCGTGAGAAACTCCGCGTGCAGATCTTTCCATCACCACTGTAGTAGTCTCCGTATACTTCTGGGCTCACGTCCTTTCTAGAGGGTGGATGGGGGTTACCTTAGCAGCCAAAGTTGTCTCCGGAAAAGTTGTCAACACAAGCTGGAAATCGTCTCTCTCTACAGCCAAATATGCAAAATTGGGATCAAGTTCTTTTGACAGTACCTTCTCTACCATCCTAAGACAGACACAAGGTTGATATTCAAAGTGAAAATACAGTAAGAACGGGGAACGGCGCGAAGAATAATGCTCCGATCCACGTCGCAGAGTCATTCCGTTGGCGTCAGAAACCGAGGAGTCGAAAGTCAGTCCAAAAAACAAGCGGACTGTGGGGTAAGCAGCTCGAAAACGAGACCGTGAACAACTATGTGAGCAAGAATGGGGCGGGGATATGTGTTTTGTGGGCTGCAAGATTTCAGGGAGGTGCAGGAGATCTCAGCTTGAGGATCTGCATCAGTTTTGGTGTTCAAGAAAGGCGGATTCCACCGACCAGAGTAAGAATACAGATCGATCAGCGAAGCCAGCGAGAGGACAGAGTCGCGGATAGCTGTCAACATTTGGTAAGTATTGACCATAAAACCGAGCAGCAACGCTTGAATCATCACAGCTGGTGAAATCTAGGTAATCTTGGGTGATACTACAAGCGGACTATGGTAGAAAGTTAGTGCAATGCAAGTTGTCGATTAGAATGACTTCACAGAAACGTAAGGAGCGTTGAGCGGCGGCGTCGCCATTGAAATATGGACACAGGACAGAGCAAAAAGCGTATTAAAGGTCATATGTATGATGAAAACGTGGTAGTCACATGATCAAGCGATCGGTTATGGTGCGCGTCACTTAGTCACCGCCTCTCCGTGACAACGCTAACTGTGACCTCAGTTTTTGCCCTAATTTTTATTCCTCTTGCAAAACGACTCCTTTTCAACAGAGGAACAACTTCCCAAGAGAGATTTCCAAAATTTGAATAATTGAAGGAGCTATAAGTTTTCCACCCAATTTGGCAGTATACACCAATTTCGATCTTGCTGGCCTCCAGAACCCTCAATACAAGGGATATCAAACACCACTCCTATGCCAAACCCAAATCGCACCAGTAGGTGCATCAAAAGTCCACTCAAAAAGTCCCCAAATTGGTTGAAATCCAGGCTTCAATAGGGTGTTTTGAAAAAATTTGGGCCTCCGGCCGATTTGGCAGTAGTGCAAAGGAGGCGGTGACTAAGTGAAGCGCACCATAGTAAGTATGGTGGCGGTCACAACTTCGTGACAAACTTGAGTCCCAATTTGGCAATGCATACTGTCGATCCAGTTTTGGTTGAGGCATCCTGAGACTGTTTAAATAGCATCTTTAGAGGGTATTCTATAGATCTACTGGAGCAAAAGTTTGAAACCTTGATTTTCAATGTTTCGTCCAGCAATTTCGCGTTTTTGATAGCGGATCAATCGTTCCGGTGGCTGTGAAACGCCATCAATCGCGCCCTCGTCCTCACCATCAACGCCCTCCATGCCCAGGCTGCATAAGAAAGGATCCCAGGCTCAGCGCGACTCGAATGGAATGTTTCTGGTTGTGCACTAAACCCCCGATCCAACATCGGATGAAGATCCCATGGCATGGGAAGACGAAGACTCTGGATCGGAAAGTGAAGAAGATGGCGGGGAGAAGTTACCGACCCCAATGACATTTGAGGAGCGGTGGACAGCGCGGAGGGAAGCAGCCGAGGAGAAGCGTCGAATTGCTGAGATTCGGAGTGCTGAAAATAGATTGGGAGGGTCTATGGCGGCAGATAATCAGACAGGTGCGTTTCATTATTGACAATCCAATTAGTGATTTAATTTGGTCTAGGGAAGAAGCGGGGACCCTATGGTGTTGGCGTGAAGCTGCGCCTGGCATGTTCTGCCACTTCCTCCCCAAATTCCATCCCGAGATGAACCCGATTGAATATTTTTGGGCTTGGATCAAGCGATACTTCCGTGAACGATCCAACGGTCAGTGGACCTGGAAGAGGGCCCAGCAGCTCGTTGACGTCAGACGAAGCTCTCCACGCTTGTCCGCTTCCGACCATTCGACGATTCTTCCGCCGCGCCGATCGGTATGCCAGTGTTTACCGCCACGGAGCAACAGGGCCAGTTGCCGAGTTTGCGGTCAAGAGGTATCGTTCCCATTGAGGGGTGCAGAAGAAGGAGGTCGAGGTTGCAGAGGCTGAATGGAAGGCAAAGGCTCAAATAGGTACCAGAAAGTCCCGAGTTTAGTACACACAATTTTTGTTTTTGCGGTCCAGCAAAGACGACAGAACAATCTTTCGGAAAAGAGGCAGCTCCTGTTGGCCAGCGCGCAGAGATTGACGCAGATTTTGTACGCGGGGAACGGTACAGTATTCTTGCTGCCATCACCATTGCTGGCTATCTGGGTACGCGCATTGTGGCCGGATCTGTGGATGGGGATGAATTTTTTGACTTCATTATCAATGATATTGTGCGTATCTCTTTCTTTTTCCAATTCAATGGTCCTCATTGCCACTTGTGTCGCTCACATCGAGTCAAAATCAATATATCGTGATCTGGGCATATCAATATTCGTCAAGCAATCAAGATCTCAAGACCTCGTCTCCTCATCGTAATTCTCAAGCACCTTCAAACGCGCTCTATCTCGTATCCTCAAGTTCTTAGAATTTGATCGCTGCCTTGGACTCCGGGGATCAATCATCAAAACACAAGTTTTCACGTTCCTCAGTGGCGGAATTCTAGGGCGAGGAAGTGGTCATCGGCTCCTACCTTTTTTGTATTTGTTTTTCGTGTATTGTATAATGGAAATGTGTTTTCTTTCCATTTTCTCGTGTGTCCTGGGCTATTTATTCAAAGGGAAAAGGGAGCTGAGCTGTGGGATCTTGGCAATGCCATGCAAGCTAGCAAAATCTAGGCTAAGCATTCCCAATGTGCGGAAAATGGCGGCCATTCCGGAATCCTTATGCTTTTGCAAGGCCGGGTGAAAAAATCGGAATGATTGTGGACATTGCTGTGGATTCCGAGCATTCCGCCGATGGCAAGGCTCGGCAACTATTTTCCTGTTTTGGTGATGGTGAGGTCGAGGTACCTCAAGGTGATGGGCCGTCAACCTTGGTGCACCTTGAGGTGACATCACCTTGCCTCAAGGTGGCGGCCAAGGTCATCCATATTTGGAAATCCACCGTCCCACGGCCTTGAACTTCACTCTTTCTACATTGTTTTGTTCATTGACGCCCTGTAGAGTGGGAGAAAAGTGTCTAATATGTTACACAAGACAATATGTACTGCTTTTGTGAAGCAAGAAGTTTTTTGGGGCTCATGATAGAGTGTGACGGATCGGCGTTCGCATCCGCTCACGGCGAGATCTGCCCGTGTTGTCCCCATGACTCCACGCACACAGCCTCGATTTTCCTGTATAAGTAGTTTAGTTCTTGTCGTAGTAGCTTTTCCCTTGGTCAATCTAAGACTTACACCAGTTCTTTTGTTTGATCCCCTTGTGCCGGAACTCGACCTCCCCTCGCTTCCGTCACATCTTTTGAACTATACCAAGTCTCTAGACTGTCGACGCTCTTGACTACGCTTTCCCCCGACCTTCTCTGACCCCCTCTGAGCTCGACATCGACCCCGATGACTGATCCCGCTGGCCGCGCTCGTTACCCGCTTCGCTCTCACGCTCACCAAGCAGTCTCTGGACTGCCTGCGTTGACTGGAAGACCTGCCAGTGCTGCCAACACCGCGAGTCCGCGCTCTGGGACTCCCCGACCGGAGAGTCGTGCCTCCTCGACAAAATCACGCCCCGTTTCCCCTGACTTCTCCTACAGTCAGGCGGTCTCGGGTGGACGACCATCACCTCGTGTAGATACACCGCTGCCTTCGGGCGGCGAGACCCCATCACCTTCGGGTGGTGAGACCGCTTCGCCTTCGGGCGTCGAACCGTTGCCTTTGGGCAACGAGACCTCATCGTCGATACCCTCGACGCATACCGAGCTCTTTGGGCCCGTCTTGACCTCAGCCGTGGATTGGGGGATGCTCGACGAAGGCCTTGCCACGCCTCGCATGGCAACGCCCGGTCGTCATGTTTCGGTGGATTCACTCACTGTAATAAACTCTCAAAATGTTTTATCCCGTTCCACATCCACTGTCTCGCGTGCGATTCAGAATATGAGTGTTGATGAGCTTGTGAGTGTTGCTCGCCGCCACCAAGCTTTGGCACAGGAAGCTTTGGCTGCTGCGTCGGGGCGCGGGGTAACTATCCCGCGTGAGATCCCGCCCGTTGATGAGAACACGAACTTGATAGATATTGATGATAGATCGGCAGTGAATGTGCCTGAAACTATTGTCAGTCCGGCCATACCTTCTGGTGTTGGAACCTCCCGCCAGAAAGGTAAAGGTGCTGACCCTCGCAACTGGGGTGCAGCTAACCTCTCGGAAGATTTCTCTGAGCGCGATATCGACGCACAAAGAACCGCTCTTGAGAATTTCGCCGAAATTCGCCGTGCTGTCAAAGAAGAACAGCTTTCACCGCCACCTGGGTTCTTTGATCAGATGCCAATCACCTTGGCTTCTGAACGGACCGAACCCCGAACTCCGAGATCATTGCTCAAGCCGATGAAGGATTCAATTAACTCTGGCCAGAGTGTAGATGAAAAGATTGCTGATCTGCAAGCGCAGATCCGCAGCTTGCAACGTTCTCGGACGATAACGCCCAAGGTTAACTTAACCCGGGCACAGACTGCTGTTAAAACCAGCATTGATAGACACATCGGTGCGGATCACGGAGCTCGCGGATTCCGTCCCGATCCCACTCCTGCTGTACGCGTTGCGCCAGGCAGCTTTATAGAGCGCACCCTGCGCAATGCCGAGTGTGTGGATGGTTCACCCACCCCATCCGAACCTTCTGATTCGTCGAACTCCGACTCTGAGTCCTCAGATGGTTCAGGTTCCGGGAGGTCATACCCGTCACGTCATCGTCGCAAGCGCCGTTCCTCTAGGAAGAAACGGAGTTCTCACAGGAAGAATAAAATGATATTGAAGCCTATACCTCCAAAGGAGTATGATGGCTCACCGGATGCCATTGCATTCCATCGATTTGTTAAAGAAGGATCGAATTATGTGCAACTTGGCAAAGTCCCGACTGATCAACGAGTGTTTTACTTGTCGTACTATTTGACGGCTCGTGCACTTGAATTCTACAACAGCAAGGTTGAGAATGATGAGCACGTTTGGACTCTGAGTGAGTTCTTTTGGGGTTTATTCAATTTTTGTTTCCCTGTGAATTTCCGTGAGAAACAACGCACTCGATTGCGCTCTTGTGTCCAAGGCACTAAGTCAGTTTTAATTCACAAGGCTGAATGGGAACGAATTTATAACACCATTGGTCTTGAAGCCAACCAAGAGAAGGTTGTCATGTTCTGGCGTAGCCTCAACCCTGACATTCGAAAGGAAATGTTTCGCGATAAACTTGATCCAGAAACCTCTTCTTGGGCTGAAGTTACTGCTGGTGCTGAGAGCGCCGAAATTATCGTCAAGGTTGACGATGATAATGATGAGATTGATATGGCTGGATCGAGTAAGACTCAATCCAAGCCCGATGACCAGAAACTGGACTCAGATTCGAACGGGAAACGTCGTAATGGAGGGCGCGTTATCTCGGTTTCCAGTGCTGAACCCGAACCTTCAACGACTGGGTCGAAATCTCGCGACAGCGGCAAGCATCTTTCGGTTAAGAAACGAAATGAATACCTTGCCGCTGGTTTATGCTTTAACTGTGGTGTACAGGGTCACCTTTCTCGTAACTGTCCTGAACTCAACACGATGGTTTCGAAAGGAGGGCCTCCTGGTTTTGCATCCCACGCGGTTGATTTCGCGCTGAACGATGATCGCGATGCTCTGTTGGAGAGCACGGAAGTTCTTGAACACTTCTAAATTCGCACAATTTCCTCCCTCGACATCGAAATGGTCGTCGAGGAGGGCGAGGATACCCAAATGGTTTGATTTTGATTTTTCGAAGACCATTTCGAACGTTGAATTGATTTTGAACAAGATTTATTGATTTTTGTATGAAGATTGAGCTCGTCGTGGTCGACGATCTGGAGGGCGGATGTGACGGATCGGCGTTCGCATCCGCTCACGGCGAGATCTGCCCGTGTTGTCCCCATGACTCCACGCACACAGCCTCGATTTTCCTGTATAAGTAGTTTAGTTCTTGTCGTAGTAGCTTTTCCCTTGGTCAATCTAAGACTTACACCAGTTCTTTTGTTTGATCCCCTTGTGCCGGAACTCGACCTCCCCTCGCTTCCGTCACATAGAGCTACATATGATTAATGTGTTTCATAGGAAAAGAGTAGTATAGATTGAATGAATCACGGCTACCATGGCTTAAAATGTCACATAGAGCTACCACAGTTGCTGAAGTTTCATGTAGAGACAAAGACTGACCAACTCTTCCTCATTTTCGGTAGGTTTGCGAGCAAATGGGCTTTACAGTGTTCAATTACCCACAGATGAGTTTACGGGAACCAGCTGCATAAAATGGGCGGTTAAAGCACATTTGTCAATTCAACAGTATGTAACACGCTTTTGCGAGACTAATGCTGAGCCCAGAACATTTGAAAAGTCCTCTGAACCTCAATTCTACATGCAAGTCAAAATCAACAAATATATATCCATTGAGCGTAAGAAATACATTATAACGCGTAAATCTGTCTTTCTTAAGAGTAGGTACACAGTATTTACCGGAGTTCCAACACACTGAATGCGAGAGAGGGTTAAATTAGCAGTCGAAAGTGCACCGCGACGCGAGTGTCACAGACTGTCACGCGTGTTTGCGTAATATAAAAGTGATGTGTCCGAAAATAGTATCGAGGCGCCATCACCTCGACTACCATACAAAGTATTAAGTAATGGAGCCAAGGTGAGGTCACCTCGCCTCCGAGGGCCTCCACCTTGCGGCAGCACTACGCAAGTCATGGCCGTGTGGAGCTTTGGGCAAATAGCAGCTGAGTCTATATGGCGGTCCAAATGCACATTTAATAATGCGCTGGTTTTTTCGAGTTTCGCGCACCTTTTTTGCCCCAAAGTCAGAATTGCGCACCTTTTGCAGCCGAAAGTCCGAGGAGAAAAACCAGCGCGGAATTGCGTGTTTTCGCGCTGGTCTGTTTGCAACATCGCGCACCTTTTCAGCGCACAAGTCTGCGCACCTTTTTTTTCACTCATTTTTTTCTTCTTCTCGCACTCTCGTGCAATGCACTCTCGCAGTATCACTCACAATATTACCCTGTCCAACCACTTCATCCCGGCTCATCCTTCGCCACCCCTTAATCCTTTGAGAGTCTTGCGCACTGCAGAGAGATCTAGCTCGGTACAGCGGTGTGGATTGATCCTAGAGGGCGGTGACGTAGGGAAGGAGGCGTGGTCCGTTACAGCAGAGTGTGTTGGCGAGAGTGACGGCGGCGCTCTACAATGGTGACTTGGAGGGAGGTCATGGTGGGGGGAGACAAGAAGCGTCGTGAGCGGCCGCAGCATATGTGTGCTGCGGATGCGTGATTGGCGGGTCCCCTTATTATATAATCATAAATTTCTCACGTTCCATCCTGGCATCTAGAACGCGTATTTACGCGCCTTATTCTCGCAAAAGGCTTTCAAATAATCTAAAACGCATTATCGGCACTTGAAGCCAGAAAAAAGCTCGAGAAACGGATGAGATTTGGATGAGTTCAATTTGAGGTGTTCGCCGCCGGCCAAAGGCGGCGAAGAGAAACAATACTCGCCTTTGGACTGCAAAATGGAAAATAAGATATTCTGACCTCCGGGGAGTGTAGAGAAATTGTCATTAATGCATCTTACCGTTCATACTATGGGAAAATGAGCGACCCCGCAGTTGAAAGAGGCAGGAACTGTCGTGGGAACAACTTGCCAAACGCGATGATTATATAATAAGGCGACCCTCCTATGACCTGCCACGCGGTAAATTCTAGACTAGGTTTGGGGAAGCCATAGCGCCAGGATGAAATTCGACTTGAAAAAGTCGCGACTGGAGAATCGGACGCCCCATGTCTGGATGTACTCCCGCGTTTTGAGATGTTCATCGTCAGCAGCAAAAACAAGCTGTCCGCGGTCAATACCCGGCTTATCCAAGGTCACTGCTGCTGGACACATGTCGGGGAAGCTATGGAAACCATGACTTGCTGCCTGCCAGTCGTCGCCAAAAATTTAAAAATGGGACCCTAGTTGTCGCAATGTGCAGAGGGATGGGCGAATGAATGGCAGCGATAATAGCCGGAGGAACCCCAGTGCAACTTGGAACTATCTGAAGAGTACAGTCGTAAACTAGAAAGCGGAACATTACGTAGAAGAGCAGCACGCGGATTTGGGCCCTAACAGATATTCCCCAGCAGGGAATCTGGCACCTCCTTGCAATTACAAGGTTGCTGAGTTCGATGGAACAGTTTCTGAAACATGGAAATCCCAACCCACTCATGGTCTTTTTCGTGAACTTGAAGCATACTCTTTCATTTAAGCCAACTCCGGTTTGTTGTTGAGCCCCCCTGAAAACACGGGCGCGGCTGGTACTTACTATCGCCTGCAGATATCGGTTGGCCTCGGATAGGATCAATAAATGCACAAGTGACGTCACGGACGTGCTCGCTTCCTTATGAATACATGAATTTCGTATCAGATTCAGAGTAGCGCAGAATATAGACTACATTCTACGCAATTGTTTCGTAGCTCTGGTTCCTAGCGAGCTCTACTCTAGATCTCCGGCTTCCAACCACCCCGGTATATTTTACGGTGAAGCTAATGCTGCTTGAAGGTGCTTTCGCCAACGAAAACCACTCCACAAACTTCGCACCTCAGATGCACGGCTTGCTTTGCGTGCAGCATGATATGCTTACACAGCCCGCCTATTGTAACCCTTTTTTGTGGCGATTGAAGCTTACATTTATAACCAAGAGCAGTCCAGCCACATGTCGCCTTCTTTTCTGGATCATAGGCCACGTGCCTCTCCTTAACATGAGTTTGGATCTTTCCAAGAGTCTCTTGTCTTCCACAATTCGCCCAGCCGCACGTCAAGGTTGCGTCTACCGATACATTAGGTTTATTTGAAAAAAGCTTCCGGCTTGGTACCTGAATGCAATGAGCCATTTCTTGCTCCAGAACAAGGGGCAGTTGCTATGGAATCTGAGTGAGAGGGCTGCCGCGAACGACGTTGCTGAGAATAAGGTGAGAAGGATAGGTGAAATTGCGAGCGAGGCTGTCCCGGGGTGCTTGATACTTTAGACTCTTGCAAGGGCATCAAGCACCCGTTTAGTACCAACTGTACTTAGAGTATATAGAGTCTAATATCATATACTTGTCCTTTAAATTTAATCGGCCCCACCTCAATTTTAATGGACAATTCCTATGATTTGGGCGGGGTTCTGGACTTTGCGATGATTTTCATGGAATCGGCACATGAAAATGGCACATGAAAACGTCGAAAAGGAACATGATTTTATATATTCAGGGAATAGGACATGAAACTCAGGTGCCGTCGGCTGTTCTCGACACATTGGGGCCATATCGAAGGGGAAATAAAATCCGCATCGTCGGTCCGCCATGCTGTTAACGACGGCGTGTAGGCACAGTGCCGCGAAGCTACCCCCGGACTCAACAGTCCACTTCCCCCTGTCGACACCCGCGCCCTAGTGGCCCGGCTCTTCCCTTCTCCCGGAGCGGCCCAGGACGCCAGCGCCAGCAGCCTGGGGCTGCAGTGCATCTGCGGCTGCTTCGGCGTGCAGCACCTTGTGCCAACAACTTAGGGTCTGCCGCCCCTGAGGTGTGTTAAATAACCTCTCTTCATCTCCTCCTCGACTCAGAGTTTGCAGGGGCTGACGGCCGCCCCAAACAGCAATGCTGCCCCTCCTCCCCGCTCTACAGTATGTTTTTAATGAAACGGCACTAGGAAGCGAAACACTCGCCGAATACAGTGTTGAAGCTTTCCTCCGGGGCCAAATCTTTGCATACAGGCACCCCACTATTGGAGCACCCAACCCACCAAAGAAATTGTCGAAAGTCCTGTCGCCGCCGGCAATGGCCTTGTTGTTTCGGCTATGTTTACGCCGGCAAATGCACCAATGCAAAATACTATTTTTTGCTCTGGAATTGTGGCCGGTGCCATACAGTAGTAATATAGAAAGTCATTTTGAGGCGGATTGCATCGAAAGTACTGAACAAACTGGTCGATTTGCGCAAGAATGGCTCAATTTGTTGTGTTTTAAAGTGTTTCGCTATCACGTTATTTGGCGATATTTGACCCGCCCCATACATTGCCCTCGTTCTCAACGAAAACATAGTCGATTCACTTTATTCCTGATTGTAAGTGGTAGCCAGGAGAATAAACTATAAGCCTATAACAAACGCCACCGGTTTCCGCTTCCTACTTACCCACAATCAAGCGAAAATGCTAAACGTTTCGCTTCGGGGTTTGCGACTGTATCCTCAATCTGATGAAGTAATCGAACGATTGAATGGATTGTGCTCACGATCGGAAGGATTGAAAGATTTGGTAGTTACTGTGCAATCTGATAGCTGAAGTTTTGTTTGGCTTTAATTGTAAAACTATTTAATTAGTTTGACAAATGGGTAGTTAAGTATTCCGATTTTTATACACAAAACAATTTCCTGTCTATCATCTCTCGATGGTTATTTCCATGATGGCCGCGACTAAATACGCGTTTTGACGCGTATTGACGCGTCGCAAACGCGTCCAGACACGCATATGGTTGCGGACCGAACTTCGTGGCAAGTCGCAGTCCCAAATTGGTAATTGATACTGTCACGTCAGTTTTCATTGAGACATCCTGGGATTGCGTAAATAGCATTGCAAGAAGGTAATCTACAAACGTACTGGAGCAAAACTTCGAAAAAACGGGTTTTCCGTGTTTTGCACGGCAATTTCGCGCTTTTGATTGCGGATCACTCGGACCGGTGGCTGTGCAGCATGGTTAGGAGATTTCACTTTCACTGTGGGGTCCGGAAGAAGGAGTCTGGGGTTGCAGAGGCAGAATGGCAGAGAAAGACTTGATTACCTGCCTCAAACTCGCGAGTTTAGTACACACAATTTTGGTTTTTCGCTGTTCAAATTTCGCGTTTTGTAACCCTAAGTTAGGAGTACCTCCGATTCCTCTGAAATAAAAATTTTACCTATAAACCATACCCTAGTTCCGGCTAAATCTCGAATCCCGAAGGATTTTGAGCAAAATTGGGACTGGTCATGAAGTTTTGGCCGCAACCATAGGAGACATGTTTAATATGGAACAGGCTCCTGCAAGCTTCCCAAGGAGCTGTCAGCCTGTGAGAGAGCTCATGATAAAATATTCTGTGACTACACTCTGAAAAGTCTACTGGGAATGGCGGAGGATTATTTCGGATTACTTCCAGTCATCAAAGGTTGTACGACAACATCATTGGCACCCTTACGGAAAACAATAGGAAATAAATAGTGCTATGGAAAGTCAACCAGTGGTTAACTCAAGGTTAACTATGGGAATATATAGAGTATACTTATGGTGCGCATCGCTTAAACACCACCAAATAGGTCCCATCATTGATGCGATCAATGATGTCTCAAATCGCCGGAGAGAATTTTTTTCAACATATATATTGTCTTTCAGCGTTGGGTGGAGGTCAGGGCCCCTTTGTCAAGCTTTTTCAGCCTTCAAGTATGCACTGTGCAAAGTATTCATCATGAAATTCATGCAGATTGTTATGAAATTCAGGTTTCATGATGTTTTGTCATGAACGACGTTATGAATCTCAAGACGGCTTTCATGATGCTCGGAACCTTGCTTTTGTGACAATATGGATTCAAGACAAAACATCATGAATTTTCGTCATGAAACAACTGCTCATTTTTTTTTTGCTAAGTCCACCAGATGTTGAGTGCATAGTGTGCTCATCCCAGTGTTACACCAATACATGGTGCTAGTAGGTCTGTCAACTACAGCCTACTGAAAATCGGTTGGTTAAAAAGTCAATAGCTCAGCCAACAACTTGAGAACAGATACGCTAGCGAGATGTATGGACTGGAATCCCATGTCCCTCAAACTCTTCATTAGTCTAAGAGTAATAATCCGTGTTGCGCTGCGCCACCGCAGTGCGGCGGTCCGGGGTTCGACTCCGGCTGCCGGTAGCCCAATTTATTTGCCCCGCCCTGGCCTTCTTTTCATGATGTTTTGCCCTATGAAACATCATGACAAAGCATTATGAACAGCCCCATAATCATCATGAAAACACGACTCCGAGTCATGATGTATTGTTATGAATTTCCGGTAAATCACTATGACTTTCCGGACAAATCGTCAGGAAAGTCATGACGAGAAACATCATGAATTTCATGACCCTTGGTTGGCACAGTGATGTAGCAGACACACTATAGGCTACTAGAAGGACATTCAAAAATATTGTTCTTGCTTGACATGACCTAAATAGGGCCCATATGATAAAGATCAGGGTTAATGCGAGGCAGATTCCGTCGATGTGAGGCAGATAAATAGGGCTGGGCATGATAAGATTTCGGCTCGGTATTATACACGGCCGCGCAGCGGCTTTCAGGTATTGAAATACAGGCCTGTCTTTTACGTATAATATAGGGTTCGCTGACAATTGCGTTCTGAGGAAAATAATTAATTGTCAGTCAGAATGTCAGGCTGGCAGTCAGGACTGACAGATAACATATAACAATTACCTAATCAGGAAACTGCCCTTGAATAAACAGTCAGTACATACCCGTTGACGACTTCGGATCTGGTCCGTAAGAGCTTTCTATTTGGTACCATCGCTCAGACAGCAACATTCAAGGCTCAGAGAGCTCTTGCGGATTTTCTCGCCTCGCCCCTCGCTGGCTACGTATCACATTTATTTGTAGTTGTAGTTACGACCTGTGTTTGTATCTGTTTCTATAGATCACTCTTGCCTTCCGCCTCCATCTCTCGCTCCCTGCCTCCGTCGTAGCAGTGGACTCAGGCCCCAGCCCACGAGCAGCTTAGGACCTACTCGCACACACACGCCTTGTGTTGCCTTCCACGCCCGGAGGCTTCGCAGGTCTATCAGCACCCTTTCAACTGATGGTGCACGGGTGATTGATCCTGCCCAAAGCTGCTTAACGGAAGTGAAAAATACAGTTCTCCTTTTCATACACGGTACAGAGGGGCAGATTCTCGACGAGGTGTTGTTAATGGTGCCATTAGTTTTGCAAACAGCTGCTGTGATGAGGCGATGAAAATAAATGATATCAATGTTGCTCGGTTAGTGCATTAGAGCGAGACCATAGTTAAGCATATCTGATTGAGAAACGACCCTGCTGTATGAGCTTGTGCATGCAAGTGCAGGTATATCCGAGTCTCATGTGATTCATGGTAGATGCATGGGGACGCTGGCAATGTACTGTATCATTTCGACCGGTTGTTCACGTAACGGGTAACGGCTACCTGTGAACTGAACAATTTTGCGCCTCGTAACGCGTAACGGGCAATTTTCTGTCCCAAAGAGGCAAGAAAATGTCAAAATTTCCCGTCCGGCTAACGCCGGACTACCATATCGGGTAATTTTACTTTGATTACCGGCCGGTGAACAATTGGTCCAGTGAACAAAAGGTGTAACGCGTAACGGCCAGTGAACAACCGGTCGAAACGATACAGTAATCGCATGTAGGCACTGGCGGATTTATCGCCGTAGGAGACGCATATAAGCGTAGGTGCATGACAGTGACCGTCCGAAGGGATAAGGCCTATAGTGCTATAGCCCTATAGCAGGGCTATAATCAGGCCTCTAGCATTCCTCGGACAGTGTTAAAGGCCTTTAGAAGGGCTATAGAGTCACATGTTCTCGCCGCAATCAAGGAGGGCTACCAGAGGCGGAATTGGCATTGGGTGAGCTGCTGAACAGTAGTTGACGGGATGTAGAGGTAAATTTTGAGGATTTTTGAAGGGTTTTTTGTCCAAAAAAAATAGGCCTGAGTTGCGGGCCCAAGCGCTAACACGTGACATCTATAGCCCTAAAAAGTCCTATAGCTATAGGCCGTGGCCCTTAAGAAGGCCTATAGGGTACGCCGAACCACTTTTAAGGGCTATAGGACGGTCAGTGGCACCGTGCATGTAGGCACTGGCGGATTTATCGCCGTAGGAAACGCACGTACGTGTAGGTGCATGTAGACACTGGCGGATTGATCGCCGTAGGAAACACACGTAGGCGTAGCAGCATGTACAGTCGGCTCTGTCATAACAGATACTGGTCGGTGGACAGCACAATGTATGGTTTTAAGAGTGTATTGTAGTACTTTTTGAAGCTTAAATATATATTTAGAGGGGAAAAAGGAACAGATTGATGGGGCCCACCCAAACTTTTGAAACTCCGCGACAGCCCTTTGGCATGTCCCGAGAGTTACCAGTCTACTACGCCCGACGTGCTCGCCACATTTGTCGGCCTCGCGTAGTAGACTGGTTACGAGTCTAGAAGATCCTGACACTCCTGCGACACGTAACCGGCGTTTTTCCGGCCACAGTACACCCACACTGGCTATCCCTCATTCACACCAGCCACTTCGTCATTCTCTGCCCCTCAGCACCTCGCATTTCTATGCACAGATTCAATTCGAATCACCTCAGACTCCCTTGAGGCCATTTGACTATTCAGCACCAAAAAAACGCCCCTTCCCGTCCTCTCTACATGACGAAAACCTAGCTCCTGGAAGCTCCCCGTTCCCGTTTCCGAGCGCTGAGCGGCCTTCGAAACGACATAGAAATACGACTAATACACCCGCATCAGTGTCTGGGTCTTCCAAACGCCGATCTCCCCGGACCAATACACAAAAACTCGAGCTTGTTCTCGAATCAATCCAAGAACAAGGATCGACTCTCGGTGGTTTTTCGTACAACGTATTCCGAGCCAAGGACGATCAAGGCAGCGAAATCCATCGTACACAGACACACTCGCAGATGGTTTCGATTTTCCTTGCTGGTCGAGCCAATGAAACGGTAGCAGATGTAATTTCCGAATGGATGATACATCCAGACGGTCGGATCCCTTCTTCCTCCCCCAATGTCGACTTGATGTTTTCCACTGCTTTTCTTTTTGCGACGTTGTTCGAGCACGGCTGCAACATGGGAGAAGCTGAGGATAATACTCCTGGCACAACTTGCATGGATGAACCAGGACATTCTCCTCCAGCTCGAAGCTGTGGTACTAGCACTGCATTTAAAGGGCTCCTAGACAGACGTGGAACCAGGGGTCTGTCTAGGCTTCTAGACGCACCTTGGCGCATTTTTTGCTGGACAGACCCCGTCTAGGTGTTCCTAGTCGGCGACAGGTATCCATTTTGCTCGTTTTACAATATCGCCGTTGTGCAGTCCGAAGAAGGTCGAGGAAAGTCAATGGCGTGGGTGGGAGCATTTGGCGCATGAATAATGGCATAAATTGATCTGTTTATCACCCGCCTTTCCTGTCTAGTTGCAGGCACTGCGGATAACGATGGACATACGCTAAGGGTTATGGGAAGTATACTAGGATAGTGTAATGAAACGTGTACCATAGCAGCTTGCACCGGCTCGAGCACGATAATAGATTTCATCATCATCATCATAAATTGATCTCGGAGCAATGCCGCTGTGTTTTTGCCGACCCAGGTGCGGGTTTTACTGAGCTTTTCGAAAGCTTTTCGATGTAGAGTCCCTTTTGCAAGCTTGTCGCATTATTTTATCTTGGAACCCATGAACAGAGGCAACCCAAGCAGCCAGAAATTCCTAAAACGAATCGAACGCTGCTCGAAATACACCAGCTAGTCACCGGTGCGAGAATCTCGTCAACCCAGCAGGCAGACCCTATCTGCGAGCCATGCCTTGCGGGCAAGATGCACCGCACTGTATCGCGGGAGCCTCGCATTCGGGCAACACGACCGCTTGAACTCATCCACTCTGATTTGAAGGGCCCAATGCCCCGAAGTCGTGAAGGTTTTCTATATTGGATTACTTTCTTGACGATCACACAGAGAACAAGGCAGTTTACGGGCAAAATTATTTCGCCGCGTCGGGTTGGCGCGGCAGTCATGCGGCGCTTCCGCGGCGGACTGAGCGGTAGGCCTAAACAAAGCAAGCACGTACCTCTCAATCCTGTATGTATGAGCTACAATACACAGCGACAGTATATACCTACTTATAGACTTGTATTGATGGCGGTGGGAAGGACTCAACACCGTCTTGTAAGTTGGTGTTATCACAATTTTATTGTATGTTGGACGCGGCAGTAATGCGGTGGGAAGCGGCGGTCAAGCGGCGGCCGCGGCGAAATTTGTGACAATTTCGCCGCGTCACCCCTCTTGGACGCGGCTGTCTCGCCGCGTCGCGCGGTGGTGCGCGGCGCTGAGACAGAGTATGCGGCGTGTCTCAGCAGTGACGCGGCGCACTTCAAACCTACCGCGGCTCTAGTTCTCTTGCACACAGTGCACATGCGGCTTGCATGCGGCGCTACTCTTCCGAGTCAAGTTGTACTACAAAGCTTTGACGAAGCTTTCAGCAACCCGAGATTCAGGCTCAGCGCAAACTGTCGACTTTCCTGGGCTAAGTGTATTCGCAGTTTATGATAATTATATACGACTCAGAAGTGAAACCTTGCGCCCCCCCCCTCTTCAAGCTTTCAAAGTACTTCCTAATTCATGAGACTCTCACTTATTACCAACGGTGCACTTGTTCTTCTGTTGGCGATGACCAATCAAGGTCGCCTCGCAGCTCTTTCCGAATGGATTTACTCTTTACTGTGTTCATCCTTCACGATCCCCGCCATTCTTGCTCTCTACGGGCTCGTTCTCATCTATTTGCTTGTCTCTGTATATCACCTCGAGAATACTACGGAGAATTCCTCTACTCGGCGTCGTAGAAATCGACTGGTTCCATATTATAATAGCGAAGGTATTCATTATTGATCTCAATTTCCACCAGACAGTCTTTCATAACAATTATTTGCCAGGCCAGCTCCAAGGCTGGGTACGAGAGGAGAAGAGTCAGAATACCAGACCAGCAACCTCCCTCCCGCAGCCCATACGACATTCTCAACTACCAATCTCAACCCGACCAACCGCTCCCTTAGAGAGCAATGTTGCTCCCGCTCCTGCAAAACTAACAACTCCGATACCATCTGCGGCGCCTCGTCTAAACGAGCAAGCTCCATTATCGGCATTTCCGTTAGCATCCTGGGACGGCTTCCCGGATGGCCGCATTAAGTGCCACTTCACGCCACAACAAATTGAAGATACTTCGCAACTCGTCGTTTATTGGGCTGCCGACAAACTTCCAGGAAAACGAGGCTCGCCGACCGCTGCCACGCCAGACAAGGGGAACATCTCGCGCTTCAATTGCGCGGGTGTTGTGGAATGTGATTCCAAAGTATGCCTCTCCCAAATCGCCCCTGGCGAAAATATTCTGAGGCAGCTGCAATCCGAATGCACCTGTGGTTCAAAGCTTTTTCATCGTTCATGCAGATTTCAATGGTCTATTGCCCGATATATCGATGGTGCCGTGTTCGAGAGCAACCACACTCACACTCACTCGCGATATACTCATCTGCTTGTGACGCCAAAAGATGGATCCCGATGCGAATTAGTACCACAGTTGAATCAATTAGCTCGTTTATGTCTTGTATTTTATTGAAAGAATGGTTCCAAATGAGTTGTGTGGTTTCGATGAATCTTGTTGCCGCTTGGATCCCTGCTTCTTAGCTATCAAGTAACTTAGAGTCAATCCTGACATCCATTAGACTATCAGAAAAGCATTGCCTAGCGTTTTAAGAGCCTAGATCTACTCAACCTACCAAGTTCAGTCAAGAAGAAGCCCTGTGTCGCCGCAATCTTTCACCGCGATGGCCGTGATCTTGGTCACGTGATCGCGAACACGCCTGTACATCGCGATGAACACGCCGCTGAAAGGTAAACTCGTAGACCCTGTGCGAATACTGTAGTATTTCGTTCAATTAGTAAGATTTTTTGAAAATTTTCGAGATGAAAAATCCGAAAAATCGAGAAAAAATTATTGCCGCTATCCTTGAGGCTTTCCGGAGGTCCTTGTGACGCGTGACCCTACTAATTGAACGAAATACTACAGTATCGTTATCTTTGGATGCAGTGTGTTTAATTAATTGTTTAAAGCTGGGGAAAATTCGCATTCCATGCTTCTATTCTAGCGACCCTCCTCAAGATCATGATCTCGTTGGCATTTTCGATGCAGCACTTCCTCTGCTAGTCAAATTGTTGACCACTTTGCCTGGCGAGCATCCTGTCATTAATTCTTACAACAAGTTCTTCGAAGATCGGCCTGAACATCACCGAGATAGCGAGAAGCAGATTTCGAAATGGCTTCCTGGAGGGCCGGATCAGCCCTCCGCTGAGCTCATAGCCTTGATGTTGCGGCCGATAGAGAAACTGCAGCACAGTCGCCCAGCTTCTGTCTCCAACGAGGAGTGGAATCGTCGAATTCTAGGCATTGGCACGACACTGTTGCAGCTCTTGGCTATTCAGCAGGAACTAGAGGAGCCGCTCAACTTGAACGGCGACATATTTGTTGATTTGGTCGAGGATGAGGTCAAGCCAGCAGACAATGAGGTTGCCGAGGCCGAGCGCGCAATGATTCTGGCGTTGGATTTGAAAGTTCTGCGCCACCGTAAATACTGGGACAAACAGAGGCTTACCCGGCACATCGAACATTTCGAAAAACATCATACGACTTGCATACGACTTTCGATGCTACTTATAGACCAGCCACCTACCTTCGAATCGGCCCTGGAAAAACAAGGCAGCCAGTCATTGCTGTTGAAATTGGTTCGCGCGTTCGCGTCGCAGGGAGGAAGATGACGACTCGGACTATGCTAAAGAAAAACCCGCAACAAAGCGACAGGCTACAGCTCGGACGCTGCGGCCGAGAGGAAAGGATTCACAGAGCAAGAAGAAAATTATTGCCGGTAAGATTGTGCAGTCAGGTCGTGGCTGGGACATTGTGGAGATGGATGACTCGGAGGAGGAATGAATAAGGTCTAGATCTATTTCAATCTAACATCTGTATTACTACGAAACGGACTGCATTTATTTATTGTTCGGTAAGATAAGTTACACATCACAGTTTTGCTTCAATGTAGTTGTAAAGTATCGGTTTCAGTGATGTTCAGTAGTCAGAGATTGTAGTATAGTAGTATTTTATCAATCAAACCCGAGTTGTAATTTTCCTGTTTGGGTTGGTGCTGGTAGACAGGCGGCGGTGTGCGGTAGTCTTGTTAAGGGATGCGGCATGTTCAAAAAAGGTCGCGGCAGGTCTGAGCTCGGATGCGGCGGTCACAGTGCGTGACGCGGCGCGTTTGCGGTATGGTTGCGGCCAAAACTTCATGACCAGTCCCAATTTTGCTCAAAATCCTTCGGGATTCGAGATTTAGCAGGAACTAGGGTATGGTTTATAGGTGAAATTTTTATTTCAGAGGAATCGGAGGTACTCCTAACTTAGGGTTACAAAACGCGAAATTTGAACAGCGAAAACCAAAATTGTGTGTACTAAACTCGCGAGTTTGAGGCAGGTAATCAAGTCTTTCTCTGCCATTCTGCCTCTGCAACCCCGGACTCCTTCTTCCGGACCCCACAGTGAAAGTGAAATATCCTAACCAAGAAATCGGCAATGGCCAGGCGACATTGATGCTCCTGCACAGCCACCGGTCCGAGTGATCCGCAATCAAAAGCACAAAATTGCCGTGCAAAACACGGAAAACCGATTTTTCGAAGTTTTGCTCCAGTACATTTGTAGATTACCTTCTTGCAATGCTGCTATCGGTCCATTTCTTCAGTACTTTTTCTTTCGTTGTGGTCTCATCCGCGCACCACGTCTCTGCTGCCGATTTCGCGAGTTCGTCTGCTCGTTCGTTTCCCGGAGACCAGCCGATGTCGACTGTGTGTTCTGGGTCTTGTGCGAGGAATTCTTCGACATAGTGTCGGAATCTTTGGGCATGTGTTTGGCCTGCAGCAGGCTTTGGATCGAATATGCACCTCAGTGCTGCTGTGTTGTCTGCGTAGAAGTGAAGATGTTTCACTTCCGGGTGAGCTCTGGAGTATGTTAGTGAGTCGTGGGCCGCCCACGCAAGCCCCGCCATCTCGGCGTCAAAGACTGACTTGGACCCCATTGGTCCGACTCTCGCTGTGCGCTCGCGGCCCTGGTGGTATCCCACCGCGCTGTATCCCACGCATCTCTTCTTCTGCTCTCTGCTCTCCAATAGCGAGCCGTCGGAGTAAAATGCTAGGTGATCGGGACGGTGCTCATATTCACTAACCCTTGCTTTGTGTGCTTTCGCTGCGTCCTCCTTATCTACCTCTCGCTCGTTTGCGTCGATGCGAACCCGCCCGCCATAGTCACCAGCAACTTTCCTCCAGGGTGCGGATTGAAATGGACGCACCTTTTCGCCTCTCTCTGGGTGGTATGTTGATCTGGCCAGCTTCTGCAGCCGGGTCGTTTTCGGCACGGTTCTTCGGTTTTTGTTGACTCGTTTGTGAGGCGCTAGAGGTGGTGGGGCCGCCGCGGGTTTCCCTTCTCGCCACTCGCTCGGTAGTCTCTGTATCACCGGGTTCCGGTGTCCGAGCTTGTGGAGGCGTACCGCATATTGATCGCGGACGAGGTCGAGAGTGTGCTCCACGGGTGGGATGCATGCCTCGAGCTCGAGAGCCCGGACGGGCGTTGTACGGAAAGCTGCGGTGATGTGCCGCAGTGCTTGATTTTGAACGGTGCGTATCATGTCTATGTGCTTTTCCTGTTCACCAGACTGGTGCAGCGTACGTGAGTAAGTTACTGGGAGCACACAGGTCCTATAGAGCGTTCGCAGGTGCTCTTGCGAGAGTCCTTTGACAGTATTAGCAAGCATACGCGGCCCGTTAACCTTTGAGCGTGCGCGCTCTGCCAGTGTTAGCTTGCGATCAAACAGCACCCCCTGTAGTGGGTCCGACTTCTATCACGATTTCGTTATCGTCCTCATCTTGAAAACGGAACGACGGCTTTTCACCGCCGTCATGCCTCCATGAGTGATACATTGCTTCTATCTTGTCGGGAGCTGCTGCTAATCCTACCTTTTTCAGCCAGTTCTTGACCAGAATAAAACAGCGCGTCAAGAGCCAGACATTCGTCTTCAACGAGAGGGAGGACTGCAGCAATTTCCCGTCATCCACGTAGAACTTGAGATTCGGCGCTGTGGGTTTGTCGTCTGCCACAGTGCCCTTCGGCCATTTTTTCGCCACCTCTTCAAACTGTTCGAGGAGTTCTGCCGTGTAAATCATGGCGAGGACCGGGGATACCGGTGAGCCTTGTGGTACCCCGTTCTTCACTGATCTCATCTTGCCGATCTTCCCATCCAAGCATACGGCTGCCTCCCTGTCCTTCAAGAAGGATTCAACCCATCGGACGATTGGTAGGGGGATGCGCTTCCGTCGCATTTCCCGCAAAAGACGATCATGATTTACATTGTCGAAGAAGCCTGAAATATCAAAGGTCAGTACTGATGTTACTAGACCGTGATTGGGGGCGGCTTCAACGTCCTCCACGTAGAATGTTACCGCGTCAATGGTGGAGCTATTGGGACGCGAACCGAACTGGTTTTCCGAGACAATGTGATGGGCTCCGATGAGGTGCGCGAGTCGTACCGCCACAACTCGTTCTATCACTTTGCCGAGGCATTCGAACAACTGAATCAATCGATAGGCTTTTGGCTCCGAATAGTCCGCCTTCTTTGCTTTGCGTAACGCCACTGCAATCGACTTTTTAAGGTCTCGAGGGTGGTGACCGGTGTCAACACAGCACCGTGCGAAGGCTACAAGGAGGTCCTCGTCCACCCCCCACGCTCGGCGTACCACAAGAAACGAGTTCTGCGAGATCCCTGGGGCCTTTCCCGGGTCTTGTTCAAACAGCGCTTGGCGGATCTCTCCAAACTTTGGCTAGGTCAACAAATACCTAGGCGCGATATGCAACTCGAAGTCCGTCTGGAAGGCATCGCGTGACAGCACATGACCGTCTGTCACAGCCATCTGCGGCCGATCGCAGACGTCTGCGGTCTACTCTGAACGGTACTAGTGCCAGTAGGGCTGGGTATGATGGGATTTTCATGCCGTATCATACAAGGCCGCGCAGCGGCCTCCATGTATCTAGATACAGGCTTGTATCATACATATGATACCGGCGCCGCAGGCGAAAGTTTTTTGAGGTATTATACGTATAATACATGTATTTTTTGATGTATTTAATGTATAGAGTATACTTAGGGTAACCAGCCCGCTCTGGTTACCTTGCTGGTGACCCCCGCTTAGCTTAGCCGAGGTAACCACCGGAATACACGATTGTACTCTCTGGTGATCGGAGAACCGAGTCCGAGGACTCCGAGTATCCGCCAGCACACTGCCAGCACGAAGGCGGCAATTGCCGATGTGTGGGAAATTCTTGCTAGGAGAATTCTGTGCAAGCACTGTCAAATAATGTCTCTTGAATTCCAAATAACCATCGAGAGATGATAGACAGGAAATTGTTTTGTGTATAAAAAAATAGAACAACTACCCGTTTGTCAAACTAATTAAATAGTCTTACAATTAAAGCCAAACAAAACTTCAGCTATCAGATTGTACAGTAACTACCAAATCTTTCAATCCTTCCGATCGTGAGCACAATCCATTCAATCGTTCGATTACTTCATCAGATTGAGGATATATTTTGCCAAAGTCACCATGATTAGTACATCTGGTAGAATTGGCGGGCAAAGAGGCACGTGACAAGTCACCATCAGTAACCTGCGGTGACCCCCACGCCGTTAGTACATAGAGTATACTTAGGGTAACCAGCCCGCTCTGGTTACCTTGCTGGTGACCCCCGCTTAGCTTAGCCGAGGTAACCACCGGAATACACGATTGTACTCTCTGGTGATCGGAGAACCGAGTCCGAGGACTCCGAGTATCCGCCAGCACACTGCCAGCACGAAGGCGGCAATTGCCGATGTGTGGGAAATTCTTGCTAGGAGAATTCTGTGCAAGCACTGTCAAATAATGTCTCTTGAATTCCAAATAACCATCGAGAGATGATAGACAGGAAATTGTTTTGTGTATAAAAAAATAGAACAACTACCCGTTTGTCAAACTAATTAAATAGTCTTACAATTAAAGCCAAACAAAACTTCAGCTATCAGATTGTACAGTAACTACCAAATCTTTCAATCCTTCCGATCGTGAGCACAATCCATTCAATCGTTCGATTACTTCATCAGATTGAGGATATATTTTGCCAAAGTCACCATGATTAGTACATCTGGTAGAATTGGCGGGCAAAGAGGCACGTGACAAGTCACCATCAGTAACCTGCGGTGACCCCCACGCCGTTAGTACATAGAGTATACTTAGGGTAACCAGCCCGCTCTGGTTACCTTGCTGGTGACCCCCGCTTAGCTTAGCCGAGGTAACCACCGGAATACACGATTGTACTCTCTGGTGATCGGAGAACCGAGTCCGAGGACTCCGAGTATCCGCCAGCACACTGCCAGCACGAAGGCGGCAATTGCCGATGTGTGGGAAATTCTTGCTAGGAGAATTCTGTGCAAGCACTGTCAAATAATGTCTCTTGAATTCCAAATAACCATCGAGAGATGATAGACAGGAAATTGTTTTGTGTATAAAAAAATAGAACAACTACCCGTTTGTCAAACTAATTAAATAGTCTTACAATTAAAGCCAAACAAAACTTCAGCTATCAGATTGTACAGTAACTACCAAATCTTTCAATCCTTCCGATCGTGAGCACAATCCATTCAATCGTTCGATTACTTCATCAGATTGAGGATATATTTTGCCAAAGTCACCATGATTAGTACATCTGGTAGAATTGGCGGGCAAAGAGGCACGTGACAAGTCACCATCAGTAACCTGCGGTGACCCCCACGCCGTTAGTACATAGAGTATACTTAGGGTAACCAGCCCGCTCTGGTTACCTTGCTGGTGACCCCCGCTTAGCTTAGCCGAGGTAACCACCGGAATACACGATTGTACTCTCTGGTGATCGGAGAACCGAGTCCGAGGACTCCGAGTATCCGCCAGCACACTGCCAGCACGAAGGCGGCAATTGCCGATGTGTGGGAAATTCTTGCTAGGAGAATTCTGTGCAAGCACTGTCAAATAATGTCTCTTGAATTCCAAATAACCATCGAGAGATGATAGACAGGAAATTGTTTTGTGTATAAAAAAATAGAACAACTACCCGTTTGTCAAACTAATTAAATAGTCTTACAATTAAAGCCAAACAAAACTTCAGCTATCAGATTGTACAGTAACTACCAAATCTTTCAATCCTTCCGATCGTGAGCACAATCCATTCAATCGTTCGATTACTTCATCAGATTGAGGATATATTTTGCCAAAGTCACCATGATTAGTACATCTGGTAGAATTGGCGGGCAAAGAGGCACGTGACAAGTCACCATCAGTAACCTGCGGTGACCCCCACGCCGTTAGTACATAATTGTGTATCAAATACTCCTACCACTTGCGCGCGTCCCACTTGGAGCTCCCCGCGTTCCAGGGGGCCTTGGCAGCTTTCGGCTTCTGTGGAGAGAGCGCTGTACGGATGTCCATCTGCTTCGGGCCGAACCGCTGTGTCAGTTTGGGTGCCTTGAGGCCAATGTAGGTCTCAATCTCCAAGACCGGCAGGTTGGCAACACGTTGCACAAGGGGAGGTGCATCAATATCCGTCTCATCCTCGCCGTCAACCATATCCTCCACCTCAGCCGTGTTGAATGGGTCCTTGCTGCGGAGGTTGAACACTGAACCGAGGTCAATCGGGGCATCGGAGTCCGTTGGCGCTGTCGGGTTGAGGAGGTCATCGAGAGTGGGAATGCGGACGCGTTTGGGGTCAGTTGGCTGTCGGTGATACTCGTTAAGTGAAGTTGGCTGTTGCAGGATGGCAGGAACTCACCGCCTTGGTGTCGAACTTAAATTGACCGCGTTCGAAGAGCGACTGAATGGCGTTGAAGCATCGGCTCACACTACTTGCCTGGTTGGCGAATGTTGAGAAGCGAGTCTCGCCGAATGCGACCAGGGAACGACAATCCTCCTCGGTCTTGAGCTCGTCACGCAAGTATTTGGTGGAATCATTGCTGTGGCTGAAGAAGGTCGTGATTAACGAGACAAATTTCATCGGCTGGAGAGCAGATTAGTCAAACGCGACTCCAATCTTTAATCGCACACAGTCACACCTCCGTGAATCCCTTGATCTTCGGATGACAGGGGTCGGGGCAATTCAAGATCCAAGGCCATTTTGTGCAAATGAGAGCTCGGCATTTCTTGACATTTCCCGTGGTATCGGACACAACCATCGAAAAACGGACTGCGGTATACTCGAGTAGAATAGAATAACCTAGAAAAAATTCAGCACGGTGCGACAGAATACATGTTCCGATGGCACGAACCTTGGTGAGCTCTTCGCAAATTTTACCCCCAGTCGCAGAAATTCCAGTTAAAATGATACCTACGACCAAGTACGACAGACAAGCCGAGGTCGTCACATGTGTAGTGTTAATCTCGGCTCCAGATCTTTCGGGATGATGGCCGGGGCAGAGACATCAAACAAATCACCAGCAACATCATCCCTATAAGATCTGGTGCAGTTTAACCGCGGACCTTGCGCTCGGTGACATCGGTCACATTCGTAACACTCTGTAACGCTGTGACCTACCACTGACCTACCAAAACAATTGAACTTGAACAGCGCTTCAAGCTGCAAGAAATAGTCAGCAAAAGGCACAACAAATCCTTCTTTGTGTAGAATACTTAATCATATTTTTCTGTATGCAAAATCAAGCAAATCTGAGCCATTAACCACCAGGATTTTCACTAAAGAGCACACGGTGGGGTGAATTTTTCTTGAAGGAATGAAGTATGTATGCTTCAAAGCTAATGGCAATATCATTGCAAGTAAAGACCGCCCAGGAGGCCCAAGCAAGCAGAAAAGCAAAATGTCACGCTCTCGCGGGGAATAATGACAGCGTGACATCGAGCGCAAGGTTTACGGCTAAATTACACCAGACGTTATAGAGCAGCAGCCACGATCAAATTTTTCCATCATTCTGCCTCGCTATCATCTCGACATCTCAACATTGCCTATTGCGGTAGCGCTCGCAGAGCGCGAGTGGCTGCTGCTCATAACGTCTGGGTTCGAGACTAGTGTAGTGTATATATGACCTTATTTATCGTTGAAAATTATTTGGTTTTGCAATGAAGGTTGAACTGAGAGGTTTCGGCCGCTTACGTCGTTACCAACCGTGGTTTTGATCACTAACGAGGTTGTTGACGGAGGTTAGGGCATTGAGACGAGGGTCAAGTTTGAGGTATCCTGGGGATTTTTAACTCCGACTACGTGTTCCTGCGGTAGTTAATGTCGCCAGACCCCTATACAACCCTCAAAAAATAGTAAACCAAGACCGGGTGGTCCGTGCCGTATAGAGATCAGATGATGGCATCAATCTCTCATGGTCCGAAATCTCTCGCAGAAGTTTCTCTACGAAACTCGCCATGGCTGGGGTGATTCAGTCAGTTCACAAACACAGATAAATTGCATTTGCTACAGAAATGCATTCTAGGCCTCTCTACTACCCGCTGTAAGTGATTTTCACTCAGTGGTTAGCATGAATATTGCCAAGAAAATCACAAATTATTGTCCCTCATCATACTCCAATAATCACAAAGCTTTTGAGAAGAATGTCAACAGTACGCACTGTAACTGCTGGCAGAGTTTGAATGGGCAGCAGACCTCTACTTATCTGAGTTATCCCAAACTTACAGTACAGTAAGGCTCCTTCCGTGAACCGTGAGACTTTTTGATATTCTTGATCATCACTTTAGCCGATTCGGCTATGATCGGCATAGCCGAATCGGCTAACCGGAGACTTCAGACCTCAACCTCCATCAGCACCTGAAACCTCAAACCACAACAGCCCAAACTATGGACAGAGATTCAAGGAGCAGCTTGGGAGCAGCACCAGAAAATAAACAACGAAAAATGCTTTTACATGTATATCTCGTCTTTGCGTTGACTTGACCAGCCGTCGAAGGAAAGCGTCAGATGTATGAAGCTTTGGACCATCGCTTGAAGCTGCTCCATCGCATATGTGGTTTCAATAGCGAGTCGGGAGGTCACAAACGACGATCGGTCGGGGACAGAATAAGAAGAGCAGCTAGATTCGGACGAATTGTGAGTGTTACTCCTGGTACAATTTGCTTGAACACTTACAGGGCATTACAAAAGTCGATGAAAATCCGTTATCAAGAAGAGCAAACGCTAATGAACAGCACACAAATAATCGCAAGAGTAGATAGTCAATAGCGGACTGATTGAAAGTTGAGTTAAGAATCAAAACGAAATTGCCCTGCCCATCGCGTCCGCGGCTTCCATCGAGTTTGAGTGAACATACTAACGAGCGCGACGTCGAGCTTACGGCCGCTGGGTAAGCTGCACCGAAACAATGCGCGCAATCGAGCGAAATGTAGACCCGGCTCCGTGATGTTGACAATACCGCGGGCTCTTCTGGAACAACGGGTTGCATATGAGAATGTCTCGGGCGCCCCAAGCAATTGGTATTCGACATAAGGACATTTGAAGGCGCGAATCTCAGGCTATCAATTTTACAGAGTCCGAGGTGAGCAAACAATTCAACTTGCCATGATCGTATCCTCGTAGGAGATGAGTTCGTCAGGGAAGGACTTGGAAATAAATTGGCGGAGCCGAAAGTCGAAATTGATCAACAGAGGGGAGCCACGGTTGAGTTCCTCAAGGGCGCGAGAGTTCACGAGGCGGCCGGGGACAGGTGCGCCGAATGCCCAATGCGCGTTCGACTGTTCGAGTCGTCAGAATTTTCGGCTGCAACCTGGGCCCGAAATTTATCATAATTGTCGACGTTCATCTGAATACGCGCGAGCGCCTCGTGAGTTTCGTCAATGCGGACCATCTGGTAACATATAAGCGCGGGCTGGAATGTGGTTAATCAAATACCTGACGGGCGACATCCTTCTCATTTGTTTTCTTATACGCTTCGCGCGCTTCTTGATGGAAGCCTTCCCCGGGACGTGTAGAGGCATGGTTCGTAGTTCCTCTCCTTCGAATATCGTCGACAACATGATTGAACGCATGCTGTTTGAAAAGTCCTTGCCGTATTTTTGAGAGACCTTCTGGATATGTACATAGCTTAATTGACTGTCGTTAAACTGGCCCCCCCAAAAAAGGACGTACCTCTGACCGATATTCGTAGTCTTGAATGAGCTGAGTGAGACGGTCCAGACGACTCTCAGGCATACAATTCATGCCAATCACGATCCTACACCGTTGATATGTTCGAATACAGTGAATGAATGGGTGGTTTTTACCTTATATCACACTATAAAAACAGATCTCTGTTGAGTTCGGGTGTAGGTGACCTAACCTCACCCTCAGTTTAGGTGTGCTTACAATTGTCAATATGCTTTTGTGGAACGAGTTATAATGGGTTTGTTGACGCCCTGATTTGGCTCGTGCCGCAGTCGTGCCATGGGGTCATCGGTTTGAGGGTCCACGGACGTTAGGCATTATGAGCTCGTCGACTGTACTTATGGGTTATGACAGCTTTATCCATTCATGTACACGAGCCCGGTCGCTGTATCACCTCGCCCAGATAGCAATCTCATAAGGGCTCAATCGCAACGCCTGCTGTGCACTGGTCAACTCAGCACAGTTCCCGTCACAATCGTGTCGTGCAACCGTCACCAGGTCAATGAAGACAGGACGTCCGGCAGTCCACAGCAGGTTATGCATAACTTTGGTGACCGGATCTACGATATCGTTGTGGGTCCATCCTCCTCCATGCAACTTAGTCAAAGCTGCATACACCGCCCCACTGTCAAGATTGTCATTGAAAAGTAAGGCATATATAAATAGCTGTGCACCTTTCGGCTTTTGACAATTTGCTTTTCTGACCTTGATCCTGGACAAAGCTAGTTATCAGAAAAGCTGACCTGGAGGTAATGCAGATGCCGTGGCATCGCGGCAGGTACGATCCCATGAGATCCTGGAGCTCTTTATACCTTGAGAACTCGGCGAGCAGACGGAGTTTGTCATCGGAAGCTTTGACCGCGACCTTGGCAACCACTCTACTGTGTCGGGTCAATATCCCAGTGTACACAATGCCGTGACGCCCCTCAGAAAGACGGCTAATTATCTCAATGGATTGGCCACTGGATTCTCCAAGCTCTCCAAGCCAATTCCCTGTGAACTTGTGTTTCGCGATGACAATAGTGTTGACCGCAGATAATTGAGTGACAGGAGGGAAGCGGGTGTCGAGCACACCACGAGGAATAAAGTCGCCACTGGGATCGCCATCGTTGCCACTGTCTGAGCTGGATTCATCGGAAGAGTCCCCGTGGTCGCGACCGTAATTAGTGAATTCTTCGACATCGGGGTTACCAGGCGGGAGAGCAAAAACAAGTGCTGAAAGGAGCGGGAACATCTGCGAGAGCCAAGGGCAGCTGCCGCTGCTCAGAATTCCCTTCAAGATCACGGCCATCGCCAGCAGGGGAAGGCCTGTCTAGACGCCGGGTGCAGGCAACTCATGACCGAAGACTTTGGCCACATTTTCCGCCGTGTGGGGGGTAACTTCATCCCCGATGTCGCGCCGGTTATAGAAAGAGGACCAAAGCATGTGGGGGCCAACGCGATGCCCGACACAATAAACTGTCATGCCGCCATAGATAACCCAGTCCATGTTATATGCCGCGGAATACAGTGCGCCCTTTAAATCGATGTTAGCAAGCGTTTCCAGCATAGTCGCGGATGATAGTGCACCTTATTCGCGATGATCCACCAGTTTGGTTAGTGTTTAGGCGCTTCGGTTTCAACATCGACGACGCCGCAGCTGAGTCCTCGCCTCGAAAGCTCCTTCACTGCCCAGGGCAGCACACTGGCACGCTTGTCTTCCATTCCCATTAGATGGTCAGAGGCGGAGTTGAGGCATATGGCGTTATCGATAATGAAAGAACTGGCCGTTGGGGCCGCTAGCTTCGGGCGAAACTTCAAAGCAGCTGTGGAACCAATTGGGGCGGCAGCCGTTTGAATAGCGCGAAATGCAACTGTCGCAAATGTGTGGAGTAGGAAGCGCGATGCGTCTCCAGTTGCCGTCTCCTGCTGGTCGTATTCGATATCGGCTTGGTCACCGAAATGGACACTCCAGTTGTCGGCCAACGCATGCGTGGCGCGGGTGAGGGCGGCTTGGAGGGTGGGATGTTGAGGAAGAAGAAGGTCGAGGTCGTCCTCAAGCGACGCAATCAGGTTGGCGCTCATATCCGGTGCCATCGACCAGCGGCTGGGAACGGAAAGCTGTTCGGCTTGCACAATCTGGCCTTCGCTGATGCCGGTGAATCCTGTATTCCGTGAAGGAAGATTCGAGATCGCGATACGCTGAGGCTGAAGTCTGCATCGCAAGATAGCGCTTGGACGCTCGGACATAAGTACTTTGTGACTTAGCGCTATTGACCCAGTGACAGTTCACGGGCACGTGATCTGGCCGCGGGTGGCGGCGACGGCGAATCTAAGGCTCCATTCGGTTGCGTCACTTCGGAGCACTTGACGTCACTTAAGAGTATTTCTCACCAAAAGTTCGGCGTGGAATTTTTCCCAAGTGCTCCAAAGTGACGCCAAGTGACGCTAAGACACGACAGCCGAATGGAGCCTGAGGAATTTCATGATACTTTGACTGCACAGTGTTTGGGTGCGGGCTGCGACACAGCAAAACAGGTGGCAGATGAAGCGCGCGCTGAGCTCTGCGATGTAATGGTGAGGATAGATGGCATCACCCTTGCCAATCCCGCTGGTCTCTTCAGACCTTTCATTACAAGCTCCACAGGTTGTAAATAGGGCGAACGTCTCTGACATTTCGTCCAATGTGAGCACCTGCTCCTCGCTCCGTCCTCGAGACGTTTTGATTTCTCTTCCTAGTCCGCGAATGACGGAATCCGATGTAGACTGGATTTTGCTATCTTCCCGAATCTTCCCGTTTTTCGGATGACAGGTAACTCAATCGAGTACTTAGGTATTGCAGACGTCGGTCCAACGTCGGCCTAGCGGGTCCGGAGTCACGTATCTATACACACGTAAGAACATATCGCCATCAACTGCGTCTACAAGATAGATAATAAAAGTGGTGGCACGAGCTTGGTGGTCCTTGCGCAGGCGCCAACAATGCCCCCCGAATGACATTATCCATGAGCAGGAAACTCAAGTTTACCTCCTTTTCGAACACAACACATCCGTCTCAGAAAGTCTTAGGCCGCCATTTGCTATGTTTCATATTCCACGCGATAGCAAGATCCGATGGCAGCTTGCAATGAGCGAGAGAGTAATCGAGCGCATGCGACCCCCGGTCCATCGGAGTTGAAAAGGACACAATATCATACCGAGGCCCAGACTTAGCACAAAATATCTTCGGCGTTGGTTCAGTCGTCCTTCGATTGGTCAGCAATGTTGAAAGACCTCGATCTCAATCAAATTGAGTGAAATCTTATGCAGAAATGTGAAATAGGGAACATACCTCAATCTCATTGGTCATGCAGGTCTTCGTAGCTGCGGCTGTCGCTATGTCATCATCGCCCTCCGTCCCGACGTTCCAAGTCGAGCCCCGCGTTGGCCCCGCGCCCTCTTCATCCATAGTGCTACCACTGCGACAAGTCCCATCAACATGCGGACCAGCCGCCAATGCACCACTGGCTGTCGCATTCACTTCCTGTTAGTTGAATTGTAAATACCATTAGAGTATCGGGTTGTCGGTTTCCGTAACATATTAAGTACATTGGTGCCTTTCTATCGTTCTTCAACAATTAGCTTTTGCGATGGCTCAGGAGCTGGTAAGACCAGCTTGGACAGAGGAACCTTCAATAATTAATGCTCTCCCACAGTGCTTCCAATGGGCCAAAACAAATCTCGGGTCTCGATCGTGACCTTTCTACAGAATCCGACCCCATCTTCCGACCTTGCATATTACAATAATGCTCTGCCACCATTACCCAAGAGTGCTAAAGCGGCAGATCGACCACCCCCAACAGCGCCCGTCCCTCTGGATGTTGGGAGCAGCTGCACGGACATCCTCGATCCCAAAAATTTTCGGCTGATACAAGACGTGACACAAGCCGCCAAATATCGACGAAAGCGGAAGAAAATGATGAGATCTCTTGATATAACCGAGAAGGCAGGGCACATAGTGAAATTCAAGAGAAGGAGGAGGAGGAGTTCATGCAGGAGATAGGCTAGGCGGTCAACTGTACGACACCTTTCACCCGCTCACTGAAGTAGTTTCTGTTCTGCAATCGCTACTATGTACCTAAATCTGTTTTTATTGGCTGGTCCAATTTGGTTTGTCGGAAAATGGTACACACACTTTCGATTTTTGACCCCAAAAAATTGGCCACAGCCAAAATGTCAAACGCCCCGGACAACGTTCCGCGCAGCGAGGGACTAGAAGTCAGCGACAAAGACCGGTGTTGAAGGTGTGAGAATACGTAGTTTGTTTCGGCATGCTATGATATTGATGTACTCGCGTATCAATACACTTGTCGCTGCTTGCCCTCTGCGTCCATCTGTGTCTGAGCCGAGCCACAATTAGTGGTCTCACCTTCCGTCCTCCCCTCCTACTTTTCACAGAAGGAGCCCCAGCCAGTTTCATATGTTGGTAGGATTACGTTGCCTGTCGAGAGTTCATAGGATCCCAATTCGGGCGTGTGTTCTCCGTCGGATTACCATAACAGGACAACAGCGCCAAGGCGAGCCGTGCGCAAATTGCAATACGTACTTACTCGAGGTGTAGTCTCGGAAACCCAGACGTACTGTATGCTCAGAATCTTGAAAGAGGCTTCATATTCGGCGTAAAATCGCGTCGAAGCGAAGTTGAACATCTCAAAAAGGAAATCAAAGAGTTCTCTTCTCCATTTTATCCAACAATTGTATCCGGGACACCCTCTACGGGTCTAACGGACTCAGAGATGAATGCAGGAGCTTTTTGGCAGACATTCCGCGCTAAATTCCGCCGAAAAGTGAGGCTAACAGCTAAAATACACGTATTTTACAGTAGATTCTCCCAATTTCGGCCCATATTAGTTCACTGAAGCTTTCAGACCAGAGTACTGTTGTTCAGCCGGGTTGTTTCTGCTTCACCACCCATTCGGGCGGTTAGTGCCCCACCTTCTCAGGTGGTGGATGGAGCTGTTCCTTCTCAGGAAAGCTCCGGGCTGTTGCTTGTCCCGTTGCTTGACAGCAGCGTGGACTTTGGAATTCTCGACTTGGATGCAAGCGAGAATCGCGAGACCTGGACGCAGGTTACTCGCCGGTCTTCCAAGTCTCACAAGGAAGACAAGAAGTCGGTTGGGGCCGAACTTAATCGTTCTACCTCCGCTTCTACGTCGCCAATTGAACGTGCGACTAAGGAAATGAGCTCCAAGGAGCTTAGGCAGATTGGCAAGCGCTACATGCGCATGGCCAAGGCTGCTGATAAGAGCCGTCGAGTTTCTCGTGTTTCCGACGAGGAGCTCATTTCTCTCGCCTCTGATGATGAGGATAAAATTGCGAAAGTTAAATTGAACACATTTAACTCACCACGCTTCACAGGTGCTCAGGCGCAATCTACTCCCGCACCTGTTCGGAAGGTTGAGGTCCGCTCGGCTTCGCCTTCTGAAAGCGAAATCTCTCGAGGCGAAGGGCCGTCTCAGCCGAAGGGTAAAGGACCTGATCCTCGCAATTGGGGCGAGGTTGATTGGTCGGACCAGTTCTCCGAAGCTGAGTTTGAAGCTCAACGCGCCGCGTTCGCTAATTTTGAAGAGATTAATCGAATTAAAAAGGAGCCTATTTCTACTCCTTCTGATTTATTCCGGGATGTTCCCGTGAATAATGTACCATCGGATAGTTCTTCTACTACCGTTGTAATTAACAAACCTGAATATAATTCTCCTCCGAATGAATCAGTGTCTGGCCAGACCATTATTTCTCTATCAGACGAGAAATTGAACCTTCAGAAACGCTTGAAGGCAATTAAACTGGAGGAGAAGCGTCAGAAAGACGTTGAAATAGCGGAAGCGAAACGCACCGCTAAGTTGCTTAAGAAGAAGCAGGCTAAACAGGTTAAGAACCGTTCTAAAGAAGCGGTTGAAGCGAGCATTGAGCGGGAAATTCGCACCAAAAGTTCTGGTAAAAGCGCACAGAGACGCTCGAATTCCCCTCCTGCTAGACCCCTTGTAGGCGGAACATTTATTGACAAAGTCATTTGCGAGGCTGCCGCTCGGAATTCCTCCCCACCTTCGTCAGGCTCGAGCTCGAGTTCATCCAGCTCGAGTTCCTCGAGTTCCAGCTCAGATTCCTCTGAGGAAGATTCTTCTGACTCGGACGACGAGTCGAGCAGCTCGGATAGCTCTTCCAGCTCTGACGAGAGTGGTACCGACTCTGGAAAGTCTGTGAAACGGAGTCATCATAAATCTCGTTCCCGTAAACACAAGGGAAAACGTACCCACTCTCGCAAGTCGCGGAAATCAAGCAAATCCCGACGTGCGAAAGGTGCTCGTAGGACGAGATCAAAATCTCGACGGGATACTAAGATGAGCTTGAAGCCTATCCCACCTACCAAATATAACGGATCTGTCGATCCTTATGCTTATTTCAGGTTCGTTCGCGAGAGCACGAACTATGTAACGATGGGTAAAGTCCCTAAGGAAGATCAGATTTTCATTATCAGTTACTTCATGACTGGATCGGCTGGTGACTTTTACCAGCGTAAGGTTGTTAAATATGAGAAATCTTGGACTCTTACCAAGTTCTTCACCGAACTATTGAATTATTGCTTCCCGAAAGATTTCAGGTTGAAACAACGCACAAAATTGAACGGACTTTTCCAAGGTTCTAAATCAGTAACTGAACACATCGCCGAATATGAACAGTTACATACCATGATTGGTTTACCAGATGATCAGGAGAAAGTCACCCGTCTCTGGTTAACGTTGCGGAAGGACATCAAGAAGGAGATGTCCCGCCAAAAGCTTGATTCTGAGGTTTCAAGTTGGGACGACGTGGTTGTTGAAGCCGAGCATGCTGAAAAGTTGCTTGGTAATTATAGACCTGAGGATGATAAGCCGAAGGCAAGCGCAAGCAAACCTTCTAACTTATCATCTAAGAACCCTAATCGTGGGCGTGGTGGTCGCTTTTTCAAGAAGCCTTCGATTCAATCTTCCTCTGTGAAGTTGAATTCAGAGAAACCGAACTCGGATAAGCCGAGGGCTTCAACGAACAACCAGTCAAAGGGTAAACGAACCTTTGATGACCGGAAAATGTCGACTAAACGTCGTAATGAATTAATGGCTGCTGGACTGTGCTTAAATTGCGCAGAACCAGGCCACATGGCTCGTAATTGTCCTAAGTTAACGAGCATGAATTCAAACCACAAGGGCAAACCTCCAGGTTTTGGAGCACACGCAGCGCGAATGCGTACTGCAAACAAATCAGCACTCTCAGCAACTACTGAGGTGTTGGAAACCTTACCTGTAGGGTCTGCAATTTTCCGTATGGAAGCTGAGGAGGGCGGGAACCAGGACTTGAAAATTCTGGAAACTGTCAACTCTCACCCGGAAAAACCGAGACCTATTGGCGATTTAGTGGCGCAATTCGTTCGCATTGTGCTACAGGAGGCCCAGCCTTACCCTGGAGACGAAGAGATTCAAGAAGACCTCGATTCCAAGTGTACGAAACATCAGCTACTGAATATGTTGTCATTGACAATGTTACCATGGAAGATGTAATCTTACCAATGGAATTTCTGTTTGACGAAGACTTCAAAATTGGTCTATGGTACGCTATTGAGCGCCAGCTTGCGCTTGGACTAGACCCTGACGACGTCGAATGGGAAGACCGTTTTACCGCGGAATCTGAAGACATGTACGCAACAATGGCCACATTTATCTTGCAGGACATTGATCAAGAAATTGACACTCCTGTAATCAAAGATAATAAGATTCGTGTCGAATCTTTCGATGAAGATTCATACATTGTCACCAGCCTATTCCGGAACAGTGGACCGCAAATTCTACGCAAAGAATTGCTGCAAAACCGAGAGTTTGATCTCTCGGCCTGGTATATTGAGAAGTTTGCGGATTTCTCTTCGCACTCGGACTCAGAAACATCTAGCTCGTCTGGATATGAGCCCAGTGAGTCGGATGATGAGTTTGCCGATTTACCTGAATTATTCGAGACGAGTGATTCAGACTACGAGTCGGATTCGAGCTCAGATGATGAAGACTTTGATCTTCCTTGACAGGAGCACCCTCGAATGTGAGATATACTCGGGTCGGGGATTGTGATAACCCAGGGGATGCAGTTGTCGGCAGGTAAGGATTTCCTTTTGTTGAATGCCTCTCCAACAGCGATTTCTCACTGTGAGAAGTATTCGTCATGAAATTCAAGATCATCGTCTTGAAATTCAAGATTCCTGATGTTTCGTTAGAATACACGTCATGAATTTCAAGACTGGTTTCATGATGCTCCAAAACTTCTAAAGTTACAAGGTGTGATACCGCACTCATATTCAACTGCGGGACCACATTACAGGATAATGCATATAATTCTCTTTCAAAAAGTGACATAAAAATCTTGAACCTGCATTCACGACGAAACATCACGAATTTCGGCCTCTAAAAACCAGCAAATTTTTGTTCAAGTCCTGCGGCCGAGCTGCCGAGTCAATGACGTCACTTACAGCATTGCTCCACATCCGCAGCACACATATGTTGCGGCCGCTCACGACGCCTCTTGCCTCCCCCCACCATGACCTCCCTACAAGTCACCATCGTAGAGCGCCGATTTTGAAATTCATGATGTTGTTCAGGACCTTGTGTTAGGTATTTCGTCGTCATTTGTGTTGAATTTCATGATCTTTTGTCGGATTTCATGACGAAACGTTATGATCCGGGGTCCTGAAATTCCTAACGACTGTGGGCCCGTTCCTAACGTTTTTTCATGACATTTTGTCATGATCTTCGCAATGATTCGTTCGGAAGTACCACCAAGCTAGCCAGCTATCCCGACGCCTTACTCCTTATCAAACTCCATGGAAGAGGTATAAAACAGGATATATTTCAAGGACTGGACAATACAGTTGCAGTACTACTAGTATAATAATACTCTGACCTTCAAAATCTCGCCACCGTCGCGATCAGCCGTACTTGATCAGCTTGCGTGGCTCGGAAACACACTATGGAGAATGAAAAAGAGGTAGAGAAGGAAGCAACTCACCGGGTTAGACAGATCACTGAATGCTCTGTCGTCATCAAAGAGCTAAATTACCACGACAGGGAAAGAGCGCATTGATGAGCTACAAATTACAATGCACTCTCGTAGTATCACTCACAATAATACCCTGCCCAACCACTTCACCCCGGCTCATCCTTCGCCACCCCTTGATCCTTTGAGAGTCTTGCGCACTGCATAGAGATCTAGCTCGGTTACAACTTACGGCGGTGTGGATTGATCCTAGAGGGCGGTGACGTAGGGAAGGAGGCGTGGTCCGTTACAGCAGAGAGTGTTGGCGAGAGTGACGGCGGCGGCGGCGCTCTACGATGGTGACTTGGAGGGAGGTCATGGTGGGGGGAGGCAAGAGGCGTCGTGAGCGGCCGCAACATATGTGTGCTGCGGATGTGGAGCAATGCTGTAAGTGACGTCATTGACTCGGCAGCTCGGCCGCAGGACTTGAACAAAAATTTGCTGGTTTTTACAAGGGGTGTTCAAAAGCTGAATGATGGATATCGACTGGGTGGTGGTGATACCCAATCAAGTGTCCGGGGTCCTGGGAAATAGGTTTTTACGGCCATTTCAGCAAGGTTTCTTCTTTCTCACCCATTGAAGCTGGTGTTGGCCGGTTTTGCGGTACATAGACGTGTAAATACCCCGTAGTAGTGTCATTATCAAAAAATCATACAGAGAAATGTTGTGGATCCCAGGTTATTGGTTGCGCAAGACGGGATCAATTTTGATCTCAAAGACAACAAGTATCAACAACACGCCTCTCCTTCCCAAAGCGACGACTTCTCGACGCGTCCATCCCACGCGTCATGGAAGAAGCGGACGGCTTGCCGCCCTCGAGCCCTCCTCTGGCTCCATCCTCTCCGCCTCCCACCCCGTACCAACCATATCCAGGCCTTGACTACGCGTCTAGCTGCTCGCGCGCACATTCCTTCAGCTATGGACACCGCAAAAAATATTCGGCCGCCACACCGTGCACTAATGTCCCCATCTTTTGCTTGTTATGTCCAACTACACCCCCCAGAAAATCGCCTCCGGTGTTCTGGAAGTACTCAATTTATTCCCACATACAGCGGGCTCACCCGCAACATTGGGATGAGTTGTGGAGCCGTCCCACAAATCTTGCCGCAGATATGGCTCTCAATATTTCAATTTCTCGGGAGGAAATGAAGGCTCTTGGAGCCGTTCATGGTCTTTCCGAGGCACCACTTGCTCACACACTCCAACCTTCATTGCGTCGTGGTCAGAAACGGCCGCTAGATGACATTACAAACACCGACCCTTCGCTGGAGGCGGCTCCTTCCTCGCGGTTGAGAATTTAATTGTTTGCCTTCATATTACTCAATAATGCTCACAATACACAGATCTACCTACTATATCCTCCATATACCTTGTACAGATCTTTCCTACTCTTACTCTGCCGAATGTCTCCTCCTCTTCGACAAACTCGTACATAGTTCAACTTTACCGCCGTCATATACTCACCTTATTACCAATATAAATACTCACTCTTGCCTGAATACTTCAATCTAAATTCAATTCGTTCCTCCACCTCAGTTATCCATCCGGCCGTATGCATCCTTCAGAACTTGCGATTCAAACTGCAGCGAACGGTGATTGACTTCCGTTTTGGGAAGGCGGACCACCGGACCGAGTGATTGCCGAGTGGTGGTGGTCTCTAGGGTTCCGGGGTCTTGACAGCTAGGTTTTGGGTAGTCGCGGTCGGCAGGTTTTGATTCCGAGTCCCCTTGGGTTTTTAGAGGCCGAAATTCGTGATGTTTCGTCGTGAATGCAGGTTCAAGATTTTTATGTCACTTTTTGAAAGAGAATTATATGCATTATCCTGTAATGTGGTCCCGCAGTTGAATATGAGTGCGGTATCACACCTTGTAACTTTAGAAGTTTTGGAGCATCATGAAACCAGTCTTGAAATTCATGACGTGTATTCTAACGAAACATCAGGAATCTTGAATTTCAAGACGATGATCTTGAATTTCATGACGAATACTTCTCACAGTGATAAGCTGTGATGAGACGGCGCGAATCGCAATACGAGTAAGGACTGAGCTGACTTTTATTTTCTTTCTGCGACAGGTGAGACAACCAGTCTTGCTGCGAGTGAACTTTAGACTCTTGGGAAGAGCGGAACAGCGCCTTGACTGGGGAGTGCCGTGATGAGTATGAGGGTCATGCAATGAGTGGGACCGAGGTTGTTTCTCAGCTTTCCTGTCGGCCATCTGGACAGATGGTTTGGAGGAAGCAGGAAATTTAGCAGGGTGGGTTTATAAGGAGCCTACGCCCCATCAATGCATCAGGGTCGAGGCGGTTTGGAGCAATTTGGAGTGCTTGATGCACGATGACAGAAAGAAGTGGAAGCAAGCAGAAGCAAGCCTCATGTTCAACTCATGTTGCCAAAGTGTTGGATCGTGTACATACCCAAACTTCCCATGTCAATGAGTGTCCGAACAAATTCGAAACCTCCGAAAGACTCCAAAAGAAGACGCTGCTCGAGTACCTACCCGTTTATGGATATAGCCCCGAATCGGTCTGTCCTGATGTGACATACTTTTCCGCAGAAGAAAGGTGTTTTGTTTTGGGAACGGTCAAGGGAAATAAGGAGAAGTATGTTGCTTGCAGAGGGGGAGCTTGTGTTAATTTCGTACATGTACAGACTGCACAGGCGCTTAGAGCTCGATAGTCCTGTACGAACCGAAGTCCACCGTCCTTCTTTTTGACAAGGAAGACGGGAGATATGGCAATACAGTCGAAGCTGTCATAACCCATAGCTCTGGTAGCCCATAATCTGCCTTAACCCCTGCATTTTTTGGGAACTTTGACTGGCTTTTGGCTGGGATAACCCATAAATCTGCCATACCCCATACCTTGTGGACCCAACCGAGGCCTATGGGTTATGACAGCTTCGACTGTAATCAGAAACTGTCCTGGTATTTAGGCATAATATATAGCTGCGTGTTCTACATAAAAGCGGTACAGAGGTATCATATATTTATCTCTACATCTTATTTCAGGTCATTCGGTGAAGTATACATACAGCAAGATTTTGGCCAAAAAGCCACGGCAATTTCTATTGGAACCCTTGAATTGCAACCACCTTTAGTCCACCTTTCCGTCGTCGTTCTGGCTACAGTTGCGGCGAAATTAAATGCAATATTACCATATATGGAAATTCCCATCATTCTGCGTCGACCTTGCCTCTAATGCGCGAAAACAAGAGCTCAGAGTATTCGATGTTGTCTGGGTGACTATAACAGGTTGTTTACTTGAAAATCTGATCAGAAACAGTCTAAGGGCCTGATCGGGTGCCTCCGATTCTGCCTCCGAATCCAATCCGAATCGCAAAGTCACAAGTAGTCACGCTGTTACTTTCCGTGACATTGCTCTCCCACCTATTCCGCTACCTAGTACATCGTCGTTCCTCGTTCTATAGTCCCAAATGCAGGATCCTACGCAACTGGCTGCTCTCTATCGTCGACGTGTCGCTCTCCTCGTCGCCGCAAACGCAGTGTTATTCTACTCCTCTCAAATGCTCGGCCTCGAGAAACCTCCACCTCGTCCAATGCATACGTCGATACTGACTGGGCAAAAATGGCTAGACGAAGTACTCCAAGGACATCCTGATCGCTGTCATCGTGAGCTTGGGATGTCGGCTCTAGAATTTGCGCTTCTCTGGGTGGAACTGGTGAATCTGGGAGATTTGACAGACAGTCGGTCTGTGAGGGCCCCGGAAAAGCTCGCAATATTCGTGTACTGGCTAGTTCACGGCAGTAGCCAACGGGAGCTGCAGGAACGGTTCCAGCGCTCGGGCGACACCATCACCAAGTATGTCAATAAGGGCCTCGAACTTTTCACCTCCGCCTTCCTCGACAAATACCTTCATGAACCAGCCAACGAGACTCCGCAGCACATCCGCGACAACCCTCAATGGTACCCTTGGTTCAAATACTGCCGTGGAGCCGTCGACGGCGTCCATTTCCTTGCCTATGTACTGGAGCAACACATCCTACGCAACCGCGACCGACATGGTGAAATAACGCAAAATACTTTGGCTGCAAGCGATTTTGAGATGCGATTTCTACATGTCATGGCTGGGTACGAGGGAACAGCAGCTGATGGACTTCTTTTCGACCATGCTCGTCGTCACGGCTTCTCTTTGCCCGAGGGCTGCTATTATCTTGCCGACGCAGGCTTCCCGAACTGTGACATGCTCCTTGCGCCATATCGTGGAGTCCGATACCACCTCAAGGAATGGAAGCGTGGAAATCGGCGGTACGCTTTTATTAATTTGTTCACATCGCAAGCTGACATCGGCAAAAGACCGCAGACACCGCAAGAGCTTTTCAACCTTCGGCATGCCCAGCTTCGCAATGTCATTGAGCGCATCTTCGGCGTGTTAAAGCGGCGCTTCCGTGTACTCATCGCGCGGCCTGAGATGGGTTACCGGCAACAGGCTCTGATGTTTGGCGCTGCAGCAGCACTACACAATTTCCTCCGCATCCATGAACCGATAAATGATCTGGACGAAGACGTGGAATACGATGTTGAAGGGCATCCATTCCTGGCAGCACCAGAGCATAACGAGCAGGATGTACCAGTTGTTGCAATTGATCAGGTGGAGAAGACGAGAGCGGATGCGCGACGGGATCGAATTGCACAGGCGATGTGGAACGATTATATACTAGATCATCCCGACTTGCAGTAATAAACACATTTGTATTTTGGTAATCGTTACAATTGTTTCTACGAGAATGCGGGTAATGCTACGATGCTATTTGAGACACAGAGGATACAATGCAAGTTGGAGACACCGATACAGGAATAGAAAAACAACAAACAGCGAGAGTGGAGACGGAGAATCAAATCAACGAGAAAGGAAGGGAAAGTCTGGGTTATCGTGAGCAACGAGAAATAGAAGGAGGACTCAACGCACCTAGTAATCATCTGGCACCGCAATTCCTGCCTCTTCCAAGATTCCAGCAATAATTCCTCTGCGACGTTCCGGACGATCTTCGGCAATAAAGCCGCGTGCAAAAGCGGGATCCTTGCTGAGCTCACGAAGCACACGTTGATAGAGTCGGCCATTTGGGTCCGGGGGGAGCAAAGAATCGTCCTTGAGAATGGCGACGACTTCGTTGACATAAGAAGTGTCGGCGGAGGTGACGAGTGGTTTTGCGACGGCAGCTGCGAGGTCTTTCATCGAGTCTGCAAGCTGGCTGCCGGCCTGTGCATTGCGACGTGCGGTGGTGGTGGAGGTGCTGCTGGAGCCAGACTTTCTGCGTTTACGGCCGTTGTTGCTGTCGGCGTCGTCATCGTCGTCATCGTCGCTGTCAGCGCGCGTACGCTTGCTATTGGATTGTCTGCGGCTCGGAGGGGACTGCAGTACATTAGGAACAGGTTGGGCGTATAGAGAAAAGGACGCACCGGGCGGAGTTCATCATCATATACACCTCCATCTGCGTCTTTATCTCCGGGAAGACCGTCGTCAGGTTCGTTGCGCTTGGAAGGGCTATTGAGGTTGGCCATTGGGGTGCGAGTGTTGGGTTCAGCAGGAGGGGCAGCGGGTTTATCGGAAGCAGGGTCGTTGGAGGGCCAGCACGAGCGTCATTTTCTTTGTCTGTAGCCGGAGTTGGTGGGGTTGTCGCTGCCGCCGCCTTCACCGTCTTCTTAGATTTGCGTTTCTTCGTACCGAAAGAGATAACATTTTCGCCTGTGGCACGGTTCTTGAGGCCGTCGTAGAGTTCATCAAGCTTGGTAAAGAATAGGCAGGGAGATTTGAAGCATCGCGCGTATTGTGAGCCGTGTTCCTAGCCGCCAAGACATGACCATCGTCGCAGAGCAAAGAAAGAGACAAAAGAGCACACACTTTGACAAACTCTTTCACATATTCCTCGGTGTTGATTGCATGTTTCTCTTCGTTGTCCCAGCCTGTTCCACTGAACTTTTCGACGAACAGGTAGTTGTCGAAAATTTCCTTCAACTAGCACAGTGTTTGAGTCGCTCCGGAGTCTATTTTGATCAAAGAGAAGCTCACATAGTCCAGTTTTGCCTTGCATTTCTTCTGATCCTTCTTCACCTCCACATCCGGCTTCGCCTCTGCAACGGCGTCGATGACCTTTGGCCAGACAGTCGGCTTCCATCCATTGCCGCTTTGATAGTCGCTCTTGAGTTCAAGCAACGTGTCGAGCATACCGAGGACCTCCCCCTTGGTCCAATGGACCTTAGTTCCCGACATTGGATGTATACGACGCGGAGGAAAGTGAGAAGAAGCGAGACGAGAGATGCGTGACAGAGAGTGACAAAATTCTGATCCCCAACGGGATTCTGATTGGATTCGGAGGCAGAATCGGAGGCACCCGATCAGGCCCTTATCAAGTCTAATGAGTACCATAGAAGTTAGCCGATTACATACTACCAGGACACTACTATGGCCAATCTACGCCGTAAAGGGCGCTCCCGTGCTCAAAAGAAGAAACTCACAAATGCTCGCCACTCTCGTCAATCCGAACAGAAGGAGAATATCCCCCCGGCCTCTCCCCCTCCCAGTTCAAAGACACGCCGTCTTGCAGAGTACAAGATATCTAATACAACACTGAAGACGCAGCGGGATGTCTACAAAAGGAAGTATGAGCTAGCCATGCGACGAGAAATGCGGCACCTTCAGCAAAACCAGGAGCTCAAGGAGGGTATAAAGCGGCATGAGGCACGGATCTTCCAGCTGTTTGGGGAGGTCCAGGCTGCAACCCGCACTGCAGAGTCCGAAGCGTCCCAAAAATCGCTCTGGCAGAGCAAGCGGCTAAATCAGACTCCGCCGACCTCTCTGCTCTTCGCGCTAGTATTCGGGTCCTAAAGAAACGCGTCAATCGACAGTCAATTATGGTAAAGAAACTCCACACCAGCTCACAGCGAGCCCGCGCTGTTGCGAGAACCCACCTCAAACGGGGTCGCTCGTACAAGGTAGAAGTCCGACACCTCGCGCGCCTCTTGATTGCGTGCGGGTGTAAGCAGGGGAAGGTGGGGAAGGCGATTAATGATGTTGCGAGCATCTTCGGGATCGATCTGCCTCATACGCTGAGCCGCCGTACTAGGTCAGTCGTATCCCGCTTGAGGGGCTGGTTATGGCGAGGGTCCAGCTAGGCTTTGAGCTACAGCAAACGCAAGGTATGAGCACTCATTATCGTATTCATATGATGCTGACAAAAAAGGAAGACTTTACCATGTCGAGCGATGGCACGGGGCGCAAGAAAATTTAATACCAATCCCATCACGTTCACATGAAGGTCCCGGTAGGGCGCGACGCCGCCGGGAAGATTATCTTTGTCAGATAAACCCAAAATTCGCTTCGCAGGCGTCCACCAGACTGTCGATCACAGCACCGAGACATCGAAAGCAGTATGGATCCTATCCTATACTTTAAAAGAGCACGGCACAGCCTTTGACAGGAAACCACGTGCGCAGCACGTGGATCTACCCACGCCCTTCAACTAAACTGCGGGGTTTGGGGCGGCAGCCCCGACGAGCTGTGCGACCGCCGTAGGCACGCCGCGAGCGCAGCGAGTGGCTCCGTGCCAAAGGCAGGGAGCTAAAGCTCGTACTTGAAAACAGGGCCAGGCCATCAGTCGCGTGACTTTTGATAGAAAGTCACGGGGTCTTTGTCGAGATGTTGAGATCGTACGAGACGTCGCGAGCGGAGCGAGCGCAGCGGGGTTTGGGGCGGCCAGCCCCAACAAGCTGTGTGACCGAACGAAGGAAGGCCGGCGAGCGCAGCGAGTCGGCCGTGCCGGAGGCAGGGAGCTAAAGCTTGTGCAAATCTATGAAGATATCATGAAAAGCTATAACGACAGCCCACTTGGGAAACGTACCGGTCCGCTAGACCTGCGGATGATATGTCGGCGCCTACGAGGAATGTGCGGGGATCATGCGAACAATGAAAAAGCGCTTGCTGAGGCGTGGAAGGAGTTCAAACACGAAACCTTGCTGGCAGAGCTGGGCGAGAAGCGGCTACAGGAGCTGGACGGGCAGGTTGCGGAAGTCCTGCAGCTTCTCCAAGAATGGAACGACAAGAAGATCAGCAATGTCGGCGGCTTAGAGGCGTGGAATGCCTTACCGTTTGCCGAGAAAGCTGCTCACGATCTTGCAACAGTCAAGTCCATGGTCCGGAGTCTGGGCGAGACGGCATTTAATTCGCTGCCTGACAGGGATCGCAGCCTGCTCAAAGTTTTTGTTTGGACTGGATGCTGCATGCACAAGGATAATAACAGTTTCAAAGGCGGCAATGCGGCGATGAATGCTCACTGGGCAAAGCTCGACGTTCGCCCGATCCCCCTCGCCAACAAGGACGCTGCGCAGGCGATCAGAAAAATCCTACATCCCGAGGAAGGGGACAAGCCCATCACCGAGGAGGACACGAAGCGTCTCGAAGACGCATCATTTGGCGGCGCCAAACTTGTGGCACTGGCCGGGGCTGTCTTTAATAATGCGCTTGACAAACGCGGACAAGGGGATGCTCACCAGCTGTTTATGGAGCTCTCAAAACCGGAAGTCCGTCCTAGACAGAATACACGATTAGCTCAGCGTCGTGTTAGTTAACAACAACAGCTCTATTATGCACCTAGACAGAATACACGAATAGCTACTTAGGGAATACTGTAAGTAATGTATTCCTGGGTACAGAATAATAGAAGCCTCACCTCAGCGTCGTGTTAGTTAACAACAACAGCTGAGGAAAAGCTTGGCGTGTGACGTGACGTGACATGTCACCGCTAGCAATGACGCAGTTGGATTCAGAGTTGGGGAGCCTTGCGTCATAGTTGCCTAAAGATAGATTTTAGGTTTGGCTCGCTCGCTTCCCGTTGGTTTCGACACTCCCACTCGAGGTAAACCGTAATCCCAAGGCTCTTGCAAACTTCCAATGCTTTTCCCGGGAAAGAGGCTTAGTAAGGATGTCGGCCACCATGTCGTGGGTAGACACGTAGCGAATGACGGCCTCGCCTTTTGCCACAATGTCGTCGCGAATGAAGTGGTATTTGCGCTGTATGTGTTTGGTGCGTGCTCCGACAGAGGATGATAGCTGCTTGATTATCACAGAAGAGTTCTGTGGGTCCGCGCTGCTCATGGCCGACTTCTGCAAAGAAGGTGCGCAACCAGGCTAGGTGCTGCCCGGCGTTTGACAGTCCAATGTATTCTGACTCAGTTGAGGATAGGGCAACCATGCCTTGCCGTTTGCTGGACCAGCCCAATGCTCCTCGACCAGATATGAATGCGTATCCGGAGGTGGATCGAGAAGTCTCGTTGTCACCAGACCAGTCGGCGTCAGAGAACCCGTGGAAGTCAAGATCCCCAGCAATGTCCGAGCCGTCGAAGCACAGCTCAAGGTCACGAGTATACTTCATGTAGCGTAGGCCGCGCTTTGCAGCTTCCCAGTGGCATGCTTTGGGGTTTGCACTGTACCGTCCAAGCACGCCAACAAGGTATGCCAAGTCAGGTCGCGTCCCCTGGACAGCATACTGATTTGAGCCAACCACAGTAGCGTATGACACTGTCTCTCCGTTTATGGTCTGTTGGAGTAGTGTGGTGTTGTCGACGGGGTCTTCAGCAGTGAGGCGAGGGGTCGTAGCCATTGGAGTCTTTGACGGGTTACAGTCTGCCATACCGCAACGCTTAAGGACAGCGTCAATGTACTTCGTTTGGGAAAGAGAGATAGTGTGTTGCTGTCGGTCCCGTTTGATCTCAATTCCGAGGATGAACGAAGCAGCTCCAAGGTCCCGCATCTTGAATGTGGATGCGAGGAGAGCTTTTATCTCGTCCATATATGGACGGGATGAGGCTGCAAGCAGTAGGTCGTCAACGTAGACCACCAGGTAACATATTTCCCCTTTCTTTCCCTTGAAGACGTACAGGCATGTCTCCGCGTCCAGCCGGTATGCACCAAGCTCCAGCAGTTTTGCGTCGAGAGTGACATTCCACACGCGACCGGCGTCTTTCAGACCATAGAGGGAACGTTTGAGTCGCCAACAGAACCCATCTGGAATATCCACTCCCTCCGGCGGTGAGACGTAGATGGCGTCCTCGAGGACACCGTTGAGGTATGCAGTGGATACGTCCATCTGGTCCAGCTCCAGGTCGTACTTGGCAGCCAGCAAGCAGATGATGCGGATGGACTCAAGGTTCGCAACGGGGGCAAAGGTCTCCTTGAGGTTTCCACCCTGCTGTCCAAAATCCCGGGCGACGATACGGAGTTTGTATCGTTCGATGTTCCCCTTGCTGTCCAGCTTTATGCGCATGACTGGTTTGGTGCTGATTGGTTTGACTCCAGCGGGTGTGGGGACGATCTCATAGACATCGTTCTCAGCCAAGTTTCCCATCTCCTCCGCAAGTGCCGCCCTCCACTTATCAGCGTCTGGTCCGCTGAATGCCTCAGTGAGTGTAGCGGGAGTGGGAATTTCGCTTGGGCCGCTATTGGCTACGCCAGCGAAGAAGGCATCGTCAATGTCAATGAGCTCGACTTCAGGTTCTTCCTCAATGATTTGTGGAAGGTCGGCGACTTGGAGGGGAGGGGATTCTGGCTCGGCCGGCTGAGGCAGCGGTTCGGGTTTCCGGAGCTGCTGAGGGCCATCTGACTTCTGTAGAAGGTTTCGGTTTCGATCTGCTGGTTTTCTGGCACGTTCTCCTCGTCGGAGCATGGGCTCGTCAGGCTTTGGCAGAGCTGGGGCCGGTACTGGTGGTGCGACGACGGTGGGTAGTGGACGTGGTGACGCAATGGGATTTTTCCTGCGGGCAATGTGCTCAGAGATGGAAGTAGGGTTTACTGGGACAGGAATGCGAGAGGGTGTTTCGCGTTTTACTGTGCTGATAGTCTCTGTGTCTGGAAAAAGTCCCTGGCCCAATCACGCTCCCACTGTCTGAGGGCTCCCTCTCCTGTTCAGGACGGAACAAGAACTCCCACTGAGTTTGGGGTGCAGGGTCCTGAAGGACAGAGGTGTCTGTTTCCCCTATCTCATCGAAGCGGACATGTCGGCTGTGGAAGATGGCCTTGGTCTTTACATCCAGGAGGCGGTATGCCTTCTTCCCATCCCCCACATCACCATTACCATAGCCAAGCATGATGCGCTGGCGGCCACGGTTGGAGAACTTCCCGACACGCTTGTCCTTTGGTATCAAAGCATATCCCGTGCAGCCAAACGGTCGGAACTGAATGGGGTCAACCTTTCGCTTGAACAGGGTCTCGTATGGTGGTACACCGTTGTTGGAGGAGTATGGTCGGCGTCCAAGAACGTAGGAGGCACAGCTCATGGCTTCCTTCCAGAAGTTTTGTGGAAGGCCTGAATCGATGAGCATGGTGAGGGCGGTGGAAACGAGCGTCTGATTTGCTCGTTCAGCTACGCCATTCTGCTCGGGCGTGTCTGCGGCAGTTGTGTGATGGATGATTCCGCTGGCTTTCAATTCTGCCTCCAGTTCGTTAGAGGTGAACTCCCCCGCGTTGTCGGTGCGCCAGAAGTCAATGAAGTTTTCGGAGAATATGATCTCCTCAATCTCTTCCTCAAAGAAGGCTTGCACGTCCGCCTTCCATTGTTTGAAGGCAGCATGCACGTCACTCTTCTTCTTGAGGTAGAGTACCCAATCAAAGCCACTGTGATCGTCGAAGAAGGTAATCCAGTAACGATACCCGTCTCGAGACTGTGGGCTGACAGGTCCGCCGACGTCACTATGTATAATTTGTAGTGGGCGTGTTGCCCGCTGACGTCCCTCAGTTGGGAACGGCTGCTTGCGCATCTTTCCCTGAGCGCAGGCGTGGCAGAATTTAGGGGTACCGGTGGTGCGCTCCACACCCTTCAGGTGTCCCTTCCTGACCATACGCTCAAGGCTGTCCATTCCCACATGTGCCATGCGGCGGTGGAGGACGTTAATGTCGACGGCGGCAAGCGCACATTCCTCCTGGACCACCGGCTCTGCAGTCAAATGGTATAGCCCTTGGTCATGGTTGACCTCGAGAACGACATCGCCATTGCGGTCGAGAACGTGACCACCTGTCCTCCCAAAGATTGAAGTCAGGTTACCCTGTTGGGCTAGCTTCTGTACGGAAATGAGGGAGATCTGGAATGAGGGGAGGTATAGGACGTTCGAGAGTGTGAGGAGTGTCTGTTTGCCTTTGACAGTGCTGAGGAGCTGAATTTCCCCAATCCCAGTGGCGTCAGCGAACGACTCATCCCCAAAGCGTACTTTTCTCGGGGGGTCAAGCTGCTGAAAGGTCTTAGCTATGAACCACTCCAGGACCGGTACCATGTGTGTTGACGCGCCGGTGTCAAGGACTGTTGTGTAGACGAGGGCAGGTGTCGTTTCACTCGCAGCATAAGCTCCAATGCGTTTTGCAAGGTCCTTCGATACAGAGTTTCCGAATGCAGTAACATAATGTCCGCTCTCATCGCCCCCTGCATTTAGCGCCTTCGCCCCATCCTCCTCCGCCTTCTTCTTGAGGTCGCGGCAGTCCTTGGTGTCATGATAGCAAAGGCCGTGGACTTGGCACTTCTTTGTGGGGCCACCGGTTTTCTTCCCTTTGTAGTTCGTCGACGAAGACGGCACTACAGCTGCGAGCGCAGACTCCTGTGGGCCAGTGATGATGGGGTTTCCCAACTCGGCTCTGATGCGCTGCTCAGCTTCGGAGAACTTGAGCTTTCCGCCCTGGGGGACACTGTTGACGGTCTGGGAGACGAACAGTCTCCACCCAGTTGTGTCCGGCAGTGATTTGAGCAGGATCCATGCCATGAACTCATCGTCGACCGGCCGGGACATACTTGTCAGCGTCAGGCTGCCCGATCGAAGTTTGGTGAGGTGGTCGTCGAGCTTGGTGGAAGGGTCCCACTTGGCCTCTAGCATTTGGACCAGGGTGAAAAAAGCAGTGGCACCAACGTTGACCTTCTCGTACTCCTTGACAATGGCGTCCCATGTTTCCTTTGCGCCAGTGAGATGGGCGACGGATATGAGAATGGGGTTGGAGATGAACTTGTGGATGATACCACGAGCTCGGGCATCGCGTACGCGGAAAGAGTCGCGGATAGCGCCAGTGGAAGTGGTTACGACACCATAGATGGCAGAGACAGTGCTGGCAGATGCAGCGGCGGTTTCTGCAGCCGCCTGAGTTGCCGCGTTGTCTTCCCCAGAGATGATGAGGCCAACCTTCTCTCGGGCAAACTCTCCCTCCATTCAAATCTTCCAGATTGGATAGTTTTCTGCCCCGACCAGCACCGGAGTGGTGGGTTCGGATGTAGTCGCCATGTCTGGCGGATGACGTGGCCTGGAGTTGCGAGCGTTTGCAGATTCCTGCGGCTGGTTGGTTTTGCTGTTGAGCTGTGTAGCGTCCGGCTAGCGTTGCGCAGTGAAACTGGCGTCCTACGAGGGCCCGTAACCTCTCATGTCAGAACCATTACCTTGCTTCAACTAACAAGCATGCTGTAATACTGCATAGCCTTGAGTCATAAGTCAGCTAGTGACTTAGTCCAACATGTTTGGATCCGGTCCCAAATTAATGGACTGGTAGCTCAGTTGGTAGAGCCACCACTATATGTGCGGGAGGTCTCGAGTTCGATCCTCGACCAGTGCATTCTTCCTTTTACACACTTTCAATAACCTCCGCGGTTTTGAGAGGAGCAACATCGGGACGTCGAATTTGTCAAACGCTTCCCTCAGACCAACAACACGCGCTTCGGAAGCCACGGCGAGGCGGCAGTTGAGCTTATTGCACATGTTGATGCATATCGGCGGTTTCTCGACGTAATCCGAGTTCGCAAGGACGCGCAAACCTGGACGAATATTAGCCTGTTTGCGATGCAGCCATTGAATGGCTAATGGCTACGCAAGTGTCCAGATTCCGGCGTACTGGCAGTAGCTACGCACGGTCTGAGCATCCAAATTTCATTCCAAGTAGCTCTTCTTGACTTCGACATGCAAGTGTAGCCCATCAAACTTTCCTAATGCGGAAATCGGTAGCCATTCAATGGCTCCAATGGCTCTTCGCAAATCTCTATTTCCGTATTACTGTACTATTCCGACCGGTTGTTCACTGGGTGTTACGCGTTAGCCTAATTGTTCACTGGACACATTGTTCACTGGCCGGCAATCAAGAGAAAATTACCATATATGGTGCTCCGGCGAATGCCGGAGCAAAAATTTTGACATTTTCTTGCCTTTTTGGGCCGAAAAAGTCGCTGTTATGCGTTACGGAGACCAAAATTGTTCAGTTCACGGCCGGCCGTTACCCGTTACGTGAACAACCGGTCGGAATAGTACAGTAGGAAAGTTTGATGGGCTAAACTTTTATGTTGAAGTCAAGAAGAGCTATTTGGAATGAAAATTGGATGCTCAGACCGGGCGTAGCTTTCGTCAAGACGCCGGAATTCGGGCACTTGCGTAGCCATTAGCCATTCAATGGCTGCATCGCAAACAGGCTAATATGGTCGAGGGGATTTGCCCCAATGTTCTTCGTTGTCGTAGAGCTACTGTACTATTTCGGTCAATTCGCCTGTCACGCGTCACAGGCCCCCGAATTGACGAATTTTTTCGTACGTGTCACAGGTCACCGAGGCCTTGAACGAATGTGACAAAAAAGTCTCGAAATCCTCGAAAAATGCCGAAAAAATGCAATTTTTTCTTTGCGCGCGCTTCCGCGGCAGGATATCGCGCATATCACCCGAAATGCCGTTTTCTGACAGTTTGCTCCGTTTCCCGGCTTCTTTGGCACCTGCCGCGGCTGTGTCTCGGCCTATTTCGCCGTGTACATGTTGGATTTTGAGTTGATTTTGAGGATAAATTTCCTCTACTTCTAAATTATGCTTGCATGCTAGAAAGCAGGGGAGTAGATTGGAGTAAGAAAGGAGACATTTTCGAGGCAATGGCGAATATTTTTAGGGTGTCACAGTCCCTCGGGCCCATTGACGAACCTTGGATTTCGTTCCGAGGTGTCACAGGTCACAGGCCGGGCGAATTGACCGAAATAGTACAGTAGTCGGTTTATCCATCCATTCCGAATATGGAAGGTGTTACGTTGCACCACGTGACGTTTGTCGAGGGTGGCTGGGGTCTACCTTAGTTTGGTATGTTCCATTTACCCCGTATGAGTTTGAAGAAGATTGCCGTTGTATATGTTGACCAGGAGTCTGCACAAATTCGAGAGTGCCTCGGTTTGCAGTAGTTTGACTGTGAATAATGCAGAGAATATAACCAAATCCCTGTTTGAGACGCATGTAGGGTGATTGTGGTGTGATATGGTAGTTGTTCAGACTTAGGGGTACCCTGAGCAGCCTTTTGTATGACCTTCAACCTGCAATATTGGCAAGAAAAGGTGCATGCAAAGATCTTAGCCAGAATTGTTGAAATTGTGGTAATGAAACTGTTGGAAGGTACACGAATGACGCATAATACTAGTTCAGCGTCTTATCTTGTAGTTACAGACAGTTTGGAAGCAACTGCCCTTTAAAATATGACTTTCAGCTGTGAAAATGTTGCAGCACGCAAATCTGTTTATGTTTGTTGTGTGCCCTCGGACAAAACTTGCCTAGACTTTGCATTTGCACTTATCTTTCCGGTCCAATTCTTGTGCTGTGGAATCATTCCATACATATCTACTACCCAAGAGTATCAAACTCATAACTATGTGCCAAAATCATTGTCCAATGCTGCGCTTTTGTCGAATTGCGCAAAATCACAAGTGCCAAAGTTATTCTCAGTCTACGAGCTGTACTGAATCTTCCTGGCCGAGATGACCAGTGCATGAGATGTCAGTAGATGCCAAACATCATGTTCATAAAAAATTCACTACAAATTTGGCCCAAACCGATCAAATTTCCGGCTACTTTCTGTGATGACGAGTATCTGAAGCCTGTTCCGCTGCCAGTGGTTTTCCGTGCCAAATTTTACCTCAGAGATGTTCTAGAAAATCGACGCGAAAAACAATCAAGTTATGTATTCCGTTGGCAGATCAAGGGAAACCGGGCCGACACACCAACCTTCCCTGGGAGACAGCGGCTATCAACGGCACCATGATCGGGTCAAGGGTACCGTTCACTCCCAACCCGGCTTTTCCCATGTCGCGCGCGGTGGTGTGGGCCGGAGCTTTTACCTATACGTGAAAAGTCAAGGTTGTGAACATATGTACTGTCCATACAGTATCTTGAAATGAATCTTCATTTTAGTTCGCTCCTTCACTGATAATGCGCGCGTGGCCTAGTGGTAAGGGCTACGTTTTCTCTCAGACTACACGCCGGTTCAATTCTCACTAGATCTCACTACGAACCGTTTAGTTTCTCATTAATTACTTATGCTCTAATACTAAGTCTACAATTGAACAGCGGCTTGAGACAAGTCAATTCAACCTCACGTTGACTTGCCTTCAAAAGGTAAGGCGATTTTCATTAAAGTCTACGCCCTCCCCGATCGTGCCCTATAACACACTATCGGGTGGTCGGGCGGTCGGGCACGATAATGTCCTGATAACACACGATCGGGCACGACCGGGCCCAGTAATGATTTGCGACAGGACCCACAACCCAATTTCTACAATACATACATTGGAGGAAGATACCTGAGTGCTGAAGCCCAGTCAAAATCGGACATGCTGGATTATGCTCCGATCGGCTCAATTCTGCCGGACCTGTTGAAAACTGCTGACATCTACTCCTCTACTTTTTTTCGTCCAACATTTCTCTGCGAAAACAGTGGAAGTTATTTCTGTCGCCGTGAGAATAAAAATTCATCATATTCATGACACAAAAAGTATGTTTAAACTTACTTCCACTACAGAACCTACTCTTGTCTCCATCAAATCCCGGCTTCTAAATGCTGCTCCCTCTGTAAGCTTGCTAAGACTTGCTTCCCCATTCATCGGCTCCAGAATGCAGATGCTTACAAATCTCCGTCCGGATGCTTTGTAAGCACTGTCCTAGAGTCCTAAGTCCGTGGCCTCGGACTTCGGGAACAGCCGGCACTATCATTGCCATGTGACTTTCGGGACTGTGCGCCGAATAAACTTAAACTTTTCCGAGCTTTTCTGTTTGGTTCAACCCAGGTTCAATCGGCCTGTTTGAACCTCATGTGCTGTAAATAAATATATATACCCTACCAGCACCTACTTATACTGTATACTCAAGGGTTGCCTGCTCCTTAAGAAAGAATTCAGTAAGCATCAAGTTTTGTAAGTAGATAGTGTCATGTACCCTTTCTACACATAAAAGCTTGAGCTTGAGGTCCAATTCGGCGGTGTTGTGGTGATCATCGCGCACACGTGATCCAATTGTTTTTCCCTGTTTGACAGCTGTCACATTGTTTAATCCGAACCACCACAACGACGCTCTAAACTCTGCTTTCTCTGCATACAACTCATTCTCTACATCATGTGCGACACCTCTGCCACGAAGAAATCAGCTATTGTCGCGCTGAAGGAGGCTGGCTGGTCGAATCGGGATGTGGCAGAAAAGGAAAATGTTGCGCCCTCTACCGTCTCCAGAATCAATGCCCGCTACGGACCAACCCACAATTTTGACGCGAAGGCTCCCAGGCAAGGACGCCCACGCAAAATAAACGAGCGGGATGTCCGTAAAGCCCTTAGACTGCTGTCTTCAGGCAAAGCCAAGAATGCTTCGGACTTGCAGAGGAAATATTTCCCCCATTTGCACGTCGATACGATTCGGGCTGCCCTCAAAAAACAAGCATTGAATGCCTATGTGTGTCAATCTCGACCCTTGTTGACACCAGCCCACCGGAGGAAGCGAAAAGAATGGGGGGAACTGCATTGTTATTGGACACCGGAGGATTGGCGGGCGGTGATCTTCTCAGATGAGTCAAAATTCAATATCATTGGGTCGGATGGGCGGCAGTGGTGCTGGAGAGAGCCGGGGAAAGCAAGCGACGCCCGATATACCAAGAAGAAAGTCAAACACGGTGGCGGGAGTGTGATGGTGTGGGGGTGTATTACCCGATATGGAGTCGGACAACTTCACCGGAATCGGAATCATTGACCGCTTCGGTTACACCGACATCCTGGCCGAAACCCTCCCGTGGACCCTCGCCAAGGTTACCACTCCCCACCACCACCACCACCGCTTTTTGGTGAGGAATCTCTGTGGTGAGAATATTAATACGCATCGGCAACCCATCGGTGCAGAACAACACCACCTTCTTCCACACTTCAGCCTTCACTGCTTCCCTACGCCGCTACAAACATGGACTCGACATCATCTCCCCCACGACATCCCTCTCATGGAACAGAGCATCGTTCCCCAGGTCGCTTTCCCAACCCTAGAGATAAAGCAGCTTGCGCCAGATTCCGGCTCGCTCGCAAACGACGTACATCCGCTTCTCAGTCGCTCCCCGCTTCCGGCTTCACTTGCGAGCGACAGCTGTGGCATGAGATGCACTCGCTGAGGCTCTATGTTCATGGCATGTCGGCTCTCATGGTCGAAGAAACCAAAATCGTTTCCCAGCTCTTGCGTTCCTTCAACGAGATGATAGCTGCAACGCTACCGTCGTTTTAGCAGCCTCATCAGGACCGCTCACCCTCGATGGCGACGCAGACGGTGGATCCGGTCGCCAAGTCTGACGTCATTGGCGACGATCAAACGCCCAGGCCTAGGACAGGCGACTTGCCGCCCGTTGCACCTGTCCCTGCCGTCCCACTTCCTCCGCCATCCTTCCCGAACTCCAGCTTTGTTCAGGGCTCGGAATCGTCTTCCCCCAGTCCCCATCCCGGTCCCCAACAATTCCATCCCGGCCCAAGTGTTCCCCGGGCATCGGATGCCAACCCGCTTCCCCGTCCCCATTCCCGTCCGGCACAGGGTGGAGACCTCGGGCTGCCAAAGCTCAGAGGGATGTTCAATCGGAAGAAGGACATGAGATGACCTGTGTGTTTTCCCTTGACAGTGGTTTTCTCCTTTTCAGCGGACCAGGCTTGATAGGTTCTCATGAACACAATCTCCCGTGGTTCCCCTGGTATTTTCCTTTATTTTACTGTTTCTCTCTGCAATGTATATGCATTAAGCCGAACCAACGAGGTATTTACCGTAGTTGGTCGTAACTATCGTATCATCGTATGACAAGCATGATTTGGATCGCTCGACTGTCTATTTTCAGCAGGACGGCGATTCAAAGCATCGCTCCAAGCATGCTTTGGGGTGGCTCGAGCTTGAAGGCTTTGAGGTTCTTCCCTGGGCACCAAATTCACCGGATATGAACATCACCGAGAATCTTTGAGATCATTTGGAGACCATGGTGCGCGCTAGGGATCCACTGCCATCACGAAACTGGCCATCCAGCGCCGGATTTTCAGTTTGCTTGCTCGATATTTTACATGTATATAGTACATCTCATTACTATTTGTTTGGGTACATAAAAACTCGAAAAGCCTCCTACGCTCTAGCGCGCGAGCAACATCTTTCTCACGAGTGACGTGATCCGATATCAATTCCGAGTCAGTGTAGCAGGACAGAATGAAGACCAGGATATTCAAAGTCCACCTCCGTCACCAACACGTAGAACTCAAGGTCCAGATCCACCTCCGGTGCAGCAGAATCCTGTACAGCCAGTGCAAAATAAGTATAGTACAAAGACAGGGAAATGCTCAACCCAATGCTCAAGGTTGAAGAAGACCAGTTGCTAGAGAGCCACATTCTGAGAATCCTGACCTGCTATATTGCACAAGTGGCAGCCATCACGTACCTTCTGCTAACTTTGAGGGAAGGAAGAGAACATTGAACGGAACAGCATTTCGATCACCTTTCCTGTTGCAAAGATTGCAGAAGCCAAATGAAACCACAGTGTGTCAGATGCTCAGAATGGAGAGAGGCTTTGGGTTTAAAACTCAATACTTATGGATTCAATATACAGGATATTCTTACTGAATTTCAATTTCTTGAGCCCGTGGGGAATACGAATATTCGCTGCATAGATTCCCGGTGACGGGATCAATCACCCTTTTCAGCAGTTGCATGAGTACTTAGAATAGATCACCGAGTGTACTTGCTCTGTACTATGTGGTATGTAATTCAGTAAATTGCATATACGCTCCATACAGAGAGGGTGAAACGAGCCTAGACTGAAGCAAGCTTCCCCTCCTATGTGGACCATTGTCCACATACATCATATTCTCTGAGACTCTTGTGCCCCTCCGTGTGCTCCTGCACCTGCACTCCAGCAGCTCTTGTTCCGATCGAGCTCTACTGGCTTCCAGCCACCTCGGTTTATATTCTGATACGGTAGGAGCAAAGGTATACAGCCCCGCTGGTAGCTGCTGCTGGGACAGTGGAAGAAAAGGGAAGAAAGTCGTACGACATTGTCCTTGTCTTTTCCGCCGCTCATTCTGAGCGTCAGTGATGTCCACTACGTCCTGTGTGCGTTCTCTGCGAAGGTTCCCAGTCTCACCTTCTTGTCTGCCATTGAGCTGTGTTCTCCTGCGCTATACACGCTATTATTGAATTTGAGGCATCGGCGAAAGCGGGAGGGTGAGCTTGTGCTGAGTGCCGATTGTGATATGTATGTTTGCTTGTGTAAGTTCGTAGCGAGAATATAAGAGTCGGTCTGGATATCTGGAACTATATAGAGTACAAAAAGGTGAGGTAAGTAGGGGGAAAAGGGGACAGCGGGTCATAGGGCGTAAGGGGGGCAGCGGCGGGAATCCCTTAGAAACGTTGGGCCGGATTTGGTTGGTGAAGAGAAGGCGGCGGAGCAGTCTCTCGTAGACAGACGCTACAACACATGGGTACTCGTACTTGCGATGTGTTGTAGCGGCGGAGTGAGACTCGGGAGGTGCCAAGATGCAACTCTCTTCCAAAACATCCCGTATATGAAGTTTGAACATGTCTGCCCCCTTTTTCCGAAATGTGTTGAGACTCAAAATTGCCTTTGATAACTCCTCTTTGTTCCGTCACAAGTATGTTTGAGATGACTTCACACTGCATTCATCCTGAGGAAGTCCCGCAGGAAACAGGGAAAATTCTATTTGGCACCCCGAGGTGGTGGAATACCCCGGGTGCTAAATAACACTTTTCTATTTGGCACCTTGGATTCCAGCCACGTGCCACTGCGGCAAGCGCCATGCCGAAAGAGTGGCCGTCAAGACCATCACTGAACAGTTTAAGGTCACATAAGGTGTATACAGCTCTCAGTAAAATACAGTTGCGGCAAAATCAAATTACTTACCAAATATGGAAATTCTCATCAATCCCCTCCTTTTGCACCCAGATGAATGGTTGTTTCATGCGGTAAGCGGACAGAAATACTTACTCGGCATTACCAAAAGTAACCGAATTTAGAAATGCCTTGCTTGCGACCAGCTAATACAGTTAGCAGTTGGTTCAACTGGTGGGCGAGAGGGGGGATGGTCATATGCTATTGCACATAACACGCGCCGAAGTTATTGGGCTTTCCCTGTGCTGATTTTCTATGTTTGTTTATTTATGTATCAAATGAACACTTTCTTGCTCTGTTTTAGCACCCTCATTGAAGGATGAGGATAGCCCAGCAAACTTTGAGTTCTCAGGTACAGAGTTATGAGATAGTAGACCTATCTTTGAGGTACTCACCCACCTGGAATCCTGGTGACTGTGTTCCAAAAAAGGAAAACACGGCCAAATTAATGGTATTTCGAAGATTAATTTATTCACCCCCTGTGTGACAGCTTAGCCCAAGTTTATATCATGAAAGTTGTAGAAAACAACCTGTAAATGAACCCTTCATCGCTCAAAGTTCTTTGACCATCGTAATTTCGTGAGAAAAACCCCGAATTCGGTTACTTTTGGTAACTGCGAGTAGAGGCTCCATCTTGTACGCCTGATGTGTGTCTTTGCATTGATGTTGGCTGGATAGCCGCCAAGTTTGTGTATCAAAGTGCGGCCAAAATCAGTTGGAAGTATGATGAATTTGGTTATTTTGTATTCAATCAAAGGAGTCCAGGCCTTTTGTGCCATTCCAGCCTACGTATGGATGGTTTTCTGTGCGGTCGGGCAGTTCTGATGAGAATTTCCTTATTTGGTAAGTAATTTGATCTTGCCGCAACTGTATGAATGAAAAAATATAAAGGCTCTTATTAACCTGTTTGATTGGTACTGTGTCGCAACCAGATGTGAGGAGTTCCTGGGACTCTACAGATAGTGCCGGAAGATTGCCGTTTTCCGGCCATCACAGCCAGGTAATTTTGTCTTATCCTCAGAGGTCAGTGCTGAGTACTGCGCTGAGTAGTTAAGCAGATTATGCGGCTAGTAATTATTTACTTGAATCCCAATCTAAGTATCTCTGCTGTTCCAATTGAAGTCGCAGATTAGCCGGCACCATTTCGGAATGATCGGAGTCACGATTTGAAATCCTCGAGTGGAGAGTGACTTGGTTGTGGAAAGAAATGAGTGCTGTATGTGGCTGAGATTTGCTTCTATATGTATTTACTCACATTCACCTTCTGCCTGAGCAAGATAGATTTCAACTTCAACCAACAGACTCGAGGCTTGTGAACGGCTTGACGGCTTGATGCCAGAACTGATGGGATCTGTAGCAAATTTATGCTGTGTCGCTGAATTAGGCGGGGTGCCAAATATTCTATTTGGCACCCCAAGGTGCCGCAGCACCCCGGGGTAGCGCTATTTGGCACCCCGCCGTTTCCGCCCCATTTGGCTTGAATGGGGCGGCGGCCGAAACTTGCCGACGGCCAGCTCAACTCGAGAGTCCCCCCGGATGGCGAAGTGCCAATATGTTCTGGGTGGAAACGAGTATACTCGTGCTCACAAAAAGTGATGGTGTCGCTGTTTTTTTCACATTTCTGGACGCTGTATGAACGCCATTGCCCAAATCAAAGCGCTAGGCAGTGTAGAATTTCTCAGGGCAAAAAAATGCTCACAGCAGTGTATGGATAGCTCATATAGTCTAGCTTGAGACACTTTCTACGCTGCCAATCAATCAGTACGACCACCGTCTGGTTGAGATGGTTGGGCATGAAAGAAAACACAAGCAACTCTCCCAGGAGACCTGGCTCTCTACAAAAGCCTGTCCCAGTGAAGACTGAGCTGAAAACCTCTTTAACCTGACCGGTCTGGAGATCAACCTCTTGAACTGTTAGCCAGTCACTTCATATTTCATGTCAACATTGCAGAACCTCAGACGCAAATTGGACCTACGAAGAGGGGCTTGTAGCTGGAATGAGAAAGACACGAAGTGTTTGTCCGCCAGCCAACAACTCCGTCGACCAGAGAATGTGTTCATGGTCCATAGGATATGACTCTGAGAAAATTTCGTGGCCGGTGCCAACGTGATATATTTTAACGAGTTGACGGTGCATATCCGAGCATATTGACCTCCTCCGAAAAGATGCAGATCAACAATTTCTAAAACTTCGCACGAGGAAGGTCAATTGACGTTCCGGTCGATTGGGGGGGAAACTGGATAGCCAAGAGGCAGGACCCGCAACCCCTCTTTGAACCAGCAGGATCAACGCGTCAGTTGAGATATTGAGGCGGTCGATAGGGGGAAGGTCAAGTAAACCGTTGAACGCAAGATTGTTCAAGATCTTCAGCCACAGCTGTTTTGTCATAGCAATTACTCGGAGTGCTTTGCTTGCCTAAGTACCAATGAGAGTTAGCGGCCGGTAGAAAAAATGGAAAGCACTGAAACCCTTGAAAATGAAAGGGTAGCATGGAAACCACAAAGCGCTAACACTTGGATGACAATATCTGGAGTATGATCTTCTAGGGTTGCGACCACTGGCATAGCTCGGAAAAAAACGAATCGGATAGTGAAATGACGAGGAAATAAATCAGGTGATCTCCCGTGGTGGTCTCTTTCAAGAGGTGCCCAGTGAGAATCCCAGCTAGATACATCGAGCCGGAAAGAGCCTCGGAGGCGGATCGAGGAAATCAGCCTTCCTCGTTCCATCTCGCAAATCCGGACTGACCTCGTTCTACCTCCCTGATATTCTGAGGGAGGTCGAGCTGCACTCGAGCACTGTCGAGGTGCCACGAGATGTCAACCACTGCAACGAGATCCCTCGAGATTCTCAATGTTCTTCAATTAAAAATAGAAATGAAAATGCATTTATTCCGTCCTATTACCGTACATCCGTACGCTACAAAATGCTCCCACTGCCTCCAAATCCACCCGCGGAACCGAGAGAACCTGGGCTGGACACCCTTACGATCCTGTAGCTAGAGACGGCGAGCAACTATGGGACAATTTAGAACATAATCGCCAAGAAAAATTGAATAGTACATACCTTTGATAAAGATGTTGTGGACGCGACGACGTACGGTACAACATTCTGAGGAGGGAATAAGACAACGAGAGATAACACAAAATCCAGAGACGCACCCATCGATATCTGAACGGTAACTCGGTGAACTGCAAGAGAGCGCCACTGCCCCGCAACGCGAGGAGCGGCTGGACCGAAAGGATCTGGGCTGGGAAGGTGGAGAGGACGAGAGACGAGAGGGGAAGAAAGAGATGCTATGTAGAAACAAAGTGTAAAATGGAATGAGTACGCGAAAGAAAGGTAAAAGCCGTGGAACCTACCGCAAACCGACATACGCATACGAATGCGCGGGAAAAGAGAACGAGATTCAATGAATGTACAGCCTGAGCGTAGCGAAAAACAAAAAGGCGAAAGAACAACCCACAAATTCTCGCGGTTCGAGGTTGCTGAGGCGTTGCGCACCCATAAATCGGGTATACATTCAGTATACATTCACCTTGTTTTCAAGTGCAGATGGAAGCCAAGATTCTCAGACAAATTATGAGTACTCGCCATGTACCGCTACCTGGAAGAGACGCGCCAGAAGAGAGCCCGAGAGCGTAAATGTGACGGATCGACGTTCGCATCTGCTCACGGCAATATTTCCCCGAGTCGTTGCCAAGACTCTGATACACAGCCTCCATTCTCTAGTATAAGTAGTTAGCTTTTGTCGTAGATTGCTTTCCCTTCGATCTAAGACTTACACCAGTTCTTTTTGTTTGATCCACTTGTGCCGGAACTCGACTCGCCTTCGCTTCCGTCACATCTTTTGAACTGAACCAAGTCACTAGATCCGTCGACGCTCTTGACTACGCTTGCCCCCGACCTCCTCTGACCCTCTGAGCTCGACATCGACCCCGCTGGCCGTGCTCGCTACCCTCTCCGCTCTCATGCTCGTGTCTCCGTTCCTGGACCTGGAATGTCTGTGCCGAGACCTGCTAGTACTGCCATCGCCGTGAGTCCCCGTTCTGGGACTCCCCGACCGGAGATTCGTGCCTCTTCGACAAAGCCACGCCCCGTTTCCCCCGACCTATTGTACAGTCGAGCGGTCTCGGGTGGACCTTCCTCTCGTGTAGACCTTCCACTGCCTTCGGGTGGTGAGACCCCATCACCGTTTGGTGGTGAGACTGCTTCGCCTTCGGGCGTCGAACCGTTGCCTCTGGGCAACGAGACTTCACCGTCGGTACCTTCGACGCGTGCGCCATCGGTGACCCCGATGCGTAGCGAGCTCTCTGGGCCCGTTCTGACCTCGGCCGTGGATTGGGGGATGCTCGACGAAGGCCTTGCTACGCCTCGCATGGCAACGCCCGGTCGTCAAGCTTCAGCGGATTCACTCACCGCAGTAAATTCTCAGAATATGTTATCCCATTCCACATCGACCGTATCCCGTGCGATTCAGAACATGAGTGTGAGTGAGCTTGTGAGTATCGCTCGCCGCCACCAAGGTTTGGCCCAGGAAGCTTTGGCTGCTGCGTCAGGGCGCGGGATAACTATCCCGCGTGAGAACACGCCAGATGATGAAATCACGAACTTGATTGATATTGATGAAAGATCGGCAATGAATGTGCCTGAAAATATTGTCAGTCCGGCAGTACCATCTGGTGTAGGAACCTCCCGCCAGAAGGGTAAAGGTGCTGACAATTGGGGTGCAGCAAATTTTTCGGAAGATTTCTCTGAGCGCGATATCGACGCGCAAAGAGCCGCTTTTGATAATTTCGCCGAAATTCGCCGTGCTGTCAAAGAAGAACAGCTTTCACCGCCACCTGGGTTCTTTGATCAAATGCCAATCACCTTGGCTTCTGAACGGACCGAACCCCGAACTCCGAGATCATTGCTCAAGCCGATGAAAGATTCAATTAACTCTGGCCAGAGTGTAGATGAAAAGATTGCTGATCTGCAAGCGCAGATCAGCAGCTTGCAACGTTCTCGGACGATAACGCCCAAGGTTAACTTAACCAGGGCACAGACTGCTGTTAAAAACAGCATTGATAGACAGATCGGTGCGGATCACGGAGCTCGCGGATTCCGTCCTGATCCCACTCCTGCTGCACGCGTCGCGCCAGGCAGCTTTATAGAGCGTACGTTGCGCAATGCCGAGCGCGTAGATGGTTCACCCACCCCATCCGACCCATCTGATTCGTCGAGCTCAGACTGTGAGCCCTCGGATGGTTCAGGTTCCGGGAAGTCACACCCGTCGCGTCATCGACGCAAGCGCCGGTCCTCTAAGAAGAGCCGGAATTCTCGTAGGAAGGATAAAATGATTCTCAAGCCTATCCCTCCAAAGGAATACGATGGCTCACCGGATGCCATTGCATTCCATCGATTCGTCAAGGAAGGATCGAATTATGTTCAACTCGGAAAAGTTCCAACCTAGACTCGTAACCAGTCTACTACGCGAGGCCGACAAATGTGGCGAGCACGTCGGGCGTAGTACTAGCTGCGATTTTCACTGGGGATCATAGCCGATCAGACACAGGGCTTTTGACAACCCCCCAAAAAAGGACAATCGATAGAGAATTCAAAGTTATCTATCCCCCATAAGGGAAGAATCATCCCCTGGCCACTTGCTCCTCGCGTAGTAGTTAGTGTGAATTTAGCGACGCAAAAGTCCACAGTCGTCACAAAACACCCACTTTTGTAACTTAGATAGAAAACGCCGTTGGCAAGAAAATAATGACAGAGCACGGTGAATTCCGTCACTTTCCCGTCGCTTGGTGAATAGATTTCTGACCGATACGCAATCGGAACAGACCGAGCTTTTAAGTTACAAGCGATGATAAATTGTCTTTTGGCGTAATATCACCCCTAAACGCAGGCTAGCAAACACGATTAACCGAAAAGCTTCTCATGATCAGGCACCCACTGGATGGTCACGATGGTGCGTAACACAGATTCCCGTTGTGAAGAATTTTGAAGTGGTAACGGTAACGTATGCTGTTCAAGCTGGTGGTTTAATCGGCCGAAATATTTCCTGTCCCGAAACATTTTTTGTTCCGACGAAAATATTTTTTTTCATCTGAATTTTGTTTGTTTGGTGAAATTTTTTCTTCCTCAATCTCAACACAAGACTTTATTTTGAGACCTCTTGACATATTTTCAGGCCAGCAGCCATGGGAGCAAGCTTTCACGGCTGTACATCCTCTTAGAAAGGGTTGGGGAGATGCTCTTCTTTGACCTCGGTGTAGTGGTTACGTCCTGGTCGGGATGAGACGCATACCTGAGGCTCCACTGTACTTATGTATTTTTTGCCGGCCGGTGCGCAGCCTTTCCTGTTCAGGTGTCTTTTGCGAGTCACGACCTAGCATTCCCTCTTCAATCACCACAAATGGCCGTCAAATAAAGCATATTTTTGCAACCGCTATTCACTACATGCAAGCTATCAATGTCTAAGTGGCTCTATAGAACTTGTGGAACTGGCGCACAGCTGCAACTGCATGCGCGATGAGGTGCTCCTTGTTGATGAAGACGGTCGACCAGAGTGCAATACCTTCGATCTGGCATTTTAGTCATGCCTTTGATTGTGAGTCCAGCGAGGGTGTCTCCATTTTGGGGGATGAGTCGGATGCAAGACCCTCTTTGCAATCACGTTCCACCAGGTCTCCTTCCACACACGCTCACACTGTTTATGATCAGAGCACTCTCCAAAGCACAAAGGCTTCACATTCTTGAGCTTGCCCGGAGTGAACGCGGTGCCAATGCGCTCCTTGTCAATCTCCGCTTTAGCGCGCGTGATGATATTGAGAGTGATGGGTCCAAGAGCCAGAGCTTCGTCGTTGTCGAGAGAGCCGCAGACGGGGCTCTGCACCCATTGATGTACCCCAAACTTGCGAGCGAGGTATAGCAAGCGTGAAGGCGAAAGTGAGCCTTCGGCATGTCACTGAGCGGAGTGAGAGACCTGAAAAACGACGAGTGTTAGAACCTTCCCAACAAACCATTCCGAAGAATATTGAAGCACGTACGACTTGAAGAAGTACAGGAGAAAGTCATCATCCATATCTCCTCGGAAGTCACTCCCGACACCACAATGGGGTTTTGCTCAGTGCCCTCATTGTAGGCAAGGCAGCTCCGTTGGGGTCACTTGTGGCAGGACCTTGAGGTATTCCGAATATACAGTGCAACTAGGCACTTGCCTTACACCGGCCGGTACGGCCGGGAAAAATATTGTGATTTTTTTGACCATTTTCAGCGAACTCAGCGCCTCAAAATACAACGATTTACGCCTTCAGACCAAATATTCCCACGGTGTTTCACTTTCTCGGGCCCAGCTGGCCGAGAAATTGCACCCGTTCCCTTCGGATCTGTCATCTTGCTCTTCTCTTCTCATGCCTGCCCCCACGAAACAACGCAAAGGCGCACTGCAAGCGGCCCAGACGAAGAAATCAGCCCAGACAGCACACTCAAAGGCAGCTGAAGCCAGTGCCCAAACCGAGGACCCAGACTTCGTGGATGAAACCGACGCTGAAACCGAGTTTGAGGGAGATGATCAGGTGGAAAAAGATGAAGGTGTGGGTGGGGGATTCCGATCGAGGCACAAGCCGCTTACTGACGCCCAAAGCGTCTTTTAATTTTCCCACCTGGCTCCGAGATCAATCAGCTGTCAAAAATGTCTTGCATTCACTATATATGGAAAGATCTCCGGTCTGTTTTCTACGACAAGGAATACGAGGAAACGTCTGGGTTTCCGAGACTACGGCAGGCGGCATATGCCGTGAAAAAGTACTCGTCTCATCGACGGGTCCCCCACAACATTATAATGGACATAAATATCATATCTAGGGCTTAGGTATTCTCAAAACACTCTTATAGACAACTCATAGATTCATCCGAGTCGTTTTCTTGCGTTTCTGAATGATGCCGGTGGCTGCCGAACGACTTTCCCACGCATGTTTCACTTTTTCGACCCTCTAAAAACCAAACCTTGGCTGATTGCTTAGATATTGAATCAGAGGATGCTCAGAGCATACTAGAGTTGTTTTCCACTGTTCCCAAGTCTCTCCAATCACTTTGTAAAATGTAAATGAGAAAGTTTTCTGAGGGCCGGTGTTACCTGTCACCGGCATTCAAGAAGTCACCAGTTGCACTGTAGCTAGTCAACACAGCTATAAGGGCAAGAGGCGCTTGATCTCATTATTATGGAAACCCGGAGCACCACGCTGATGGTGATGTGATCGCATCATATATTGTGTGATCTCCGGCCTCGGACACCGAATACCGCTCAGCCACGACCTTTTATGGTAAGTAGTTGACTTGCTCAAGTATTTGATGTAGCAAGAAAGTACTCAGTAAGAATTAAAATGGTAGCTTATCTAAACAATGGCAAGTTCCCAAGAGCAGAATTACGACCCCCCATTAGTTCAAAAATAACGAAATTTATTCACTGTGACCGGTGTGACTTCAGTGTGACACTGTTCAATCTCGACGCAGAGCAGAGTAGAGCTAGATGGCGCGCAGCTTTAGCGCATTAAATGAGACGAGCAAAGGACTAAATTGGCCTGTGAGACTCGGTCAGCTTTCTTTTAGCAGCCCCGGCTTGTAATTGCCTTGTAATTGCCGACAATCCGGGAAAAGGCTTCCTTCGGAAAACCTACGTGTTATAAATTCAGCCGGACTTCAGGAAAGCCAGGATTGCTCCAGAATAATGGGCACAGTGTGATAAGAAGATATATGTGTCACTACTTGAAATCTATCACGGAATTCTCTCAAAATCTCGATAATGATCATCCACTGGCATTTTAATCAAAATGAAACTATTTCCGACAAGACAAGTTGAGTTCGGTGGATTCATGCGGTTAGGGAACCAGCGTGTATAGGAATCATAGGTGCATAGTAGTCATATTCAACATACAGCATATCATATTGCTCATAAGTACTTGATTTCAGCCACACGGACAGAGTGAGTTTAATTTACAGCTCGGGGAGTTTTACAGCTCGGGGAGTTTGAACCATGCGCTGTACTGGTTACAAACATGTTGGTCGGGGAATTGCTCGAACACGGAACCGACATTTCCATCTGCAAACAGATCCGCACCCTGCGCAATTTTCCTGGTAAAGATGTAAGCAAAAAGGAATGTCAAAGCAAGAAATCGGACTGACGGTGAGGTCATGATTTGAGGGTCGGTAAGTAAAATTTCGGATCCTAGTAGGTTATGAATTGAGTAAGTCAGAAGCAAGAGAAAATAAAGATACTCACCCTGGAGATCAGAGAGAAAGACCATCTCTCCGCTCTTCCAATACTGAATATGCTGCGTGAAGCACAGGAAATCCGCAATCCACCGCCAGGCGTCGTCTATATCAAGAAGGGGAACGGCACTTCCGTTGTGCACAAATTTGACGAATTCACTGGCAGAGTTAGTCTCAATATACTCTTCGAGAAGATATGTTTTTCGGATTGATGCTTTGCTGGAATTCTTCGCAGGAGTTTCATAGTATATTGCGACCCCAGCTTGAACGAAGTAAGCCCATGATGGAAATCGCCCAGTATAGATTGTTAGCCTCCTTCAAGATAATTTTGTGCTCCTCCGGGGAAGAGTAGCGAGTGTAAACCGTTTGACCTCCAGATTTCTTCGAAAGGTCGCGGAATGTACGTTTGACGACAACCAACTCGTTTTTGGTAGTCCCCAAGCCCGCGTCGCGCAAATGGTGCAAGTTGATCCAACCACGGTGAGCGGTTTTGAATGTTCCGCATCCAATTGATAGGTTTGACTGAATGGCAAGAAATCCTTGAGATGCTTCATCTGGTGTACAAGTGAAGCGGGAAAGATGTTGAAGCATTTACTACACATGAGTATATGCTCCCCTACATACTTTTTGAAATTCAAATCAGGCATCTTGGCATACAATCACAGCACAAATTTAAAATTATCAAAAACAATACAACTCTGAATTTTCCGCCGAAAAAGATGCAATAAAACCACACCTACCATGTCTCTAACAACCTCAACTTGGTCAACTGATCCGAAAAGCGATTTTGGCGATGAATGGCGAACGACCTACTTATACCTATTTTATAGAAAAGGCTTTAGGTTTTCTTAAGGGATTTTCTCTCAATAAAGAAACTTGAATTTGAATATATTTAATCAGTTGTAGGCATGGAGAATTTGTGGACATCTTGAGATGCTGGGGGGAACATTGACAGTTCCCCCCAGACCCCCCTCCTTTGGCCTGACGGCACATCAGAGGAGAGATAGATTTTCTTTTGGCTTTTGTATCGTTGATTTCAATGTTTAATACAATAGAGAGTTTGCGGTGAGCCGCCAGAAGCCACCTGGCGGCTCTAATGGCATGCGGATTGGATTGGCTATGCTGTCTGGCGGCTCGTTTGGTGGCTGGTAAGACTGGTTCAAATTTGGTTTTGCAAGTCTATTCTTAGTACTTAGTCATCTATATCTTGAGCCATACACACACGAAGAAAAACCGACTCGAAAATCTGACGCCATCGCACATTTGAGCCGGAGACTTCGGTTGACGCTGGAAATTGCTTCAATTCAAAACAATTATGCACGTTTGGACAATGAACTCTCATTGGCTGAAGGTATTGTCAAGTATGCAAGTAGTGTTGCCGCGGCTCGGCTTCGGCTAGCTCGGCTCGGCTTTTGATGGCTCCAAAGCCATCACCGCAAAAAGCCGAGCCGCGCTATTTTTGACGGCTGGCTTATGTGGCTCGCGGCTCATCCACGGCTCCGCAACGGCTCAGCAAGCTTTTCACAAAGGTGCAATTTCAGCACTGTACATCTACCGCGCTTGGCCCACTGCGTGGTGCTAGCGCTCGCCGCTAGGGCCCACTGCGTGGAGCTTATACATATTTTTCGCGCGGTGGAGCGGTGATGAAAAAAAGACGGGTACAAGCAAAACGAAAACTTCAACGCGGGGTTCGAACTCCAGACCTCATCACAAGCAACCATGACGACGAGATTGGCAACACACAACCACTCTAAGATAGGCCGCATCCATAGACAGCTAGCTGTGACCGTGATTAGTCACAAAAGCCTAATTTTCGACCATCTCCCTCATATCTCGACAACGGCGAAGAAAATAAGAAATCTGTTCGTTATTTATGTCCATTCCGGGTACATATCAATGACTCTATTAATATTCACATTCCCTCACACACACAAAAACAACACAAGAACGAGCTTGGATTCGAGAAAAAAAAAAACTTGTTACAGTAGGAACTACTTACAGTGCCAAGCATCACTTCTCCAACACTGCTGTTTCGGCCGAACATAAATTTTTGTGATTTATTTCTGATTTTCTAAGGAAGGAAACCGACCAAAAGAATGCGTTTGGCGTCGAGAACTCACTTTTTCCCACCGTGTTTCACTTTTTTCGCGTCTGGAAAAGATAAAATCATGCTTTTGGCTCTAATTTTGAGGCCAGATGTGTTCAGTAGTCATGCAGAAACCCAGAAAAAGTGGTAGCCGAGTGTAGCCGAGTCTGCTCTGACCTACCTGGGTGATCCGCCGAACGTTGGGGCGGCAAAGTCCGGGACGCACGTGACCTTAACCCTGCCCGATATGGGAATTTGATGATGGCATCTGCTATCATTAGGGTTTGTTTCACTTTTTCGGAGGTGAAAATACAAAAACTTGTTCAATTGCCTTGCAAAGCACAAGATGAGTTGCTACACATCCATAGAGACATTTTACACTGTTTTTAAGTTGAATGGTGATGACGGCATAATGTAGTTTCGAGTTCAACTTTTGATGCCGTTCCCTGCCAAAAAAGGAACCGTGATGTGATGCTTGGCACGGGTGACGACGTGTCAGTCACGTGGTGCGCTCCATCGTGGGTCAATAGCGTTTACTCGCAAAAAGTAACCGATAATTTGCCATTTTAGGCCGAATTGTGCTGTATTTTCTCGGTCCAATGTTGTTTGGAATGCTTTGTACCCGATTGCAATAGTGTTTGCGGTAAATGGACTCTTGGATCCATCGTACGAGCCGGTTCATTCTAGGAATTTACAGATTGCCTTTTTAGGACGAGAGTAGTCTCCCAGAGGCAGACACTCGGGAAAAGCCGTAGTTTAAGACCGTCTTAAATCAAAAGAAAAACTTAAAGTTTTGGCATTGAATTAAGTAGGTCTAAAACTGTTACAAAAATGTTAAGTAAAGGCCTAACAAAAACTGTTTCCAAAACATTGAGTTTCGGCAACAGTTTCTGAAGGTCCGAAACAAAAAGATTCAGACTCACCTAAACGGCTGCCAAAACGATTCGTTTTGGCAAGGATTTTGGTCGCACCAAAACAATAAGTTTCGGCAACAGTTTCGGCGGTGTTGCCGAAACTTTTGATTTCGGTGCTTCCAAAAGGACTTTTGGGCCGTCTAGAACAATAAGTTTCGGCAACACCGCCGAAACTGTTGCCGAAACTTATTGTTTTGGTGCGACCAAAATCCTTGCCAAAACGAATCGTTTTGGCAGCTGTTTAGGTAAGTCTGAATCTTTTTGTTTCGGACCTTGAGAAACTGTTGCCGAAACTCAATGTTTGGGGAACAGTTTTTGTTCGTCCTTTACTTAACATTTTTGTATCAGTTTAGGACCCACTTAATTCATTGCCAAAATTTTAAGTTTTTCATTCAATTTAGGACGGTCCCAAACTACGGTTTTTGCCGAGTGAGAGTATGTAGACCAATTCCCTTGAACCTTCGCGTTACTCAGGATATTCCTTGATCTGACGTCTGCTTTTTGATGTGGGGGTCTTACCATGAGGCCCTTTTCAAGCTCCGCTTTCATCACGTGGCGACCATTCAATGCCAAACAATGACCGTGTTCTTCATCCCTCCAGCGCGTTTTGGACGTTTTGTTAAGATCTATGCACACCCTTTCTCGACTAAAACCTCTAGGGAGTGCAAGAAATACTATACCTGCTATATTTTCGATGAATAAGCTAGTTCATTGATCTTACCATCTCCCAAGCATTTCCGTCTCGTAGCTGCCTCATATGATGTTCTAGAGAGCCGTTGCGAGGTCTAATTGTTCACAATTACAATGCAATGGCACTTTGTGCTATATTCAAAGGAAACTAGAGCCTACTAGAGCGCTCATCGAGGGTGAAAAACAGGCGGCAAGGGACCAGAATGCAGAGCATTTCCTGCACCAATTCAGGGCAACAATAGCAAGAAATAGATATAAACGAGTAAATAGATCTCCAATCAACACTCAAAGACAAGAATACGAGCGCAGGGGAGGTGTTAATGGGAGGAACGCGGCGGATGTTTCAGGAGGTGTGATGAGAGAGTGCGTCATCAATTGTGAGGTTGTTTTAGAGAATCAGGCTTAGATATTCGAGGAGCACTAGCCCACAGTATAGATGCATGCATGCATGAAATTATTTGGTCACAGAATGAGAGACGATTGAGAACGAGAGTGAGAATGGCGACGAAGTTCTTTTTTGATGATTAATATTCAAACCCCGCTTAGTGGTAGATCAGTCGGAGTTTGAAAAGGACCTCACGGTAAGGACCCCGCGTCAGAAAGCAGACGTCAGATAGGGATCCGTAGCGCGCGAAGGTTGGCTCACTCTCTGAATCTCGTCTGCCTCAGGAAGACTAGACGAGAGCTCTATGTTCCCAGTCTGTTGCCCATTGAAAGAGTGTTTTCAGGACTGTATGTTGTTGATTCGATACCTGGCTATGCGAGAGAATTTGGCCTTTGAAAATTGGATACCACTTTTGTTACTTAAAATTCATACGGAAACAGCTATAACAGGGGAATTTTGTATCTTGCCAGTTGGGGTAGGCCGCCGAATGAGCTCTCAGGTGTCGACAGACAATCTGGGTGGAAGGAAGCAAAAGCCGATGAATGTGTCTGTCTACTGCCGGATTCGGCCTAGGTTTTCCGCTCATACGGCTGGGTGTCCATAAGGGGAAAAACGGCGAAAAATGTGAAAAAAGAAAGAGAAAAGGGAGAACTCCCGAGAAATTACCGGTGAGTACACGGAGGGTCACGGAAGAAATCAAACACGTTTTACATCTGTGCGGAGGCTTAAGCGCGTAAGATTTGTATTGCAAATGATCACTGTAGAGAGAAGTCACAGCCGGTATGACCGCGCCGCGGTTATTTGATTTTCGCGCGGTTATTCTGACCGCCTAAATTTTGACCGTGGCCTGCCACGGTCATGCCGACTGTGCGCCGCACAGTCATTCTCAACACAGTCAATCTGGCTGTTCCTGTCATATGTTGCTACAAGTCTTTATTCTGTTGAGTCTAACACACAATATCACACCATAAAGTCTATACTGCCTATAACTACCCATAAATCCCGTGTTTTTACAAGCTCGTAAACCACAGTCAGATCAGCCGTGTCGGCGGTCAAACCGGCTGTGGCGGCGCGGTCAGCCTGACTGCGGCCCCACAGTCGGACCATCCCGTACCATGGTCAGATTGACCAAGGAAGTGTTTATTCGTCAAACCCATGCAATGAGAGGGTTTATTGCAGTTTGCAAATATATTGGCACAGCCGCATTTTTATAGAATTTTGAGGCGCTACAGTATATGATTTATTCCTCCCTCAATTCCGAGTGGCTTCCTTTGAGACCATAACCAAAATTCACCGTTTTGTGAGGCGCATCCAGCCATACCAAATTTGTAGCGAAATACGCGTGTCTAAAAATCTCAATATCCTTCAATAACCGTTCGGCGCGTGAATTTACACGGAGATCAGGGTGCTTTGAGGTAAACGGGGTACACTCAGTGGCCCTGGTGTGTCACTACAAGGTGTTGTTCCTCAAAGCTCCGCTAAGCGTGGACCCAGAGCGTTGAGAAGGCATTTGGGGTACGCTATTGACCTTTGAGCAAGCAGCCCTTTCTTCCTGCACTGAGCTTTCGCGGTGGCAACCCGTCCGATCAGCGCATTGATTGGCCTTCTTCGACGCGTCGCGGCCGCGTCAATCCGCCCTCATTTTGTTCCAAACTTGAGAGGTGTGTAGCCGGGAGGTATTCAAACAGTTTATACCTTGAACTTTTACCTCAAAGCACCCTGATCTCCGTGTAAATTCACGCGCCGAACGGTTATTGAAGGATATTGAGATTTTTAGACACGCGTATTTAGCTATAAATTTGGTATGGCTGGATGCGCCTCCCAAAACGGTGAATTTTGGTTATGGTCTCAAAGGAATCCACCCGGAATTGAGGGAGGAATAAATCATATACTGAGGCAACTCAAAATTCTACAAAATGCGGCTGTGCCAATACATATGCAAACTGCAATAATATAATATCAGATTGTACATAGCGGCACTCTGCGCTCATGGCAGGTTTTTTTGTATCAAAATTTAACACTATCGTTCCCATCACCTCGTTCCCGCCTAAGTAATTATTTACCACTCTTTACTTTCCAGCATACTGTACTCTCGTAAGCATTACGTAGTCTTTATGCGTTTATAACCGGAACCACGACGTTCTCTACACAAACGCAGTTTCTTTCGACTTCTCGTCTTTCCATCTCGATACGGGCGATACCAAACAGCAAATTAAGCTGACACAAACGCATCCCAGGTGGCTCCTGGTAAATAACGCCAGTCCGTATCGACTTGTCGGCATCTGCGGTACACCTGAACCCCAAGCGACAAAGCTATAGCGTGCAGCACTCCAACCGGCAAAGCCTTGGACCTCACAACCGCATACCACAGCCGACGGACCGCGGCACAACCTCACACGATCCCTCGTACCCTCCGGACGAATGATTCATGCTGGGGCACGCAAACTCACAGCGACCTGTAACAGCAAAGACAGCTCTCCAGGGACTTGGACGAGGAAGAAACGATGGATTTGGCAAAGCGAACGAAAAGGGCATACCCATATGGGTCCCACATGGTACGTCACAACCCGCCACTGCCAGCGGGGACGTATGCCAGTCAACTTGGCTCTGGCACGTATCGCAATCCCACGGCCGCAGAATGGGGCAGCGAGCCCCAGGATCCATCTCAACGAGGGCCGCAGGCGCTCACTCGCAACGAGCAGCAGCAGCGCCACCGACGAGCAGTTTTACTCCGTCACCACGCCTCGGACAACTCAGACGACGCGAGTACACTCGTCCTGACGTTCCGGGCAGCGCGACATCGCGCACACCTTCCTCGCATGCCCAGGGGGAATTTTCTCCACACTACATCCTGGCATCGCAGGGTGAGCATCTCGAGCAGTCCTCGCATCTCATGCTTGCTCGCCGCGGTTTTCTACGCCGCCAACTCTGATGCGGGCAGGGGGAGATTTCATCCCTCAGTTTCTTCTTCCAACTGCGTACTATGCACCAGCAGCACAGGGGGAGAATCTAGCGCAATCCCCTCACACGACGACTTGCTCACGGCGACTTCAATACCACCAACTTCGACGCAAACGGCCAAGACAGGGGGAGCTTCTCATCCACTTCCTCATTCATGTCACATCTCAGCCGCCGTATACCAAACTCGCGTCACACGCGCACGAGCGCATCTCACTCTCGTTCACCCCGTCGTGCCTCATCTGCCGCCGACATCACACATTCTTTCACATTTTCCCCATACATCCATCGCGCATGCGGATCAGTCGAAAAACCATTTTTTCGAAGGGGGAGATAAGGGGTATGGAGGCCCACCACGCTCAGTATGGGGGGCCGACTCAATTAGACCGCCTAGGTGCACAATGTGACGGGCGGAGGTCTTGATCGGCGACATCCAGAGCAGCAGCGAAGACTACGGAGCCGATAATACGATGACCAGACAGCTGCAACGGGCGGACACGTTCCGACTGGGCCAGAGACCCAAGTGGGTCAGCGCCAACAGTCTTCGATCCGCGACCGCGTGTGCTGGAGAGCCACGACACAGCATCGACGCTCTACCAGAGAGAATGCTGGGTCGTACTCGGTGTGACCAAAAGTAACCGGAATCGGAAATTGCGTGTTTTCAACCAGATTTTGTGGGTGACTGCTGGGCAAATTGGCCCAATTGGCAGTGTATGAACATATACGATTGCATAAGAAGCAGGCAAAAGGTTGCATAGTCTCTTTGTCCTATTATTACACATTCTTTTATGTATGCTTTGAGGCGGGAAATTAGTGTGCCGAGTTGCCTCTCTCACTGAACAACGGGAAACACCTGGCAACCTTGGATATCAGATTTGTAGACTATTGGGATACTACAGCCGTTTTGGAAACAATATACGGGTTTTGATTGAGTGGTGCTCGTTCGTTTGTGCTTACGTTTGTTGACCATTCTGTCATCGGCAAAGCCGGGAGCACCACTCTGTGGGGCGTTGCCGTACCGCATCAATTGCCGTTGGTCCCTTGTTTTTGCCCTTGCTCGCAAGTCATGGCCGTGTCGAGCTCTGGGCAAGTAGCAGCTGAGTCTTAATCCTCAGTTCTGTTAACCCCCTGTTTTTTTCCTGGTGTTCTTTGGGTGGCGGAACCAAACTCAGATTCGGCCGAAGTGGAGCTGGCGACGGGAAGCAAAACAAAGGTAAGCACAAACGAATGAGCACCACTCGATCAAAACCCGTATATTGTTTCCAAAACGGCTGTAAGCACCTTTTTGGGGTACTTACCGGCCTGAAATTACGGCATCTCTTCTTCAGAGAACGCAAACATGTCCAAATTGGTTCAATTTTAAAGATTGATTCACCAACTCAAAACAAAACATTGCATGTCATGCCCATACCATGAAAGTAGTAGAATAAATAATTTAGAAGAGCCCTGTATTACTTAAAGCTGTTTGAGTTTCGAAATTCCCCTCTAAAAAGCCAAATTCCGGTTACTTTTGGTCACACCGAGTATTGGGTCGGAAGTTTATTTGGCAAGTTTTACGCTCAGGGGGGAGCAACAGTATGTTGTTCCATATATCTTACATATTCTCCATCATGCCCTCTACTTATTCATCCCTTACTCGAGTCCACTCGCTGAGGGGGAGTGTTAGCGGTAATTATTTACCACTCTTTACTTTCCAGCATACTGTACTCTCGTAAGCATTACGTAGTCTTTATGCGTTTATAACCGGAACCACGACGTTCTCTACACAAACGCAGTTTCTTTCGACTTCTCGTCTTTCCATCTCGATACGGGCGATACCGAATGTCGGAATGAGTGGATGGACGGGGAGAGGCAGCCCGTCAAGACCACGACTCGGATACGTGGAGACACGTAGACGAGAGGGAACCTACACGTAGCTGGACTACGTGGATTTGGTCGTGGACGAATGAAGAGTAGTCTCGGAAACCCAGACGTTCCTCCTCCTCATTCTTTGTAGCCGGAGGTCTTTCCATATATAGTGAATGAATGACATTTTTGACAGCTGATTGATTTTTGAGCCTGGGAGAATTTTTTGACGGAGGAACGTCTGGGCCGGTCGATGTGTACCCACCTACCATCACTCTCAGATTCTCCCGTCATCTGCGCGTCGACGCGTCTTGGACGTGTCGCTCCTGGCCGGAAGCCTCCTGGAATGGCTCAAGATGATGAGGGATGGCTTTCCTCAAGAATGGGTGACCTCGGATATCTCAACTCAGGAGATTACTCGTGGATTTTATTCTTGTTTTATTCGCGATATTTTTCAAGAGTCAAGCCCTATTGTAAGATAATCAAACCCTATTAAGCCACGGTTCACTGCACATTAGCTTCTAAATACATGCTACGATGTAATTTCGTTGTCGTTCTGTATGCACAGGCCACTTTCGAGGGCAAAACATGCTGAAGCAGAGAGTGATGGTAGGTGGGTACACATCGACCGGCCCAGACGTTCCACTGTCAAAAAATTCTCCCAGGCTCAAAAATCAATCAGCTGTCAGAAATGTCTTGCATTGTCTATATACGGAAAGACCTCCGGCTACAAGGATTACAGTGGAACGTCTGGGTTTCCGAGACTAATGAAGAGAAGAAATGCACGTCGACGCGGCGTGTATACGGTAATTACTTATATTTCCGGAAGGGTATAAATACGAGTTGTATTTCTTCGTTGAATGCATCTACTTTTCACCCCTCATTCACTACAGGTTTTGGGCCCCCGCCCTTGAAACAAACTACTCTTATTATCTCGCTATCTAAACTCCAACCGCTATTACCATGTCGACTCTCGTCGCCGCCGACCATACCCCATCGTCGTTGTTCCGCATCGAGCAGCTTAATGATGCGAACTGGGTTCCGTGGAAGCGCCGCATCGCCGCTATTATGCGTGAACGTTCACTCTTGAATGTTGGCACCACGAAGAAACCCGTTCCTGCCGACTTGGACAACCCTACAAATGATGAGAAGAAACAGATCGAGCGCTGGACGGAGTTAGACGGGAAAGCGCAGACGCAGATCGAGCTCACCTTGAGCGACTCGCAGATGGTTCATATCGCGGGCGCCAAGAGCGCAGCCGAGATGTGGTCGCAGCTTAAGCAGGTTAAGGAGAAAGGCGGGAAATTAGGGATCTTGTCACTTCGCCGCCGACTGTACCGCACCATCGCCGATGACGCCACCGACATTGGGGCGCACGTTACAGAGTTGAGGCGTATCCAGGAGGAGCTTGCGATTCTGGGTAGCGTGGTCTCCGACGAAGACTTCCTGCTACTCATCATTAGCTCGCTGCCCGAGTCTTGGGACAGCTTCACTTCCGCGTACCTTGGTGCATCGAGCAACACACCCGCCATTTCGTTTCACACCTTCATTTCGCTGGTCTTGGAGGAATATCGTCGCAGACTGGAGAAAAATGGAGACGGGAATTCAGCGATGTACGGGTGAGCAGGACAAGGAGGAGAAGGGAGGAAGAAGAGAGAATGTTACAACTGCCACAAGTTGGGTCATATCGCCGCCGATTGCTGGTCAAAAGGTGGTGGGAAGGAAGGCAAAGGTCCAGGACGTGGACGCCGCGAGAGGAAAGAGAAAGCGAATAAAGCAGACGACGTAGGTACTGACTTTGTCGACGCCGCGTACGCTGCCCAATCCAACAATGTTTCCCTTTATTCTTGGCTTGCCGATTCCGGAACGACTTCCCACATCTGCAACGACCGTGCAATGTTTGTTGATATGCGAGCGACAGAAACACCAATTATGGGCGTTGGAGAAGCTCCATTGAAAGCTTCGGGACGAGGAACAGTCCTGTTAGACTGCGAAGTCGACGGGAAGACAATAACTCACCGACTTCTTGATGTGCTGTATGCACCAGCTTGCGCGCAGAATCTACTGTCAATAAGCCGACTTGACGATGCTGGTTTGTCAGTCACGGCAAGGTGGAGTTCAAGCGACGCACCGATAGTCGTGTGATGGCGAGAGGGATCAAGACGGGACGTCTGTACCTCATCGCAGCCCGAGCCCGAAAGCAGGAGAAGTCAAACGCCGCCGCGGAGGCGAGCAACCAGACGTGGGACGACTGGCACCGCCGGATGGGACACTTGAGTAAGACGGGATCAGAGAGGCTCGCGAGAGAGAAGCTCGTTGAGGGACTCACCATCAAGGATGATTCGCCGCCGCTCAGCCAGTGCGAAGCGTGCATACAAGCGAAGATGACGACGAAACCTTACCCGCAGGAGGCGCAGAACCGACGCGAGAACCCGGGAGAATTGACGCACAGTGATATCTGGGGACCCGCGCGAGTCGAGTCGTTGAACAAGTCAAAATATTCCATCTTGTTCACAGACGACGCTACCCGCCACTGCAAATCCGACTTCTTGAAGAGACGAGACGAAGCTTTCGAGAAGATAAAGGCATACATCGCCTGGGTAGAACGTCAGCACGGATACATCCCCAAGGTCATCCGAGTGGATAATGCCAAGGAACTCACCAGCGGGGCAGTGAAAGCGTGGCTGAAGGCACGCGGGATCGCACTGCAAAACCCCGCCCCGTACGCGCATTCATCGAACGGAGTCGCAGAGAGATTCAACCGAACGATAATTGAACTTGCGCGTGCGATGTTGATCGCGAGAGGATTACCGGCCTTCCTTTGGGAGTCAGCAGTCGAGTATGCGGCGTATATCCGAAACCGCTCACCGACTCGCGCACTTCAGGGGGAGACGCCGGGAGAAGCATGGACACGGAAGCGACCAGACGTATCACACTTGAAGGAATTCGGTTGCGAGGTCTGGGTCAAACGTGAGCCAGTGCAGAAACTGTCGAAGTTAGGGGGAGATCATGAGAAGGCGGAGAAATTTATATTCGTGGGTTTCGGAGACCATCCAGACATCGTGAAATATTATGATCCCAAGAACCGCGCAATTCGCGAGTCACGGAATGTCATATGGTCGTCGCCGAGCTCCCAGCCCCCGGTCGATGTGCAGCTCGAGGGGGAGCTGGGGAAGCCGAGCAAGCAATCGCCCACAGAATGCACTGCACCACCCGCACTCGTGGAAGCGCAACCCCAACCGACAGAGCCAGAAGGAGAGCCGCCAACAGCGCAGATGGAATCGCAGCGAAACGCGCAGACAATGCCGCAGGCGAGGCCGCAGACAACGTCGCAGCAGACCGCGCAGACCCCATCGCAGCATACGCGCACGCCTCCACAGGCCACTTCTACATCGCATAACCACCGAAACGAAATAAGAAACGTACCTCCAGCACCGATCCGCCGTTCCACCCGTCCTACCACCATCCACGATTATCGCAAGCTAAACAACCCGGCTGCGAGACCGTCGACTACTTCACAAATCCAGGAGGACGAGGGGGAGCGAGCGGAGTACGCATTCATAGCGGAGGGGATGCCTGAGGCGATCGGCGCACCACGGACCTACAAGGAAGCAGCCGAGTCAGCCGAAAGTTTGGAATGGATGAACGCGATGAAAGAAGAATTAGAGATGTTAAAAGAGAAGGGAACTTACGAGCTCGTGGATCTCCCAGAGGGATATTGGCAGTAAATGGACGTTCGTGAAGAAGGTAGACGAGAACGGGCAAGTCTCGAGATACAAAGCCCGCCTTGTCGCCCTCGGATGTTCGCAAATCCCTGGGATAGACTTCACAGAGACATTTTCCCCAGTCGTTCGTCTCGAATCCATGCGCGCCGCACTCGCTATCGCAGCCTTAGAAGATCTTGAAGTCATCCAAATGGATATTCGAGGCGCGTACCTCAATGGAGAATTAAAAGAGGAAATATACATGCGGCAGCCACCGGGTTTCGAGGACGGAACAGGTCGCGTTTTGAGACTCTTGAAGACAATCTATGGGTTGAAGCAGGCAGGCCGCGAGTGGAATCGCGAGTTTGACCGCCAACTCAGCAGCATCCAGCTCATCAAGACCGCCGTTGACCATTGCGTATATTATCGCGAGCGAGACGGCGAGCGGACTTGGATAACAGTATGGGTGGATGATTTGTTGATTTTGTCGACGTCGAGACGAGAGGCAGAGAGGACGAAGCAGGAGATTGAAGGACTTTTTGAGACGAAGGATCTGGGAGAGCCACGTCGGATCATCGGGATTGAAGTTACCCGGGATCGGAACGCTGGTACCATCACTCTCTCCCAACGCGTCTACATCGAGGCTTTGCTGGCAATTGCAAAATACGGACTCAGCGACGCCAACCCACTATCAACTCCTCTCGACCCTCATGTTATACTGCGCAAGGTACCTGCGGATGCACCACCGACACCAGCAGAACTTCGCGGGCAGTACCAATCGATGATTGGCGGACTCATGTATGCCGCCATATGCACACGACCAGATATCGCCTACGCCGTCACTGCGCTAAGCCAATATTCGGCCAACCCTGGGCCAGAACACTTTAGCGCGTGTAAACGCGTCCTTCGCTATCTATCTGGAACAAGAAACTATGGACTTGTCTATGGAGACATCAATCAACGCACCGTCGATTCTACAGCTTACAGCGGCGCCGACTACGCAGCCAATCCAGACGACAGAAAATCGATCTCTGGGTATGCTTTTATGCTAGGAGGAGCCGCCTATGCGTGGAGCTCGAAGAAGCAGACAACCGTCGCGACTTCATCAACGGAAGCGGAATATAGAGCACTTGCGCATGCGACACGGTTCGCAATTTGGAGCCGATACCTGTTGGACGAGATGGGATATAAACAGGATGGACCCACCGTGATTTACGAGGATAACCAAGCAGCGCTGGCGCTAGCTCGAGACCCTCAGTACCACGCTCGATCTAAACACTTCGACATTCAAAATCATTTCATTCGTGAAAAGATTGAGAACAATATTATCGAGCCCATCTACTGCGCTACCGACGACCAACTAGCCGACATTTTCACGAAACCACTTGCAAGACCAAAACACGAGAAATTTACGAGAGAGCTTGGGGTCTTGCCGGTCTGAGGGGGAGTGTCGGAATGAGTGGATGGACGGGGAGAGGCAGCCCGTCAAGACCACGACTCGGACGTAGACGAGAGGGAACCTACACGCTGGACTACGTGGATTTGGTCGTGGACGAATGAAGAAATGCACGTCGACGCGACGTGTATACGGTAATTACTTATATTTCCGGAAGGGTATAAATACGAGTTGTATTTCTTCGTTGAATGCATCTACTTTTCACCCCTCATTCACTACACCGAACAGCAAATTAAGCTGACAACATCGACCAAGGTAGCCCTACTGTACCTCCCTGTATGGAAGCAACCGTCGAAGGACCGTGACAAAATGGTTGCCTTGTTTTCAGGCAACCGACCCGCCGTGAGCCGTGACCGTTGCCAAAGGAGGCAACCATCAGGCTCAAAATATTCGTGAAGAAGTCATCAAATCATACAATTTCGAGGGATTTCGGCTAATAAAAGGTAAGCACAGACTCAATTGTGTATGTTTCCAGGCAGAAAACTTGTTTTTCGTGCTGCGTCACGATTTTTTCAGGGCAACGGCCTCAATCGTGACCGTGACCACCTCAAAAAGAGCCAACACAACCAACCCCACCGTTACCGTGACGGTTGCTTCCATACAGGGAGGTACAGTACATCTCACAAGCCCTCATCGTCACCCACGCAACTCGGACGCTGCACCGACTCGGACACACCGACATCACCATGCCCCGCGCGTCCCAGCCGAGGACCACTGGCAGCCGAACCACCTATACTGCCCACATAACCCCAGTAATAAGTGTGGTACAACATAGTCCACCTACAACACTAATTAGTGGCAAAAACCGTGGCGCAGGGCTCCTGTCGATATCTTTCGGAGATCTTTTCAATAACTTTCTGCAAAGACATATATTGAGGAGAAGTCCAGCTCAGCTCAATAACTTTGCGTATCTTTCAATAACTTTCAATAACTTTGGGACTTGTAGATGGTCCACAGGCATCTACTGCCCAAAAAGGAAATGTATTCGTAAAATACCCGTAAAATACATGAAAATTCAGGGGAAAAAAAAACCAAAAAACCAGGTGATTGTTTGACACGAGGGCTGCTGAGGCTGTTGCGGCTTGTTGGGAGGAGTTTGAATTCTGAGTCAAATAAATTGAATTTATTACTAAAATACAGAACATATGTGATCCGAAAGGTTAAGCGCCTAACGAGGAACTCCAGTAAGCCGACATCAACAGTAGTAGACGCCGCCAAACACTGACTACTGCCCAAGGACGTGTCACGAAGTTTTGCCGCAGTGGTCAAAGGTGCTGGGACCATCAAATATGATGTCCCCGGCAGTTCGGCACATATATGGGGCCATCAATTCACCTATAAATTCATCATTTTAGCATGCAGTTTATTATTTTAGCCTCGGAAATATTCATATATTCCCTCCAATTGAACATTATTTGTCCATTGTTTATGGCTTTGATATTGATCTGGTTTGGAGGCGAGTTTGCCATCAAAACATGCTCATGTGTTTCAAAACCGCTGGGATTTCGGAATTGTTTTGCATTTTGCGGGCCAACCAGGACTCAGATCAAAAAATGTTGGGTGTAGATATGATAGCCCTCAGTGAGCTCTACCTGATGCATGTCGACATCAGACACTTTGTTCCGACATTTCCTCTTTCGGCCACTAACGCCTAGCATCTCAAAAAGGAAATTTCTGTGATTCTTGCGCCCTTTGGTTCACCTGATATTATACACTATTCTATGGTCAATCATGATACTTTATGATTGCTCTAAGGCAGATTTCAATGGTCAACTCATAGAATACCCGGCTATAAAACAGATCAAAAAGCGAAATTAGTGGGGATTGATTGATTTGACTTCACTGGGGGAATTTTATTCATTCTGAGACCACTATATGGTTTCAATCATCTCCCTGAGCAATCTGAAAGGCTCTGATATGTACCATCATCATCCTATCTCATGCCTAACTCTGTTTTGAGGATCACATCAAATATTGATCTAGAGAGTTTCTGATCTTCATGGATCTGTACCCTTGATTCATCCCAAGTAAGCTCACTCCATAAACATACTCGGACTCGTTGCATACAATAACTGCATTTATATACACTTCTTTGCCTTGCTTTTACCCTCTGATAGCAGGTTGAAGGATTCCATGTTTTCACTCTTCCTTAACATACATACAGTAACTTGGGTAACAGAAACTTCCATCAACAGTTCATATAACCTGAAATATGAGCTCTATCACTGCGTATAAGCATACAATCAACCCAACCAGAAATCTACAATTTCCCATCAATTTGTTAATAGACTATGAAGTAGACGGAATATGGTCTTGTTAATTTCACATTTGAATTCAGGGCATAAAATCAGTTCATTTTAGTCATTTACTTGTCTGGTTTTGCCCTATTTTGACAAAGTTGCATCTCCGAGCATCTTGATTCAAAACTAGTTTGCACTAACAAATGCTATCAGGAGCACTGGTATAACCATTTAAACTTGCAAATGATTGGATACTTTCATGTAGAAAATATCAAGACATGAAATGTATCCTTGTGTGGTCGATGTATATGTGGGAGAAGTGTGTTCAGTCACCAGTGAGTCGCAAGAGTGAACAACTCACGCATATTTCATCCTCATGGTATCTCTTGCATGAAATTCCGTTTCAGTACCATTGGCCTATCTCTAACAGGCTTCAGTAAATTTCTTTAGATTTTTTGTGGCTTGTAGAATGTCAGAACAACCACTCTCACAAAAGTGTGTTCTCGATTACAGAAAGCGTGTTCTCGATTAATGAATATAAAATGCTTTAGGCGCCCATAAGCGCCCGTTCGGATTGACTTCCTACCCAATAGGAGGGGTATCCGTGCCCATGGTTCTGGAAGTCCATCCGACGCAAGTAATTGTCGTCAGCTTAGTGGGTACAAGCATGCTGTGGTGTCGGTTTCGCGCCAGGTGCGGCCCAAAGACGTCCGATTCAGTTGGCGAGGGTCCGAATGAGGCCTCGCGGTCCAATACAAAGTCCGACACGGGTCCAGGGCGGTCCAATATCAAGATTTTCTCCGTCGGCACAAACTCGCGAAAATCGGCCATTCCCATCCAGAGCAGTGTATAATTCCGAGATGAAGACCTCCATCCATTGGGATTCCAACCTCCAGATGGCGGTGTACGTTGTTGACCGAGTAGAGGATGTTTTCGCGAGAATTCAAAAATCGACATGGTGGTAAGAGGATGGGTTAGGTGTCGCAAAGTACAAACTTCAATGTCGCGCCACGTTCGATTCTCTTCACCCTTGATCTCGCGTGCACTTTATCATTCAATATCGCCTCTAGGAGAGGTTTCGACGCTCGTGCGGCCGACGCCATACAGAATCAGAGTTGCCCGCACACCGAGAGCACGAGTGCACCATTTATTGGCGTTCACTCAAAGACCATTATTGATTAACTACAACTTTTCTTTTCCACCGTCATCCATCACATCACTTGTTAGGGGCCTCCCTACCTCATTATTTGGAGAGCCCGCCACAGACCCTCCGCAACTGCGGCTGACGTTACGTGAATGTAAACGATGTATTGATGGGCCTATACACTACACTGCGCACCAACCTGACGCTGACGGAGTTTAACAGTCTGGAAAAGGCGAGGCATAGGGAAAAGGTCTGCAAATCCTACCGTAAACGATACAGGCGGCTCCGGGGACAGGATTACGTGCTGGAGAAGATGCAAGGAATGAAAAGGATTGATTTTATGATGGGACATACTAAGTTCTTGGGTCTCACTCAGCGCTCGAGCTCCCAACCCGATGTTTGGCAGGTAGAGGCAGCATAGTGGGAGTTGGCGGCACCTTTTCAGTCTAAGTAGTAGGAATTGTGGGGGACTAGGGCCGCAGAGAACGACTCGGTGCAAAGAAGGGAGTGGGTTGTTGAACTGTACTGTATACGTATGTCATTTTAATAGAACAACGACGATGTTGACGTTGTAATTACTAGGTTACAAGTTGAATCTTGGCAAGGTTACAAGTTGAATCTTGGCAATACATACACGAAGAATTGAGCAAGAACGAGGGGAAACGGATTCTGTTATGTAAAACTGTCCAAAAACGGAAAAAAATTGGCCGCGCCTTATGTTCTGCAAATAGCAGTAACCTTGAATTAACCCTATGTATACTCTACGCCTGAGGGAAGACGCTATAAAGAAAGTGAAGTAAAAGGCCGTAAGAAACATAGCCACAAAGATTATATAATAAGATTCTATCGTCTACACGCCTATGAACTACAGAGCATTGCGATCAACGGTCGTGTCAAAATGAATGCCGTGGGCAGCAAATCCAGGAGGTCCTTTACCTTTGGAAACTACCGAGCTCAACAAAGGGCAATTTCGCGAAAGGTGTCCGTGCACGCCACAGTTGAAGCACAAACCAGCGGCAAGGTATTCATTTCGTTTCTTAACCGAAAAATTCTTGCCGCTGTCGCGAGATGGTGGTAGGTTCAGTTTCAACACTGGAAACCGAAAAAGCGCGCCTCCATTACGACGTTTCTCGATCGAATCAGAATCCAGTTCTCGGTCATCGGACTTGGATCGAGTTTTCGGTTGACTCGGTTCAGCTATATCAAGTTCATCGTCATTGTCGTCAATCTTGACGATAATTTCGGCGGTTGCACCAGTGGTGACTTCAGCCCAGGAAAAGGTTTCAGGATCAAGCTTATCTACATTTCTTTGCGGATGTCGACAACCTTTTCCAGGTTGACTTCAACACCAATGGTATTGAAAATTCGTTCCCATCCTGCCTTGTGAATCAAAACTGATTTTGAACCTTGAACGCACTGACGCAATCGAATGCGTTGCTTCTCCCGGTGGTTCACGGGGAAACAGAAGTTGAACAACTCCCAAAATAACTCAGTCAAGATCCAAGAATATTCGTCATTCTCAACCTTGCTGTTGTAGAATTCAAGTGCACAACCCGTCAAATAATAAGACAAGTAGAACACACGTTGGTTGGCAGGAACTTTCACTGTGCGAAGTATTTGTCATGAAATTCAAAACAATAATGAGGAATTTCAAGATTCCTGATGTTTTGTCATGATCCACATCATGAAATTCAAGATGCCTTTCATGATGCTCAGAAACCCATTTTTACAATGGTTGTTGAGCATATGAATTCATGACAAAACATCATGAATTTCATCATGCAAGACTGTCAAATTTTTGCTAAGTCCACTCACCGGGTTGTTGAGTGCCATTATGTACTCAATATTCTACTCACACATCATATACCCCTCCCTAATGTAAAGAGGGGTTGAAGAAGGTGGGTCAGGAATATCTGTAGCGGGCTCCGTAGTCGGACTCCCTTGATGTAGCCACATATATAGTGTGGCAAGCCAGTACGAATAAATCCATTTTAGCCGACTTGGATGTATGCACATGGCATCAGTTCGTAGCGCCCAGCTGAGGTCATGCGTTCGAGTCTCTCTGGAGGTTAGATATTTGTTTTACATTTTTGCTCCTTTTCACCGCCAAAAATCATGATGTTATCGTCATGAATCCACAACAAAACGTCATGAAAATAACGTCATGAATGTTCCCATAACCGTAATGAATTTCGCGATGCACTTTCATGATGTTGCGTCGTGAATTTCAAGAGTGCATCATGAATTTCGTGACAATTCATCGTGAACTTTCTAATGAATTGTCGTGAAAAACATGAGGAATTTCATGATACTTTGACTGCACAGTGTTTACCAACTTGAACGTATTTCGAACCTTCCTTGACAAATCGGTGGAAGGCAATAGCATCGGGTGAGCCGTCGTATTCCTTTGGAGGTATGGTCTTCGAAATCATTTTATCTTTCCGGTCAGAATCCCGTTTCTGCTCAATTTCTGCTTCGAGGAACGGCGGCGCTTGCGACAATTTCGTGCAGGGCGTGACTTCCCGGAACCTGAATCCAGGCTTATGAATTATGTCTGTGGAGAGCCGAGAGAATTCAAGTTTTCAAGTTGCAAAAAAGAGAGAGAAAAAGAGAGAAAAGAGAGAGACTCACCATGTATCTGAGACTCTGTTCCCCAAAGACAAGCTCTCCAGAGCGTCTGTAGCTCCCACAAAAGCGCCGGAAAATCTTGATTTCTATGTCTTGATAAGGCAAATCAGAAGTATTCAAGATATGGCAAGAGGTATGTCCTTTCGGAGCAACTGCCTCCCTTGGACATAATCCAGCCAATCAAATTCAAGATTTCCTCGGAAGATCCCTCGGCCGTTCTCACAGTGAGTCCGAAAAAGCCGATGAACCTCTTTCGACGTTGATTTCAGCAAGATTCCAGTTCAATATTGCTTCAATGACTTCGATTCTCCTTCCAAGCTTGGGCTGCACCGCTCTCTATCTGTCTGTAGCAGTATAACAATTGTGTTATCAAAATTTCTTTCACCATGGGCACAACACGAGCCGAAGTTCAAACTGTAAATGATGTTGGCAAACTAGTAGCAAGTGTATTGAGTCCGATAAGTATGTAGCCCATTCCTATGACCTCTGATGTAGCTCAAGCACGGTGTATTGCGTTGTAGCGATGTTGTTACTGCTGCCAAGTCAAGTCTCCGTGAGTTGCCATTTTTCTGACAGATCTTTTACACTTCGAACGCAACTCAAGCCCGAGACGGAGTTGATTTATATACCTCGACCCGGTGGGGCCAGTAAAATTGGGGCAGGAGGAACTTCTTGCTATTAAAATATCGTTACAGACAGCTCTGTCGGAAAAACCCTGTTTCGCTTACAACGGATTAAGCCGGTTTCCGACCTTGAACATATAATGCGATACATATTTGTGTGTTGATCCCATTGAAAGAACCTGTCCTCTCCAGCGAGCTACCTGCCCAGCAAATAAATTGGTGCTAGAACATCCAGATTCCAGATACTGAATCAGAGAACGCCAATTGAACATTGAAATAAACACGCAACAAATTTTGAATTGCCCTCTTAGGAATTCTCAACTAGGCTTCAAAAGGTTGGGAGCAGATATACTATTGGAGCTTCTGCCAAACCAAATTGAGGACAAGTACGCCATTCCCTACCACCTTCCGGTCACGAAAACATGCCGGTGCGCTGAGGTTGTAGGGTCGAAAATGAGTGGTCGGGGTGGGGCGGATTGTGGGCTGGGGGAAGGCAATTAGATAAGGATGAGCCGAGTTCCTGTGCAGCCTTGTTCTTCCAGTGTTTTTTCTAGGTCCGCCGTGCATACTGTAGTGGAGAGCAATAGAGGTTGTTTGACGCGTTGGATGCGACAGTTGATATTGATTGATCGGAAATTGATGGATCAAGTCGGATCACTCGAGTATGCCTTTTGCGGACATACTCCTCCACGGACATGATTAATGAGCCAAAAACCAAGGGTGGGGAACTTCTCCATTCCGAGGGGTGATGGTAAAACGGTCCAGCTTCCCACGGGTGGGTCATTGTTTAACCCTTCCCCAAGGGGAAATACCTCGGCCGGGAAAACGCGTTTTCGGCACCCAGAAAAGCCTCGGAAATAATAAATTCGGAGTCGGAATGACCGATTTTTCGAGGTCAGGCGCCATCAAGTTCAGACTCTATAATAGATTCATCGACTATTATAAATCTTGTAGAGTCTGACTTGGTGAGACTATGGGATACCAGCCTCCGCATATCGTTCCCCACTCTCCGCATCGAGAAAGTTCTTGACGTCGCCACACTAATAGCAATAGGATTCCTATTGTGCACCCGAACAGGCTCTAAAGTTTAGTCACGCTATTCTCCCAACACTGGAGTGCATGCCGTAACGCCATCAGCCCGTGATCTCCGCTGTCAGGGCAGTTCCGGGGAACGCCGAAGCGGCCAAAGCGACGTATGTCTCGATTTTACTGTAGCTGCGGCCAATGCCACACAATCATAGGAAGCCAATTGCTTCTTATGTATCTATAGAATGAGTCTGCATACTCTGAATTCATTCATTTAACAGCCCCCCCGAGACTACAATGCTATGAATACCTCGAGGTAATATACTAGTAGTAGTAAGGTCCGACATGCAATATACAGTAAATGTAGCGGCGTCAAGATTGAACAGAGCTAAGTATATATCAAATCTAACTCTGATAGCCCATAGTGTTCTTAGTATATCTTGCAGAGCCCTTATTTCCTGGTTTAGCCCAAGTTAGTACCAGTTGTCGGGCCAGCAAAATGATGAACATCACCGACCATATGAGACACATCTCCTCCAATATTGTTGTTTTTCATCAATCTGAGCCATAACCGAGATTGTGCCGGAGGCGCTGTCGACTTTAACTCTTAAATTTTCAGGAGACAGAGGTCAGAGAAGCTACAGTCCGGAATGTATGACGTTTGTGATAGGGTACGAGGTTAGTTGTGGCAAGAGGTGGTGGGAGGCGGCCGCGGTGGGTTGGGGGAAGTGGGAGAAGGTGGGAGAAAGGAAGAAAGAGAGACGAGTCACATTGTCACACTTGGCAACCAACATGATCGTCATCGCTTGATGGCCATCATTCAATCAACAACGCGCACACGATGCCACACGTGCGCGTGGACTTAACGATTTTCCTCGATTCTCAGACTCTGCAGCTGCCCCGCATGTGGTTGCCGTGCCCTGTAGACTCCTCTGACTTCCTTACAATTGGGAGGAGCCGGCTCAAGCTATCAACTGTACTGTTTGAGGTCCAATGCATCGAATGAATACCGTATAATTTCGTTCAATTCGACAGGGGGTGTGACGCGTGACCCTGGGGAACCGATTCGACAAGTCGACAAACCAAAAATTTTGCGTGACCAGGCGCAAATTTTCGGAAGAAAAAATTTTCAAACCGCGAAATCTGCTCTTTTTTGCACAATTTGGGTGCTTTTTTGCTCACCGTGACGCCGAAGGTGTTCGACAACGGCCGTTGTGACGCGGGACCAAAATGCAAAATTCGGATCGACACTGGGGTGCGTGACGCGAGACATCCGATTTGATTGAAATTATACGGTATAAGTAGTTTGTAAATATGGGGTCAATGTTAACAGAGTGCATGTAGCCTCTGTCGAAACGGTCCTAGTCATGGAGCGTACATCGTCATCCGTCGTACTGCGATCAGCTATATTGAACTACAGAGTGCAACAGTTCCGAACACTTGGCTACAGCGGCTACATATTTTCGCGCTTCGCTACGTAGATTTTGCTTTTTCCTGATGAGGACGAACCGGCGAGGAAGAGAGCTGAATGGGATTGTTCATACTCCCGGTACCTCCAGAACTGGAGCCTTCTGTGACAGTAGAGGTGGACGCAGTGGTCCTCTTGCGCTTTACGCCTCGCAGTGCTGCTGCTGCATCCGCACTAGTCGCGGGCTCAACTGCATCACCATTGGAGATTGACAGATTTTCGATTGGGTCAACGACCAAGCCATGCTTGGGTTTGAGGAGAGGGTGGTGGTAGAAGGGAATGGTGCGCCGGCGAACGACTTCGCGAAAGAAAGCTGCGTTGGGGGGGTGAACTGCCTGAACTATTTACAGAGAAGCAACGCATTGTACTGCTGCTGGCCACAGCTACATGTCCAGCGAGAAATGTTTGTTTGATACTCGCGGTCACCAAGTGGTCGAGATTCAAGCTTCTTCCTTCCTTTCTTGAATTGTTTCTGAAAGGGTGTTAGAGCTTTCCCTCGCCCCTGACGATAATTCGGATTGAAGAGCTGCATCTTCGCTTCGAAAGAAGGTAGGACTTCAGTTGCAATGAGGTAGACAAGCTGATCGAGTCGGGGATGGAGTAAATGATGAAGGATTCCGTGCTTCAGGTTGCGCCAGAAGTTCTCTACCGACATTCAGGAAGTAGAGGATGTTCGCAGAAGTGGCGAATGAAGATGCGCAGAATCTGGGCTCGATGGGCGGCGGGGCAGAATACGTAGGTGGTACCAGATGCGAAGACAGACTCAAGAGTCTCCCCAGCCTCGAAAATCGAAGCCGGGCCGTCGATTCGGTCAATCGAGGACAAATCCTCGTTGTATTCCTCTTCGTCATCGAGAGAGTCCACAAGCTGCTCCAATGCAGTGTCCGAGTCCGAACTGAGGTCGGATACGTCCTCCAGGGATTACTAGATCGGTTGCCGGCGTTTACAGCCGTTTTGGAAACAATATACGGGTTTTGATTGAGTGGTGCTCGTTCATTTGTGCTTACGTTTGTTGACGATTCTGCCATCGGCAAAGCCGGGAGCACCACTTTGTGGGGTGTTGCCGTACCACATCAAGTGCCGCTGGTCTCTTGTTTTGGTCCTTGCTCGCAAGTCATGGCCCTGTCGAACTCTGGGCAAGTAGCAGCTGAGTCTTGATCCTCAGTTCTGTTAACCCCCTGTTTTTTTTCCTGGTGTTCTCTAGGTGGCGGAAGCAAACTCAGACTCGGCCGAAGTGGAGCTGGTGACGGGAAGCAAAACAAAGGTAAGCACAAACGAATGAGCACCACTCGATCAAAACCCGTATATTGTTTCCAAAACGGCTGTATGACAATTTTCGGGCGCGATGGTGCCGAGTTTTCAGCTGACGTCCCCCCGCAATGACTTACCATAAAAGGCATATCTAATCAGCACGTGCTGTAAATACATGTAAATTATGGGAACGGCGCATCAACAAACTACTTTCCGCATCTGAGCGCTCATGGATAACTTCGAAGCCGACACCCCCATGCCCCCAAGCCCCCCAACAGCCACACAAAAATGCTGCAAGATATGGTGTAGAAGAATGGTCTCTATTGGCGAAACAAGCTGCGAGACATGCAAAGAAAATAACAGGAAGGCCCAGCAACGCCGCAGAGCAGCCCAAGGAAACACCAGCGGCACTACATCCCGCAAGCGCAAAGACTTCGATGGAGAAGCCAGCACAAGACCCGCAGCTCGTCCACGCAGAAATTCTGGAAGCGAGGAAGAGGAGACTCCTGTCCGAGGATGTCGCGAGTCGGGAGATGAAGACTCTGATGATGAATGCATGTATGGGAACCCAGATGAGAATCAGGTGAGGACGCTGTGAGAACAGGGCTCACCCCTGTTCTTCTTAACACCTCTTTACTCGGCATTACCAAAAGTGACCGAATGTAGAAATGCCTTGCTTGCGACCAGCTAATACAGTTAGCAGTTGGTTCAACTGGTGGGAGAGAGGGGGGATGATCTTATGCTACTGCACATAACATGCATCGAAGTGATTGGGCTTTCCCTGTGCTGATTTTCTATGTTTGTTTATTTATGTGCCAGATCAACAATTTCTTGCTCTGTTTTAGTACCCTCATTCAAGGATGAGGATAGCCCAGCACACACTGAGTTCTCAGGTACAATGTCATGAGATAGTAGACCTATTTCTGAGGTACTCACCCACCTGAAACTTTGGTGACTGCGTTCCCAAAAAGGCAAACACAGCCAAATTAATGGTATTTTGAAGATTAATTTATTCACCCACTGTGTGATAGCTTACCCCAAGTTTATATGATGAAGGTTGTAGCAAACACGCTGTAAATGAACCCTTGATTGCTCAAAATTTCTTGACCATCGTAATTTCTGGGAAAAACCCCCGAATTCGGTTACTTTTGGTAACTGCGAGTAGGTCCTTCAGGCGTTTGAGGATGCCGAAACCTTCTGTGGTGCTTTAATGAAGACCGGCAAAGCTGTAAACTTCAATGGAACATACCCTATGCTTGTGGATCTACTGGTATCCCCACGCACCCGTGTTCAGATGGTCGCAAAGGAAGTTTGGACACTGACAGGCTATCGATTTACGTGAGTACGATTCCTGAAGTATAGTTGAGCAATACTCACGCAATCATAGTGTCAAAGACCATCGGAAAACCAAGAGCGGACACACGACCCGCTTCTGGTGTAGCCAGGATGAAGCACGAAAGAAAAAATCAAAATCTTCTGTTAACCCCGACATCCGTAATCGGGACACACTCGGCATGAAGAAGTTCCCCTGCAACAGCAAACTGTTGATCAGTTGTAGGGTTAAAAAGGATGATGAGACAGTACTCAACGTTGTCGTTCGGATGAGGCATGCGCGGCCGCATGTCAATTATGTCGATGTATCAATGCCAGCAGCAGCACTTGACATGATTCGCGAGAACGTCGAGTGGCTGACACCTGTGGCGATGGTCAGTAAGGTTCAGGCGGCGTTCCCGAAGGTTACTGCACAGCAGATACATCGGGCGTGGATGGAGATGAGCGCATCATTTTGGCGGCACGACGATGACCAGCTAATAGCATCAGTGCGGAAGTTATTGAGGGAACATCAAGACGGTGTGGATGTCTTTGAGCCAGTGGGGGTTCCGGACGGTGTCGAGATAGTGTGCTGGGGCATGAAAGAAATTGCGACGCGTCTGGACGGAAAGATCATTGAAATCGGCGTCGACGCGACTTGTAAGTGGTGATGGATCTAAAAGGGAAATATACTGAATGCCGACCGTAGATGATACCAACTCGAAGCACCTTGAATTATACAGCTTGATGGGAGAGCACGAGGGAGCCGGCTTCCCATTGTCGTACCTTCTGTTGTCGACGGCATCATCAATAGAGCAGGGGAAGCGGACCATGGCACTTACCTCTTGGGCGAAATGTGTGCGGGACAAATACGGGGTCAGGCCAACGTTTTCGCATGTCGACAAGGACATGGCAGAGATCAGCACATTGAAGAAGGTCTAGGATATGAAGATCAGCCTCTGTTGGTGGCACCTCCGTCGCGCTATACGTACTCGGCTCGCAAATGGAAAGCTCAACAGCACGCCATATGACGCAGCCCGGGCCTACGCAGAATTCTCCTTCATCGACATCACATTTGTTCCCCAAACTCAAGCAGACGGGGAAGAATACGAAGGGGGCATACCTGACACCATAACCGTCATACCCGTTGCCCCGCCGGCCCCCACCCCCACACAACCTTGCACCAGGACGATGTCGAATGGCCTTCGCATAACGCTTCCGGCCCGTAATCCCCTCGAAACTGTTGATCGTAATGCATCGGTAGCGCAACCAAGCGCAAATGTCCTAGGCGTACCTTTGTCCGTTGAGAGCTCAACTGCAATTCCCTCGAAGACCGTTATCAGTGCACCAAATGCTGCGGAGACGAGCTTACCTCCCGTGCCTTCTGCTCGCCGCACCTCGACCACGACCGAAACGACTACATGCAAAGAAAATCAGACAGACAGTCGAGGAGCAGAGACGGCGGACACTGCGCTGACTCGTACCCGTCATGGACGTGTCGTGCGGCCTACACAAAACTCTGCCGATGCCGCAGATCCGCAGGTTCTCGCCCAGGCAATGAGGGCACGCGTCAGCGTTAGGGTGGACCCGAAACCATCGCAGACGCGAGAGGCACCTGACGAAAGAACATCAAACAGTCAGGAAGCGACGGAAGAGAGTCGCAGTACGCGGCGTACCTTCTGTCCGTCTGATTACCGCGAACCCATTCTAAAGATGATTGAGAAGCACTATTGTGCACACCCGTTACGCCCTGGATATGCGCATCCAAGCCCTGAGGCCATCAAGCGATGGGCTGTCTCACAGATGTATAAGTTTTGTGTCAAACACGACCTACGGGAGGTCTGGGCGTACCTATGGGAAAACTGGTATCGAAAGTCGCGGTGGGAGCTGTGGGCGCGTTCCGTACATGCTGAAATACCGGTCTTGAAGACGACAATGATCCTGGAAAGCCAGTGAGTACAATAAATTTCATTACAAGACCCTCGACTCACATCAATCTAGTTGGCGGCGCATCAAGAAGGATTTCCTTCACCATTTCCACATGCCGCGCTGCGACCTTCTTGCTTGGATTCTAATCGTCAAGTTAGCGCCAAATTATTACCGAAAGCTCGATCACTTGCTTGCAGACACGGGTCGTTATCGCGAGCTGCCCTCTTGGCGCAAATCCTTCAAGCGGGAGTGGCGAAAACTCGAGAAAGTTCCTATTACCCTCCCAGTCAATCCAGCGTACAAAACCGATAACAAAAAGGGACTCTGTACCTGTCCTTCCCTAGCAGTCTCGCGCTTCCTCATCTGCAAACACGTCGTTCAAGGATATGAACGCGTCCCCCCGGTCTTCTTCCTCGAGGCCAAGCGTCGCCGTACGGCACCATTTTGGGAGCATCCAACGCTAAAAGCTGCCGCAGACGACAATGAGCAAAGTACTGGGGACGATGAGGTTGAAAGCACGCACCAGAGTGATGACGCCGAGGATGGAGATGGGGAGGAAGATGAGGAGGAGGACTTTGTTGACACCATGAGACCGGAGGACGATGAATCGTGGAGTTTCGAGAAGATTTTGGAGGAAGAGATTGAGGTAATCACGGAATTTGCAAAGGGATTGAAATTCCAGGGCCAATTCCGTGATCAGCGTATGTTGCAAGCCGTCCAACGCGAAGGCGCTTCGTTCTTGCGGTTGGCGAGGGCGTGTCTTGGGAAGGAGAAGAGGTTGAGATCGACACGAGGCACGGCGCCTTCTACGTGGGACAGATCAGTTGGCAGTGCGATGTTTTACCGCGCTAGGCCCGCGCCGTCGACGGAATAGTCACTGAACAGCTATGAATTGCTTAACGCGACGCGTTTGTATTCCATTTACACGTAGAATACCTACATACACGAGTCGGGACTCTACAGTAGATATCTTATCTTCTTGGTAAGCAATTTCCTTTTTTGGTATGTCATTGCGGGGGGAGGCCAGAGGCTTTTGAGTTTTCAGCGGTCTGCCCTTGGAACCGAAGCTTGATGGTTAGGAGAAAGCTTTGTGCCACCTGAAGCCGGTCCTAGATCACATTGGAAACATGAGATTAGGGATTTTAAACTCGCGCCGGGAACTTTGTCACAAATGTGACGCTGTCACCAGTTCCCGGCGGTTCCCACGCCCCAACCCTTTGATGGATCGTCTTTCCTGTGTCAGAGAAGGGCCGGGACTGGCCGGGAAGGCCTCGCGGCGAGCGCTGGCACCACGCAGTGGGCCTCCGCGGCGAGCGGGAAGCCCCGCGCAGCGGTCGGGGTCTGGGGTGGAAAACCCCAGCCGTCCGGGCCGGCGCCCGCAACACAACTACCATATGTATTTAGCACAAAAAAAAATCATCCAACTTTGAAAACTCCGCACAATGACTGGAAAGCTTTTGAGCCGTTTCAGGTGAACTAACAGCTAAATTGCCATCGTCGTCAAGCGGCAGCTCCACGCAGTGGTGCGCCGCAAAATTTGACGAAGATGCCAATTTAGCTGGGAGTTCACCTGAAAGGGTGAAAAAGCTGGAGGAAACAAATATAATTACATTGAGGCAAGGTTCCTTTACCCAGAGAGTGCAAAAACAGGTAGCATCAGCTGAAGAAAGAGGCAAAAAGAGCGCGAATGCGCGGGAGCGTGATGTCACATGTGACAATACTTCCCGGCGCGGGTTTAATATCCAGAGATTAGAGCGTTTGTGGAAAGCGGCTGGGTCGCTTGACAGGCATGTGGAGCCGGGTTGCTTCACAGTGGCCAGCCGCTTCAATGAACTACGTCATTCCAGCTGGGCTGCCGCTAGCAAAGTCGCTGTTTAACGAAGATTCAATCCACAATTTTCGGGAATTTTCACACCAGGTACTGGGAAGGGTCTCATCCAATACACTACCCAGTTTCAAGCCCATTGACTTGACTTGACTTGAAGTTCTATTATATGCCGTACCTGACCAGTAGTGAGGCTATGCGGCAGTACAAGAGGGGAGGTTAAGGTTACATGATCACTGGTAGGTTACGGGACGATTATGGTAAACAGAAAGGAAATGGAAAATTGGTATCTTGTAAGGAAAATGGTATGACGAGGAGAGACGTTGAACGTGTGAATGAGGAACTAGTGTATGTAGGAGAGTGAGGTACTATAATGGGGTTGCGTGAATCAGAAACGAAGACCGCGAAAGGGAGAGAGAGATTATTTAATGAGCGTGTTGTTGAATGAACGGAAGGGGATGAATTGAAGACTTATCCAACGACTCATGCAGATCCTTCATTCGCCCCGCGAGCGTCACCAGCAACTCCTTGCGCTTAGGACACGAATGCGAATCAGCGCGATGCTTGCCGCCGCAAGGCATGCGACGGGCCCTGAACACGGCGTCGTTGGTGAGTGGTCGCCAACAGGCTTGGCACATACAGCACAGGACGGTGTCTTGACGTTGCATCGGGCCTTCGTATGACCGTACTTGTAACAGCCCCAGCACTGAGAGATCCTTAGATGGGGGAATCCACGAGCGACAGTGGGACTTGTTGAGCAAAGCACGATGCGGCCACGAGAAAGGGCGAGGTCAACTTTATCACGGGACTGGAGGAGAAAATAGACCGAGCCAGCGAGCTTCGGCTTGCGTCCACTAGCAGAGATGGCAGCAGCCTGCGCTTCAGACGGCGGACGGTTGACCCAAGTCGGCAGACCCGTGACGGGACCCAGGTCCGGGTTGCGCAATTCAAACTCGCGCTTGAGCTCCCGCATGTCTGTAACGTCGCGAAACAGGAGTGCAGCGCAACGGGGGCGATCCGACTGCCAGGGAAGATAGTCGGGCCCCAGCGGGACCACTCCTTATCGAGGACTTGGGTGTCGGCCGCCGATGCAGGAACGAGGAAGATGCTGCTGTCATTCTGCTTCGTCGCATAGAGTACAGAGGGGAGGGAGAGGGAAACAAGGTGTTTGTTGACAGTGGAATTTTTCTTTTTGGAGAGAAACCGAGCGACCTCGCTCCACATGCCTGTCAAGCGGCCCAGCCGCTCCGCAAAGGCTCTATTGTGGAAATTAGAAAAGGAATTCAACATGCCGGAGTTTGTAGCTCAGGATCCAATCGACCGAGCGGAATAAAAATACGGTCAATCCCAAGTCAATCCAGTCGAACTCGCCAAAAGCCTCATCAACATTATAGAAGGCGGGGTGACGAGCAAGGACACACAATCGACCCTTTACAATTCGGATCGAGTGCCAGAAACAAACTTGATGTTTACAGCCGTTTTGGAAACAATATATACGGGTTTTGATCGAGTGGTGCTCATTCGTTTGTGCTTACCTTTGTTCTGCTTCCCGTCACCAGCTCCACTCCAGCCGAATCTGAGTTTTGCTTCCACCACCCAGAGAACACCAGGAAAAACAGGGAGTTAACAGAACTGAGGATTAAGACTCAGCTGCTACTTGCCCAGAGCTCGACAGGGCCATGACTTGCGAGCAAGGGCCAAAACAAGAGACCAGCGGCACTTGATGTGGTACGGCAACGCCCCACAAAGTGGTGCTCCCGGCTTTGCCGATGACAGAATCGTCAACAAATGTAAGCACAAACAGTGGCGGCAAAATCTGATGTCACCCCCAAAAAACGAAATTCTCATCAATTCAACTCGTTTTCTTTTCTGTGCCCTGTTTTCTGTGGGCGGACCTTTCACAGTGCATTCAAGACATAGATTTAAAACACATGCGCCCCTTTTCTATCTTAGGATACCTCAAAAATTGACACTTTTTGGGCAAGACTTTCCAACCATCTTTGGCCCAGTCCTCCTCAATGAACGTACCTATCTTTCTCAATCTTGCTTCCACGCGCAGTGTATTTGCTGTGCCAATGGATCTGTGCCCTTGTCGCCCCCAGACGGCGATGGCAAGGGCAGATTAGAGGCGGTTTGATAAACATTTCCTTTTTTGGAGGTGACATCAGATTTTGCCGCCACTGGAATCCGGTGGTTACCTCGGCTAAGCTAAGCGGGGGTCACCAGCAAGGTAACCAGAGCTACCAGAGACCCTAAGAGCCTGTTCGGATACCGAAATTACTCATTGCAACTGTTCCAGAAAATCTTGAGGCTTTTCAAAATAAAAATTGCAATCCTGCCGGGTCGGCTACCGCGGCAAGTCATATAAATCACCCCAAATGAAGGAAACAGTGATTATGACACCGCAAACCAAAGAACAGCTTTCTCTATGTCCAATATATGTATGTTTCCTGTTGCAGTGACTGGGTCTGGTGTGCATATCAAAAAAGGACTGTTTGTCGGCATGAGGCTGCCGGCCAATGCCGTTGCCGGCTACGCACGGCATCACGGCCTGAAATTCGAATCGGTCGAAGTACTTACTTGAATCCTTCGAGTTCCGAATGGGGTCGTGGACAGAAGGCATTCCAGAGCCAGTTCGTGCATTGAGGTCGCCCATCAGAACGATACGAAAGCCGCCCGAGTAGGCCGTAGCGATGGCGGCCGCGAGTGCGAGGCAGGGATCGCGTTCGAGATCACAAGTCCAGTCTGAGGATTCGGGTAGAAGGTAGGCATTGAAAAGAACAATATCACCGATTTGCGTTGTCATAAAATCGGGGCCAGACAAGTCACTGCGAATTTTTGAAGATGGTATTCGTTCACTGTTGAATACATTAGCAACTCCACCCCACGATTTCGAGAAATTACCTACTCGGGCGGCTTTCGTATCGTTCTGATGGGCGACCTCAATGCACGAACTGGCTCTGGAATGCCGTCTGTCCACGACCCCATTCGGAACTCGAAGGATTCAACTACTTCGACCCGTGGCCGTTACTTATTCAAACTCTGCGCCGATTATGATCTAGTATTCGTCAGCGGAGCGGTATGCTTTGGTCCTCGAACCGGTGAATACACTTCATTCCAAGGCAACCACCGCACTGTGATCGACTACGCGATATGCTCAAGATCTTTGCTACCCGATATCATGTCTTATGATGTGGAACCACTGGTCTCTGGCTTTGATCACGCTGCTATAATGCTGGAAATGAAGGTTGATGAAAATTTGTTTCACGCTTCAACTGCTCGCGCACGCAAACGCAAACGAGAAGAGGTTGAATTGCCTTCAAACTCCGAACTCGATCGTCTGCTTATTAATACACTCGAGGCCGGTAAAGACGAGGAGGGAAAACTCCTTTCTCTGTACGGTCCAGTTCTCTTCACGACGGCGCCGATCACAGTGGCCATCTTCAGTGCGGCTCGGAATCAGAACAAGCACACTGCGAGCGCAGGGGCTGCGGCTTTCTTTGGCATCAACTCTCCTCTGAATCGCAACATCCGTGTATGGGGGAAACAAGATAATGCAAGAGCTGATCTCGTTGCTTTATTACTTGCTGTGCAGAACGCCCCGAAGACAAAGACACTCAAAATCCTGACTCGATCAGAATATGCGATCCGTTCAATCAAATATTACGCCTTCAAAAACGATGCTTGTGGGTGGCGATGTGCAAACGGCGATGTCTTGAAGCTAGTAATCCAATGGATTCGGGCTCGAACGGCGCCTATCGAGTTTATTCACATCAAAAAGGATGCCAAACTTACCGAATTCCTTCTCGCCGCGAAACAACTGGCAGTTCATGGTTCTGAACTTCCCCGCTCCAATGTCCCGAACAATCTCGAGCCAACCATTCTTGCCGCATACTGTGTCCCATCGCTCGATGTCGAAAAAATCACCACAACACTACCAAATGACAGCGGCCCTGCCGAAGTATTGACGCCCGCAAAAAGGCCTGAATACCCGGCTCCCCATCGAAGTCGACAACGGCTGTTTCAACGACGCGACCAGATCCATCACAAACTTCTCGACGCGCCGACCGCGGGTGTCTTTTGGAAAGAAATCAAAAAACTCTCCGATCCTGCTCCAATCCAACCTTGCGTCTCCGCAGAGAGCTTGAGAGGTGTATTCAAGACTCGGCTCAACCCACCTTTGACGCTTCCGGCTGCTTTCGATGCGACCCAGCACAGGATGAATCGTATGCTTGCTGACCTCATCCCGCCATCAACGACGGATACGTCCGAAGAAGGCTTCTTCTCGCGAGAATGCTCGGAAGAAGATATGGAGTGGGCGAAGGATCAAATTCGAAAGCACGGCCTCCACAGTGCTTCGGGCGAAGATGCAACTGTATACGCTGAAATTCTCGAGATACCCAATGATGCACTGGTGTATTTATGCAACGAATGCGTTCGCCGAAAAGATGCCCCGTCAATCTGGCTTCGTACGGTCATCATTGGACTTCTCAAGAAAGGAAAAATCAAAACAAATCCTGACAGCTACAGAATCATCGCGCTAGAAAGCTGTCTACTCAAACTTCTGACTCTGCTTATCCACAAACGAATCACGGACTGGGCTAACACACGAGGACTCATCCCTGACTACTAGAACGGCTTCCGAGAAGGGTACAGAACGAATAATAACCCCTTCATCTTACGTTGTGTCAAGGAATGGGCAAGATCTAAAGGATTGACTCTATATGTCGCTACCGTTGATGCAACGAATGCCTTCCCCTCTACCGATCATCCGACTCTCTGGTTAAAACTGATACGCATGGGAATGGGCGGCGCAATATTTGACTGGCTGCGCATGTTATACGAAAGAATGGAGTATTATGTGAGGTATGGTGATCAGAATTCAGAGGAATTCAAAGCTTTCATTGGACTTCTAACGGGAGATCCTGCTTCACCAGTCCTGTGGAACTTATTCATGGCTGATCTCACTATGTTCCCCGATGTCGACGACCCCATCCTCTCGAATATACGGATCGCAATACTTGCTCAAGCCGACGACATTCTTCTGATGTCTACCTCAGCAGCCGGATTGCAGCGCAGACTCAACGCGCTCGCGGAATGGTGCTCCAAAAACTTCATCGTGGTCAATATGCTCAAGACCGTAATTCTCATTTTTGGACCCGCACCGATTGATGCCTCATTCCGAATTGGCTCAACTCAGCTCTCGATAAAAAACCAAGAGAAATATGTGGGGGTGCATTTGAATACCCAATCCCGCAACATGTTTGAAGATCATTACAAGGCAAAAGCAAGTACGGCAAGGTACTGCGCGCATAGAATAATGGGAATTGAAGATTCGGCTGGCCGCTTGAACCCAAAGCAGTTCAAAACTCTGTACATGGCTCGCGTTGACTGCCACCTGATACATGGGTGCGAGTTAATGCCTGATTCCGAGGACGTACATGTTAAACAGCTCTGCGATGTTCAAGTTGATTTTCTGCGTCAAGCATTGAACCTTCATTCTCGATCTATACTCGTATGCCTTTTCACCGAAACCGGAATTATGCCGCTCAGAATTCGTCGTTTTCTCTTGCTGCTTGGCTACCTGCAATATATCCTCACTCTATCAGTACTCCATCTTGCCCACGCGTGTTTGATTAGCTCCATCGAACTCCACAAAAAAGGGAAAAGATCTTGGGTCGGAGATGTGTTGAAAGCAGCGGCCAAATTGCCATTTGCAGGTCCTGTTCTCGACTTTGACAATGCAACCGTTGACTCTGTCAAGGTTTATCGTCAACAAGTCGAATCATGCGCAACTCAATGGCTTCAGCAACAGGTTGACGCCATGGACAGACTCTATTTACTGCATGGACGCAGAGAACCACTCAAGGACAAGCCTGCCGCCCAAATTACTTTATTGATGAGACATTATCTTTCTATGGTTACAACGCAAAGTCACCGTGAATCGCTGACTTCAATTATGTTGTCAACCCATCGTCTCGCTTTAGAGAAATTGAGGTACGCTGATCATGCACATCCGCCGGTTCCCCGAAACGAGCGTTACTGTCGTTTCTGTGATTCAGTTGAGAGCCCAGAACACGCACTGCTGGAATGTGTAGCCTCGCCCGAGGTTGTCGCACTACGCAATGTGTTTATCCCCAAGCTCCTTTCTGCCGTCCCGAAACTTCAGCCAAAAATGGCCCGCCTTTCAAGTATTGAATTCCTAAAGGCTATTATCTATGAACGCTCAACGATCATTCTGGTTGGAAAATTTGTGTATGAAGTCCTCGAGGCTTTCTACGCGGTACCACTGCGACGCCCTTCAAGAGTTCTGTCTGTCGGTTTCTGAGCACTGATTTCAGGTTTCATTTATTATTGCCTTTGTTCGTCAAGTTGGTTCTACCGCTGGGGACGGGGAAGCTCGTGGGGTCGGCGTCATGGGGCTGATGAGGCGGAGAAAGGTCCGGGGGCGATGGTGTAATTTGTGTACTTGCTTTGTACACCGGGATAACCCTCGGAAACCGGCGTTCGTGATTCGGACCGTGCCGTGTAATACTACCTACCTACCTACCTACCTACTACAGTAACCAGTAGCTGTTTTCCTTATATGGTGGCCGTGGAAATCCATCGTCTCCTCGGCACTTCTCCAGCGTGACAGCCCATTTGGGATGGGTTACCTCCTGTGTTGTCGATTGTGTCCGCAACATCCCATATGCATGTTTATAAATATTATTGAGCATTATGACTTTTGACACGAGCTGAAGAAAAAATGCCTCAGAAATCGCGCTCCAGCGATCAAAAGCAGGTATTCTGGGTGGTTTGACGCCCAGTGTCACAAGGAGTCACAGTTTCATCGACCTCACCTAACATTTCCACGGGTACCGTATAAGGAAAACAGCCACTGGTTACTGTAACGGTTACTGGTATCCGAACAGGCTCTAAGTATACTCTATGTACATGCAATGTATATGGGAGGTGGGTGGGAGAACTAAAAACGAGAGCACGGGCGAAGGAACGCGCATGGTGGTGGTGGTAGAAGAAAAAGACGCGATGAGTCAGAGTGATGACTCCCACGTGCATTCCTCCGAGTGTATCACTCACTAGGTATTTTGACGCAAGGGAGCCAAAGCGACGATAAACTTCCGGATTTGGGTAGGCACGTTACATCACTTCGTGACTTGGTGTCACAAGACTCTGGATAATGCTTATCGTCCGTCGTTCGTCCTTTCGAAGGCCAAGTCCTCAAAAACAAGAATTTTCTGTATGTGTTAGGGCTATATAGCCAATAGAGAGACACTCACCGCAATCAAAATATACCAGCAGTAGAGACTTTGCGCAGAGCCACCGGTAGCCACCCAGTGGCTCTCACGGCATGCGCTGTGCAGCGGCTACAGCATATGGTGGCTCGTTTGGTGGCTCGTCGCCCGCGTTGCAGGTGGGGCTTCAAGTATTTACATGGTACCTCTGTGACTATACCTCAATGTAGTGAGGTGTCGTGGTTAGGTTACCAGTTTCCCGCTTTATTTGGTGCGTTTTTGGCCGGTTCTTGCAAAACCGACGGTTGGTGTGGAACCTTGGTGTGCTTCCTGGGGGTTTGGGAGCCTAGCGCTTCGAGGTCATCCAGGGGGATGAAAAAATGCCGAAGAAAATGAATTTCAAGTTGTTCTTCCAGCCACCGAATGAGCCACCATAGCGCGTAGCCGCTCCACAGCGCATGCCGTGAGAGCCACCGGGTGGCTCCCGGTGGCTCTGCGCAAAGTCTCTAGTAGTGATGTTGATAGTGAGCTAAACACTGGAATTTGTATGGTGCTCCGAGGATAGCCAGTCCAGATTGCTTCAGTATATTTCAGGAGCACCCCATAAAGCACAGCAACCCTATGTATAAGGTCAAGTCGAACATAGAGAAAAAGGTGTATTTCGGAAGTTGCCGCAGACGGCTGTCAGATCGGCAGCGCGGCATGCTAGCAATGGTGGGAAAGTACTACTCATAGGAGGGGAGGGGGGGTCTGGCCGAGGCCTTAAAAAATAAGTCGACCCGATAAGTATCCGCTTTTCGAATCCCGATTCCCCCTTGCTTATAGCCATTTATAGCGGTTATAGCTGGTCATAAGTAGGCGCCCTGCGAGGCCCTGTATCGGGCGCTCACCTCTATCCTATACCCATTCACGCAGCAAGATAAATAACACAAAATATATTTCCGGACTACCTAATACATACAGTCTTGTAGATTGGGTGTGATCGGCCAGACCGGAACCACTCGTTGCCTGGAAAAGTGCCGATAATGTCTTTGCAACTGCTGCCCCGAGTGATCCGAAGAGAATTGACATTGGGAAATTTTGAAAAGAATGCCCTCAAAAACCCAATTTCCGGGAAAACCCTTTGACGGAGCTTCCCGGGGCGAACCAAAATTTTGAGTGGTCCGCAACTTTGGACATTTGCGGGCCAACAGCTCAATAGAATTAATATTAGATGATTTCGAACAGAGATCCGTGGATTGGTGCACTGTCCGGGATAAAATAATTACATAATTCTTTCGTCAGTTTTTGTGTGTGTACAACTGTAGCTACACCTAAACAGGCGTTGGCAACATGGATCTGAGCAGCGCTACAGGTCTGGTCGCCATTCCCATTTACCTGCCCTTCCCACCGTGGAACGTCTCTGAATGCTCACAAAGCACGATTTCCGAGTCAGACAGCTTCGAATAGACTTCTGCATATGAATACATCTTTTAGCCCGAAGTTCGAAGTCAGACTTCGTTGAGGAAGCCGCACCTTCCAAGATGCGTCCAACCCTCTGCACCATGTGAACCTCTTGGTGAACTCAGCAATGATTTCTTGAATGCTTAGGGGCTCGTCCAACAGGGCAAGCTTCAAGAGGAATGGCCATGTCCAGATTGTCGGTTTCCTGAGGGCAGGGACCTCAGGATCTACCAATGCTCTGGGTCTTGTAAGCGATGCCATTAAGATAAGCATATAATCTTTTGCATACGATAGTCCACGCGCCAATGAGGCGCAAAGTTTGATGTTGTTCGTGAAATCCAACTGCAAATTACTGCATTTCGAATGCATTTTCTTCCTCCAAACTGCAACAGCGAGCGGTGAAGCATTGGAATGAGAAACCGGCGCTGCGTCTTCGCTAATGGTGGGGGTTCCGCAGCTTTGCATAGATTCCGACCATAATCTGAAGCACCAGTCTTCTGAGCTAGATAATCAGCGCAAGGCATCGCAGATTGGGATGACGTATTTACCCGGTACCTGCGCATCACCTCCCAAAGACCAAGGGCTTGAGTTTGAAGCTGCCCACGCAGACTCAGGGTCTGTTACTGTATGGGGCACGTAGGGAATCATAGGGCCCCAAGGGGAGTTATTATTCTGTAACAGCCAAGGGTTTTCTGTCCAAGCTTTCGAACGAATGAATACGTTGTAGCTTATGCCGTTAAAAATAACGAGAGTCCCTACGGCAGAATTCATAGCTGCGGACGTCTGGGCGGTAAACTCCAGAGTTAGCTACTGCCGGTACGAGTGCAGGCGACCAAGTAGCCTCTATGAAATCGGTGGTGGTAGTATTCATGGGGGCAGGAAAAGGATATCGGCGCAGCCTCGATCTGTGTATTCCTTTTATGAAGCGCGGATTGACAATTTGTTGACACATGAGCAATGGAGCCAACAATGGAAGCCTGGTAAAACATACAAATCCGATCTGGCTCTCCATGTCAACAATGGGCCCGAAAATGGAAGCTCCGAACAATGGAAGACAGTGGCGGAGTTTTCGCCGGCGGCCAAATTTTTCACTGTGGGTCATGAAATTCATGATGTTTCTCGTCATGACTTTTCTGACGATTTGTCCGGAAATTCATGATGATTTACCGGAAATTCATAACAAAACATCATGACTCGGAGTCGTGATTTTCATGATGACGAGCTATGGGACCCGTGGCTTGAAAAATCGGTCATTTCGAGGGCTTTATTTCACCGGGAACAGCCTCAAGTTGCCGAGGGTTCTACTGGCCGAGGCCATCGGCTTTAATCGGTCTGGCGACCGATTTGCCATCACCCTTGGAATGGCGGGGTTGCCGCTTGACGGCCTGTTCTCAGCCAACCCCACGTGACTAAGGTACCTAGGGGCCACACAAATGAAAAATCGGTCATTCCGAGGCTTTTCTGGGTGCCGAAAACGCGTTTTCCCGGCCGAGGGATTCCCCCTTGGGGAAGGGTAAAACAATGACCCACCGTGGGAACCTGGACCGTTTTGCCATCACCCTCGGAATGGAGAAGTTCCCCACTTTCCGCACTAGCGGCTCTCATCGGCATGAGTCGTCGCATGTGATTCAGTCTCGCTGGACCTCACATCCAGGCAGATAGCCACCTCATCCGACACTTTGATATATGTCTTTTGGTTCCTTTTGCGTACGTGTTTCTCGTCTGTATGCGGTGCCAAGCTTGAGTCTTTACCATACTATGAAGGCCGCCATTGGACAAAAAACATTCGACTTTGTACCTAACCTATTTTGCATATGAATCACTACAAATCCTTGATATTCCTTGTAACTCTGTGCAAATCCTTCCGAAACCTTGGCATTCTGAGCGATTCCTTCAAATTCCTGAAGCCTGTCCCGATAAATCCTAAGGAATGACAAGGATAGCCACAGAATTCCTGAGGAATCGATCCTTCGGAATCGTGGGTGGCTAAAGCTACAGGCCTCATTCTCCTCCTTCACTTTCTATTCATTGGCGCCCCTCTTCCAGTTTCCCCTTTCCTTTTTCACACTTTATTTAACGGACGCGTGAGTGCGTCGAAGTTCGACATCGACTTTCTTTCCCGCTTCATGTCACCGGACTCGATTTTGTTCATTAAACGCATTAGAGAGTTTGTGCGAGCGACCCAGGTCGCTTTTCGATCGCTCAGATCTCCGCAACAACACATTCCAGGTGGAGTATATACTAGAAACGAAAACGAAAACGACTATATATAGAATAGCCGATAGATGGCCGGTGGAACCCGTCGGCAGCAGGTTCAGAAACGAAAATGAAGCAGTCGGCACGGAACAAGTCAAGGTCGGCTCTATGACGCCAAGGGTCACGGTCACGTACATGCTTGATCGATCGAGTTATGTTGGTCCCGTTCCGATGCTCGGCTACTACTTAAAAGTAACCGAAATTGCCGTTTTTTCTTGGTTTTTTTCCCGTGCTCGTGCAACTTAGCTACTGCCGGCAGCCAACACAAATTAAGAGATAAATATAAAATAATAATATTTGTTTACTTTATGTAGTCCATTCTTGTTTCCTATTTACCTTTAGTGTTCGTCTATATCACGTTTGCCACGAATCTCATACTTGGGTATCGTAAAAATTTCTATTTTATGATTTTGAAGCGGAGTGATCCTATACTTGAAAAGAGGGCCAGGCCATCAGTCGCGTGACTTTTGACAGAAAATCACGGGGTTTTGTCAACTAGTGTTGCCGGGAGCTGAGTTGGAGCTGAACTCGAGTTGATTGCCCATCAGCTCGCTGTCAGCTCGAGTTGAGCGGAGCTGGCTCGGAGCTGATACCAGATATGGGAATCTAGTGTCCCAGGGTTCATCTTTCCACCCGAAGCGCAAAATTATAGGGGAGAATGGACCAAATTTTCATGTGGAAGGTTTTCTGAGCTCTCTTCAAGCTCAAACTGCCTTTTTTACGTCGAAAACGGCCAAGAAACGGCCAATACAGAAACTGGGGAGGGAGTGTGATGTCACTCAGTCACACCACCGGAAATGTCACGTCGTCCGCTTTGGGTGACGAGGGTGGAGTCGAGGCGAGCTGGCATCACCTCGAGGTGCCGCTTTTGGGAAGGGGTCGAGTTGGAGTTGAACTCAGCTCGGAGCTAGCTCCAGCTTCCGGCAACACTAAACGCAACCGGCTGTCGAGATGTTGAAACTCACACGCGGTCCCCGGCGCCGCGCGCCGGCGAGTGCAGCGAGCGGCAGTGCGGCGCCGCGGGCAAGGAATCCAGCAAAAAAAATCCAGGCGGGGTGCTTAAGCTTGTCTTCAATTAATTTAGAGTGCTAAAACACGCCGTGTGCGTGACCTGGTACAGCCACTCGGACGCGTTCGGCAAGCGGCCGATGACACAATAGACCACGTACATTGATATACTGTGACTGTGACATCAATCCATTCCTTTCGGCTTGTTTGCCGTGTTGAAACCGGTCATTAGGGGCGCTCAATTCTTGGCTCGTCAGCTCATCTCGTCCATAAATTATTTAATTCTGTGATGATCCATCAAAATTTGATCGAGCGATCATTCTCTCCCTCCGTCGTCCCAGCACGCATGCATGACACGCACGACCAAGGCGGAAGTCCAGTCCGACATTGTCCATGTCGCCGAAACTCTTATGCTTATGTCCACCCTTCTCGATGACTCCGATGAGTCCGATCTCCTTGGATCCGATGACGAAGATCAGGACTTTTGGGACGACGACATGTCCGATGTGTTGGAGCTTTCAGCGTTGGACTGGGCAGAGCTGGCTCGCTATATGTCGGGGGATGGCTCGCGGGGTACTTACGACAAGATCCCAAAGTCAAAGGACTTCTTTGCGGTGTGTTTGAGTGCGCCCGATCGCGAATTTCGGCATATGTTTCGGTATGTCGGGCTAGTTCTCTCAGCAACCACCCTTCTCTTCTGAACCTTTGGCTAGAGTAGGCAGGGACTGCTTTGACTACCTCGTTCAGCTAATCGCCTCTAATCGAGTCTTCCAATCAACTGGGAGGCGTCCACAACGTCATGTCAAGTTTCAGTTGGGATGTTTCCTGATTCGCTATGGCTCTGTAGGATCAGACACCCTTGGTACTGCACAGAAACTGTCCATAGGATTTGGGACAGTGTTTATCTACTGTAAGCGAGTCACCCGCGCCATACGCGAGCTGCGCCCACAATTTCTCGGATGGCCGACACCTGATCGCAAAATTGTCATAAAACAACACATCCAGGACAAGTCCGGCTTCTCGAAGTGTCTGGGCTGCGGAGATGGGTCTCTGGTTCGCTTTGGTGAAGCTCCGATGGAGGATGGTCATCTTTTCATGTCGCGCAAAAAGTTCTTTGGTGTATGTTTTCTGTACTGTCGAAAGAACCAGTACTGACTAATCCAGACCAACGTCCAAGCTACTTGCGACCACAAGAAGAGATTTACGTCCTTCGAATTGGGATGGCCCGGTGCCGTGACAGACGTAAAGATTTGGACCAACTCCGATGTTTGGAAGCGCCGCCACCATTACTTTGAGGACGGAGAATACATCTTTGTGGATAAGGGTAAGCATATCACATTTTCTATACTCCATTGTATTACAGCCTCATTTTCCTAGGCTATCCCTCTTCACCGTATGTCATGCGACCATTCGATGAGCCGGAAGTTGCAGCTGCATCGGCAGAAGACAAACTACGTATGCGTGCTTTCAATCTACGCCTTTCTTCCGTACGGATTGTAATAGAACATGCCTTTGGGCTTCTCAAAGGCCGTTTCCCATCCCTGCGAGGGATGGGAGCGCATCGCTCCGTTCAAGATATCTATCGAGTCATCGAAGCGCTCATGATTCTGCACAATATTGCCATTGACGCTAATGACAAACCTGACGAGTGTTGGCGTATAGACGAAGATCCGGATGATCAAGAAGACGAGAACGACGGAAATTCCGAGTTCGCTCAAGAGGTCGAGGGTGCAGCAGATGTTCCGGGGCATGAGACAGCGGACTGGCTCAAGGAGCAGGGGCGTTTGAAACGTCTAAGAATGTTAAACTGTTTGTTTTGAGAAGATTTACAGTATAAGATTGTACGTTTGACTACGAGTGAACCAGATATGTACAAATTATAACGAAGATATGCAGTAGTATATGTACGATGATAAGTGAATTATTGTTGAAACATAGAGAGCAAAAAAGCATTGGCAGCGTCTCTCACCTCTGCGCGCCATGTCGACCTTCCCCTTGTTGGTATCAATTTCCATTCGCTTCTTCTCCAGGTCGAGCTTCTCTTTATCCAATTCAAGTTTCGCCTCCAGCGCACAACTCTTCTTCTCCTCGGCGGCCATCTTTACTTTCACAAGCTCCGACATGTTTCCTAGCGAGTTGTTCACCTGTGTACGAAACTTTGACGCGGGCGTGAACTTGGTCTCGGATACGACAGTGGCAGGATTCTTCACAGCCGGTGTCTTGGGAACGCCACCGGCCTTGCGTTCTTCCGCCAAGAGAACGGGATCAACATTATCGTTTGACCCGGGGTCCTCGTCATCGTCCACGTCGGAAAGCGGGGCGGCTGAGCTGCGAATGACAGGACGCGCAACCTTCGCATTGGCGCCAAATCTGATTGAAGCTGTCAGTAAACCTGCCACGGACCTGACGCCACTTTACCGCTGAGTGAAAAGGTCGCGCCATCCTTTCTTCTCCCATAGCTCCACCACAGAGGGCGTCAGAGTGCCGACCACTAGACCAGCGTTCCGTGCAGCATCTAATTTCTTCCCCAAAATGGCTGCGGGATCGTCTAAGTCGGGATCTCCCCCACCGTTGCCAGTAAAAGATTCAAATGCAACAATATATCCAAACGTTGTGAGCGCACGCTGCCACATGCCGCCTACAGACTTATCGCTACGCTTCCCTGAAAAAAGCTCTACAGAGGCCTGCCATCGCCGGTGAATATAGAGCGGACAACAAAGAGAAAACATACCTTTCTATAAACATGTGCCGGATTTTTCTTATGTTGAGTGAAGCGGTGCTCCGCCTGGGGGTCAGGACCAAGAAGCCAGTCGAAGAACAAGGTTTTCTCGCCAGCAGACCAGCGTTTGCGGCCAGACTCTTCCTCGTTGTCACTGCTATCGCTGTCGTCGTCAGAGATGTCGATCGGGGTCGGCGTTGTTCGTGTGAGGGGCTGCGGATTGTCGACAATGATCGGGTCACTGACGGGCTCATTTTCCTTCGTGTTGTTGGCCCGGCGTGCGCGTTTCTTTACATCTGCCTTGGCTTTGGCAGCTTTGGCAGCAGCGGCCTTTCCACCCTTAAAATTGCCTGGTTTCGCGCCGTCTTTGCGCGGCCGACCAACCGGACGCTTCTGGGGAGGTGAAGGGGGAACCGTGGGTTGAGTAGGCTGAAGTGGAGCAGCGGAGAGTGAATTAGGTGCGGGTGAAGGCGGGGGACATTCTGGGTGCTGATAAGTAGGACCTGAGACATATGTTGGACCACCCATTGGCGGAGGTGGCGGATACGGCGAATAGTACACCGGAGGTGGCATGTAGCCTGCATAGCCGTACTGCTGAAGGACAGAACGCGTCAATGAATCTCATGGGTACCAAAAAGCCAAGCCAACGCACTGGAGGCCCGGGTTCCATTCTGAGTTTATACTGTGTCGTCGCGCATGTAGAGTGGTGCTTGCTGCATGTACAGTGCTAGTGACCAGTAGTAGGAGGTACTAGAGTGGTCGTGAATATCTGGAGCTGAGCGTTGACGTCAATATGGAGCGCAATGCGTGGCAGCGGTAAGATCAATTTTGATGGATCATCACAGAATTAAATAATTTATGGACGAGATGAGCTGACGAGCCAAGAATTGAGCGCCCCTAAAAGGTTGGGAGCAGATATACTATTGGAGCTTCTGCCAAACCAAATTGAGGACAAGTACGCCATTCCCTACCACCTTCCGGTCACGAAAACATGCCGGTGCGCTGAGGTTGTAGGGTCGAAAATGAGTGGTCGGGGTGGGGCGGATTGTGGGCTGGGGGAAGGCAATTAGATAAGGATGAGCCGAGTTCCTGTGCAGCCTTGTTCTTCCAGTGTTTTTTCTAGGTCCGCCGTGCATACTGTAGTGGAGAGCAATAGAGGTTGTTTGACGCGTTGGATGCGACAGTTGATATTGATTGATCGGAAATTGATGGATCAAGTCGGATCACTCGAGTATGCCTTTTGCGGACATACTCCTCCACGGACATGATTAATGAGCCAAAAACCAAGGGTGGGGAACTTCTCCATTCCGAGGGGTGATGGTAAAACGGTCCAGCTTCCCACGGGTGGGTCATTGTTTAACCCTTCCCCAAGGGGAAATACCTCGGCCGGGAAAACGCGTTTTCGGCACCCAGAAAAGCCTCGGAAATAATAAATTCGGAGTCGGAATGACCGATTTTTCGAGGTCAGGCGCCATCAAGTTCAGACTCTATAATAGATTCATCGACTATTATAAATCTTGTAGAGTCTGACTTGGTGAGACTATGGGATACCAGCCTCCGCATATCGTTCCCCACTCTCCGCATCGAGAAAGTTCTTGACGTCGCCACACTAATAGCAATAGGATTCCTATTGTGCACCCGAACAGGCTCTAAAGTTTAGTCACGCTATTCTCCCAACACTGGAGTGCATGCCGTAACGCCATCAGCCCGTGATCTCCGCTGTCAGGGCAGTTCCGGGGAACGCCGAAGCGGCCAAAGCGACGTATGTCTCGATTTTACTGTAGCTGCGGCCAATGCCACACAATCATAGGAAGCCAATTGCTTCTTATGTATCTATAGAATGAGTCTGCATACTCTGAATTCATTCATTTAACAGCCCCCCCGAGACTACAATGCTATGAATACCTCGAGGTAATATACTAGTAGTAGTAAGGTCCGACATGCAATATACAGTAAATGTAGCGGCGTCAAGATTGAACAGAGCTAAGTATATATCAAATCTAACTCTGATAGCCCATAGTGTTCTTAGTATATCTTGCAGAGCCCTTATTTCCTGGTTTAGCCCAAGTTAGTACCAGTTGTCGGGCCAGCAAAATGATGAACATCACCGACCATATGAGACACATCTCCTCCAATATTGTTGTTTTTCATCAATCTGAGCCATAACCGAGATTGTGCCGGAGGCGCTGTCGACTTTAACTCTTAAATTTTCAGGAGACAGAGGTCAGAGAAGCTACAGTCCGGAATGTATGACGTTTGTGATAGGGTACGAGGTTAGTTGTGGCAAGAGGTGGTGGGAGGCGGCCGCGGTGGGTTGGGGGAAGTGGGAGAAGGTGGGAGAAAGGAAGAAAGAGAGACGAGTCACATTGTCACACTTGGCAACCAACATGATCGTCATCGCTTGATGGCCATCATTCAATCAACAACGCGCACACGATGCCACACGTGCGCGTGGACTTAACGATTTTCCTCGATTCTCAGACTCTGCAGCTGCCCCGCATGTGGTTGCCGTGCCCTGTAGACTCCTCTGACTTCCTTACAATTGGGAGGAGCCGGCTCAAGCTATCAACTGTACTGTTTGAGGTCCAATGCATCGAATGAATACCGTATAATTTCGTTCAATTCGACAGGGGGTGTGACGCGTGACCCTGGGGAACCGATTCGACAAGTCGACAAACCAAAAATTTTGCGTGACCAGGCGCAAATTTTCGGAAGAAAAAATTTTCAAACCGCGAAATCTGCTCTTTTTTGCACAATTTGGGTGCTTTTTTGCTCACCGTGACGCCGAAGGTGTTCGACAACGGCCGTTGTGACGCGGGACCAAAATGCAAAATTCGGATCGACACTGGGGTGCGTGACGCGAGACATCCGATTTGATTGAAATTATACGGTATAAGTAGTTTGTAAATATGGGGTCAATGTTAACAGAGTGCATGTAGCCTCTGTCGAAACGGTCCTAGTCATGGAGCGTACATCGTCATCCGTCGTACTGCGATCAGCTATATTGAACTACAGAGTGCAACAGTTCCGAACACTTGGCTACAGCGGCTACATATTTTCGCGCTTCGCTACGTAGATTTTGCTTTTTCCTGATGAGGACGAACCGGCGAGGAAGAGAGCTGAATGGGATTGTTCATACTCCCGGTACCTCCAGAACTGGAGCCTTCTGTGACAGTAGAGGTGGACGCAGTGGTCCTCTTGCGCTTTACGCCTCGCAGTGCTGCTGCTGCATCCGCACTAGTCGCGGGCTCAACTGCATCACCATTGGAGATTGACAGATTTTCGATTGGGTCAACGACCAAGCCATGCTTGGGTTTGAGGAGAGGGTGGTGGTAGAAGGGAATGGTGCGCCGGCGAACGACTTCGCGAAAGAAAGCTGCGTTGGGGGGGTGAACTGCCTGAACTATTTACAGAGAAGCAACGCATTGTACTGCTGCTGGCCACAGCTACATGTCCAGCGAGAAATGTTTGTTTGATACTCGCGGTCACCAAGTGGTCGAGATTCAAGCTTCTTCCTTCCTTTCTTGAATTGTTTCTGAAAGGGTGTTAGAGCTTTCCCTCGCCCCTGACGATAATTCGGATTGAAGAGCTGCATCTTCGCTTCGAAAGAAGGTAGGACTTCAGTTGCAATGAGGTAGACAAGCTGATCGAGTCGGGGATGGAGTAAATGATGAAGGATTCCGTGCTTCAGGTTGCGCCAGAAGTTCTCTACCGACATTCAGGAAGTAGAGGATGTTCGCAGAAGTGGCGAATGAAGATGCGCAGAATCTGGGCTCGATGGGCGGCGGGGCAGAATACGTAGGTGGTACCAGATGCGAAGACAGACTCAAGAGTCTCCCCAGCCTCGAAAATCGAAGCCGGGCCGTCGATTCGGTCAATCGAGGACAAATCCTCGTTGTATTCCTCTTCGTCATCGAGAGAGTCCACAAGCTGCTCCAATGCAGTGTCCGAGTCCGAACTGAGGTCGGATACGTCCTCCAGGGATTACTAGATCGGTTGCCGGCGTTTACAGCCGTTTTGGAAACAATATACGGGTTTTGATTGAGTGGTGCTCGTTCATTTGTGCTTACGTTTGTTGACGATTCTGCCATCGGCAAAGCCGGGAGCACCACTTTGTGGGGTGTTGCCGTACCACATCAAGTGCCGCTGGTCTCTTGTTTTGGTCCTTGCTCGCAAGTCATGGCCCTGTCGAACTCTGGGCAAGTAGCAGCTGAGTCTTGATCCTCAGTTCTGTTAACCCCCTGTTTTTTTTCCTGGTGTTCTCTAGGTGGCGGAAGCAAACTCAGACTCGGCCGAAGTGGAGCTGGTGACGGGAAGCAAAACAAAGGTAAGCACAAACGAATGAGCACCACTCGATCAAAACCCGTATATTGTTTCCAAAACGGCTGTATGACAATTTTCGGGCGCGATGGTGCCGAGTTTTCAGCTGACGTCCCCCCGCAATGACTTACCATAAAAGGCATATCTAATCAGCACGTGCTGTAAATACATGTAAATTATGGGAACGGCGCATCAACAAACTACTTTCCGCATCTGAGCGCTCATGGATAACTTCGAAGCCGACACCCCCATGCCCCCAAGCCCCCCAACAGCCACACAAAAATGCTGCAAGATATGGTGTAGAAGAATGGTCTCTATTGGCGAAACAAGCTGCGAGACATGCAAAGAAAATAACAGGAAGGCCCAGCAACGCCGCAGAGCAGCCCAAGGAAACACCAGCGGCACTACATCCCGCAAGCGCAAAGACTTCGATGGAGAAGCCAGCACAAGACCCGCAGCTCGTCCACGCAGAAATTCTGGAAGCGAGGAAGAGGAGACTCCTGTCCGAGGATGTCGCGAGTCGGGAGATGAAGACTCTGATGATGAATGCATGTATGGGAACCCAGATGAGAATCAGGTGAGGACGCTGTGAGAACAGGGCTCACCCCTGTTCTTCTTAACACCTCTTTACTCGGCATTACCAAAAGTGACCGAATGTAGAAATGCCTTGCTTGCGACCAGCTAATACAGTTAGCAGTTGGTTCAACTGGTGGGAGAGAGGGGGGATGATCTTATGCTACTGCACATAACATGCATCGAAGTGATTGGGCTTTCCCTGTGCTGATTTTCTATGTTTGTTTATTTATGTGCCAGATCAACAATTTCTTGCTCTGTTTTAGTACCCTCATTCAAGGATGAGGATAGCCCAGCACACACTGAGTTCTCAGGTACAATGTCATGAGATAGTAGACCTATTTCTGAGGTACTCACCCACCTGAAACTTTGGTGACTGCGTTCCCAAAAAGGCAAACACAGCCAAATTAATGGTATTTTGAAGATTAATTTATTCACCCACTGTGTGATAGCTTACCCCAAGTTTATATGATGAAGGTTGTAGCAAACACGCTGTAAATGAACCCTTGATTGCTCAAAATTTCTTGACCATCGTAATTTCTGGGAAAAACCCCCGAATTCGGTTACTTTTGGTAACTGCGAGTAGGTCCTTCAGGCGTTTGAGGATGCCGAAACCTTCTGTGGTGCTTTAATGAAGACCGGCAAAGCTGTAAACTTCAATGGAACATACCCTATGCTTGTGGATCTACTGGTATCCCCACGCACCCGTGTTCAGATGGTCGCAAAGGAAGTTTGGACACTGACAGGCTATCGATTTACGTGAGTACGATTCCTGAAGTATAGTTGAGCAATACTCACGCAATCATAGTGTCAAAGACCATCGGAAAACCAAGAGCGGACACACGACCCGCTTCTGGTGTAGCCAGGATGAAGCACGAAAGAAAAAATCAAAATCTTCTGTTAACCCCGACATCCGTAATCGGGACACACTCGGCATGAAGAAGTTCCCCTGCAACAGCAAACTGTTGATCAGTTGTAGGGTTAAAAAGGATGATGAGACAGTACTCAACGTTGTCGTTCGGATGAGGCATGCGCGGCCGCATGTCAATTATGTCGATGTATCAATGCCAGCAGCAGCACTTGACATGATTCGCGAGAACGTCGAGTGGCTGACACCTGTGGCGATGGTCAGTAAGGTTCAGGCGGCGTTCCCGAAGGTTACTGCACAGCAGATACATCGGGCGTGGATGGAGATGAGCGCATCATTTTGGCGGCACGACGATGACCAGCTAATAGCATCAGTGCGGAAGTTATTGAGGGAACATCAAGACGGTGTGGATGTCTTTGAGCCAGTGGGGGTTCCGGACGGTGTCGAGATAGTGTGCTGGGGCATGAAAGAAATTGCGACGCGTCTGGACGGAAAGATCATTGAAATCGGCGTCGACGCGACTTGTAAGTGGTGATGGATCTAAAAGGGAAATATACTGAATGCCGACCGTAGATGATACCAACTCGAAGCACCTTGAATTATACAGCTTGATGGGAGAGCACGAGGGAGCCGGCTTCCCATTGTCGTACCTTCTGTTGTCGACGGCATCATCAATAGAGCAGGGGAAGCGGACCATGGCACTTACCTCTTGGGCGAAATGTGTGCGGGACAAATACGGGGTCAGGCCAACGTTTTCGCATGTCGACAAGGACATGGCAGAGATCAGCACATTGAAGAAGGTCTAGGATATGAAGATCAGCCTCTGTTGGTGGCACCTCCGTCGCGCTATACGTACTCGGCTCGCAAATGGAAAGCTCAACAGCACGCCATATGACGCAGCCCGGGCCTACGCAGAATTCTCCTTCATCGACATCACATTTGTTCCCCAAACTCAAGCAGACGGGGAAGAATACGAAGGGGGCATACCTGACACCATAACCGTCATACCCGTTGCCCCGCCGGCCCCCACCCCCACACAACCTTGCACCAGGACGATGTCGAATGGCCTTCGCATAACGCTTCCGGCCCGTAATCCCCTCGAAACTGTTGATCGTAATGCATCGGTAGCGCAACCAAGCGCAAATGTCCTAGGCGTACCTTTGTCCGTTGAGAGCTCAACTGCAATTCCCTCGAAGACCGTTATCAGTGCACCAAATGCTGCGGAGACGAGCTTACCTCCCGTGCCTTCTGCTCGCCGCACCTCGACCACGACCGAAACGACTACATGCAAAGAAAATCAGACAGACAGTCGAGGAGCAGAGACGGCGGACACTGCGCTGACTCGTACCCGTCATGGACGTGTCGTGCGGCCTACACAAAACTCTGCCGATGCCGCAGATCCGCAGGTTCTCGCCCAGGCAATGAGGGCACGCGTCAGCGTTAGGGTGGACCCGAAACCATCGCAGACGCGAGAGGCACCTGACGAAAGAACATCAAACAGTCAGGAAGCGACGGAAGAGAGTCGCAGTACGCGGCGTACCTTCTGTCCGTCTGATTACCGCGAACCCATTCTAAAGATGATTGAGAAGCACTATTGTGCACACCCGTTACGCCCTGGATATGCGCATCCAAGCCCTGAGGCCATCAAGCGATGGGCTGTCTCACAGATGTATAAGTTTTGTGTCAAACACGACCTACGGGAGGTCTGGGCGTACCTATGGGAAAACTGGTATCGAAAGTCGCGGTGGGAGCTGTGGGCGCGTTCCGTACATGCTGAAATACCGGTCTTGAAGACGACAATGATCCTGGAAAGCCAGTGAGTACAATAAATTTCATTACAAGACCCTCGACTCACATCAATCTAGTTGGCGGCGCATCAAGAAGGATTTCCTTCACCATTTCCACATGCCGCGCTGCGACCTTCTTGCTTGGATTCTAATCGTCAAGTTAGCGCCAAATTATTACCGAAAGCTCGATCACTTGCTTGCAGACACGGGTCGTTATCGCGAGCTGCCCTCTTGGCGCAAATCCTTCAAGCGGGAGTGGCGAAAACTCGAGAAAGTTCCTATTACCCTCCCAGTCAATCCAGCGTACAAAACCGATAACAAAAAGGGACTCTGTACCTGTCCTTCCCTAGCAGTCTCGCGCTTCCTCATCTGCAAACACGTCGTTCAAGGATATGAACGCGTCCCCCCGGTCTTCTTCCTCGAGGCCAAGCGTCGCCGTACGGCACCATTTTGGGAGCATCCAACGCTAAAAGCTGCCGCAGACGACAATGAGCAAAGTACTGGGGACGATGAGGTTGAAAGCACGCACCAGAGTGATGACGCCGAGGATGGAGATGGGGAGGAAGATGAGGAGGAGGACTTTGTTGACACCATGAGACCGGAGGACGATGAATCGTGGAGTTTCGAGAAGATTTTGGAGGAAGAGATTGAGGTAATCACGGAATTTGCAAAGGGATTGAAATTCCAGGGCCAATTCCGTGATCAGCGTATGTTGCAAGCCGTCCAACGCGAAGGCGCTTCGTTCTTGCGGTTGGCGAGGGCGTGTCTTGGGAAGGAGAAGAGGTTGAGATCGACACGAGGCACGGCGCCTTCTACGTGGGACAGATCAGTTGGCAGTGCGATGTTTTACCGCGCTAGGCCCGCGCCGTCGACGGAATAGTCACTGAACAGCTATGAATTGCTTAACGCGACGCGTTTGTATTCCATTTACACGTAGAATACCTACATACACGAGTCGGGACTCTACAGTAGATATCTTATCTTCTTGGTAAGCAATTTCCTTTTTTGGTATGTCATTGCGGGGGGAGGCCAGAGGCTTTTGAGTTTTCAGCGGTCTGCCCTTGGAACCGAAGCTTGATGGTTAGGAGAAAGCTTTGTGCCACCTGAAGCCGGTCCTAGATCACATTGGAAACATGAGATTAGGGATTTTAAACTCGCGCCGGGAACTTTGTCACAAATGTGACGCTGTCACCAGTTCCCGGCGGTTCCCACGCCCCAACCCTTTGATGGATCGTCTTTCCTGTGTCAGAGAAGGGCCGGGACTGGCCGGGAAGGCCTCGCGGCGAGCGCTGGCACCACGCAGTGGGCCTCCGCGGCGAGCGGGAAGCCCCGCGCAGCGGTCGGGGTCTGGGGTGGAAAACCCCAGCCGTCCGGGCCGGCGCCCGCAACACAACTACCATATGTATTTAGCACAAAAAAAAATCATCCAACTTTGAAAACTCCGCACAATGACTGGAAAGCTTTTGAGCCGTTTCAGGTGAACTAACAGCTAAATTGCCATCGTCGTCAAGCGGCAGCTCCACGCAGTGGTGCGCCGCAAAATTTGACGAAGATGCCAATTTAGCTGGGAGTTCACCTGAAAGGGTGAAAAAGCTGGAGGAAACAAATATAATTACATTGAGGCAAGGTTCCTTTACCCAGAGAGTGCAAAAACAGGTAGCATCAGCTGAAGAAAGAGGCAAAAAGAGCGCGAATGCGCGGGAGCGTGATGTCACATGTGACAATACTTCCCGGCGCGGGTTTAATATCCAGAGATTAGAGCGTTTGTGGAAAGCGGCTGGGTCGCTTGACAGGCATGTGGAGCCGGGTTGCTTCACAGTGGCCAGCCGCTTCAATGAACTACGTCATTCCAGCTGGGCTGCCGCTAGCAAAGTCGCTGTTTAACGAAGATTCAATCCACAATTTTCGGGAATTTTCACACCAGGTACTGGGAAGGGTCTCATCCAATACACTACCCAGTTTCAAGCCCATTGACTTGACTTGACTTGAAGTTCTATTATATGCCGTACCTGACCAGTAGTGAGGCTATGCGGCAGTACAAGAGGGGAGGTTAAGGTTACATGATCACTGGTAGGTTACGGGACGATTATGGTAAACAGAAAGGAAATGGAAAATTGGTATCTTGTAAGGAAAATGGTATGACGAGGAGAGACGTTGAACGTGTGAATGAGGAACTAGTGTATGTAGGAGAGTGAGGTACTATAATGGGGTTGCGTGAATCAGAAACGAAGACCGCGAAAGGGAGAGAGAGATTATTTAATGAGCGTGTTGTTGAATGAACGGAAGGGGATGAATTGAAGACTTATCCAACGACTCATGCAGATCCTTCATTCGCCCCGCGAGCGTCACCAGCAACTCCTTGCGCTTAGGACACGAATGCGAATCAGCGCGATGCTTGCCGCCGCAAGGCATGCGACGGGCCCTGAACACGGCGTCGTTGGTGAGTGGTCGCCAACAGGCTTGGCACATACAGCACAGGACGGTGTCTTGACGTTGCATCGGGCCTTCGTATGACCGTACTTGTAACAGCCCCAGCACTGAGAGATCCTTAGATGGGGGAATCCACGAGCGACAGTGGGACTTGTTGAGCAAAGCACGATGCGGCCACGAGAAAGGGCGAGGTCAACTTTATCACGGGACTGGAGGAGAAAATAGACCGAGCCAGCGAGCTTCGGCTTGCGTCCACTAGCAGAGATGGCAGCAGCCTGCGCTTCAGACGGCGGACGGTTGACCCAAGTCGGCAGACCCGTGACGGGACCCAGGTCCGGGTTGCGCAATTCAAACTCGCGCTTGAGCTCCCGCATGTCTGTAACGTCGCGAAACAGGAGTGCAGCGCAACGGGGGCGATCCGACTGCCAGGGAAGATAGTCGGGCCCCAGCGGGACCACTCCTTATCGAGGACTTGGGTGTCGGCCGCCGATGCAGGAACGAGGAAGATGCTGCTGTCATTCTGCTTCGTCGCATAGAGTACAGAGGGGAGGGAGAGGGAAACAAGGTGTTTGTTGACAGTGGAATTTTTCTTTTTGGAGAGAAACCGAGCGACCTCGCTCCACATGCCTGTCAAGCGGCCCAGCCGCTCCGCAAAGGCTCTATTGTGGAAATTAGAAAAGGAATTCAACATGCCGGAGTTTGTAGCTCAGGATCCAATCGACCGAGCGGAATAAAAATACGGTCAATCCCAAGTCAATCCAGTCGAACTCGCCAAAAGCCTCATCAACATTATAGAAGGCGGGGTGACGAGCAAGGACACACAATCGACCCTTTACAATTCGGATCGAGTGCCAGAAACAAACTTGATGTTTACAGCCGTTTTGGAAACAATATATACGGGTTTTGATCGAGTGGTGCTCATTCGTTTGTGCTTACCTTTGTTCTGCTTCCCGTCACCAGCTCCACTCCAGCCGAATCTGAGTTTTGCTTCCACCACCCAGAGAACACCAGGAAAAACAGGGAGTTAACAGAACTGAGGATTAAGACTCAGCTGCTACTTGCCCAGAGCTCGACAGGGCCATGACTTGCGAGCAAGGGCCAAAACAAGAGACCAGCGGCACTTGATGTGGTACGGCAACGCCCCACAAAGTGGTGCTCCCGGCTTTGCCGATGACAGAATCGTCAACAAATGTAAGCACAAACAGTGGCGGCAAAATCTGATGTCACCCCCAAAAAACGAAATTCTCATCAATTCAACTCGTTTTCTTTTCTGTGCCCTGTTTTCTGTGGGCGGACCTTTCACAGTGCATTCAAGACATAGATTTAAAACACATGCGCCCCTTTTCTATCTTAGGATACCTCAAAAATTGACACTTTTTGGGCAAGACTTTCCAACCATCTTTGGCCCAGTCCTCCTCAATGAACGTACCTATCTTTCTCAATCTTGCTTCCACGCGCAGTGTATTTGCTGTGCCAATGGATCTGTGCCCTTGTCGCCCCCAGACGGCGATGGCAAGGGCAGATTAGAGGCGGTTTGATAAACATTTCCTTTTTTGGAGGTGACATCAGATTTTGCCGCCACTGGAATCCGGTGGTTACCTCGGCTAAGCTAAGCGGGGGTCACCAGCAAGGTAACCAGAGCTACCAGAGACCCTAAGAGCCTGTTCGGATACCGAAATTACTCATTGCAACTGTTCCAGAAAATCTTGAGGCTTTTCAAAATAAAAATTGCAATCCTGCCGGGTCGGCTACCGCGGCAAGTCATATAAATCACCCCAAATGAAGGAAACAGTGATTATGACACCGCAAACCAAAGAACAGCTTTCTCTATGTCCAATATATGTATGTTTCCTGTTGCAGTGACTGGGTCTGGTGTGCATATCAAAAAAGGACTGTTTGTCGGCATGAGGCTGCCGGCCAATGCCGTTGCCGGCTACGCACGGCATCACGGCCTGAAATTCGAATCGGTCGAAGTACTTACTTGAATCCTTCGAGTTCCGAATGGGGTCGTGGACAGAAGGCATTCCAGAGCCAGTTCGTGCATTGAGGTCGCCCATCAGAACGATACGAAAGCCGCCCGAGTAGGCCGTAGCGATGGCGGCCGCGAGTGCGAGGCAGGGATCGCGTTCGAGATCACAAGTCCAGTCTGAGGATTCGGGTAGAAGGTAGGCATTGAAAAGAACAATATCACCGATTTGCGTTGTCATAAAATCGGGGCCAGACAAGTCACTGCGAATTTTTGAAGATGGTATTCGTTCACTGTTGAATACATTAGCAACTCCACCCCACGATTTCGAGAAATTACCTACTCGGGCGGCTTTCGTATCGTTCTGATGGGCGACCTCAATGCACGAACTGGCTCTGGAATGCCGTCTGTCCACGACCCCATTCGGAACTCGAAGGATTCAACTACTTCGACCCGTGGCCGTTACTTATTCAAACTCTGCGCCGATTATGATCTAGTATTCGTCAGCGGAGCGGTATGCTTTGGTCCTCGAACCGGTGAATACACTTCATTCCAAGGCAACCACCGCACTGTGATCGACTACGCGATATGCTCAAGATCTTTGCTACCCGATATCATGTCTTATGATGTGGAACCACTGGTCTCTGGCTTTGATCACGCTGCTATAATGCTGGAAATGAAGGTTGATGAAAATTTGTTTCACGCTTCAACTGCTCGCGCACGCAAACGCAAACGAGAAGAGGTTGAATTGCCTTCAAACTCCGAACTCGATCGTCTGCTTATTAATACACTCGAGGCCGGTAAAGACGAGGAGGGAAAACTCCTTTCTCTGTACGGTCCAGTTCTCTTCACGACGGCGCCGATCACAGTGGCCATCTTCAGTGCGGCTCGGAATCAGAACAAGCACACTGCGAGCGCAGGGGCTGCGGCTTTCTTTGGCATCAACTCTCCTCTGAATCGCAACATCCGTGTATGGGGGAAACAAGATAATGCAAGAGCTGATCTCGTTGCTTTATTACTTGCTGTGCAGAACGCCCCGAAGACAAAGACACTCAAAATCCTGACTCGATCAGAATATGCGATCCGTTCAATCAAATATTACGCCTTCAAAAACGATGCTTGTGGGTGGCGATGTGCAAACGGCGATGTCTTGAAGCTAGTAATCCAATGGATTCGGGCTCGAACGGCGCCTATCGAGTTTATTCACATCAAAAAGGATGCCAAACTTACCGAATTCCTTCTCGCCGCGAAACAACTGGCAGTTCATGGTTCTGAACTTCCCCGCTCCAATGTCCCGAACAATCTCGAGCCAACCATTCTTGCCGCATACTGTGTCCCATCGCTCGATGTCGAAAAAATCACCACAACACTACCAAATGACAGCGGCCCTGCCGAAGTATTGACGCCCGCAAAAAGGCCTGAATACCCGGCTCCCCATCGAAGTCGACAACGGCTGTTTCAACGACGCGACCAGATCCATCACAAACTTCTCGACGCGCCGACCGCGGGTGTCTTTTGGAAAGAAATCAAAAAACTCTCCGATCCTGCTCCAATCCAACCTTGCGTCTCCGCAGAGAGCTTGAGAGGTGTATTCAAGACTCGGCTCAACCCACCTTTGACGCTTCCGGCTGCTTTCGATGCGACCCAGCACAGGATGAATCGTATGCTTGCTGACCTCATCCCGCCATCAACGACGGATACGTCCGAAGAAGGCTTCTTCTCGCGAGAATGCTCGGAAGAAGATATGGAGTGGGCGAAGGATCAAATTCGAAAGCACGGCCTCCACAGTGCTTCGGGCGAAGATGCAACTGTATACGCTGAAATTCTCGAGATACCCAATGATGCACTGGTGTATTTATGCAACGAATGCGTTCGCCGAAAAGATGCCCCGTCAATCTGGCTTCGTACGGTCATCATTGGACTTCTCAAGAAAGGAAAAATCAAAACAAATCCTGACAGCTACAGAATCATCGCGCTAGAAAGCTGTCTACTCAAACTTCTGACTCTGCTTATCCACAAACGAATCACGGACTGGGCTAACACACGAGGACTCATCCCTGACTACTAGAACGGCTTCCGAGAAGGGTACAGAACGAATAATAACCCCTTCATCTTACGTTGTGTCAAGGAATGGGCAAGATCTAAAGGATTGACTCTATATGTCGCTACCGTTGATGCAACGAATGCCTTCCCCTCTACCGATCATCCGACTCTCTGGTTAAAACTGATACGCATGGGAATGGGCGGCGCAATATTTGACTGGCTGCGCATGTTATACGAAAGAATGGAGTATTATGTGAGGTATGGTGATCAGAATTCAGAGGAATTCAAAGCTTTCATTGGACTTCTAACGGGAGATCCTGCTTCACCAGTCCTGTGGAACTTATTCATGGCTGATCTCACTATGTTCCCCGATGTCGACGACCCCATCCTCTCGAATATACGGATCGCAATACTTGCTCAAGCCGACGACATTCTTCTGATGTCTACCTCAGCAGCCGGATTGCAGCGCAGACTCAACGCGCTCGCGGAATGGTGCTCCAAAAACTTCATCGTGGTCAATATGCTCAAGACCGTAATTCTCATTTTTGGACCCGCACCGATTGATGCCTCATTCCGAATTGGCTCAACTCAGCTCTCGATAAAAAACCAAGAGAAATATGTGGGGGTGCATTTGAATACCCAATCCCGCAACATGTTTGAAGATCATTACAAGGCAAAAGCAAGTACGGCAAGGTACTGCGCGCATAGAATAATGGGAATTGAAGATTCGGCTGGCCGCTTGAACCCAAAGCAGTTCAAAACTCTGTACATGGCTCGCGTTGACTGCCACCTGATACATGGGTGCGAGTTAATGCCTGATTCCGAGGACGTACATGTTAAACAGCTCTGCGATGTTCAAGTTGATTTTCTGCGTCAAGCATTGAACCTTCATTCTCGATCTATACTCGTATGCCTTTTCACCGAAACCGGAATTATGCCGCTCAGAATTCGTCGTTTTCTCTTGCTGCTTGGCTACCTGCAATATATCCTCACTCTATCAGTACTCCATCTTGCCCACGCGTGTTTGATTAGCTCCATCGAACTCCACAAAAAAGGGAAAAGATCTTGGGTCGGAGATGTGTTGAAAGCAGCGGCCAAATTGCCATTTGCAGGTCCTGTTCTCGACTTTGACAATGCAACCGTTGACTCTGTCAAGGTTTATCGTCAACAAGTCGAATCATGCGCAACTCAATGGCTTCAGCAACAGGTTGACGCCATGGACAGACTCTATTTACTGCATGGACGCAGAGAACCACTCAAGGACAAGCCTGCCGCCCAAATTACTTTATTGATGAGACATTATCTTTCTATGGTTACAACGCAAAGTCACCGTGAATCGCTGACTTCAATTATGTTGTCAACCCATCGTCTCGCTTTAGAGAAATTGAGGTACGCTGATCATGCACATCCGCCGGTTCCCCGAAACGAGCGTTACTGTCGTTTCTGTGATTCAGTTGAGAGCCCAGAACACGCACTGCTGGAATGTGTAGCCTCGCCCGAGGTTGTCGCACTACGCAATGTGTTTATCCCCAAGCTCCTTTCTGCCGTCCCGAAACTTCAGCCAAAAATGGCCCGCCTTTCAAGTATTGAATTCCTAAAGGCTATTATCTATGAACGCTCAACGATCATTCTGGTTGGAAAATTTGTGTATGAAGTCCTCGAGGCTTTCTACGCGGTACCACTGCGACGCCCTTCAAGAGTTCTGTCTGTCGGTTTCTGAGCACTGATTTCAGGTTTCATTTATTATTGCCTTTGTTCGTCAAGTTGGTTCTACCGCTGGGGACGGGGAAGCTCGTGGGGTCGGCGTCATGGGGCTGATGAGGCGGAGAAAGGTCCGGGGGCGATGGTGTAATTTGTGTACTTGCTTTGTACACCGGGATAACCCTCGGAAACCGGCGTTCGTGATTCGGACCGTGCCGTGTAATACTACCTACCTACCTACCTACCTACTACAGTAACCAGTAGCTGTTTTCCTTATATGGTGGCCGTGGAAATCCATCGTCTCCTCGGCACTTCTCCAGCGTGACAGCCCATTTGGGATGGGTTACCTCCTGTGTTGTCGATTGTGTCCGCAACATCCCATATGCATGTTTATAAATATTATTGAGCATTATGACTTTTGACACGAGCTGAAGAAAAAATGCCTCAGAAATCGCGCTCCAGCGATCAAAAGCAGGTATTCTGGGTGGTTTGACGCCCAGTGTCACAAGGAGTCACAGTTTCATCGACCTCACCTAACATTTCCACGGGTACCGTATAAGGAAAACAGCCACTGGTTACTGTAACGGTTACTGGTATCCGAACAGGCTCTAAGTATACTCTATGTACATGCAATGTATATGGGAGGTGGGTGGGAGAACTAAAAACGAGAGCACGGGCGAAGGAACGCGCATGGTGGTGGTGGTAGAAGAAAAAGACGCGATGAGTCAGAGTGATGACTCCCACGTGCATTCCTCCGAGTGTATCACTCACTAGGTATTTTGACGCAAGGGAGCCAAAGCGACGATAAACTTCCGGATTTGGGTAGGCACGTTACATCACTTCGTGACTTGGTGTCACAAGACTCTGGATAATGCTTATCGTCCGTCGTTCGTCCTTTCGAAGGCCAAGTCCTCAAAAACAAGAATTTTCTGTATGTGTTAGGGCTATATAGCCAATAGAGAGACACTCACCGCAATCAAAAATATACCAGCAGTAGAGACTTTGCGCAGAGCCACCGGTAGCCACCCAGTGGCTCTCACGGCATGCGCTGTGCAGCGGCTACAGCATATGGTGGCTCGTTTGGTGGCTCGTCGCCCGCGTTGCAGGTGGGGCTTCAAGTATTTACATGGTACCTCTGTGACTATACCTCAATGTAGTGAGGTGTCGTGGTTAGGTTACCAGTTTCCCGCTTTATTTGGTGCGTTTTTGGCCGGTTCTTGCAAAACCGACGGTTGGTGTGGAACCTTGGTGTGCTTCCTGGGGGTTTGGGAGCCTAGCGCTTCGAGGTCATCCAGGGGGATGAAAAAATGCCGAAGAAAATGAATTTCAAGTTGTTCTTCCAGCCACCGAATGAGCCACCATAGCGCGTAGCCGCTCCACAGCGCATGCCGTGAGAGCCACCGGGTGGCTCCCGGTGGCTCTGCGCAAAGTCTCTAGTAGTGATGTTGATAGTGAGCTAAACACTGGAATTTGTATGGTGCTCCGAGGATAGCCAGTCCAGATTGCTTCAGTATATTTCAGGAGCACCCCATAAAGCACCAGCAACCCTATGTATAAGGTCAAGTCGAACATAGAGAAAAAGGTGTATTTCGGAAGTTGCCGCAGACGGCTGTCAGATCGGCAGCGCGGCATGCTAGCAATGGTGGGAAAGTACTACTCATAGGAGGGGAGGGGGGGTCTGGCCGAGGCCTTAAAAAATAAGTCGACCCGATAAGTATCCGCTTTTCGAATCCCGATTCCCCCTTGCTTATAGCCATTTATAGCGGTTATAGCTGGTCATAAGTAGGCGCCCTGCGAGGCCCTGTATCGGGCGCTCACCTCTATCCTATACCCATTCACGCAGCAAGATAAATAACACAAAATATATTTCCGGACTACCTAATACATACAGTCTTGTAGATTGGGTGTGATCGGCCAGACCGGAACCACTCGTTGCCTGGAAAAGTGCCGATAATGTCTTTGCAACTGCTGCCCCGAGTGATCCGAAGAGAATTGACATTGGGAAATTTTGAAAAGAATGCCCTCAAAAACCCAATTTCCGGGAAAACCCTTTGACGGAGCTTCCCGGGGCGAACCAAAATTTTGAGTGGTCCGCAACTTTGGACATTTGCGGGCCAACAGCTCAATAGAATTAATATTAGATGATTTCGAACAGAGATCCGTGGATTGGTGCACTGTCCGGGATAAAATAATTACATAATTCTTTCGTCAGTTTTTGTGTGTGTACAACTGTAGCTACACCTAAACAGGCGTTGGCAACATGGATCTGAGCAGCGCTACAGGTCTGGTCGCCATTCCCATTTACCTGCCCTTCCCACCGTGGAACGTCTCTGAATGCTCACAAAGCACGATTTCCGAGTCAGACAGCTTCGAATAGACTTCTGCATATGAATACATCTTTTAGCCCGAAGTTCGAAGTCAGACTTCGTTGAGGAAGCCGCACCTTCCAAGATGCGTCCAACCCTCTGCACCATGGTGAACCTCTTGGTGAACTCAGCAATGATTTCTTGAATGCTTAGGGGCTCGTCCAACAGGGCAAGCTTCAAGAGGAATGGCCATGTCCAGATTGTCGGTTTCCTGAGGGCAGGACCTCAGGATCTACCAATGCTCTGGGTCTTGTAAGCGATGCCATTAAGATAAGCATATAATCTTTTGCATACGATAGTCCACGCGCCAATGAGGCGCAAAGTTTGATGTTGTTCGTGAAATCCAACTGCAAATTACTGCATTTCGAATGCATTTTCTTCCTCCAAACTGCAACAGCGAGCGGTGAAGCATTGGAATGAGAAACCGGCGCTGCGTCTTCGCTAATGGTGGGGGTTCCGCAGCTTTGCATAGATTCCGACCATAATCTGAAGCACCAGTCTTCTGAGCTAGATAATCAGCGCAAGGCATCGCAGATTGGGATGACGTATTTACCCGGTACCTGCGCATCACCTCCCAAAGACCAAGGGCTTGAGTTTGAAGCTGCCCACGCAGACTCAGGGTCTGTTACTGTATGGGGCACGTAGGGAATCATAGGGCCCCAAGGGGAGTTATTATTCTGTAACAGCCAAGGGTTTTCTGTCCAAGCTTTCGAACGAATGAATACGTTGTAGCTTATGCCGTTAAAAATAACGAGAGTCCCTACGGCAGAATTCATAGCTGCGGACGTCTGGGCGGTAAACTCCAGAGTTAGCTACTGCCGGTACGAGTGCAGGCGACCAAGTAGCCTCTATGAAATCGGTGGTGGTAGTATTCATGGGGGCAGGAAAAGGATATCGGCGCAGCCTCGATCTGTGTATTCCTTTTATGAAGCGCGGGATTGACAATTTGTTGACACATGAGCAATGGAGCCAACAATGGAAGCCTGGTAAAACATACAAATCCGATCTGGCTCTCCATGTCAACATGGGCCCGAAAATGGAAGCTCCGAACAATGGAAGACAGTGGCGGAGTTTTCGCCGGCGGCCAAATTTTTCACTGTGGGTCATGAAATTCATGATGTTCTCGTCATGACTTTTCTGACGATTTGTCCGGAAATTCATGATGATTTACCGGAAATTCATAACAAAACATCATGACTCGGAGGTCGTGATTTTCATGATGACGAGCTATGGGACCCGTGGCTTGAAAAATCGGTCATCTTCGAGGGCTTTATTTCACCGGGAACAGCCTCAAGTTGCCGAGGGTTCTACTGGCCGAGGCCATCGGCTTTAAATCGGTCTGGCGACCGATTTGCCATCACCCTTGGAATGGCGGGGTTGCCGCTTGACGGCCTGTTCTCAGCCAACCCCACGTGACTAAGGTACCTAGGGGCCACACAAATGAAAAAATCGGTCATTCCGAGGCTTTTACTGGGTGCCGAAAACGCGTTTTCCCGGCCCGAGGGATTCCCCCTTGGGGAAGGGTAAAACAATGACCCACCGTGGGAACCTGGACCGTTTTGCCATCACCCTCGGAATGGAGAAGTTCCCCACTTCCGCACTAGCGGCTCTCATCGGCATGAGTCGTCGCATGTGATTCAGTCCTCGCTGGACCTCACATCCAGGCAGATAGCCACCTCATCCGACACTTTGATATATGTCTTTTGGTTCCTTTTGCGTACGTGTTTCTCGTCTGTATGCGGTGCCAAGCTTGAGTCTTACCATACTATGAAGGCCGCCATTGGACAAAAAACATTCGACTTTGTACCTAACTATTTTGCATATGAATCACTACAAATCCTTGATATTCCTTGTAACTCTGTGCAAATCCTTCCGAAACCTTGGCATTCTGAGCGATTCCTTCAAATTCCTGAAGCCTGTCCCGATAATCCTAAGGAATGACAAGGATAGCCACAGAAATCCTGAGGAATCGATCCTTCGGAATCGTGGGTGGCCTAAAGCTACAGGCCTCATTCTCCTCCTTCACTTTCTATTCATTGGCGCCCCTCTTCCAGTTTTCCCCTTTCCTTTTTCACACTTTATTTAACGGACGCGTGAGTGCGTCGAAGTTCGACATCGACTTTCTTTCCCGCTTCATGTCACCGGACTCGATTTTGTTCATTAAACGCATTAGAGAGTTTGTGCGAGCGACCCAGGTCGCTTTTCGATCGCTCAGATCTCCGCAACAACACATTCCAGGTGGAGTATATACTAGAAACGAAAACGAAAACGACTATATATAGAATAGCCGATAGATGGCCGGTGGAACCCGTCGGCAGCAGGTTCAGAAACGAAAATGAAGCAGTCGGCACGGAACAAGTCAAGGTCGGCTCTATGACGCCAAGGGTCACGGTCACGTACATGCTTGATCGATCGAGTTATGTTGGTCCGTTCGATGCTCGGCTACTACTTAAAAGTAACCGAAATTGCCGTTTTTTCTTGGTTTTTTTCCCGTGCTCGTGCAACTTAGCTACTGCCGGCAGCCAACACAAATTAAGAGATAAATATAAAATAATAATATTTGTTTACTTTATGTAGTCCATTCTTGTTTCCTATTTACCTTTAGTGTTCGTCTATATCACGTTTGCCACGGAATCTCATACTTGGGTATCGTAAAAATTTCTATTTTATGATTTTGAAGCGGAGTGATCCTATACTTGAAAAGAGGGCCAGGCCATCAGTCGCGTGACTTTTGACAGAAAATCACGGGGTTTTGTCAACTAGTGTTGCCGGGAGCTGAGTTGGAGCTGAACTCGAGTTGATTGCCCCATCAGCTCGCTGTCAGCTCGAGTTGAGCGGAGCTGGCTCGGAGCTGATACCAGATATGGGAATCTAGTGTCCCAGGGTTCATCTTTCCACCCGAAGCGCAAAATTATAGGGGAGAATGGACCAAATTTTCATGTGGAAGGTTTTCTGAGCTCTCTTCAAGCTCAAACTGCCTTTTTTACGTCGAAAACGGCCAAGAAACGGCCAATACAGAAACTGGGGAGGGAGTGTGATGTCACTCAGTCACACCACCGGAAATGTCACGTCGTCCGCTTTGGGTGACGAGGGTGGAGTCGAGGCGAGCTGGCATCACCTCGAGGTGCGCTTTTGGGAAGGGGTCGAGTTGGAGTTGAACTCAGCTCGGAGCTAGCTCCAGCTTCCGGCAACACTAAACGCAACCGGCTGTCGAGATGTTGAACCACACGCGGTCCCCGGCGCCGCGCGCCGGCGAGTGCAGCGAGCGGCAGTGCGGCGCCGCGGGCAAGGAATCCAGCAAAAAAAATCCAGGCGGGTGCTTAAGCTTGTCTTCAATTAATTTAGAGTGCTAAAACACGCCGTGTGCGTGACCTGGTACAGCCACTCGGACGCGTTCGGCAAGCGGCCGATGACACAATAGACCACGTACATTGATATACTGTGACTGTGACATCAATCCATTCCTTTCGGCTTGTTTGCCGTGTTGAAACCGGTCATTAGGGGCGCTCAATTCTTGGCTCGTCAGCTCATCTCGTCCATAATTATTTAATTCTGTGATGATCCATCAAAATTGATCGAGCGATCATTCTCTCCCTCCGTCGTCCCAGCACGCATGCATGACACGCACGACCAAGGCGGAAGTCCAGTCCGACATTGTCCATGTCGCCGAAACTCTTATGCTTATGTCCACCCTTCTCGATGACTCCGATGAGTCCGATCTCCTTGGATCCGATGACGAAGATCAGGACTTTTGGGACGACGACATGTCCGATGTGTTGGAGCTTTCAGCGTTGGACTGGCAGAGCTGGCTCGCTATATGTCGGGGGATGGCTCGCGGGGTACTACGACAAGATCCCAAAGTCAAAGGACTTCTTTGCGGTGTGTTTGAGTGCGCCCGATCGCGAATTCGGCATATGTTTCGGTATGTCGGGCTAGTTCTCTCAGCAACCACCCTTCTCTTCTGAACCTTTGGCTAGAGTAGGCAGGGACTGCTTTGACTACCTCGTTCAGCTAATCGCCTCTATCGAGTCTTCCAATCAACTGGGAGGCGTCCACAACGTCATGTCAAGTTTCAGTTGGGATGTTTCCTGATTCGCTATGGCTCTGTAGGATCAGACACCCTTGTACTGCACAGAAACTGTCCATAGGATTTGGGACAGTGTTTATCTACTGTAAGCGAGTCACCCGCGCCATACGCGAGCTGCGCCCACAATTTCTCGGATGGCCGACACCTGATCGCAAAATTGTCATAAAACAACACATCCAGGACAAGTCCGGCTTCTCGAAGTGTCTGGGCTGCGGAGATGGGTCTCTGGTTCGCTTTGGTGAAGCTCCCGATGGAGGATGGTCATCTTTTCATGTCGCGAAAAAAGTTCTTTGGTGTATGTTTTCTGTACTGTCGAAAGAACCAGTACTGACTAATCCAGACCAACGTCCAAGCTACTTGCGACCACAAGAAGAGATTTACGTCCTTCGAATTGGGATGGCCCGGTGCCGTGACAGGACGTAAAGATTTGGACAACTCCGATGTTTGGAAGCGCCGCCACCATTACTTTGAGGACGGAGAATACATCTTTGTGGATAAGGGTAAGGCATATCACATTTTCTATACTCATTGTATTACAGCCTCATTTTCCTAGGCTATCCCTCTTCACCGTATGTCATGCGACCATTCGATGAGCCGGAAGTTGCAGCTGCATCGGCAGAAGACAAACTACGTATGCGTGCTTTCAATCTACGCCTTCTTCCGTACGGATTGTAATAGAACATGCCTTTGGGCTTCTCAAAGGCCGTTTCCCATCCCTGCGAGGGATGGGAGCGCATCGCTCCGTTCAAGATATCTATCGAGTCATCGAAGCGCTCATGATTCTGCACAATATTGCCATTGACGCTAATGACAAACCTGACGAGTGTTGGCGTATAGACGAAGATCCGGATGATCAAGAAGACGAGAACGACGGAAATTCCGAGTTCGCTCAAGAGGTCGAGGGTGCAGCAGATGTTCCGGGGCATGAGACAGCGGACTGGCTCAAGGAGCAGGGGCGTTTGAAACGTCTAAGAATGTTAAACTGTTTGTTTTGAGAAGATTACAGTATAAGATTGTACGTTGACTACGAGTGAACCAGATATGTACAAATTATAACGAAGATATGCAGTAGTATATGTACGATGATAAGTGAATTATTGTTGAAACATAGAGAGCAAAAAAAGCGATTGCATCGTCTCTCACCTCTGCGCGCCATGTCGACCTTCCCCTTGTTGGTATCAATTTCCATTCGCTTCTTCTCCAGGTCGAGCTTCTCTTTATCCAATTCAAGTTTCGCCTCCAGCGCCACAACTCTTCTCTCCTCGGCGGCCATCTTTACTTTCACAAGCTCCGACATGTTTCCTAGCGAGTTGTTCACCTGTGTACGAAACTTTGACGCGGGCGTGAACTTGGTCTCGGATACGACAGTGGCAGGATTCTTCACAGCCGGTGTCTTGGGAACGCCACCGGCCTTGCGTTCTTCCGCCAAGAGAACGGGATCAACATTATCGTTTGACCCGGGGTCCTCGTCATCGTCCACGTCGGGAAAGCGGGGCGGCTGAGCTGCGAATGACAGGACGCGCAACCTTCGCATTGGCGCCAAATCTGATTGAAGCTGTCAGTAAACCTGCCACGGACCTGACGCCACTTTACCGCTGAGTGAAAAGGTCGCGCCATCCTTTCTTCTCCCATAGCTCCACCACAGAGGGCGTCAGAGTGCCGACCACTAGACCAGCGTTCCGTGCAGCATCTAATTTCTTCCCCAAAATGGCTGCGGGATCGGTCTAAGTCGGGATCTCCCCCACCGTTGCCAGTAAAGATTCAAATGCAACAATATATCCAAACGTTGTGAGCGCACGCTGCCACATGCCGCCTACAGACTTATCGCTACGCTTCCCTGAAAAAAGCTCTACAGAGGCCTGCCATCGCCGGTGAATATAGAGCGACAACAAAGAGAAAACATACCTTTCTATAAACATGTGCCGGATTTTTCTTATGTTGAGTGAAGCGGTGCTCCGCCTGGGGGTGCAGGACCAAGAAGCCAGTCGAAGAACAAGGTTTTCTCGCCAGCAGACCAGCGTTTGGCGGCCAGACTCTTCCTCGTTGTCACTGCTATCGCTGTCGTCGTCAGAGATGTCGATCGGGGTCGGCGTTGTTCGTGTGAGGGGCTGCGGATTGTCGACAATGATCGGGTCACTGACGGGCTCATTTTCCTTCGTGTTGTTGGCCCGGCGTGCGCGTTTCTTTACATCTGCCTTGGCTTGGCAGCTTTGGCAGCAGCGGCCTTTCCACCCTTAAATTGCCTGGTTTCGCGCCGTCTTTGCGCGGCCGACCAACCGGACGCTTCTGGGGAGGTGAAGGGGGAACCGTGGGTGAGTAGGCTGAAGTGGAGCAGCGGAGAGTGAATTAGGTGCGGGTGAAGGCGGGGGACATTCTGGGTGCTGATAAGTAGGACCTGAGACATATGTTGGACCACCCATTGGCGGAGGGTGGCGGATACGGCGAATAGTACACCGGAGGGTGGCATGTAGCCTGCATAGCCGTACTGCTGAAGGACAGAACGCGTCAATGAATCTCATGGGTACCAAAAAGCCAAGCCAACGCACTGGAGGCCCGGGTTCCATTCTGAGTTTATACTGTGTCGTCGCGCATGTAGAGTGGTGCTTGCTGCATGTACAGTGCTAGTGACCAGTAGTAGGAGGTACTAGAGTGGTCGTGAATATCTGGAGCTGAGCGTTGACGTCAATATGGAGCGCAATGCGTGGCAGCGGTTAAGATCAATTTTGATGGATCATCACAGAATTAAATAATTTATGGACGAGATGAGCTGACGAGCCAAGAATTGAGCGCCCCTAAAAAGGTTGGGAGCAGATATACTATTGGAGCTTCTGCCAAACCAAATTGAGGACAAGTACGCCATTCCCTACCACCTTCCGGTCACGAAAACATGCCGGTGCGCTGAGGTTGTAGGGTCGAAAATGAGTGGTCGGGGTGGGGCGGATTGTGGGCTGGGGAAGGCAATTAGATAAGGATGAGCCGAGTTCCTGTGCAGCCTTGTTCTTCCAGTGTTTTTTCTAGGTCCGCCGTGCTTACTGTAGTGGAAGAGCAATAGAGGTTGTTTGACGCGTTGGATGCGACAGTTGATATTGATTGATCGGAAATTGATGGATCAAGTCGGATCACTCGAGTATGCCTTTTGCGGACATACTCCTCCACGGACATGATTAATGAGCCAAAAACCAAGGGTGGGGAACTTCTCCATTCCGAGGGGTGATGGTAAAACGGTCCAGCTTCCCACGGGTGGGTCATTGTTTAACCCTTCCCCAAGGGGGAAATACCTCGGCCGGGGAAAACGCGTTTTCGGCACCCAGAAAAGCCTCGGAAATAATAAATTCGAGTCGGAATGACCGATTTTTCGAGGTCAGGCGCCATCAAGTTCAGACTCTATAATAGATTCATCGACTATTATAAATCTTGTAGAGTCTGACTTGGTGAGACTATGGGATACAGCCTCCGCATATCGTTCCCCACTCCTCCGCATCGAGAAAGTTCTTGACGTCGCCACACTAATAGCAATAGGATTCCTATTGTGCACCCGAACAGGCTCTAAAGTTTAGTCACGCTATTCTCCCAACACTGGAGTGCATGCCGTAACGCCATCAGCCCGTGATCTCCGCTGTCAGGGCAGTTCCGGGGAACGCCGAAGCGGCCAAAGCGACGTATGTCTCGATTTTACTGTAGCTGCGGCCAATGCCACACAATCATAGGAAGCCAATTGCTTCTTATGTATCTATAGAATGAGTCTGCATACTCTGAATTCATTCATTTAACAGCCCCCCCGAGACACAATGCTATGAATACCTCGAGGTAATTATACTAGTAGTAGTAAGGTCCGACATGCAATATACAGTAAATGTAGCGGCGTCAAGATTGAACAGAGCTAAGTATATATCAAATCTAACTCTGATAGCCCATAGTGTTTCTTAGTATATCTTTGCAGAGCCCTTATTTCCTGGTTTAGCCCAAGTTAGTACCATTGTCGGGCCAGCAAAATGATGAACATCACCGACCATATGAGACACATCTCCTCCAATATTGTTGTTTTTCATCAATCTGAGCCATAACCGAGATTGTGCCGGAGGCGCTGTCGACTTTAACTCTTAAATTTTCAGGAGACAGAGGTCAGAGAAGCTACAGTCCGGAATGTATGACGTTTGTGATAGGGTACGAGGTTAGTTGTGGCAAGAGGTGGTGGGGAGGCGGCCGCGGTGGGTTGGGGGAAGTGGGAGAAGGTGGGAGAAAGGAAGAAAGGAGAGACGAGTCACATTGTCACACTTGGCAACCAACATGATCGTCATCGCTTGATGGCCATCATTCAATCAACAACGCGCACACGATGCCCACACGTGCGCGTGGACTTAACGATTTTCCTCGATTCTCAGACTCTGCAGCTGCCCCGCATGTGGTTGCCGTGCCCTGTAGACTCCTCTGACTTCCTTACAATTGGAGGAGCCGGCTCAAGCTATCAACTGTACTGTTTGAGGTCCAATGCATCGAATGAATACCGTATAATTTCGTTCAATTCGACAGGGGGTGTGACGCGTGGACCCTGGGGGAACCGATTCGACAAGTCGACAAACCAAAAATTTTGCGTGACCAGGCGCAAATTTTCGGAAGAAAAATTTTTCAAACCGCGAAATCTGCTCTTTTTTGCACAATTTGGGTGCTTTTTTGCTCACCGTGACGCCGAAGGTGTTCGACAACGGCCGTTGTGACGCGGGACCAAAAATGCAAAATTCGGATCGACACTGGGGTGCGTGACGCGAGACATCCGATTTGATTGAAATTATACGGTATAAGTAGTTTGTAAATATGGGGTCAATGTTAACAGAGTGCATGTAGCCTCTGTCGAAACGGTCCTAGTCATGGAGCGTACATCGTCATCCGGTCGTACTGCGATCAGCTATATTGAACTACAGAGTGCAACAGTTCCGAACACTTGGCTACAGCGGCTACATATTTTCGCGCTTCGCTACGTAGATTTTGCTTTTTTCCTGATGAGGGACGAACCGCGAGGAAGAGAGCTGATGGGATTGTTCATACTCCCGGTCCTCCAGAACTGGAGCCTTCTGTGACAGTAGAGGTGGACGCAGTGGTCCTCTTGCGCTTTACGCCCTCGCAGTGCTGCTGCTGCATCCGCACTAGTCGCGGGCTCAACTGCATCACCATTGGAGATTGACAGATTTTTCGATTGGGTCAACGACCAAGCCATGCTTGGGTTTGAGGAGAGGGTGGTGGTAGAAGGGAATGGTGCGCCGGCGAACGAGCTTCGCGAAAGAAAGCTGCGTTGGGGGGGTGAACTGCCTGAACTATTTACAGAGAAGCAACGCATTGTACTGCTGCTGGCCACAGCTACATGTCCAGCGAGAAATGTTTTGTTTGATACTCGCGGTCACCAAGTGGTCGAGATTCAAGCTTCTCCTTCCTTTCTTGAATTGTTTCTGAAAGGGTGTTAGAGCTTTCCCTCGCCCCTGACGATAATTCGGATTGAAGAGCTGCATCTTCGCTTCGAAAGAAGGTAGGACTTCAGTTGCAATGAGGTAGACAAGCTGATCGAGTCGGGGATGGAGTAAATGATGAAGGATTCCGTGCTTCAGTTGCGCCAGAAGTTCTCTACCGACATCAGGAAGTAGAGGATGTTCGCAGAAGTGGCGAATGAAGATGCGCAGAATCTGGGCTCGATGGGCGGCGGGGCAGAATACGTAGGTGGTACCAGATGCGAAGACAGACTCAAGAGTCTCCCCAGCCTCGAAAATCGAAGCCGGGCCGTCGATTCGGTCAATCGAGGGACAAATCCTCGTTGTATTCCTCTTCGTCATCGAGAGAGTCCACAAGCTGCTCCAATGCAGTGTCCGAGTCGAAACTGAGGTCGGATACGTCCTCCAGGGATTACTAGATCGGTTGCCGGCGTTTACAGCCGTTTTGGAAACAATATACGGGTTTTGATTGAGTGGTGCTCGTTCATTTGTGCTTACGTTTGTTGACGATTCTGCCATCGGCAAAGCCGGGAGCCACCACTTTGTGGGGTGTTGCCGTACCACATCAAGTGCCGCTGGTCTCTTGTTTTGGTCCTTGCTCGCAAGTCATGGCCCTGTCGAACTCTGGGCAAGTAGCAGCTGAGTCTTGATCCTCAGTTCTGTTAACCCCCTGTTTTTTTTCCTGGTGTTCTCTAGGTGGCGGAAAGCAAACTCAGACCTCGGCCGAAGTGGAGCTGGTGACGGGAAGCAAACAAAGGTAAGCACAAACGAATGAGCACCACTCGATCAAAACCCGTATATTGTTTCCAAAACGGCTGTATGACAATTTTCGGGCGCGATGGTGCCGAGTTTTCAGCTGACGTCCCCCCGCAATGACTTACCATAAAATGGCATATCTAATCAGCACGTGCTGTAAATACATGTAATTATGGGAACGGCGCATCAACAAACTACTTTCCGCATCTGAGCGCTCATGGATAACTTCGAAGCCGACACCCCATGCCCCCAAGCCCCCAACAGCCACACAAAAATGCTGCCAAGATATGGTGTAGAAGAATGGTCTCTATTGGCGAAACAAGCTGCGAGACATGCAAAGAAAATAACAGGAAGGCCCAGGCAACGCCGCAGAGCAGGCCCAAGGAAACACCAGCGGCACTACATCCCGCAAGCGCAAAGACTTCGATGGAGAAGCCAGCACAAGACCCGCAGCTCGTCCACGCAGAAATTCTGGAAGCGAGGAAGAGGGAGACTCCTGTCCGAGGATGTCGCGAGTCGGGAGATGAAGACTCTGATGATGAATGCATGTATGGGAACCCAGATGAGAATCAGGTGAGGACGCTGTGAGAACAGGGCTCACCCCTGTTCTTCTTAACACCTCTTTACTCGGCATTACCAAAAGTGACCGAATGTAGAAATGCTTGCTTGCGACCAGCTAATACAGTTAGCAGTTGGTTCAACTGGTGGGAGAGAGGGGGATGATCTTATGCTACTGCACATAACATGCATCGAAGTGATTGGGCTTTCCCTGTGCTGATTTTCTATGTTTGTTTATTTATGTGCCAGATCAACAATTTCTTGCTCTGTTTTAGTACCCTCATTCAAGGATGAGGATAGCCCAGCACACACTGAGTTCTCAGGTACAATGTCATGAGATAGTAGACCTATTTCTGAGGTACTCACCCACCTGAAACTTTGGTGACTGCGTTCCCAAAAAGGCAAACACAGCCAAATTATGGTATTTTGAAGATTAATTTATTCACCCACTGTGTGATAGCTTACCCCAAGTTTATATGATGAAGGTTTGTAGCAAACACGCTGTAAATGAACCCTTGATTGCTCAAAATTTCTTGACCATCGTAATTTCTGGGAAAAACCCCCGAATTCGGTTACTTTTGGTAACTGCGAGTAGGTCCTTCAGGCGTTTGAGGATGCCGAAACCTTCTGTGGTGCTTAATGAAGACCGGCAAAGCTGTAAACTTCAATGGAACATACCCTATGCTTGTGGATCTACTGGTATCCCCACGCACCCGTGTTCAGATGGTCGCAAAGGAAGTTTGGACACTGACAGGCTATCGATTTACGTGAGTACGATTCCTGAAGTATAGTTGAGCAATACTCACGCAATCATAGTGTCAAAGACCATCGGAAAACCAAGAGCGGACACACGGACCCGCTTCTGGTGTAGCCAGGATGAGCACGAAAGAAAAAATCAAAATCTTCTGTTAACCCCGACATCCGTAATCGGGACACACTCGGCATGAAGAAGTTCCCCTGCAACAGCAAACTGTTGATCAGTTGTAGGGTTAAAAAGGATGATGAGACAGTACTCAACGTTGTCGTTCGGATGAGGCATGCGCGGCCGCATGTCAATTATGTCGATGTATCAATGCCAGCAGCAGCACTTGACATGATTCGCGAGAACGTCGAGTGGCTGACACCTGTGGCGATGGTCAGTAAGGTTCAGGCGGCGTTCCCGAAGGTTACTGCACAGCAGATACATCGGGCGTGGATGGAGATGAGCGCATCATTTTTGGCGGCACGACGATGACCAGCTAATAGCATCAGTGCGGAAGTTATTGAGGGAACATCAAGACGGTGTGGATGTCTTTGAGCCAGTGGGGGTTCCGGACGGGTGTCGAGATAGTGTGCTGGGGCATGAAAGAAATTGCGACGCGTCTGGACGGAAAGATCATTGAAATCGGCGTCGACGCGACTTGTAAGTGGTGATGGATCTAAAAGGGAAATATACTGAATGCCGACCGTAGATGATACCAACTCGAAGCACCTTGAATTATACAGCTTGATGGGAGAGCACGAGGGAGCCGGCTTCCCATTGTCGTACCTTCTGTTGTCGACGGCATCATCAATAGAGCAGGGGAAGCGGACCATGGCACTTACCTCTTGGGCGAAATGTGTGCGGGACAAATACGGGTCAGGCCAACGTTTTCGCATGTCGACAAGGACATGGCAGAGATCAGCACATTGAAGAAGGTCTAGGATATGAGATCAGCCTCTGTTGGTGGCACCTCCGTCGCGCTATACGTACTCGGCTCGCAAATGGAAAGCTCACAGCACGCCATATGACGCAGCCCGGGCCTACGCAGAATTCTCCTTCATCGCACATCACATTTGTTCCCCAAACTCAAGCAGACGGGGAAGAATACAAGGGGGCATACCTGACACCATTACCGTCATACCCGTTGCCCCGCCGGCCCCCACCCCCACACAACCTTGCACCAGGACGATGTCGAATGGCCTTCGCATAACGCTTCCGCCCGTAATCCCCTCGAAACTGTTGATCGTAATGCATCGGTAGCGCAACCAAGCGCAAATGTCCTAGGCGTACCTTTGTCCGTTGAGAGCTCAACTGCAATTCCCTCGAAGACCGTTATCAGTGCACCAAATGCTGCGGAGACGAGCTTACCTCCCGTGCCTTCTGCTCGCCGCACCTCGACCACGACCGAAACGACTACATGCAAAGAAAATCAGACAGACAGTCGAGGAGCAGAGACGGCGGACACTGCGCTGACTCGTACCCGTCATGGACGTGTCGTGCGGCCTACACAAAACTCTGCCGATGCCGCAGATCCGCAGGTTCTCGCCCAGGCAATGAGGGCACGCGTCAGCGTTAGGGTGGACCCGAAACCATCGCAGACGCGAGAGGCACCTGACGAAAGAACATCAAACAGTCAGGAAGCGACGGAAGAGAGTCGCAGTACGCGGCGTACCTCTGTCCGTCTGATTACCGCGAACCCATTCTAAAGATGATTTGAGAAGCACTATTGTGCACACCCGTTACGCCCTGGATATGCGCATCCAAGCCCTGAGGCCATCAAGCGATGGGCTGTCTCACAGATGTATAAGTTTTGTGTCAAACACGACCTACGGGAGGTCTGGGCGTACCTATGGGAAAACTGGTATCGAAAGTCGCGGTGGAGCTGTGGGCGCGTTCCGTACATGCTGAAATACCGGTCTTGAAGACGACAATGATCCTGGAAAGCCAGTGAGTACAATAAATTTCATTACAAGACCCTCGACTCACATCAATCTAGTTGGCGGCGCATCAAGAAGGATTTCCTTCACCATTTCCACATGCCGCGCTGCGACCTTCTTGCTTGGATTCTAATCGTCAAGTTAGCGCCAAATTATTACCGAAAGCTCGATCACTTGCTTGCAGACACGGGGTCGTTATCGCGAGCTGCCCTCTTGGCGCAAATCCTTCAAGCGGGAGTGGCGAAAACTCGAGAAAGTTCCTATTACCCTCCCAGTCAATCCAGCGTACAAAACCGATAACAAAAAGGGACTCTGTACCTGTCCTTCCCTAGCAGTCTCGCGCTTCCTCATCTGCAAACACGTCGTTCAAGGATATGAACGCGTCCCCCCGGTCTTCTTCCTCGAGGCCAAGCGTCGCCGTACGGCACCATTTTGGGAGCATCCAACGCTAAAAGCTGCCGCAGACGACAATGAGCAAAGTACTGGGGACGATGAGGTTGAAAGCACGCACCAGAGTGATGACGCCGAGGATGGAGATGGGGAGGAAGATGAGGAGGAGGACTTTGTTGACACCATGAGACCGGAGGGACGATGAATCGTGGAGTTTCGAGAAGATTTTGGAGGAAGAGATTGAGGTAATCACGGAATTTGCAAAGGGATTGAAATTCCAGGGCCAATTCCGTGATCAGCGTATGTTGCAAGCCGTCCAACGCGAAGGCGCTTCGTTCTTGCGGTTGGCGAGGGCGTGTCTTGGGAAGGAGAAGAGGTTGAGATCGACACGAGGCACGGCGCCTTCTACGTGGGACAGATCAGTTGGCAGTAGGCGATGTTTTACCGCGCTAGGCCCGCGCCGTCGACGGAATAGTCACTGAACAGCTATGAATTGCTTAACGCGACGCGTTTGTATTCCATTTACACGTAGAATACCTACATACACGAGTCGGGACTCTACAGTAGATATCTTATCTTCTTGGTAAGCAATTTCCTTTTTTGGTATGTCATTGCGGGGGGGAGGCCAGAGGCTTTTGAGTTTTCAGCGGTCTGCCCTTGGAACCGAAGCTTGATGGTTAGGAGAAAGCTTTGTGCCACCTGAAGCCGGTCCTAGATCACATTGGAAACATGAGATTAGGGATTTTAAACTCGCGCCGGGAACTTTGTCACAAATGTGACGCTGTCACCAGTTCCCGGCGGTTCCCACGCCCCAACCCTTTGATGGATCGTCTTTCCTGTGTCAGAGAAGGGCCGGGACTGGCCGGGAAGGCCTCGCGGCGAGCGCTGGCACCACGCAGTGGGCCTCCGCGGCGAGCGGGAAGCCCCGCGCAGCGGTCGGGGTCTGGGGTGGAAAACCCCAGCCGTCCGGGCCGGCGCCCGCAACACAACTACCATATGTATTTAGCACAAAAAAAAAATCATCCAACTTTGAAAACTCCGCACAATGACTGGAAAGCTTTTGAGCCGTTTCAGGTGAACTAACAGCTAAATTGCCATCGTCGTCAAGCGGCAGCTCCACGCAGTGGTGCGCCGCAAAATTTGACGAAGATGCCAATTTAGCTGGGAGTTCACCTGAAAGGGTGAAAAAAGCTGGAGGGAAACAAATATAATTACATTGAGGCAAGGTTCCTTTACCCAGAGAGTGCAAAAACAGGTAGCATCAGCTGAAGAAAGAGGCAAAAAGAGCGCGAATGCGCGGGAGCGTGATGTCACATGTGACAATACTTCCCGGCGCGGGTTTAATATCCAGAGATTAGAGCGTTTGTGGAAAGCGGCTGGGTCGCTTGACAGGCATGTGGAGCCGGGTTGCTTCACAGTGGCCAGCCGCTTCAATGAACTACGTCATTCCAGCTGGGCTGCCGCTAGCAAAGTCGCTGTTTAACGAAGATTCAATCCACAATTTTCGGGAATTTTCACACCAGGTACTGGGAAGGGTCTCATCCAATACACTACCCAGTTTCAAGCCCATTGACTTGACTTGACTTGAAGTTCTATTATATGCCGTACCTGACCAGTAGTGAGGCTATGCGGCAGTACAAGAGGGGAGGGTAAGGTTACATGATCACTGGTAGGTTACGGGACGATTATGGTAAACAGAAAGGAAATGGAAAATTGGTATCTTGTAAGGAAAATGGTATGACGAGGAGAGACGTTGAACGTGTGAATGAGGAACTAGTGTATGTAGGAGAGTGAGGTACTATAATGGGGTTGCGTGAATCAGAAACGAAGACCGCGAAAGGGAGAGAGAGATTATTTAATGAGCGTGTTGTTGAATGAACGGAAGGGGATGAATTGAAGACTTATCCAACGACTCATGCAGATCCTTCATTCGCCCCGCGAGCGTCACCAGCAACTCCTTGCGCTTAGGGACACGAATGCGAATCAGCGCGATGCTTGCCGCCGCAAGGCATGCGACGGGCCCTGAACACGGCGTCGTTGGTGAGTGGTCGCCAACAGGCTTGGCACATACAGCACAGGACGGTGTCTTGACGTTGCATCGGGCCTTCGTATGACCGTACTTGTAACAGCCCCAGCACTGAGAGATCCTTAGATGGGGGAATCCACGAGCGACAGTGGGACTTGTTGAGCAAAGCACGATGCGGCCACGAGAAAGGGCGAGGTCAACTTTATCACGGGACTGGAGGAGAAAATAGACCGAGCCAGCGAGCTTCGGCTTGCGTCCACTAGCAGAGATGGCAGCAGCCTGCGCTTCAGACGGCGGACGGTTGACCCAAGTCGGCAGACCCGTGACGGGACCCAGGTCCGGGTTGCGCAATTCAAACTCGCGCTTGAGCTCCCGCATGTCTGTAACGTCGCGAAACAGGAGTGCAGCGCAACGGGGGCGATCCGACTGCCAGGGAAGATAGTCGGGCCCCAGCGGGACCACTCCTTATCGAGGACTTGGGTGTCGGCCGCCGATGCAGGAACGAGGAAGATGCTGCTGTCATTCTGCTTCGTCGCATAGAGTACAGAGGGAGGGAGAGGGAAACAAGGTGTTTGTTGACAGTGGAATTTTTCTTTTTGGAGAGAAACCGAGCGACCTCGCTCCACATGCCTGTCAAGCGGCCCAGCCGCTCCGCAAAGGCTCTATTGTGGAAATTAGAAAAGGAATTCAACATGCCGGAGTTTGTAGCTCAGGATCCAATCGACCGAGCGGAATAAAAATACGGTCAATCCCAAGTCAATCCAGTCGAACTCGCCAAAAGCCTCATCAACATTATAGAAGGCGGGGTGACGAGCAAGGACACACAATCGACCCTTTACAATTCGGATCGAGTGCCAGAAACAAACTTGATGTTTACAGCCGTTTTGGAAACAATATATACGGGTTTTGATCGAGTGGTGCTCATTCGTTTGTGCTTACCTTTGTTCTGCTTCCCGTCACCAGCTCCACTCCAGCCGAATCTGAGTTTTGCTTCCACCACCCAGAGAACACCAGGAAAAACAGGGAGTTAACAGAACTGAGGATTAAGACTCAGCTGCTACTTGCCCAGAGCTCGACAGGGCCATGACTTGCGAGCAAGGGCCAAAACAAGAGACCAGCGGCACTTGATGTGGTACGGCAACGCCCCACAAAGTGGTGCTCCCGGCTTTGCCGATGACAGAATCGTCAACAAATGTAAGCACAAACAGTGGCGGCAAAATCTGATGTCACCCCCAAAAAACGAAATTCTCATCAATTCAACTCGTTTTCTTTTCTGTGCCCTGTTTTCTGTGGGCGGACCTTTCACAGTGCATTCAAGACATAGATTTAAAACACATGCGCCCCTTTTCTATCTTAGGATACCTCAAAAATTGACACTTTTTGGGCAAGACTTTCCAACCATCTTTGGCCCAGTCCTCCTCAATGAACGTACCTATCTTTCTCAATCTTGCTTCCACGCGCAGTGTATTTGCTGTGCCAATGGATCTGTGCCCTTGTCGCCCCCAGACGGCGATGGCAAGGGCAGATTAGAGGCGGTTTGATAAACATTTCCTTTTTTGGAGGTGACATCAGATTTTGCCGCCACTGGAATCCGGTGGTTACCTCGGCTAAGCTAAGCGGGGGTCACCAGCAAGGTAACCAGAGCTACCAGAGACCCTAAGAGCCTGTTCGGATACCGAAATTACTCATTGCAACTGTTCCAGAAAATCTTGAGGCTTTTCAAAATAAAAATTGCAATCCTGCCGGGTCGGCTACCGCGGCAAGTCATATAAATCACCCCAAATGAAGGAAACAGTGATTATGACACCGCAAACCAAAGAACAGCTTTCTCTATGTCCAATATATGTATGTTTCCTGTTGCAGTGACTGGGTCTGGTGTGCATATCAAAAAAGGACTGTTTGTCGGCATGAGGCTGCCGGCCAATGCCGTTGCGGCTACGCACGGCATCACGGCCTGAAATTCGAATCGGTCGAAGTACTTACTTGAATCCTTCGAGTTCCGAATGGGGTCGTGGACAGAAGGCATTCCAGAGCCAGTTCGTGCATTGAGGTCGCCCATCAGAACGATACGAAAGCCGCCCGAGTAGGCCGTAGCGATGGCGGCCGCGAGTGCGAGGCAGGGATCGCGTTCGAGATCACAAGTCCAGTCTGAGGATTCGGGTAGAAGGTAGGCATTGAAAAGAACAATATCACCGATTTGCGTTGTCATAAATCGGGGCCAGACAAGTCACTGCGAATTTTTGAAGATGGTATTCGTTCACTGTTGAATACATTAGCAACTCCACCCCACGATTTCGAGAAATTACCTACTCGGGCGGCTTTCGTATCGTTCTGATGGGCGACCTCAATGCACGAACTGGCTCTGGAATGCCGTCTGTCCACGACCCCATTCGGAACTCGAAGGATTCAACTACTTCGACCCGTGGCCGTTACTTATTCAAACTCTGCGCCGATTATGATCTAGTATTCGTCAGCGGAGCGGTATGCTTTGGTCCTCGAACCGGTGAATACACTTCATTCCAAGGCAACCACCGCACTGTGATCGACTACGCGATATGCTCAAGATCTTTGCTACCCGATATCATGTCTTATGATGTGGAACCACTGGTCTCTGGCTTTGATCACGCTGCTATAATGCTGGAAATGAAGGTTGATGAAAATTTGTTTCACGCTTCAACTGCTCGCGCACGCAAACGCAAACGAGAAGAGGTTGAATTGCCTTCAAACTCCGAACTCGATCGTCTGCTTATTAATACACTCGAGGCCGGTAAAGACGAGGAGGGAAAACTCCTTTCTCTGTACGGTCCAGTTCTCTTCACGACGGCGCCGATCACAGTGGCCATCTTCAGTGCGGCTCGGAATCAGAACAAGCACACTGCGAGCGCAGGGGCTGCGGCTTTCTTGGCATCAACTCTCCTCTGAATCGCAACATCCGTGTATGGGGGAAACAAGATAATGCAAGAGCTGATCTCGTTGCTTTATTACTTGCTGTGCAGAACGCCCCGAAGACAAAGACACTCAAAATCCTGACTCGATCAGAATATGCGATCCGTTCAATCAAATATTACGCCTTCAAAAACGATGCTTGTGGGTGGCGATGTGCAAACGGCGATGTCTTGAAGCTAGTAATCCAATGGATTCGGGCTCGAACGGCGCCTATCGAGTTTATTCACATCAAAAAGGATGCCAAACTTACCGAATTCCTTCTCGCCGCGAAACAACTGGCAGTTCATGGTTCTGAACTTCCCCGCTCCAATGTCCCGAACAATCTCGAGCCAACCATTCTTGCCGCATACTGTGTCCCATCGCTCGATGTCGAAAAAATCACCACAACACTACCAAATGACAGCGGCCCTGCCGAAGTATTGACGCCCGCAAAAAGGCCTGAATACCCGGCTCCCCATCGAAGTCGACAACGGCTGTTTCAACGACGCGACCAGATCCATCACAAACTTCTCGACGCGCCGACCGCGGGTGTCTTTTGGAAAGAAATCAAAAAACTCTCCGATCCTGCTCCAATCCAACCTTGCGTCTCCGCAGAGAGCTTGAGAGGTGTATTCAAGACTCGGCTCAACCCACCTTTGACGCTTCCGGCTGCTTTCGATGCGACCCAGCACAGGATGAATCGTATGCTTGCTGACCTCATCCCGCCATCAACGACGGATACGTCCGAAGAAGGCTTCTTCTCGCGAGAATGCTCGGAAGAAGATATGGAGTGGGCGAAGGATCAAATTCGAAAGCACGGCCTCCACAGTGCTTCGGGCGAAGATGCAACTGTATACGCTGAAATTCTCGAGATACCCAATGATGCACTGGTGTATTTATGCAACGAATGCGTTCGCCGAAAAGATGCCCCGTCAATCTGGCTTCGTACGGTCATCATTGGACTTCTCAAGAAAGGAAAAATCAAAACAAATCCTGACAGCTACAGAATCATCGCGCTAGAAAGCTGTCTACTCAAACTTCTGACTCTGCTTATCCACAAACGAATCACGGACTGGGCTAACACACGAGGACTCATCCCTGACTACTAGAACGGCTTCCGAGAAGGGTACAGAACGAATAATAACCCCTTCATCTTACGTTGTGTCAAGGAATGGGCAAGATCTAAAGGATTGACTCTATATGTCGCTACCGTTGATGCAACGAATGCCTTCCCCTCTACCGATCATCCGACTCTCTGGTTAAAACTGATACGCATGGGAATGGGCGGCGCAATATTTGACTGGCTGCGCATGTTATACGAAAGAATGGAGTATTATGTGAGGTATGGTGATCAGAATTCAGAGGAATTCAAAGCTTTCATTGGACTTCTAACGGGAGATCCTGCTTCACCAGTCCTGTGGAACTTATTCATGGCTGATCTCACTATGTTCCCCGATGTCGACGACCCCATCCTCTCGAATATACGGATCGCAATACTTGCTCAAGCCGACGACATTCTTCTGATGTCTACCTCAGCAGCCGGATTGCAGCGCAGACTCAACGCGCTCGCGGAATGGTGCTCCAAAAACTTCATCGTGGTCAATATGCTCAAGACCGTAATTCTCATTTTTGGACCCGCACCGATTGATGCCTCATTCCGAATTGGCTCAACTCAGCTCTCGATAAAAAACCAAGAGAAATATGTGGGGGTGCATTTGAATACCCAATCCCGCAACATGTTTGAAGATCATTACAAGGCAAAAGCAAGTACGGCAAGGTACTGCGCGCATAGAATAATGGGAATTGAAGATTCGGCTGGCCGCTTGAACCCAAAGCAGTTCAAAACTCTGTACATGGCTCGCGTTGACTGCCACCTGATACATGGGTGCGAGTTAATGCCTGATTCCGAGGACGTACATGTTAAACAGCTCTGCGATGTTCAAGTTGATTTTCTGCGTCAAGCATTGAACCTTCATTCTCGATCTATACTCGTATGCCTTTTCACCGAAACCGGAATTATGCCGCTCAGAATTCGTCGTTTTCTCTTGCTGCTTGGCTACCTGCAATATATCCTCACTCTATCAGTACTCCATCTTGCCCACGCGTGTTTGATTAGCTCCATCGAACTCCACAAAAAAGGGAAAAGATCTTGGGTCGGAGATGTGTTGAAAGCAGCGGCCAAATTGCCATTTGCAGGTCCTGTTCTCGACTTTGACAATGCAACCGTTGACTCTGTCAAGGTTTATCGTCAACAAGTCGAATCATGCGCAACTCAATGGCTTCAGCAACAGGTTGACGCCATGGACAGACTCTATTTACTGCATGGACGCAGAGAACCACTCAAGGACAAGCCTGCCGCCCAAATTACTTTATTGATGAGACATTATCTTTCTATGGTTACAACGCAAAGTCACCGTGAATCGCTGACTTCAATTATGTTGTCAACCCATCGTCTCGCTTTAGAGAAATTGAGGTACGCTGATCATGCACATCCGCCGGTTCCCCGAAACGAGCGTTACTGTCGTTTCTGTGATTCAGTTGAGAGCCCAGAACACGCACTGCTGGAATGTGTAGCCTCGCCCGAGGTTGTCGCACTACGCAATGTGTTTATCCCCAAGCTCCTTTCTGCCGTCCCGAAACTTCAGCCAAAAATGGCCCGCCTTTCAAGTATTGAATTCCTAAAGGCTATTATCTATGAACGCTCAACGATCATTCTGGTTGGAAAATTTGTGTATGAAGTCCTCGAGGCTTTCTACGCGGTACCACTGCGACGCCCTTCAAGAGTTCTGTCTGTCGGTTTCTGAGCACTGATTTCAGGTTTCATTTATTATTGCCTTTGTTCGTCAAGTTGGTTCTACCGCTGGGGACGGGGAAGCTCGTGGGGTCGGCGTCATGGGGCTGATGAGGCGGAGAAAGGTCCGGGGGCGATGGTGTAATTTGTGTACTTGCTTTGTACACCGGGATAACCCTCGGAAACCGGCGTTCGTGATTCGGACCGTGCCGTGTAATACTACCTACCTACCTACCTACCTACTACAGTAACCAGTAGCTGTTTTCCTTATATGGTGGCCGTGGAAATCCATCGTCTCCTCGGCACTTCTCCAGCGTGACAGCCCATTTGGGATGGGTTACCTCCTGTGTTGTCGATTGTGTCCGCAACATCCCATATGCATGTTTATAAATATTATTGAGCATTATGACTTTTGACACGAGCTGAAGAAAAAATGCCTCAGAAATCGCGCTCCAGCGATCAAAAGCAGGTATTCTGGGTGGTTTGACGCCCAGTGTCACAAGGAGTCACAGTTTCATCGACCTCACCTAACATTTCCACGGGTACCGTATAAGGAAAACAGCCACTGGTTACTGTAACGGTTACTGGTATCCGAACAGGCTCTAAGTATACTCTATGTACATGCAATGTATATGGGAGGTGGGTGGGAGAACTAAAAACGAGAGCACGGGCGAAGGAACGCGCATGGTGGTGGTGGTAGAAGAAAAAGACGCGATGAGTCAGAGTGATGACTCCCACGTGCATTCCTCCGAGTGTATCACTCACTAGGTATTTTGACGCAAGGGAGCCAAAGCGACGATAAACTTCCGGATTTGGGTAGGCACGTTACATCACTTCGTGACTTGGTGTCACAAGACTCTGGATAATGCTTATCGTCCGTCGTTCGTCCTTTCGAAGGCCAAGTCCTCAAAAACAAGAATTTTCTGTATGTGTTAGGGCTATATAGCCAATAGAGAGACACTCACCGCAATCAAAATATACCAGCAGTAGAGACTTTGCGCAGAGCCACCGGTAGCCACCCAGTGGCTCTCACGGCATGCGCTGTGCAGCGGCTACAGCATATGGTGGCTCGTTTGGTGGCTCGTCGCCCGCGTTGCAGGTGGGGCTTCAAGTATTTACATGGTACCTCTGTGACTATACCTCAATGTAGTGAGGTGTCGTGGTTAGGTTACCAGTTTCCCGCTTTATTTGGTGCGTTTTTGGCCGGTTCTTGCAAAACCGACGGTTGGTGTGGAACCTTGGTGTGCTTCCTGGGGGTTTGGGAGCCTAGCGCTTCGAGGTCATCCAGGGGGATGAAAAAATGCCGAAGAAAATGAATTTCAAGTTGTTCTTCCAGCCACCGAATGAGCCACCATAGCGCGTAGCCGCTCCACAGCGCATGCCGTGAGAGCCACCGGGTGGCTCCCGGTGGCTCTGCGCAAAGTCTCTAGTAGTGATGTTGATAGTGAGCTAAACACTGGAATTTGTATGGTGCTCCGAGGATAGCCAGTCCAGATTGCTTCAGTATATTTCAGGAGCACCCCATAAAGCACAGCAACCCTATGTATAAGGTCAAGTCGAACATAGAGAAAAAGGTGTATTTCGGAAGTTGCCGCAGACGGCTGTCAGATCGGCAGCGCGGCATGCTAGCAATGGTGGGAAAGTACTACTCATAGGAGGGGAGGGGGGGTCTGGCCGAGGCCTTAAAAAATAAGTCGACCCGATAAGTATCCGCTTTTCGAATCCCGATTCCCCCTTGCTTATAGCCATTTATAGCGGTTATAGCTGGTCATAAGTAGGCGCCCTGCGAGGCCCTGTATCGGGCGCTCACCTCTATCCTATACCCATTCACGCAGCAAGATAAATAACACAAAATATATTTCCGGACTACCTAATACATACAGTCTTGTAGATTGGGTGTGATCGGCCAGACCGGAACCACTCGTTGCCTGGAAAAGTGCCGATAATGTCTTTGCAACTGCTGCCCCGAGTGATCCGAAGAGAATTGACATTGGGAAATTTTGAAAAGAATGCCCTCAAAAACCCAATTTCCGGGAAAACCCTTTGACGGAGCTTCCCGGGGCGAACCAAAATTTTGAGTGGTCCGCAACTTTGGACATTTGCGGGCCAACAGCTCAATAGAATTAATATTAGATGATTTCGAACAGAGATCCGTGGATTGGTGCACTGTCCGGGATAAAATAATTACATAATTCTTTCGTCAGTTTTTGTGTGTGTACAACTGTAGCTACACCTAAACAGGCGTTGGCAACATGGATCTGAGCAGCGCTACAGGTCTGGTCGCCATTCCCATTTACCTGCCCTTCCCACCGTGGAACGTCTCTGAATGCTCACAAAGCACGATTTCCGAGTCAGACAGCTTCGAATAGACTTCTGCATATGAATACATCTTTTAGCCCGAAGTTCGAAGTCAGACTTCGTTGAGGAAGCCGCACCTTCCAAGATGCGTCCAACCCTCTGCACCATGTGAACCTCTTGGTGAACTCAGCAATGATTTCTTGAATGCTTAGGGGCTCGTCCAACAGGGCAAGCTTCAAGAGGAATGGCCATGTCCAGATTGTCGGTTTCCTGAGGGCAGGGACCTCAGGATCTACCAATGCTCTGGGTCTTGTAAGCGATGCCATTAAGATAAGCATATAATCTTTTGCATACGATAGTCCACGCGCCAATGAGGCGCAAAGTTTGATGTTGTTCGTGAAATCCAACTGCAAATTACTGCATTTCGAATGCATTTTCTTCCTCCAAACTGCAACAGCGAGCGGTGAAGCATTGGAATGAGAAACCGGCGCTGCGTCTTCGCTAATGGTGGGGGTTCCGCAGCTTTGCATAGATTCCGACCATAATCTGAAGCACCAGTCTTCTGAGCTAGATAATCAGCGCAAGGCATCGCAGATTGGGATGACGTATTTACCCGGTACCTGCGCATCACCTCCCAAAGACCAAGGGCTTGAGTTTGAAGCTGCCCACGCAGACTCAGGGTCTGTTACTGTATGGGGCACGTAGGGAATCATAGGGCCCCAAGGGGAGTTATTATTCTGTAACAGCCAAGGGTTTTCTGTCCAAGCTTTCGAACGAATGAATACGTTGTAGCTTATGCCGTTAAAAATAACGAGAGTCCCTACGGCAGAATTCATAGCTGCGGACGTCTGGGCGGTAAACTCCAGAGTTAGCTACTGCCGGTACGAGTGCAGGCGACCAAGTAGCCTCTATGAAATCGGTGGTGGTAGTATTCATGGGGGCAGGAAAAGGATATCGGCGCAGCCTCGATCTGTGTATTCCTTTTATGAAGCGCGGATTGACAATTTGTTGACACATGAGCAATGGAGCCAACAATGGAAGCCTGGTAAAACATACAAATCCGATCTGGCTCTCCATGTCAACAATGGGCCCGAAAATGGAAGCTCCGAACAATGGAAGACAGTGGCGGAGTTTTCGCCGGCGGCCAAATTTTTCACTGTGGGTCATGAAATTCATGATGTTTCTCGTCATGACTTTTCTGACGATTTGTCCGGAAATTCATGATGATTTACCGGAAATTCATAACAAAACATCATGACTCGGAGTCGTGATTTTCATGATGACGAGCTATGGGACCCGTGGCTTGAAAAATCGGTCATTTCGAGGGCTTTATTTCACCGGGAACAGCCTCAAGTTGCCGAGGGTTCTACTGGCCGAGGCCATCGGCTTTAATCGGTCTGGCGACCGATTTGCCATCACCCTTGGAATGGCGGGGTTGCCGCTTGACGGCCTGTTCTCAGCCAACCCCACGTGACTAAGGTACCTAGGGGCCACACAAATGAAAAATCGGTCATTCCGAGGCTTTTCTGGGTGCCGAAAACGCGTTTTCCCGGCCGAGGGATTCCCCCTTGGGGAAGGGTAAAACAATGACCCACCGTGGGAACCTGGACCGTTTTGCCATCACCCTCGGAATGGAGAAGTTCCCCACTTTCCGCACTAGCGGCTCTCATCGGCATGAGTCGTCGCATGTGATTCAGTCTCGCTGGACCTCACATCCAGGCAGATAGCCACCTCATCCGACACTTTGATATATGTCTTTTGGTTCCTTTTGCGTACGTGTTTCTCGTCTGTATGCGGTGCCAAGCTTGAGTCTTTACCATACTATGAAGGCCGCCATTGGACAAAAAACATTCGACTTTGTACCTAACCTATTTTGCATATGAATCACTACAAATCCTTGATATTCCTTGTAACTCTGTGCAAATCCTTCCGAAACCTTGGCATTCTGAGCGATTCCTTCAAATTCCTGAAGCCTGTCCCGATAAATCCTAAGGAATGACAAGGATAGCCACAGAATTCCTGAGGAATCGATCCTTCGGAATCGTGGGTGGCTAAAGCTACAGGCCTCATTCTCCTCCTTCACTTTCTATTCATTGGCGCCCCTCTTCCAGTTTCCCCTTTCCTTTTTCACACTTTATTTAACGGACGCGTGAGTGCGTCGAAGTTCGACATCGACTTTCTTTCCCGCTTCATGTCACCGGACTCGATTTTGTTCATTAAACGCATTAGAGAGTTTGTGCGAGCGACCCAGGTCGCTTTTCGATCGCTCAGATCTCCGCAACAACACATTCCAGGTGGAGTATATACTAGAAACGAAAACGAAAACGACTATATATAGAATAGCCGATAGATGGCCGGTGGAACCCGTCGGCAGCAGGTTCAGAAACGAAAATGAAGCAGTCGGCACGGAACAAGTCAAGGTCGGCTCTATGACGCCAAGGGTCACGGTCACGTACATGCTTGATCGATCGAGTTATGTTGGTCCCGTTCCGATGCTCGGCTACTACTTAAAAGTAACCGAAATTGCCGTTTTTTCTTGGTTTTTTTCCCGTGCTCGTGCAACTTAGCTACTGCCGGCAGCCAACACAAATTAAGAGATAAATATAAAATAATAATATTTGTTTACTTTATGTAGTCCATTCTTGTTTCCTATTTACCTTTAGTGTTCGTCTATATCACGTTTGCCACGAATCTCATACTTGGGTATCGTAAAAATTTCTATTTTATGATTTTGAAGCGGAGTGATCCTATACTTGAAAAGAGGGCCAGGCCATCAGTCGCGTGACTTTTGACAGAAAATCACGGGGTTTTGTCAACTAGTGTTGCCGGGAGCTGAGTTGGAGCTGAACTCGAGTTGATTGCCCATCAGCTCGCTGTCAGCTCGAGTTGAGCGGAGCTGGCTCGGAGCTGATACCAGATATGGGAATCTAGTGTCCCAGGGTTCATCTTTCCACCCGAAGCGCAAAATTATAGGGGAGAATGGACCAAATTTTCATGTGGAAGGTTTTCTGAGCTCTCTTCAAGCTCAAACTGCCTTTTTTACGTCGAAAACGGCCAAGAAACGGCCAATACAGAAACTGGGGAGGGAGTGTGATGTCACTCAGTCACACCACCGGAAATGTCACGTCGTCCGCTTTGGGTGACGAGGGTGGAGTCGAGGCGAGCTGGCATCACCTCGAGGTGCCGCTTTTGGGAAGGGGTCGAGTTGGAGTTGAACTCAGCTCGGAGCTAGCTCCAGCTTCCGGCAACACTAAACGCAACCGGCTGTCGAGATGTTGAAACTCACACGCGGTCCCCGGCGCCGCGCGCCGGCGAGTGCAGCGAGCGGCAGTGCGGCGCCGCGGGCAAGGAATCCAGCAAAAAAAATCCAGGCGGGGTGCTTAAGCTTGTCTTCAATTAATTTAGAGTGCTAAAACACGCCGTGTGCGTGACCTGGTACAGCCACTCGGACGCGTTCGGCAAGCGGCCGATGACACAATAGACCACGTACATTGATATACTGTGACTGTGACATCAATCCATTCCTTTCGGCTTGTTTGCCGTGTTGAAACCGGTCATTAGGGGCGCTCAATTCTTGGCTCGTCAGCTCATCTCGTCCATAAATTATTTAATTCTGTGATGATCCATCAAAATTTGATCGAGCGATCATTCTCTCCCTCCGTCGTCCCAGCACGCATGCATGACACGCACGACCAAGGCGGAAGTCCAGTCCGACATTGTCCATGTCGCCGAAACTCTTATGCTTATGTCCACCCTTCTCGATGACTCCGATGAGTCCGATCTCCTTGGATCCGATGACGAAGATCAGGACTTTTGGGACGACGACATGTCCGATGTGTTGGAGCTTTCAGCGTTGGACTGGGCAGAGCTGGCTCGCTATATGTCGGGGGATGGCTCGCGGGGTACTTACGACAAGATCCCAAAGTCAAAGGACTTCTTTGCGGTGTGTTTGAGTGCGCCCGATCGCGAATTTCGGCATATGTTTCGGTATGTCGGGCTAGTTCTCTCAGCAACCACCCTTCTCTTCTGAACCTTTGGCTAGAGTAGGCAGGGACTGCTTTGACTACCTCGTTCAGCTAATCGCCTCTAATCGAGTCTTCCAATCAACTGGGAGGCGTCCACAACGTCATGTCAAGTTTCAGTTGGGATGTTTCCTGATTCGCTATGGCTCTGTAGGATCAGACACCCTTGGTACTGCACAGAAACTGTCCATAGGATTTGGGACAGTGTTTATCTACTGTAAGCGAGTCACCCGCGCCATACGCGAGCTGCGCCCACAATTTCTCGGATGGCCGACACCTGATCGCAAAATTGTCATAAAACAACACATCCAGGACAAGTCCGGCTTCTCGAAGTGTCTGGGCTGCGGAGATGGGTCTCTGGTTCGCTTTGGTGAAGCTCCGATGGAGGATGGTCATCTTTTCATGTCGCGCAAAAAGTTCTTTGGTGTATGTTTTCTGTACTGTCGAAAGAACCAGTACTGACTAATCCAGACCAACGTCCAAGCTACTTGCGACCACAAGAAGAGATTTACGTCCTTCGAATTGGGATGGCCCGGTGCCGTGACAGACGTAAAGATTTGGACCAACTCCGATGTTTGGAAGCGCCGCCACCATTACTTTGAGGACGGAGAATACATCTTTGTGGATAAGGGTAAGCATATCACATTTTCTATACTCCATTGTATTACAGCCTCATTTTCCTAGGCTATCCCTCTTCACCGTATGTCATGCGACCATTCGATGAGCCGGAAGTTGCAGCTGCATCGGCAGAAGACAAACTACGTATGCGTGCTTTCAATCTACGCCTTTCTTCCGTACGGATTGTAATAGAACATGCCTTTGGGCTTCTCAAAGGCCGTTTCCCATCCCTGCGAGGGATGGGAGCGCATCGCTCCGTTCAAGATATCTATCGAGTCATCGAAGCGCTCATGATTCTGCACAATATTGCCATTGACGCTAATGACAAACCTGACGAGTGTTGGCGTATAGACGAAGATCCGGATGATCAAGAAGACGAGAACGACGGAAATTCCGAGTTCGCTCAAGAGGTCGAGGGTGCAGCAGATGTTCCGGGGCATGAGACAGCGGACTGGCTCAAGGAGCAGGGGCGTTTGAAACGTCTAAGAATGTTAAACTGTTTGTTTTGAGAAGATTTACAGTATAAGATTGTACGTTTGACTACGAGTGAACCAGATATGTACAAATTATAACGAAGATATGCAGTAGTATATGTACGATGATAAGTGAATTATTGTTGAAACATAGAGAGCAAAAAAGCATTGGCAGCGTCTCTCACCTCTGCGCGCCATGTCGACCTTCCCCTTGTTGGTATCAATTTCCATTCGCTTCTTCTCCAGGTCGAGCTTCTCTTTATCCAATTCAAGTTTCGCCTCCAGCGCACAACTCTTCTTCTCCTCGGCGGCCATCTTTACTTTCACAAGCTCCGACATGTTTCCTAGCGAGTTGTTCACCTGTGTACGAAACTTTGACGCGGGCGTGAACTTGGTCTCGGATACGACAGTGGCAGGATTCTTCACAGCCGGTGTCTTGGGAACGCCACCGGCCTTGCGTTCTTCCGCCAAGAGAACGGGATCAACATTATCGTTTGACCCGGGGTCCTCGTCATCGTCCACGTCGGAAAGCGGGGCGGCTGAGCTGCGAATGACAGGACGCGCAACCTTCGCATTGGCGCCAAATCTGATTGAAGCTGTCAGTAAACCTGCCACGGACCTGACGCCACTTTACCGCTGAGTGAAAAGGTCGCGCCATCCTTTCTTCTCCCATAGCTCCACCACAGAGGGCGTCAGAGTGCCGACCACTAGACCAGCGTTCCGTGCAGCATCTAATTTCTTCCCCAAAATGGCTGCGGGATCGTCTAAGTCGGGATCTCCCCCACCGTTGCCAGTAAAAGATTCAAATGCAACAATATATCCAAACGTTGTGAGCGCACGCTGCCACATGCCGCCTACAGACTTATCGCTACGCTTCCCTGAAAAAAGCTCTACAGAGGCCTGCCATCGCCGGTGAATATAGAGCGGACAACAAAGAGAAAACATACCTTTCTATAAACATGTGCCGGATTTTTCTTATGTTGAGTGAAGCGGTGCTCCGCCTGGGGGTCAGGACCAAGAAGCCAGTCGAAGAACAAGGTTTTCTCGCCAGCAGACCAGCGTTTGCGGCCAGACTCTTCCTCGTTGTCACTGCTATCGCTGTCGTCGTCAGAGATGTCGATCGGGGTCGGCGTTGTTCGTGTGAGGGGCTGCGGATTGTCGACAATGATCGGGTCACTGACGGGCTCATTTTCCTTCGTGTTGTTGGCCCGGCGTGCGCGTTTCTTTACATCTGCCTTGGCTTTGGCAGCTTTGGCAGCAGCGGCCTTTCCACCCTTAAAATTGCCTGGTTTCGCGCCGTCTTTGCGCGGCCGACCAACCGGACGCTTCTGGGGAGGTGAAGGGGGAACCGTGGGTTGAGTAGGCTGAAGTGGAGCAGCGGAGAGTGAATTAGGTGCGGGTGAAGGCGGGGGACATTCTGGGTGCTGATAAGTAGGACCTGAGACATATGTTGGACCACCCATTGGCGGAGGTGGCGGATACGGCGAATAGTACACCGGAGGTGGCATGTAGCCTGCATAGCCGTACTGCTGAAGGACAGAACGCGTCAATGAATCTCATGGGTACCAAAAAGCCAAGCCAACGCACTGGAGGCCCGGGTTCCATTCTGAGTTTATACTGTGTCGTCGCGCATGTAGAGTGGTGCTTGCTGCATGTACAGTGCTAGTGACCAGTAGTAGGAGGTACTAGAGTGGTCGTGAATATCTGGAGCTGAGCGTTGACGTCAATATGGAGCGCAATGCGTGGCAGCGGTAAGATCAATTTTGATGGATCATCACAGAATTAAATAATTTATGGACGAGATGAGCTGACGAGCCAAGAATTGAGCGCCCCTAATATACGGGTTTTGATCAACTGGTGCTCACTCGCGTTTTGCTTCCCATCACCAGCTCCACTTCAGCCGAATTTGAGTTTTGCTTCCGCCACCCAAAGAACACCAGGAAAAAACAGGGGGTTAACAGTATTGAGGATTAAGACTCAACTGCTGCTTGCCCAGAGCTCGACAGGGCCATGACTTGCGGGCAAGGGCCAAAACAAGGGACCAGCGGCACTTGATGTGGTATGGCAACGCCCCAAAAGTTGGTGCCCCCAGCTTTGCCGATGACAGAATCGTCAACAAACGTAAGCACAAATGAACGAGCACCACTCAATCAAAACCCGTATATTGTTTCCAAAACGGCTGTATTCATCCCTTACTCGAGTCCACTCGCTGAGGGGGAGTGTTAGCGGTACTTATTTACCACTGTTTACTTTCCAGCATACTGTACTTGTTAGCGGTAATTATTTACCACTCTTTACTTTACAGCATACTGTGCTCTCGTAAGCGATTACGTAGTCTTTATGCGTTTGTAACCGAGACCTAGGGTGGCGGGAAATAGCTCTGGCGCCTGGTTGACCGAGGTAATTTACCAAAGCCTTCTCGGACGGGCCTATTTGACCTAATTTACCGGGCTGATTTACCCAAATTTCCCACGGCTCTTTTCGCTGCAAGAACCAACTAAAAATTCGAAAATTTTCCCAATTACCGCTGCTACTGAGGGCAGAATGGGATAAGAAACTCAGCAAGCGCATGAGCACTATATTTTGCAGAGGGTCCGACCGCATCTCCCCAATGATGTCAGGGTGGGAAGAAAATTCGACAGAATCATTGAGAAATCGGACAAAAATGGCCGAAATTGACAGAATATTGGATGTCGTGCACCAATTGTGCTCTTTCTTTCAAGAAAAAACCCGGCTAAGGCTGCCCAAGCAGGTGGATTTAGCCCTCCAGACCACGGTAAATTAGCCCTATTTTACCGGCCATTTTTGAGCCTCCGAAAAGTTGGGTAAATTAGCAGGTAATTTACCTGGTAAATTTGCAGATGTAAATTTCGGAGGCCTATTTCCCGCCACCCTACCGAGACCACGACGTTCTCTACACAAAGTTTCTTTCGACTTCTCGTCTTGACCACTCGATACGGGCGATACCGAACAGCAAATTACGCTGACATAGAACTGGATCAGCTGGATGTTTGCAAGCCTACCTCAATGGTAAACTGGAGGAAGAAATCTACATGATGCCTCCAGATGGTGTTGAAATTCCAGAAGGTCACTGCTGGCGACTCAAGCGTTCATTGTATGGTCTTCAACAAGCTGGGAGAACTTGGAACAGGACTTTTGACACAGAGATTCTAAAACTCGGATTTCATCGCTTGAATTCAGAGACCTGCCTTTATGTTTATAAGAAGGCAAACAGACTTGTTTTGTTGTGGTCTATGTTCTTGTTGCTGCAACTTCTAAAGAATTCTCTTCCAAAGTCAAAAGAATGCTTTCATCTACTTTTAAGATGCGAGACCTACTCTAGGTCCAGCCAAATACCTCCTTGGGATCGAGATCGTTCGAAACCGTAAGAAGCGCACCATTGCACTGAACCAGCGTCAGTATATTGACAAAGTCCTTTCTCGCTATGGCATGACAGACTGCAAACCTGTATTCACGCCTATATCTACTGGAACCCCGCGCACAGAGAATGACCCTGATGACGACAGTATCATTACCCATATGGCTATTGTCGAAGGTGGATCTATTGTTCCATATCAAAGTGTAATCGGGTCTGCTATGTATGCCATGCTAGGTACTCGACCAGATCTTGCATACAGTGTAGGAGTGCTTGGTCGTTTTAGTGCAAAGCCAAAGAGAATTCATTGGGCAGCAGCAAAACGACTTCTTCGATACCTCAAAGGCACCCGTCATTGGGAACTTGTATACAACGGGGCTGACATCAGCATGGACATGCAATTTCTGGGATACAGTGATGCCAATTGGAATGGAGACAGAGATACATCTCGTTCTACTTCTGGTTATGTGTTCATTGTCAACTCTGGAGCAATCGGATGGTCTAGCCGTCGGCAATCCATGGTCGCTCTATCTTCTACTGAGAGTGAATACATTGGACTTGCAAATGCAGGACAACATCTAGCATGGTTAAGATCCTTTTTTGACGAACTAGGTCAACATCAGAGAAATCCCACTGAGTTGAGATGTGATAATCGAGCTGCCATTATTCTGTCCCAGGATCCACAATACGGCGCTAGGACTCAGCATATACAAAGAAAATATCATTTTGTCCGTGATGACTTGGTTCGCACCGGAGAATGTATTGTCTTGTGGTATCCTACAGATGAAATGGTGGCCGATATTCTCACAAAACCTTTATCTCATGACAAGCACTCCAAATTCTGTCTATCTATGGGACTACGGCCTGGGTCGAGTGGGGGTGTCGAGAAATGCTTAATGGCCTCCGTGGCCGACTTCTCCTCTTACTCCCTGCGTGATGAGAGCATTCCGGCTACACCTCCGACGTCATCCTCCCAGACCAACAACTCCGCGTACAGTGAACGTACAGCGGGTGTGTCTACCATCATCGATTCCGGTACATCGACACACATTCACTCCGTTCGACGCGACTTCGTTTCTTACGCCCAAGCCGTATTCGGAAATATCAGCGGGTTCGGCAACGGTTCGAGGAAAATCGAGGGTCGCGGTGAAGCACAGCTACTAGCGTCCCATCCTAAGGGTGGTAACGTCCGACTCAGGTTGAAAGATACCTGTTATGTCCCTGACTCTCAGCCGACGCTTATATCAGTGTCGCGGCTTGATCAGGCGGACTGTTACACCGTCTTTGGCGGTGGACGCTGTGTTACCTTTGAGAAGGGTGACAGTGGCAAGCTCATCCGCAACCTCATTTCGTCCGAGAAGGTTATTCTGACCGCCTCTCTCGGCAGCGATCGCCTCTATCACCTCGATTCCGCCTCGTCGTCGGAGAATTCTTTTTCCACCTCGTCTCGACCTCCGACCTCAAAGCTTGAGGAGCTGCATCAGCGTCTAGGGCATCTAGGCTACCCTGCGCTGCGCGCTCTCGTTCGGAAGGGTCACATTTCAGGTGTGAAACTATCTACGGCGGAACTCAATGCTGAGCCGCCGGTATGTCAATCTTGCATGGAGGGCAAGATGACTCGTGCCTCTTTTCCTCCTTCGGAAGAGGAGAATGCCGAACAGATTCTCGATCACGTTCATTCAGATCTTTGGACTGCTCCAGTCCGTACTCTGAACGGATCGAAATATGCCCTCGCTTTCACCGATGACTGCTCTCGCTGGATTTGGATGTTTTACCTGCGTCACAAGAGTGATGCAGTAGCTGCATTCAAGGAGTGGTCGGAGATGGTCGAGCGTGAGACAGGTCGCAAGCTTAAGGTCTGGCACGTCGATAATGGGGGTGAATTTATCAACGAAGACCTGAAGCGGTTCTTGAAGGCACGTGGTATTCAGCTCAAAACCAGCGCTCCACGCACTCCTGAACAGAACGGTGTTGCCGAACGTCAGTTTAGTATTTTTGACCGCGTTCGCACCGTCCTCATCGACGCCGACCTGCCGCTTAGCATGTGGGCTGAGGCCAGCAATTACATGGTCTATGTCAAAAACCGTAACCCACACAGCGCTCTCGACCTTCGTACCCCTTTCTCCATCCGCTTCCCAAGCCGCAAACAGCCGAAGTACAGGTTTTTTTACCGTTTCGGTTGCAGGGCTTACCTCTATAACGACAATCCTAATCGCAAAAAGTTCGACCATCGCGGCGAATCGGTTATTTTTGTTGGGTATCCGGATGATCGCAAGGCTTGGAAGGTTTATCGCCCCTCAAAGCGTACCTTCGGGTCGTCGCCTCATATCAAATTTGACGACAACTCAAATTGTGGGGAATTTCGGGCTGAGGGGGAGATACACTCATACAAATATTCTTCTCTCAAATCGTCTTCAAGCGAAGCTGAGCTGATGATTACAGCCCTCCTTCCTCCACTTCTACGCCTCCAACTGCCAATCCGGTACCTCTTCGTGCACCATCCCCTAGGTCCGTGAGTTCCTCTGTCCACCATCGTTTGGCGTACGGTGACGGTTTAAAACGAGGAACGTGAGATGAGATTATCGTTTGGAGTAGTTTGTCGAGGGCGAGGTATGAGGAATCGTGATTGGCAGGTGAGTTGATATCCGTAGGGATGGGGGCCGCAGCAAGCGCTTCGGAGAGGGCTTTGTTAAACTTCTCCCAATCGACAGCTCGAAAGTTGGGTTTGGGAGTGTCGGCAGCATGTAGTAAGTTGAAGTCCAGGATGGCGAGGATCGGGAGATGGTCCGCCTTCGGAAGCCGGAGATCAGGGAGGGCATCGCAGAAAATAACCGAGTCGGAGATGTCTGCAGTGGTGAAGACGAGGTTTAGGGTACCCCAAGCTCGGTGAGCGGCAGATTCGTGGGTCAGTGTACCTGGGGAAAGGACGAGGTCTATCGTCGGTAGGGGTAGATGCGGGGAGATTTAAATTGTCTCCTGCCCATAACGCATCATGTTTGTTGAAGTCGCCGTGCCAGAGCATAGGGTGCTCGGGGGGTTGAGAAAGAGGTGGAGAGAGAGTTCGTCGTAGGCTTCGTTGGATTGCGGTTGATTGTATATCGAGTAGATTTGCAGCGAGGGAGAGTGCGGGAGTTTGAATAGAAGGGAGGTGACGTTGCGACTATCGATTTTGACCTGTCGATAAGAGTCAGATTTAATACTTTTGTTAACCATTATCAATGAGCGAGGCCGGTCGGAACCTCCTGCGTAAAAGGTGACCCAAGAAGGAGTCGTGATGGTGAACCTGTGATTAGGGTAGATACTCGTGCTCACAAAGGCCCCGGGAAGCTCCCGCCAAGCCTCCCAAAAAGTGGCTTTTTCTGGGCGAAATTTTGTGATTTTCTTCTCCCAAAAGTGGCTTTCTTAGGCCAGAAATCGGCGAACCTTCTCCCTGAAAGTGGCTTTTTGAGGCCGAGAATGATCATCATCGGTTTTAACCCCATCTGAGATCGCGGTCCGAGAAAATTGGCCATATATCTTTTTTTAGAATGCCGGCGCACCCTTGGACCCTCCAGTAAAGTGCATTGAGCACCCTCTCGAGTAGCAATGTAGCATCACGATGAACCGTTTCAATGAGATTGGAGTTACTATCTCCCGCTTCCCAGATGGCGCGAGGAATGAAGCTCTTTTGCCAGCAGATGCCCTCGAAAACGAACCCGCTAGATTGTTTGTTTTGTAACCAGTCTGTTGAACAACGTTTGGGTTTCCATCGTTCGGAGAAGAGTGACATATTGGATGATCCAGAGGACCAAGAAAGAGCCGATTTCCTTACCTTCGTCCAGCACTACCAAATGCTGAAGTCGCATGGGACTCTCTTTGTGTCCGATATAAGTCACTACTACAGTTGAACATCTCATAATGCATAGCGTCCGTGGACCCCCAAGCGCTATGCATTATGAGCAATATGCATTCCTGCATACCGTCACACCGTGTGACATATGTGACACTGTCACGAATTTACTATATATGGGAGTGCGGCAGATGCCGGATTGTCCACCAGTTGTCGTAAGCTGTAACATGTTATAATCTGGTGTTTTTGACGTGAATAGTACCCATATGCGTGAAGAGTGACTCAAACGGGCAAATTGTCACCAAATTGTATCAATTTTGCGATCTCATAATGCATAATGCAGCCCCAAACCTTATGCATTAGTCAATATGAGAAAATGCATAAAACACCAGCCTACCAAGTTGGTGGACCCCAAAACACTATGCAGAATGAGGTTTATGCATTGCGAGCATATGCATTATGAGATGTTCAACTGTACTATCGCTTGTAAAGTCATCAAACGCAATCGGGGCGATTCTGCTATCTTCCGGGAAATTTCCATTTTACTCGCCGTAAAGCATGTGCGATGTCAACTATGAACCCGCTACACACTATGCTAACACACTTTGCCTAGCCCAATCTGTTGGAGTATGCAGGATTCAGCCGAGACGTTCCGTAATTACACGCCTTAACCTCATGTACATTAGTCATGCCGATCACTGATTCTTTGCCTTTTGCCAGGCCCCCGGTCACTACCTATTCCGCGGGTCGGGTTCGCGACCAGATTCTGGGCTGATTTACTCTATGATTTTGGGTCCATCCACCACTGATTTACTCTATTTCCGAGCGACATCAGGGGTGAAATTCGACTTTTTTCGCTCAATTTCCTGTTTTTAGCCGATTTCCAGTCAAGATTGGTGGCTCACCGTCATCTCTGGATCCTCTGGCTTGATTTTTGCTCGGATCTTCAGCCGACGCGAGTGTCCCGGACCCGCTCACCAGGTATGAACCTCAAAATTTCTCGCGCGCTGCGCGCGATTTACTCTATTTCTGACCAGCTTTGGCTGTTTTCAGCTTGATTTACTCTATTTCCATGACCCGGGTAAGCCGTTTTTGAGGCGTTGTTTTACTCTATGGCCGACCCGCGGAATAGGTAGTGACCGGGGGCCTCTTTTGCCACCATCTCGCCACTACGCAGTGCGCGTTGCTGCCCCGGACTCGATATCCAACACAATCTCATCGAACTATTGGACACAGCGCAGGACGAGCTTAACGTGTTTGTTACCTTTATTTCGGCCCAAAGAAAATCTCTGGCTAATTGTAACCCCATCCAATATAGATACCAGCCTCCAAGATCACCTTGCTACGCAGATCCTTCTTCCAGACCACGCAGCCAGGAGAATCGTTTGACAAATTCTCGATGGCATTCGTTATCTCCACGGCCTCGGGATCTCTCATCGAGGTAAGTCACCGGGTCGGTTCTGTGCTAGCGCGACACGTCGATTTGATTTTGACGTCCGAGTAGACATCAAGGTACGCTATCCGCTAGGTCTCAGATGACACTATGATAGATGCTCCCAGCCTGATAACATCCTCGTCTGCACAAGATGGTCAACACAAAATCCCACCATCTGCATAGCGGATCTCGGAATGGCAACATACCAGGCTCACTCCGGCGCGAACGCCGGAATTTCCGTGCCTCTGCAGTATTATTTCGGCCTGTATGCTGCAATTTGCATGCTGCCCTGCCATTATTTTGTTCGCATGCCCCGCAGTGAGCCGCTGCGTTGCGGTTTATCATTTTGGTAAGCTTCTCTGTAAATTGTCCAAATCGTGTACTGTTTTCGTCCCTCAGGTCCAAATCTCAGATGCTCTTCGTCTGGGATCTCCAAAAATCTACTGTTACCTTCGTGCCGCTGCGACGATTTATTTCGCTGGTATGCTGGTTTGTTCACCGCTGCCATGCCCATTCCGTTCGCATGCCTTCGTGCCTACATGCTCCCAAAGTCGTTGGAAAGCCATTGGCTGCAACTTATGTCCTTCCCCTAGCGTTTTGAAGAAGCCCTCCATGAGATTTCAGTGCAGAAAATGCAATATAAAATTTGGTTTTTTGTTCTTTAACCATGGTCGTAACTGCACAATATTCAGCCTGTGCAGTAATTCTGCTGACAGCACTTCCCAAAACGGACTAACTTGTCAAAAGTTTGCAAACCCATTGAATCTACGGTCGAAATAGTACAGTATAATGCAGTTAAAGTCATGGCATTTCTGCATCGAGTGTCAGGGTTGAGTATACTGCGTAATAAGGATGACTGTTACGTCCCAAAACCGGTTGAGAGCCTCAAGTAGCTCATCTTGAATCTTCTGCAGACTATTAGGTAGAAAATTTGGTAGCCCTTTGCGCACTTTCAGGCAATAAGCTGTGCTAGACGGCTTTTTGATGGCGTCACCGCCCTTGACGTGCGCACGTCAAGATTGGCATGCTCCGAGTGATACGATGCTCTTCCGAGTGATCCTGATCCCTACTGATCCAGACTGATTGCAGCGTGATGGTGCATCCTTTTCAACTGATGGTGCACCCGTCCTTGACCCTGCCCGAGGCTGCTTACCGGAAGGTAAAATACAGCTCTCTATTTCATACACGGTTCAGACCATTAGTTTCCCAGAAAGTTGCTGTAAAGAGGCGATGAAAATAAATGATATCAATGTTGCAGCTTGCTCAGTTATAGTGTCTGTATAGAGAGACCACGGTTCTGAGTGGATAGGTATTCTATCATGATGATAAGCTAGTCAGAACGAAGTTGTTGGGGGAGCTTGCTCCCGTCACCGAAAAGCAATAAGCTGTGCTAGAGGGCTTTTTGATGTAACCGATAGATCTGTGATGTATTGTGATTCCGAGTGATGCGAGGGATTTCCGCTTGATCCAGAGGGAGTCCGCTTGATCCCGAGTGATGGATGGTGATGGGAACACAGTTTTGACAGACACCCACATGTCGGATGCCTTCTTCGACTGTCTGCGAAGAATTTAAGCTTCCTGAACATCACTCTCAAGGACACAACTGCCATTGAATACAGCCTGGGCTGTCACAATACACAAAAATCAAGGATTAACCCTAAAGAAAGCTGTCGTTGACCTCGGAGACAAAAAAGACTTTTCATTGGGACTTTCATTTGTGGCCATTTCACGCGTAAAGACTTTGGCTGGAATTGCATTTCGAACGAGTTTCCACTGAGGACGACTGGAAAAACTCAATGTAACAGATTCAATGCGGATGCTTGAGACTACTGATACATTACATTTACTCTCGACAGCCAAGGAATGGACTTTACTTAGTACTCGTCAATATGTATTTTTCTGAAACCTCATCTACTTGAGCGTAGTTGATAATTTCGATGTTCAACTTCCTTTACTCCAATGTGCATTATTTAATTGTAATATTGATACAGATTCGCGCAAGCTCCCCCTTCTGTAGGCCGGAACTCCGGCATACAAATCATATTTTACCTCTGATTGCTTGTGCGTGCCCTCGCCGAGGAGCCGGCGGCAGTTCAACCGTTCCACCGCAGCTCCACTGCATTTACTGGTGGAGCAAAATGCCGAAAATAGCCCAATTTGAGGTCAGAGTTTGGTCAGAGTGGAGCCATACGGCGACTCGGGGGTGTAAACAAGAAACGAGAAACCGGACAAAAACCGTAACTATTGTGCCCAACGGGTATGAATTCTCCCAATGGGTCTGAATTTTCGATATTTCCTGCTCCCCCGTTCACTTCTCTGCAAGATCCCCAAAGCACTTGAGCTACGACGAAAGGGAAGTGGTTCAAAAGTATTTGCCCAAAGCTCGACACGGCCATGACTTGCGAGCAAGGGCCGAAACAAGGGACCAGCGGCACTTGATGTGGTACGGCAGCGCCCCACAAAGTGGTGCTCCCGGCTTTGCCGATGACAGAATCGTCAACAAACGTAAGCACAAACGAAGGAGCACCACTCGACCAAAACCCGTATATTGTTTCCAAAACGGCTGTATGTTTGTTGCGGTTCAAATGATGTCCAGTAAGACTGAGAACTGCTTCGACCTCAGATATGACCTGAAATATCACAATTATACGGGTTCAGGTTAAATTGGCATTTTTTCAAAGATTTTCCACCTAAAATAGAGAACAGTGGCCTCCTTAGGGTGGTGGAGGGACCATTTGCATTACTAAAGCTTGCTTCAGACCAGGATCTTCGAGCTGCAGCACTTTTGAAGGCATATTCTGGAAATATTCAATTAAATATGATTATTTTATCATTATATTACATTACGATACCCTTGCGATTGAATATGGCCTGAATCCTTAGGATTATATTACAATTAGAGTACATTATAGGCTGGATAATGTTCCAGCCTTAAGGTCCCTAACAGTCGACCCAGGGGTGTAAAATTCTAGTAGCATAACTAGAGTACAGCTTGAAAATAACTACGGCCTTGTGTACTTCCCGTCCACCAGCTTGAGCTTTGTCCATTCAATACCGAGAGGCAGGGCGAATTTAGCTAATATGAAAGCTTCTATGACCTCTGCTAAGCACTTATCCATGCACGGCTTTTGGTAGCCTTGCATTTGGGAGAGTTTAATCGAACGGAAGCAGAAGTGAAGGACCTGGGCAAATGTGCACGGACACTTGACATCCGTGAGAGGTCTGTACAGCAGCGTGAGAACCAGTAGATGCTGTAGAGATAAGAGTGTCGAGGCTGCAGTGTAAGGGAGGCTCGAGAGGAAGACCTAGGAAGAACAGCAAAGAGTCGAGGTGGATGCGAGGATAGCGTAGATCAGGATGAGCAGTGGAAGTAACGAGTGGATGGTAAGATTCCAGAGGCACGCTGAAGCAAGCCGCTCTCGCATCAAGCTCAGGTGCTAGGGCGCGGGGCCCATAACCTATCAGAATATAAACCGAGGTGGCTGGAAGCCGATAGAGCTCGATCGGAACAAGAGCTGCTGGAGTGCAGGTGCACCGCTGAGGATAGAAGATAGATCTTCGAGTGAGATCGTCGCCGAAAGCCAACACACCTGCACCGTCAGAGGATAGAGGGTCCGTCGCGCCGTCAAAAGACGAATACAACTTCACCGAGATAGAGGATCGATCGCGCCGTCAAGGACAGACACAACGTCACCGAGATAGAGGCTCCATCGCGCCGTCAAGGACGAACGCAGCTTCACCGGGATAGAGGCTAGATTGTGCTGTCAAAGACAAGCACAACTTCACCGGGATAGAGGCTAGGTTGCGTCGTCGAAAACGAACACAACGTCACCGGGATAGAGGATTCATTGTACCGTCGAAAGACGAACACAACGTCACCGAGGATAGAAGATAGATCAATGAGATAAGCCGTCAAGGATGAACCCATCTGCGCTGAGAATAGAGTCTGCATTGACGAGGATAGAAGAAAGATTATTCCGCAAGATGCGTCGTTGAAAACGAACGTTTCCGCAGCCGAAGATGGAAAGCAGTCCGTGAGGTGCACACCGTCAACGACGGGCACACCTGCACCGGCGAATAATTGAGAATAATGATAGGAGGAGAAGAATTGAAAGTAAGGTTTGAAGTCTGGCTATTCGGCGAGGGAGTGTCGCACAAATTAAGCCAGATTTCGTACGCAAGACTGAGGTACACAACAAGCCCAAAAGAGCTTAGATACAACGCACCGCAGCGACGTCACTCCAGGACTCTAATGTACAACATTGGAGTGCCAGAGGCATCGCCGTAATGGTCCAGCGAGTGGGAGGAGGACGAATAAAGGAAAAAGATGAGTATGTAACACACCGTCGCAATATCTCTCCGCGCTCTGCTAACGAGGTACTGGCCAGAGTCCCCGTGCGTTTCGACGAACAAAGCGCAGTTGCGGAATCAGGTCTTGAGAATATCGCCATAGACGAGACAAAGGTAGAGCAACAAATGAATGTGAAAAGTGGGGAAGTTTCGTTGAGCCATGTGCTGGAATGTGATAGAGAAGCGCTGAGAGGGCGGTTCCATCCCATGCGAAGCTGGAATGCACGGGAGAGTTGAGAACGGGAGCTGGTACTAGAGTCTAGATCGAGTACGGTGTACGACCATGTCTGACATGAAGTCAAGACGTGCCCGACATGAAGTCAAGGGCCCGAAAGAGGATGGGCTGTGAGAGAAAACCAAAGAGATCCAGATGTCTTGACAAAAACACCGGTGATAGCGCGAGCGAGGACGGTGCACTGTCGACGCCGCAGCGGACGCGAGAGCGGGAGGAAAAAGAGAATGAGAATGACAGCTGTCATCGAGGATCAGCTGTCAATGACAATACCATTCTTACGTCACTACCTTGCCTTCCACTGTGACTCAGCCGCACTCGCAAGCTCGTCACGACTGAGCTTGCACCCTCCACTAAGTCACCACCAATTGCTGACAACAGCTACTACGCGGGCAGGAAAATCCGGATTTCTTATCCCTCTTGCCAAAATGCTCTATTCCATTGGTAGAAACTTTTGGCAAGAGGGATTTTTATTGGCGGCAAAATTGAGGGAGATATAAAAGTTCCACCCCCAAAAATTGGGACTGCAGCCTACAAACGTTCGCATCCCCCTCCATTTACGCTCACTCACACGTTCCCAATACCGCTATGTGTGCACATATGATATGCCGCTGCTGGTTGACGTGAAAGCATGAATTTCATTGGCGAAGCTCGAGTAAAATCCAAGCAAAAGCACCGATCTCTGGCACCAAAAGAGGTAGGCAGAAAAAAATCTCAGCCTGCGGCAGATTTGGGACTAGTCAAGCAGTGGTGGTGACTTAGTGGAGGGCACCATAGCACAATAGAAATAGATAGTGGCATGACGATGCACCCCATCTCGTGCCTACGTACTCTACTATCTACCGTCGTATGCCGCCCATCTTCCTTGAATGGTTTGTTCGTCTTCGGCGGCGCATCTCACTGCATGACCTTCCTCTATCCTCTGCGATGCAAATGCGCTTGTCATTGACGACGCGTATCTCAGATGATCTAGGGTCTTGTTTATTGATCGGGTTTGCAAACATGTTTATAAACACCGGTTTATAAACCGGTTTTTAAATGGTCTGGCCAGAACCGCTGGTTTTTAATTCATTGTGGCTGTGTTGAGTACCCCTTGGAATGCCCACTCTCCTCAAGTTTTCCAAGGTGGGTACCAACCAGACAACGATATAACATTCGTTTCTAATTTGTGCACATTCTGATGTGAAATCACAACTTCGGAGCGCTCCGGATCTGATGGCATAAATTGGCCTAAAACGGACAGGATTCAGCAAATTCAGGCAGATTCTGTTGTTCGTGGTAGGACCCCCGACAACCACCTATGATGCCTGCCCGCGAAATTTTCGATTCGGATAAAACATGCCCAAAAATTGCGCGCACCCTGCCCGGATTCGGATAAGAAATCGACCATCGACGACGCCTCCCCTGCCCCACAATTCGGATAAATCATGGAGGCTGGGAGCCAAGCCTGGTTCAGATTCGGATAAAAAACACCGGGGACTCCTCGGACACAATGATTACCACCGAATTGAGGCAACTTCGAGGTCAATCAAGGACAATCTGATGAATTTTGCACCGAAGGCCATTTTCTACCTATTTCGGGGAACTTTCGGAAATCAGGGACCGGCAAGCGCACCTCAGCAAGCGAAGAACAGCATTCAAACTACATAACAAGCTTTCGCATTACTCAAAAGAGGTAGAGGGGCCATTTAGACGCGTGAAGAGATAAATTGCGAATTTTTGCGATTTTAGCTGATTTTTTGAGGGCTGGTTCAGCGTCCGGATAAAACATCGACCTCTTGGAAGGCCTGGTTCGGATTCGGATGAGATCTTCCCCATTTGGGGCCCGGATAAGATGTCCCAAATCCCAGATTTTTCGGGGCAGGCATCATAGGTGATTGTCAGAGGTCCTTTCGTGGTCTCTTGTGGCGCCAATAGCCTTCCTGAGGCTCCCCGGGGCGAAAAAATGAGGAAATGCACGGGAAAATCCATTATCTCATCCTCTCTTCATTCTCATGCTCGATACATTCTCCACTCATACTGAAATCCATTTCATCACCTCTCCTTCTTCTCATCTGCCGTGTTCATTCGCCTTTACCCCAGCGATACATCGCCATTCCATCTATCCCATGATAATCCTCATACACCATCCACATTCACTTCATTCTCCTTTCATCACCCTTTCATGGCCTCTGTCCAGGGGCCCACGATGCCTTTCTCCTCTTCCTCAGCTCCCACTGCTTATTGTCTCTATACGAGACAACTCTGGCAACAACTCGGCGGAGAACTCTGCTCAGCCAATTAATCTTGTGGCGGTGCGTCTTCATTTTTCATTCTCTTTTTCTTCATCAATCCTGGGCGATTGGGGCTGTCATGTTGACTCGCCGAAACCCCAATCGTTGAGACGGCACGTTTTGTTCAATTTTCTCTTCTTTCTTAGTGGCCTTGAGCCACTGTATGGGCTCAACGGAGATTACTCCGTCGAGACGTTTATTAGGCTGCTGGCCCGTGTTGCGCTCGGCACATCCGTTTCGATGTTGAGCCCCGCGCCATCTCATTTCCGCAACCGCTTCTTTCTCAGGCATCGCGCCAGGCCTCAGGGGAGATATCTGCGTCGAGGAAGTCCGAGGTCTGGAATATTTTACGCCGGCGTACCTCCGTGTTCAGGTTCTTACGGCCGAATGTGCTGGCTGGTTTTGTGGTTTCTTGTTGTTCACTTTTTCGGAGTGGTTTGAGGCTATCGCGCTGGCCCGATATCATTCTCAAATTGTTGGGTCACCGAGATATGTCGTGCTGCGTGTATTGCTTCCCATAGTTTCCTGGGGATCGCTTTACGCGTCACTTCTCGGTCGTTCTCAACCTCCAATCCCTTCGTGCTTTGATGCGATTACAATTTCCCGGGATGTTCTCCTTCCAATCGCATGCTGGTTTCGTGCCATTCTGTCGTGCTCGACGTGGAATATTTTCCCGAATTCTAGGCTGCTGGATCATTTCACTCCTCACTTCGCATTTTTCTATTTCCCCAGTTCTTTCACGGACACGGGCTGAAGGAGTTACCTCTACCGCACGGTTAGGGTGCTTGTCGACGTCGGACACGTACTCAGTCTCACTTCATTCCATTTCTCTCAATCTTTATCTCCTTGCGAACCGCCAGCCCGATAGAGTAACATCTGTTGAGATGGTTAGGTTGCAACGGTCAGCTTTCCCCGCGACCTGGTTTATGGCCGCTTCTTCTCTTCTCTCTCTCGACCTCCGTTCTTCCCCAGACTTTCAACTAGACACTTGTACTGTCGCGATGGTGAGGTCACCCAGCGATATTGCATTAAGTTGCATCTTCGTCAATTCTATTGAACTTCCTGCCGAACCGTTGGCGAGTTGATTGTGTTCTTCCGTCAAGACGGTCAGACTGCTTCATAGGGCTGCATTGGATCTTAATTCATGACCTCCATTATTTTGTAACGGCGAGTTCGACGGGCTTGCCTCCGACGGGACACTTAGCTACACTATCGGGGCTCATATCACGAGTTCTCCATTTCGGATTTCTTTGTCTCTGTTACATCCTTTCCCTCACACCGTTGCATCCCGGCCCAGCGCTCTACACCTCCGTAGCGCTCGACTCCGCGAGGGCTAGAATACTACTCTTAGACGACATGTCTGCATCATCCGATATTTTTTCGGTTGACCGTGGAATTTGGTTCAAGTCTAGCATCCGAGATGTCTGATTCACTCTACACTGACTCGGAGAAGGTATGGGATCACGGCATCTGTGAGAAAGATGCTCGTGTTGCGCAAGATCGCGGGAATATACTGGGAATTTTTGTGACTCAGTACGGAGTACACTATGTGTAGTATGTCACTATGTGCATGTAGAAATATCGGGAGGCTGCGTCAAAAAATGAGAGCTGTGCAATGGATTTATTCGTGATGGGTGATCTAATTATATATCTGCTTTTTGCCGCTTTAGGAAATACAAGTCAGAGAATGAGTTTGAGAGGGAAAACGGACAAGAAAAGCCCACAGAACATTAATAGTGAGTCAGGCCTCCCTTTTCCTTCAAAATTTTGCGCACCCTGTTGGGCATACTGCCGTATAACTTGTCAGTATATGTCTGATCTATTTTCTCCCACTCCTCCTTCAAAGTGATCCTAGAGAGTCCCGAGCGCGTGCCATACGCTCCAAATGATCCCAAAGATTCTCTATGATGCTCAGATCGAGCGGGTACGGGCACCAGGGAAGAACATCAAAGCCCTCGAGATTAAGCCACCCCTGCGCGTGCTTGGATTTATGCTTTGAGTCGCCGTCTTGCTGGAAATAAATGGTCGAGCGGTCCAAATTACGCGGGTCCAGAATGTCGAGGAGGGATTTCGAGAGGATGTCAGTGTAAACGAAGCGATCCATGATCCCTTCGGTCCGATGAAGTTGACCGACACCGTGTCGGGTGAGACACCCCCAGACCATAACACCCCCGCCGCCGAGTTGGACCTTCTTCTTCGTATATCTGGAATCATACGCCTTTCTTGGTTCCCTTCAGCACCACTGTCGGCCGCCCGAATCAATGATGTTGAATTTTGACTCATCTGAAAATATGACGGCCCGCCAATTCTCTGCAGTCCGGTAACAATGAAGTTCCCCCCACTCTTTTCGCTTCCTCCGGTGCTCTGGCTTCAACAGAGGCTTGAATTGGTGTACATAGGCCCCTAATTTACGCTCTCGTAGCGCAGACCGGACCGTATCGACATGCAAATGCGGGAAATATTTCCGCTGCAGGTCAGATGCATTCTTGGCTTTGCCGGAAGAGAGCGATTGGAGGGCTCCACGGATGTTTCGCTCTCCCCTCATTGGCGTGGCAGACTCGGCCTAGGTGCTTTCTCATCGAAGCCGCGCGTTGGACCATAGCGGGCATTGATTTGGGAGACCGTAGAGGGCGCAACATTCTCTTTTTCGGCTACATCTCTATTTGAGATGCCTGCCTTCTTAAGGGCGTCTATGGCGGCCTTGTTTGCGGCAGTGATGTTGAACATGATGTGGAGAATGAGTCACAAGAGGTCTGGGGTGAATCGAGCGCGTCGTTGTGGTGGTTCAGAGTGAAAAGTCTTGGGCTGCCAAATGCGGAAAAAGTATTGGATCACGTGTACGCGATAATCACGCTCTCTGACGACAACGCGCGCACATTGGACGTCGAGTTACTGTAGTAACAAGCTTAAGCACCCCGCCTTCGGCAGGGCCGGCTCGCTGCGCTCGCGTCCCTACCTACGGGGGGTACACAGCTTGTCGGGTAGTGTTTTGCCGGCCCTGGCTCAAAGCCAGAAGCCAGCCAAGCCAAGCCATGGCTTGAGCAAGCCAGGCCAAGCCATTTCTCTGGCTTTGTCTGGCTCTGGCTTCTGGCTTGAGATTTTCTGGGCCAAGCCAAGCCAGGCAAGCCATGGCTTTGGACATTCCTTTTGGTAGGTGGGAATGACTTATATTTAATGAAGGGAGGACACTTTGAGGTGAGGATTACCTTCACAGAATCGTTTCCCAACACTCTTCTGCATATTCTTCGAGGAACACTACAAATTTCGACGCCAAAGTCAGTACCACTTCCAAATTAGGAAGGTCCCACTAACCGTTGAAGAGGGAAAATTGCTACGAGAGCATCAGCGGAGAGCTCTGCAAGTTTCAATAGTGTAAGTATCATATTTCTGGGCTATAATAATGTTAGTTACCTTACAGGCCACCTCAAAATAAAGCCAAGTAAAATTTAGTGGCAAGCCACGGCCCAAGCCAGCGGCTTTGGCTTGGCCCTGGCTTTGGCTGGCCCATGGCTCTGGCTTCAGAATTTCTGAGCCAAAGCCAAATAAAGCCAGGCCAAAGCCATGGCTTTCGGGCCAAGCCAAGCCAGGAAAACACTATTGTCGGGGCTCCGCCCCAAACCCCGCCTGGATTTTTTTCCGCTGGATTCCTTGCCCGCGGCGCCGCACTGCCGCTCTATGCACTCGCTGGCGCGCGGCGCCGGGGACCGCGTGTGAGTTTCAACATCTCGACAGCCGGTTGTGTTGTAGGATGTTGACAAAACCCCGTGATTTTCTGTCAAAAGTCACGCGACTGATGGCCTGGCCCTCTTTTCAAGTATAGGATACTACTACTTAGTATTTCGTTCAATTAGTAGTGTCACTTGTCGCAGACCCAAAATCCTACGAAAATTTTCGTAAGTCACAGGGTCACAACAGGGTTCTACCAAAGGTTCTTGCCTGTCCCACGCATTTTGACGCGTTTTTGGGCCCAAAAAGGGGGGTAAAATACGAAAATTTTCGTAAGTCACACTGTCCCAAGGCCCTCTTACCAAAGGTCAGGTTGGTAAGAGGTGTCACACCCCAAATGGCCTTACTAATTGAACGAAATACTACAGTAATACATGTAGAAAGGGTAGTCTTAGAGGTATACGCAGCACTATATATCACCCCCAAAATTTTCTCACTCGCGCCGCAGTTCAAGCCGAAAGTTTGAAAACCAGGTGATCCCATACTTTTTCCGAGTCAGTGTATTCGCATCATGTCCTCCGATTTTTATCCTCTTTCTTCACTGCGCTTGCAGCAGAAATATTGTGCCACTAAAGGACGCCGCGTCCCATCGCAGTTTTCCTCATCTTGTCGGCCTTTTCATCGCCTCGACAGCTCGGTATTCATTGCTACAGTGGCGGCGGGATCTGATGCCACCCCAAAAAATGATGGGCCCCCAATCGACTTCACTTGCATCAAAAGTTCCAGAAATGGGCTGTTCTATTTTTAGGGGTGGCATCAGATCCCGCCGCCACTGTACCAATACTTGATCATTGTTTCTTCGTTTTTTCTTCACTTCTAGGCACCAATCTCTTATCCTGAACCTCCATCTCATCCTTTCATTTCGCCATCTTGTCGCGGAATATCTGTTTCTGCTTGACCTTGCCTCTCCCTCCTTCGATTTCGTGGCTTGGGACGCTTCAATCGCCATCTTTAACATCAATTCTCTGGCTATCCCACAGCTCTCATCGTCCACTCCTTCAGCTCTGCCTATCCCTCCATGTTGATCACTGATTCACCCCACAACTCGTGGTAGACTCGCCGATCATATCGATCACCAACTCCAGATTTTCGTCTCTAGCGCTCCTCCGCCTCTGTCACCTCTACCTGTGTCTCCTGGTGTACTGTGAGGCCATTCTCCATTCAGCACGAGCTGGAACCTCGCAGGATCCACAGTCTTTCACCTTTCTTGTTTCATCGTGGTTCATGAAAGTCATGAACCATCAACAGCCGCCGCATTCATCTCAGCATGGACTGCAACTTCATCGCTTGTCCTTGACGATCGTGCCGGCCAATTACAAGCACTCTCCATGCAGCATGACAATTTGATCTCTCAATTCTTCCGGTTTGCAGAAGGATCTCTCACGCCTTTTGTCTGGATGTCCATCGACACACCTTCACGTTTGACCTCCATTCTACAATCTATGATTCGCCTCCGCGGTATGTACCACCTTTGCATGAATTGCAGTGTGGTGCAGTAACGGTAACTTGGGTGACTTTCTCGATATATTCTTTCTTTCCCTCTACCGATTCATCGTAATCACAGCTACATATCCTAGTGCTACTTTCCAGTCCTTCCACTTTCTTCCTTTTCTCTTGATTCTTTCTCCTCTCTCAGCTCTTTTTGGGACCTCGGGTTCGTCTCTTTCCCTCGCGCGAGTCTTTGACTCTTACTTTAGAGCTTCGCTCCATTGGGTCGCTCTGGGTCTCATTCCGACCCTCGGTGTCCTTTGCGTATGGTTGCGGACCGAACTTCGTGACAAGTCGCAGTCCCAATTTGGTAATTGATACTGTCACGTCAGTTTTCATTGAGACATCCTGGGATTGTGTAAATAGCATTGCAAGAAGGTAATCTACAAATGTACTGGAGCAAAACTTCGAAAAATCGGTTTTCCGTGTTTTGCACGGCAATTTCGCGCTTTTGATTGCGGATCACTCGGACCGGTGGCTGTGCAGGAGCATCAATGTCGCCTGGCCATTGCCGATTTCTTGGTTAGGGTCCGGAAGAAGGAGTCCGGGGTTGCAGAGGCAGAATGGCAGAGAAAGACTTGATTACCTGCCTCGCGAGTTTAGTACACACAATTTTGGTTTTCGCTGTTCAAATTTCGCGTTTTGTAACCCTAAGTTAGGAGTACCTCCGATTCCTCTGAAATAAAAATTTCACCTATAAACCATACCCTAGTTCCTGCTAAATCTCGAATCCCGAAGGATTTTGAGCAAAATTGGGACTGGTCATGAAGTTTTGGCCGCAACCATATTCGCACGATCCATATCTCTCTCTCACGGAAGGTCGTGTCTGACAGCGTACCCCTTGCTACTCGTATAGCCAGCCCCCTACCACATTTACACTTGCCGGAGCTATAGCGCTAATATCTACCATTGTGAAGCATCTGGGACTTTGGGCGGGGTCGTAACCAGTACGTATGCCGAAGATACTATACTTATTCCATGAACACATTGCGTTGGCATGACTGACAGACTGCTGCTGCTCAAACCAGATACATTGCCATTGATAGTATTTGATACGTACAGTATTTGCTCCGACAAAAAAAAAAAAAAAAAAAACCCTCTGCTGCCTTAAGTAAATCATTTCCATTAGAGCTTAATCTTATTAGCAGCGACCTAAAAACATATTTCAGAGCCCCGAAATTCAGATTGAACCTGTAATTCACCTTCTTCAATCAAGCGAGAAATTGTGGACGCGGTGGGGCCGTTTGCCCACGTCCTAAATGCGGTTTAGTCGAGTATATGAAAACGTATATAAATAGAACGGCTGAGAGGCCGCTCGTGATCCCTGTCGGCAGCCCAACCAGAAACGAAAACTTTAAACATGTCACGGACTCACGGTCTTGTGGAGGCAAGTCATTGTCCCCTGTTGATTTTTGCTTTACTTTGTGGCTACTTGGCTTAGATATTAGTCTACATCTTATCAGCTCTCGTCTAAAAAATACAATTTATACCCTTCAACTAAGGTAGAGAGCAACCAAGTACGGTTGCCCCACGTGATTTAGCCTTTTCGAGAAGATACAGTCCGTTCCACCTATGCTCGAGGAAAATTAAAAAATCTGGCTCTACAGTTCTGTGTGCATACATACTAGGTACCTAGAAATCAAATACTATGCATGCAAGATGAGATTCGACGGACTAGTTCCCGAATTGATGGCAGACCTCAAAATCCCATCAAATTCATCGTTTTTGCATCATTCAAGACGGTTTTTGTGGATTTTGCACCAAGTGACTAGATGATAGATTGAACCTATCTCCCTGATTCGAAAGGCGTATCTCCATGAGATAACGCCCAAGTGGCTTACTTACCCAGCTTTCAATGTACCAAATGCTAACTCAACAAGTCTAGGAGTGACCGTGACGATCGGAAACATCACCTGGATCACTAAAGCCGCCCGGCGCTCTCCGGCACCATCATTTTCGTCTTTGACCAAGTGTTTTGATCGGTTTGATGGCCCCGCAAGCCGGCTGATATGTATCACTTAGCCGAGTTCTCGTTTTCGATTCGCGTTCATACCGCTATCATAGTAAACATTAAGTGGTCTGTCAACGAGCAGGATTATTCTATTGAGAAATCCGGGTTTCTGTATAAAAAATTAGAAACCCGGGTTGCTGGATGGAATTATCTTTACAGGCAAGACACGCCGGTACAGTAATACTGCCCAGTATTTGGCCAGTAAGTTTTATAATGCGCAAATCTGTAGTCATTTAAACCCTGCTGATGTAACATTCGTTAGGAGCCGGACTACCGAACTTTGGCTTAAAGACAGGAATTTTGAAAGAGGTATGACTGGCTCTATTGATGGAATCCTCGCCGTATCTAACAGATAAACCTGATGATGCGATGGTATCTAAACATCTCAGCTTTATTCTGTCTACGGTGAGAAGTCAATGAATCGTTTTCATAATTTTAAACTTGAATCACAAAGTAGCTCTTGCCCCCGATAACTGCAATCAGCTCGAATCCCAAGCTCATTGCCTGCGCCGAAGAAGCGTGGAAGAACGTCAATGTAGACCAATTATTTGAAGTCTTGGACAATCATCCAATCTTCTTTGTACGTTTTAAATTGTGAGCAGTTTGTCAGCTAAAGACCAAGGGGGTGCGGGCCGGAGAAGCCGGCACACCGGGCAGGGAGGATGGGTCAGCCGCTGGGCCGGATAAAAAAAAATAATGACCTCTTATGTTTTGGGCTTGAATAGGTCTGTGAGGGCTCAGGTTGAGTAGAAACCAACTCTACCACTGTATACACCAAGTTTTGACCTTCAGGAGCCATTCGGAAGCCTGTTTGGTGGATTGTCCGGATTTGGATGGGACCGGCAATCAAGTTGGCCGTATTTGGTAACGTCAATACTGAGATGTGTTGGAATTTCAAGTGGTGTTTCTATAGTTCTAAATGAGAGATCTCACTCCTAAAACATCGTGTAGATGGCTCTACGAGGCCTGAGGCAAGAATTGCCTGCCGAACAGCTATTTTTGATGGTAAATTCCATATATGGACGTCACGTGGTAGGGTGGTTCCCGACGAAGGGTCTCTAACGAAAAAAGCAGCATGAGGTGTTTTTTTTCGGTTTCAGTACCCCCTTGCTAAAGACCGAGCGATATCTAGAAACGGCCACGCGATGTTTTGGCTGAATTTGCAACGGAAAAGGTGAAGATAATTAAGAGTGGTCCATCAAAAGCTGATCATATTCCAAGTTTCTGGAATGGTGGCTGGGGGAAGAGATTGTGCGCCGGCTCAAAACGGTAAATCTTCGGATTGAAGTACTGTGTCATCGTATAACAAAAACTTGACAAGTTAACAGTTATTTCCGTCAATACAAGAGCTTTGTGCATCGAGGACTAAATTACACGAGACTCAAAAGGCGTGGGCGACAATGGGATCGGATGAGCTGCCCACTCTTTTCATCAAGGTACCGTCACCAGGGCATGGGTCGTCTCCTCCAGTACAGCCGGGCTCTTGTCCCATAATCCTGAACGAGCAGCAACTGCAAAATCTTAAAGTGACGGAAATTGAGGCCTCCCTCGCAACCTTCCGTGCTTGTTGGAGGACTGGCATGACGGTCATACCTCGGGCGTATCGTCTCAAAAGAAAAGCCCAGAAACTGGCCGCTCTCCGAAAGGCGACTGCCGAATACTCCCATATCCAGGCGCAACGCAAGTACCATGATATTGATGGTGACACGCTAGTTGCCGGTAGCAGGCGTCAGTCGGCTCAAATGCTGGACTTTGATGTGGATGAGCTCGCTTGACTTTTAGGCTTCACTATGTTTACATGCGGGGGTAAAGCTGTTTTCTAACGCTTTCTGCCATATGAGATACAGTCGGGACATGTGTAAAGGATATTCCATAGTCCGGTTATTTCATATGGAAAAACAAGGGGCTTTGAAATGTGAAATAGTTAAATTTAAATTATGTCAGAATATGAAAGAAGACAGTGACCGTCCTATAGGCCTTAAAAGTGGTTCGGCGGACCCTATAGCCCTTCTTACGGGTAAAGCCCTATAGCCATAGGACTTTTGAGGGCTATAGTGGTCACGTGTTAGCGCTTGGGCTGCCGCTCGGGCCTCGATTTTTTGGATGAAGAACCCATTGAAAAATCGTCAAAATCCGCCTTCACACCTCGTGAAGTTCTGTTCGGCGCCTCAGCCAATGTTAATTCCCCGTCGTCGACGTCTGGTTGGGGCTCATTAACCGTGCCTGTGGTTGGCTATGTCTCGGCTAGACATAGCCAGTTGATCCTGTCTGATCCTCGCGATTCCGACTGATCCTGTCTGTCAAACTCGGAACTTGCCGTAGATTCAACCGCAACTCAGTCAGACTCGAATGTTTCTTCCTTCGGCTCGAATCCGGTGTGAACGAAAATCGAAAACGAAAACGCGGCTAGCTGATATTGATCAGGCGGCCTTCCAGGCCATCAAGTCCATCAATTGCCAGCATTTAGAAACGAAAATGACCGGTTTCAACACGGCAAAGAAGCCGAAAGGACTGGATTGATGTCACAGTCACAGTATATCAATGTATGTGGTCTATCGTGTCATCGGCCGCGTGCCGAACGAGTCCGAGTCGCTGTACCAGGTCACGCACACGGCGTGTTTTAGGCTTTTAGCACTCTAAATTAATTGAAGAGTGAAGATCACTCAGTGAGCTCTGCACTTCAATAAAATAGAAAGTTTTTACGATACGTAAGTATGAGATTCGTGGCAAACATGATATAGACGAACACTAAGGTAAATAGGAAACAAGAATGCAAGGGGTGAGCGATCTCTGGATCGTGGAAATTGATCTGAACACGTGCTTTTCGTGATGGCACTCTCATCCAGCTGCTTTTTCCAACATCTTTCAGTGGCGTTGGTTGCGGAAAAAGGCTGGTCAGTGTGTGAACCCTTGAGTGCACCCACATAAATATCTCGAAACAAGGTAGGTGGGTTTCTTGTTGCTTTGCTTCAACTTTGGCTGCCGGCAGTAGCGAAGTTGCACCTAGTTGCACGAGCATCTCAATCTGCGTGACCGTGACCCTTGGCGTCATGGAGCCAACCTTGACTTGTTCCGTGCCGACTGCTTCATTTTCGTTTCTGAACCTGCTGCCGACGGGCACCACCGGCCATCTAACGGCTATTCTATATATAGTCGTTTTCGTTTTCGTTTCTTGTATATGCTCGCTCGAATCCTTCAATAAATTGCTGCAGAATGCGCGGGTACGAGAGTGTAAGGGTAACCTTTAGGACCCGAGATGTGTCGAGGGTCTAGCGACGGAGAATCCGAAGTTAATTAAGAAGCTACTAAGAATACATGGTTGATAATCCGATCAGCTGGGTGTTACTTGCCCACAGCCACAATGTTACTTGCCACTTTCCACCATCTTCTTCTCTTCACCAGCTTGCGGCTGTTCTAAGTGCTCAAAAATTTCTCGGGATACTCTATGAACATACAATTCCAACTTCGTCAATTTATTTCGCGTGAATGAAGTCGCAAATGGCCGAGTAGCAAAATGGCAAGTAATACCGGCGCTTGGCAACTAACATTGCCGCCATCAATCAAGCCATCAATTGCCGCGCTACTTGCCCGCTCCGTCTTTGTCTCGTCGTCGTCCTCGTCGTCTCGTCTCGTTTCGGCCAGAATTTCTATCGGACTTGAGCTGTTCAACACTGCAAGCTATCTTTGGGCTCTCCAACTCTTTTGAGGCGTCAAGACCATCATGAGTCCGTCGGATTCTTCAATGCTCAGACCGAAATGCGGGCGGCCAATAGGATCGATACTTGAAAGACGGACTTCGCGCTGAAGGCGCACCACCACGCGGACGACCCAGGACGCGTAACAAAGCTGACTCGGACTCGGAAGGTGTGTTCCATGCACTGAGAAAGAGATTGTATTGAATTGGATTTTGCGCGGTAGATGGGAGCGAAAAGCGGCTTCCTAAAACAAGGCCCAAGACTTCTGACAACAGAAAGTGTACCTTCCTAATACCAGCTCGACAAAACTTGGATCTTACCTTCTGCAGCCACAACTGTGGCAGTCGGACGCTCGTTGGCGAAAGAAGCGGATGAATATGATCAATATTTCGACACCGACCGGTTTACAGCCGCACAGCAAGAAATAGATAGAATTGAGCGCGAGGCCTTGGGAGGTGTGTGTTCCATTTTGATTGATGGCCGTCTTGCTCACCAGCTGCTACTTGGAACCAGACCATTCACCCGTTTGCTTCCACATCAGCTACTGCCCCGGCGGCACGAACATCTTCTGGTGCCCAGTTCCTTGCACAGTTCCGTGCAAAACATGTGGCCGCACTTTGGATTGTAGGGAGTGGATGGTGGATGGAAATGCACATTCAACAGCTAATCAGAGTCAACTATATAATGGACCATTGTCAATGCTAGATAGTGATACATAGAAACATTCGCAATAGAAGTTGAGAAAATTCAACATCTCTTCGTATCCGGCGTTATTTTGAATTCTTTTTTAAATCCTCCTGGCGTGGGACCCAGTACATTGAAAAAAAAAAAACCATACATGGTTGATAATCCGATCAGCTGGGTGTTACTTGCCCACAGCCACAAATTATAGCAGTTATAGGGCGATTATAAGCTGGTTATACCTAGTTATAACCGGCTATAGGTCGGGAGGACCCTTATAGCCTATTAGAACTACCTTACAAGCTGCAATACCCAACAATAGTCCGACGGGGATTGGGCAAGCTTGGAGCGTATGGCTTCTCGCTCAGGCTCGGAGTCGGGAACATATGAGGTGGATGAGTGTGAACGACGCAGTAGATGGGCCTTGGGCGATTTTGGGGACGCCCCACACAGTGACGTCACCGCGGGAATATGAGGCCGCAGGCCGTAACAGCGTGACTCCGCAGCTCTTTCCTCTCAACTTGCTCTCAACCACCACCATCGACAGCTCGAGGACATACGACGGCGTCGATCCCGCCCCTCCCTTCATGCTAGTGCCGGTATTTTCGACGGGTGTGCTCAGTAACGATCGCTTGCCCACGCACTGATCACAAATCACCGACATGGGGGAATCGCATCGGTCCATCGGTGTGTCGCTTTTGTTGCTTATTCTCCGATGAAGTTCTGATCCTGTGCCCTTTGAAGCTTCAACGCAACTGAGAACAATTGGTGTGTCTTGAGTTTCTTTATATCCCGTGCGCTGTCTCATCTCGGTTGTAGTTGCCTTCATCGGATACTCCCCTCCCCTTCCCCAACATAGCTGGCGACTTCTACGATGTTGTACACGTACCTTAGTTGGAAATCAATTTTATTCAGTACTTTGCTTGATTTGAGATGAATTCCATGGGCCAAATGTGCGGTGAAAACTTCCCCGGGCCAACACGGTAATAATGAGCTATAACCTCTATAATGACTTATAACGATCTTTAAAAATTATAGGACTTATAAGTCTAATCAGGCTTTATAGGCCCCCCTCCCAGATTATAGACTTATAACAGGTTACAACTGAGTATAACCGGGTTTCGATTTTTGCGACATTGCACGTCAAGAACTTGGATATCCAAGTCCTGTGCGATGTCCGACCGGAGGGTGACCGTGAAGTCTGTTCTTGGTCGTACGTATGCCATTACCCGCGGGCGTTGGCCTGCTTTGACTGCTCCGACTGGTAGTATTGGAGTCCAAGCGTGGTGGGCAACTGGTTCCTGTGTGTCGGTGCCAATGTCTCCCCACCATGGCTCGTCAAGATTATGTCGAACATGAGAATTTCCTTTTTTTGGGGTGACATCAGATTTTGCCGCCACTGTAATATTCTAGGCAACTTGGATGGCAAGCTGAGTCCTATGTATCAACACTAATAATATTAACCTGTCCTGAGGGCTGACACCAAGCCGCTAGCACAATTATTATTATCGTTCCCTGTCAGCAGAACCAATGGTGGTAGGTGCAGTATTAATATTTAGGCAACTAGGATGGCAAGCTGAGCTGAAGGGTTCAAGAGGAATGATATTAATTTATTCACATGCACATATACAGCAGCTACAGACTACTAGGGATAGATGAAAATATTGTTTTTCTCCCCACAGCAGCCAACACCTGATATTCAGGGCAGGCACTATTGTTCCTCTACTTTATAGTCTGCTGCAACCCACACTAAAGAGGTTCTAATATTGTAGCCCAGCGGACCCTGGTTTGCAGGGAGTTATTTATTGATTTATGAGCCTTTCTCTTAGTGCTAAGCTATGACCTAGGCAGATAGGGCAAATAATATTATTGCTGGGCCTGGAAGACAATATTAATCCCCCTAGCTACCAGGTGTCAGCTGTAAATCCGGCGGAATCCGGGGAGCCCTAGCAGCTAGCCAGTAATCGTTTGTAGGGGACCTAGTGTCTAGGGCAATATGGACTGCAGGCACTGCGAGCGCAGGGCGCGACCCCCAGCCTTGCAAGACGAATGGCGGTGCCTCTCTTAGAGCGCATGGGGAACCAGACTCCGACTAAGCGTCGGTCGCGCAAGCGCAAGAGATCTGTTTCCCCCGCGCCCCCGCCGTCGCCGGTGCCTCAAATTGTTGTCGTCAAAAAGACTCGACGCGGCAACCGAGCGGGCACCGTCGAGCAAGCCAAGAGAGCGTACAAGAGGGAGATGGAGAAGAAGGAGCTGGAAGGGAAGTCAGGGGAGCCTCCCCAAAAGAAAACCAAGGCGGACGAGGGCGAGGTTACATCACCTACAGCAGAGACGACGGCTGGTGCCTCCGGTTCTGCTTGGTTATCAGGGATGCTGACAAATGAAGCGCCGCCGTGGATGCAGGAGGGGATGGAGGAGGGGGAAATTCCGGAAGAATTCGCCGCGGGACGATGGGACGACGACGACAATGATCGCATGGGGCCGCAAATGGACGGCTGATGAGGCCTTAACCGCGTGGGGGGCACTGTGATACGTGTATATTATTCTACTACTAACGCGGCCACGCTCGTTCCAATCCCTTTTGCGGCGGCCACGAAGCAGCGCATTCAAACAAACAATTTGATTCTGCGACTGGATGGCGGAAGAAATACGGTGGTGTGTATCTCAACGGCGATATTACTTACTTACTTGTACTTACAATTGTGATCCTTTCTCTTTACTTACTTACTTGTACTTACAATTGTGATCCGCGATCACGTTGATACAAATCTATCTAATCTTTGCACAACTCCAACATGTCTTCGTGAGCCTCAAGAGATATCAAGGGTTTCCCTTATGTCCCCCTGGATGCCTGAGCACGCGTATAGCTGCTCCACGGCTACGGTGCTGCTGAGCCCCTGCATAGGGTCACATTGCCCCTTGCCGCAGGGTTACAACGGTGGTGAACGCTTCCACAAGCGTTCACGTTCCCCTTAGACTCTTGAGCGCCTGACCATGGCTTCTTGAGGATTATGCCTTGAAAAAAAAGTACAATTGATCAAGGCAGCGCAATCAAATAGCCTCAATGTATGGATTTGACTTGAAGGACAGGTTCGATAATGCGTAGCTATTAATCGGATATCGGTGAAATGCCTCTTAGAATGCCAACACAAGCTAATCGGGAAAACGATGTTCTCTTGTATATCGTGGTTTGACGGCATAAAAACGATGCTGACGGCCGGGAAGAAACCATTCAATGTAGTGAGACAGTTGCTTGTGGCAGCTGCCAGAGGATGTGAAGTTGCGCGTCTATCAGGGACGCAGAATGGAACGCAAAACGGAGCAGTTTCGGTCACGGTAAGCCTTCGAGTTTGAACCGGCTTCAGACAACTGCCGGTGGGTGGTAATCGTTAGGAGATTGCGAGTGCGACGAGTGCGTGTAATGGTGAATGGTGTATCTGTTAATGCTGAGTAGTCGAATTTTTGATGGCCAGGATTTGCGTTAAGAAATTGGTTGACTCTAATGGATAAGCCAGTTTAAATTGAAGGTTGATAACTTGTAACGTGACAATGGCCGTGAACCAGCGTATGGAATTGAAATTTGGATGTCAGCGAGGTGCCGTGAGCATCAGGTTCTGCACTGAAACGTGCACCGAGTGAGCTTGAATGTGAAATGGTTATCACCTGAGCTTGAAATAAGTATTTGATCGTTAGCGTCAGGCACTGTGTGCGCGGAAGGCGCTTGAGTGTGAATGTAAGTCGCGGGTGACAGACTGATGCTCTTCGGGGATTGGAAAGAGAAACAGAGGCAAGCCTTTGAGGAATTATGGATTCAAGTGAATCAGCGCGAGATGTGGTATGGTTGAAAAGCAATGAGCAAATTGCGAAGGAGAAATGCGAAGCGACGGTATTGAGAGAGTAGAGAGGCCTTGAGGGACGCCCCAGGGAGCTAAATGGAAATGCTTGACCAGGAAGGGGTATTTTATGTGAATGGCGGGGAAAAATTTGAGCCTTGAAAGAAATGAGATCACTTTAACCGTGGGCACACCAATTTCCCGCCTCAAAGCATACATAAAAAGAATGTGTAATAATCGGACAAAGAGACCATGCAACCTTTTGCCTGCCTTGTATGCAATGGTATACGCTTATACACTGCCGATGGGGTCAGTTTGCCCAGCAGTCACCCACAAAATCTGGTTGAAAACACGCAATTTCCGATTCCGGTTACTTTTGGTCACACCGAGTAGACATCAGAATGACGCCGACTCTAGTGTGAAAGGTGAGAGATAAGTACGCGTGTGTGTGTGAATGGTTAGCCACTGGGCCGGGATGAGATCGTGCAACATGATGGAAAATCGGTGTGAGTTTGAGTGTGAAACACTTTGGCATTGATGCAATAGTGCGAAAATTAGAGGGAATGAAGGTTTAGTTTCAATGGCAGAGATTGGGATGTATTAAGCAGAAAGGTTGAAGGGCTAAATTCTCAGACTTGAATAGGAAGCTGAATTTCAACCGTAGATCTTGCTTTAAGACGCGAACTGAAATTGAAAACATACGATAAGATGAATGTGATTTCGCGAAGGCGACTCGGAGAACATCGCGAAATCAAAATCCCAAGAATTGTGGTGCGTCATCGAGATTGGACTGCGTGGACTTGCGAGTCTTGAACATGAATGCGAGGGGTCGAGATAGAGGGCTTGAGTATGGATAGGGCGGAGAATGCAAATATGATTCGTGAATATTTCGAAGGATAGAGCGTGGATCATGAGGGAAACCGTGCGGTGATATTTGATCGTGAAAGATGATTTGCCAATTTTGACGGTAGGTGCGCGCTCAAGCAGCGCGCGCCTGCCGCTTCGCCTCTAGCACCCTGAAGCGGAGGGCTTGAGTAGCGAAGTGGGAATTGCAGAGTCGATCTGGAGATGTCGGTCGCCGCAAAAATGCGGGAGCTCACAGGAATAATATATGAACTGCGAATACGAACGCTCCGCTTGTGGGGGTGCAGAAATATTGAACAAGCCGAACGTTGACGCGAGAATGCACGAATGCATAAATCATAACCGTGAACGCTCGACTTGCGTGATGGAATGATACTATACCAGTCACGAACACCAACTTCAAACGGCTAGATTCGCTGGGGTGCAGAGATTCTTAAACTTGAACTGTAATCCGGGAATGCGCAGATGCGTGAATCATCATTGTCAACGCTCGCCCCGCGGAAATGGAGATTCGGGAATAGTGAACGTCGGCTTGAAACGGCTGGACCCGCTGGAACCAGAACTTAAGCGTGAACTTTGCGAATGTGTGGATGCCTGATTTGTGAGCGCCGTCGTTTGACCTATGGTAAAGTAGAAATTCGTGAATTACGAGCGTCAGTTTCAAAAGGCTGGGCCTGCAGAAACGCAGGAATTTGTGGATCGTGAAATGTAAACATCAGCTTCAAACGGCTGGACCTGCGGGAGTCCAGGAATTCGTGAATATTGAACATCAGCTTCAAATGGCTGGACCCGCGGAAAGGCGGGAATTTGCGAATGTTGAACGTCAGCGTCAGGAGGCTGGACCTGCGAGAGTGCAGGAATTCGTGAATATTGAACATCAGCTTCAAATGGCTGGACCCGCGGAAATGCAGGAATTTGCGAATGTTGAACGTCAGCGTCAGGAGGCTGGACCTGCGAGAGTGCAGGAATTCGTGAATATTAAACATCAGCTTCAAATGGCTGGACCCGCGGGAATGCGGGAATTTGTGCATCTTGAACGTCAGCGTCACAAGGCTAGACCTGCGGGAACACAGGAATTCCATATTGAGGCGAACGCGAATCTTCAGCTCAGCTAGACCCGCGGGAATGCAGGACGTCGAGAATATCGTTAAGCGTGAGCAGGGATTCGTGAGGCGTGTCGAATATGTGAATTGTGGTGGTGGTGGTGAAGGCTAGCCGAGGAGAAATGCGGGAATTTTCGAATTGTGAAAGTGAAGGATGTATTCATAAGGTTGCAGGGATTCATATGTGCGCCGAGGCAACTGTATCAGCGTCAATCGGGTAGCAGAAACGTTCCAGTGAGTCGTGAAATGAGAAATGGCGCCAGAGCGTCGCCAGCTTCAGAGATATGGCAGCAGATCCGGAGTGGAGGCCTCGAAGGCCTCGTCGAGGGGGGAGTGATATGTTTCGGAGGTGAGACATAGGTCAGGGGTACGAGTCGGGGAGGATGGTTGAGAATGTAGGAGAGGTCAGTGAATGTAGACTGTGTGGGACTTGTCTGTGCCGGGGGGGGGAAGTTCGGAAGACCACAGTCTGTCGAGCATGAAATTGAGTGCAGGAAGACCTGGCGTCGGCGAAAGATTAGATAGGAGTACCACGGAAAGGGACCTGGGGGCTGAAAAGATCGAGGAAAGAAAGAGAGAGCAGAAGAAGCAAAAGTGTCGTGAATGATGAGCTCTAGCGAGGCGAGAGAGGGTGAACGGGAAGTCGATGGTGGTGGTAGAAGAAGAGGAGAAGCTCGTATCGGGTCACATCAGATCGGCCCCTCTCTGCTGCATCACAAAACGGCACACTGTCTTCCCAGGCTCAGACAGTGTTTCTTTAATATTTGGGAAATCGAACGGTTCGCCCGTTCGGTTGCCCCGTCCGTTTGCGGGTGAAATGCCGTTGACATTAATAGTTTTGCACCCAGGAGACGATGAACTTCTCGCCAAAACGCCGACGTGAATTTAGAATCACGGTCGGACACAATTGACCGAGGTAAGCCATGAAGTCGAACAACCTCGCGCACGTAAATTCGCGCTAACTCAGTTGCTTTCGTCTTAGTTGTAATAGGTATTAGATGTACCGCTGAGGTGAGTCGGCACATTACAACCCACAAATAATTGAACTTTCCCGATTTCGGAAATGGTCCGAGAAAGTCCATCGAAATTGAATCCCAGGGCTACACCGGTATCGGTAAGGTGTGCAATTTACCCGCGGGGTGTTGATTGCTCGGCTTGTTTGCTAGAAACACCGTGCAATCGTTGCAAAACTGATGAATCTCAACAGAAATGCGCGGCCACCAATACCAACGACGAATATAATCGCCCGTTCGTTGGGGTCCGAAATGACCGAGCGCGCGGTGCGCTTGTTCAAGCAATACACCACGCAACAACTGCTCCCCCAGCTTGACCGCTGGGATGCAGAGGACCTCTTCCTTTCCGCGATTAACAGAATAGATGAGTCCATCTTTAATTTTAAACGCAGCGTAATCTTTTGGATTAGCTACAATTTTCTTGAAGAATATATCATCTTTATACCCATTCCGAATGACTTCAAGAACTGGATCTAAGATGGCTGGCGGCGGCCCTGCGGTATCCTCTCAAGTTCGTGAGTTGAACACCGTGGGGTCCGCTTCTTCATTTCGAGGTTTCGGCGCGCTTTCCGCAATCGGTTCAGCTGCCGCCTCAAGCTCTTCAACCTCCTGGTCTCGAGCTTCTTGCTTGTTTTGCAGTCGTGCGCTGCGTCGAGGTTGAATGTCCATCGCGCGCATCGACTCTATTTCCAACTTACGATCCCACGGGATATCATCCTGTTCAGGATCAAGTCGAACGTCCGCGTTAACGTACTCGGAGGGATCGTGAGTCTCATTCCAAGTGTCGTTTTCATAATAGCGCGACAAACAGTCCGCGCTCTTGTTCAGTTCGCCTTTGATGTACCGAATATCAAAGTCGAACCGCGAGAGATACTCCATCCAGCGTGTTTGGCGACTGGATAGCCGTTTCTGTGAGTGGAAAAATTCCAGCGCTTGGTGATCCGTGACAACATGAACACGGTATCCCATTAACTTATCTTCCCATTTCAGACAGTGTTGGAATTAAGGGTTAACCCCTAAGTTAAGTTAAGCCTTAATTTGCCCTTAAGTTCAGGATTGTCGACGGTCTTAAGCCTTAATTAAGGGTTAATGATCGATTATGTAACATTTCTTCGCGCCATTATCTCACCAGTTGAACCAACTTGAGCTGAGAAGGCTCTAAAGAGCCTTTTTGGTTTGCGAGGAAACAATTATAAATATACAAAACAGTCTCAATTTATTTGATGTTCCTTGGTTGAAATTTTAGTGATGAATGATTTGAGGCCCAGAGCGTGAATGAAGGTCCCCGGGAAGTTTCAGGGAATCTGAGAGGGAAAGACTTGCATTTTGTACACCTGGAGGCGGTCCTGGCTCGCGCAGAAAAAATTTAATCAGCCCTTAACTTGACCCTTAATTTGCCCTAGTTAAGGTTAAGGTCTTAGCTTCAAATTTTACCCTTATTAACTCTTAAATTCCAACACTGATTTCAGAAGCGCCTCGAGAATCGCAAGCGTCTCCTGTTCAAAAACACGGTAATTATGTTGAGCACATGTGAATTTCCTCAACATGAACCCTGCGGGTCGACAGGTTTGCCAGGTAGGTCCTTGACCGTACATAGCTCCTACTCCCGAGACAGATGCGTCACAAATAACCCAGATAGGTTCATTCAGCGATCTTGCAACATATCAACTTGATCGTGTCGAAACAATGAATAGACGCTCCGTTCCGCGTGATGGCTGCTAGTGGACCAGTGTAAGCAGAAATATCCGGCAGAAATTGCGCGAGATATTGAACTAAACCCAGAAACCGTTGAACGTCATGATAGGTACGCGGTGTTCTCCACTCGCGTATCTTCTGCATCTTGTCGGCGTCCGCGTGAAGTCCACGATCGTCGATTAGATGTCCTAGACAATCCATCTTCTTTGAATACAGGTCACATTTCTCTTTCTTCAGGTAGAACTGATTCCTGCGAAGAGTATCAAATACTAGCCCAAGGTGCCGTTCATGCTCCTCGATACTGTTGGAGTAGATAAAAATGTCGTCCAGGTAGACATGAACAAATCGTCCGATGAACTCCTGGAAGACCATCGTCATGATGCGTTGGAAAGTCGCAGGTGCGTTACAGTCTCCAATTTGCATAGTGTGACTGACATACGTTCCGTAGATGGTTGCGAATGCCGTTTTCCAGACGTCTTCGGCAATAATTCTTATCTGCTCGTAGGCGTCGGACATGTCAATTTTCGACCGATATTTCGCGCGCGCACAATCCATACGGATCTGATCCTAGTCTGGAAAGGGCGTCACGTCTTTCTGCGTGTTCGCATTTCGCTTGCGACAGTCTATCGCGGTGCGTAAGCTCCCATTCTTCTTAGGAATGCAGAGCATCGGTGCAGCCTGACTGGTCTGCGCAGGTTCCCACCAGCCCGCGCGAGTATATTTTTGAATTTTCTCGCTGAGCTGAGGCTTCATTGCGTCGGGACATCTGGGCAAATGGTAATGATACAACATTTGCTCATCGATGAGGGGTATTCGATGATTAACCGCGCGTAACGGCGGCATCTTCTCAGGTACACCGGACATAATGTCAAGGCATATCTCCCTCCACCGGTCTCGAAGCCGTGGAACGTCTTCCTCAGTAAACTTCAGCTTACCGGCTTCAATCTCTGGGACATGGATGTCTGTTGCGGTACGAAACATCCTTCCTAGATGTTCTCTGACCTCATCAGCCAGGACCTCTGGTAATTTAGCAGATGGTACTGGTTTTGGAGGATTTCGGAGTGCATTCAACCGAGCGCGTTCTGCGCTATTCTCGAGTGAATGTTTGTCTGGAAAATAAAGGCGCGAGAGTTCCATTACAAGCTCTGGAAACTTCTCGCCCTCTGCACTAGTAATCTCACCAGGATCCTCAATTATTACAGGAAACTCTGGCGGTAATGATTTGCGAGCAAAGTCTTCAATGACTTCCTCGTCGGGAACCTCCTGCAAGGTCACGGTCCCTTTCCGAGTGGTTGTCATTCCGACATATAGCTCGCGCTTTTGACGTTGCAGGGGCGGGGATTGTCTCTCCCGCCGCCTCACGTCACTCCTGTGCGGTACGTACAATCCGGCGAGCAGCATTTCGTCGCTCAATTTCACTGCAATCAGCCTTTTCAGACAGAGTTGCTGCAGGTACGCCCGCAACTCGTACGGTGTTGAACTCAAAATCCAGAGAAATGCGATGCTTCCTCATGAATTTAGTACCGAGAATGACATCAAATCTATCGACATTGACAATGTCCAGGTGCTCTTCAGCTACAATATTATCATATTCAACTACAGTAATCATGCCGTGGTTGATTTTCGAGCGACTCCCAGCAGTTCCCAGCTGAAGAGTCACTTCCGACTTTATTGGAAAGACTTTAATTCCGGCAACGCGAGCAAATTCAGGGCTACACGCTTCGGTTGTGCAACCTGAATCGAATAATGCGAAGGCAGGTTTGCCGTTGACGTTCACGTATGCGGTCAAGCAGAAGTTCTCCGACTTTGTCCGCGCAGGTCTTGGGCGTACCTCTTTCGATTTTCTGAGATAAACCCCGCGTTTCCGACCATTCTGGGAGCCAGAATCCTGCGTACCCTGCTCACGGCCTGCGGCAAAATATTCAACCACCGCCTCAGGGTCTCCCGTTTCCATCAAACAAGTTGCCATTTCCTTGGCCAACTTGTCGACGTCCTCTTCTGACACGAACTCGTCATCAGAATAATCGTCGCACACACCAAATAATCCCAATTCTTCGAGGGTAAGCTCTCTTCGTTTAGATTTTGGTCTATTCTTCAATATTGGTGGTACCAGCAGCTCAGGTTGAGCTGCAGGCTCTGCGATAGACGAGTCTGAGCACCAGTCGTCGGATTCTTCATCAGAATCAGAGACTGACTCTAATTCAGGAGCATCGTCATCCTCCTCGATGAGGTGGAAACACCGCTCATCATCGTCGTACTCTGAATACTCGCTGCATTCTTCCAGCGTGTACTCAGATTCGTACTGCTCACCGTCAACATTCTCAACATCTTCAATATCCGAGCTCTCAGCTATGTGCTTGAACTGCTCGGTAGCATCGCCCGAGGTCTGTTTCGACTCCGACGATGTTGACGGCTTGGACTCTTCGTCCTCATTATCGTCAACAACCTCGCGCCCATTATACAATATAGGTGCGCGAGTTTTATTATTTGGACAAACAGGATCGGTGCTATAGTGATCGCCACCACAGCTGTAGCATTTCCCCTTGCCCGTCTTTGGTGCAGGAGGTTTAGACCCTTGTTGAGGCTTGGGATACGGCCGAACTTTCGATTCATTCCCATTTCCTCCCCCATCACGACGTTCATGTCGTGATTCTTCCTTGGGAATAATTCTTGCAGAGTTGGGACGATAGTCTCCCTTTCTCTGCTCGTTCCGCAGAGGTTCGCGTTTGACGAAACGGTAGCGCTTCGTCACATCGCGATGGCCAACTGCCATACGAGGTGCGTCTTTAGACCCACTCTCTCGTTTAGTTGATGATTCAGTAGTTCGCGGTTGAGAACGTCGCTTCTCAGCATTGCGTTCCCGAATGGATTGGTGCCATTTGTAATTCACCGCACAGTCAAGAATCTCCTTGATGCTGCTGTATTCAGCGGTTACATTGCGCTCAATTAGTGAATGAAACATCGCTGAGGGCATGTGGGACATAAATTGAGTTTTGAAGGTATACGAGTCGGGTCGTTTGCTATATATGGAAGGCCGGCGACAGCCGGCCCGCGATTTTTGACGTTTTTTGCCCTTTTTTGGACGAAAAAAGTGCGTGTCACCCGTCACCAGCTTCAAAATTGTTCAGTTCACGGGTCCCCGTCACCCGTCACCTGAACCTTTGGTCGAAAGTATACAGTACTTTGCTCATCCACCTTCGACGAACATCACATGACGTGACGGTCACACTTCCATTTAGGGACACGTTGAGAGAGAAAGATAATATTGCGACAACTAGGCACTGCGTGGCGATTTCCCCCGACCAAATCCGAGATAAGTAACTATACAAGCTGTACCGAAAAAACTAGAGCCCTAAGGCTTTTCTGTATGAGTGAATTACAAGATCTTTGCCCAAATTGGCTTGTTTCGGTGATTAGTGGATGCCTGCCTCGTCAAAATAGTAGCTGGGTATGTTCTATGTCCGTGGTATTTCTTTGCAGCCCACGCTGCTTGCCTTCCGGTGAGTTTATGATTCAGATATCCATCACCGAAGCGATGACAACGGTTGACGAATCTACCAAAGCATTCAGCGTGAATACAGATCAATTGTCACTTCGGGCAGCTTCCACAGGAGTTCACGGGCAGGTGGTGCACCCGAGGGAAAATGTGTAGGTCCAGGCACAGAGAAACAGTCCATCGACGCGTAAAAAGGGTTTACCGGGTATTGATGGCTTGGCGCGTTGACCGTGTTTGACGCGTCCACACTCGACGCGTCAAACGCGCCAATTAACATATCTTCAACATCAATTGTCGCGTCGTTTGTGTTCTAGAGGAATATATAACAGTGAGTAATGGATCCGAGGTTTCTGACACACCTCTGCGCAGCTATTTTCTTTCCGTCTCTTTTTCGGCGAAAGCCATTTGGTTACCTTCTTGGGACTGAGCTCCTCCCACACCCGCTTGGTGCCATTGCTCATGTTTTGAAGCAGGTTCATTGCCAGGGTCTTGCGGCGCCTTGAGTAGGTTCCCATAGGCAGATTTGACAACGCGTTGGCGGAGAAAGTGCTGTTTTTGACGGAGATTTGATAATTCCTGGACCAATTCGAAGGATTTGATTCTACCAAAATTTACGACAGTAGATAGACTAATTTTAAAGGTTTTGGTCGAAGGATTTGAGCTAATATGACCAGAGCATAATTCTACAGATTTTTGTATCGGGTCAGTCCGAAAAAGGAAGTTGTCACACTTGGGCACGTGATGTTTGTCAAAGGTGGATGGGGACTGATGGGGAGTACCTTACTTTACTACTTTCCAACTATTTCTGAACGTATGTCCATCGTAGACCGTAATACATGCAGAGCAGGTGAAGCGGGCGACAAACTCCGGGAAATTACCCATTGAATAGGGCACAGTGGATGAAGTAGATGGTAGATATTGAGATGAATCTGTTGATGGGTTCAGAGCAGGGTTTCGGTTTCGTATGGCGAGAAATAAGGGAAAGAATTTTCAAAGATCCGGAGGGACCTTGAAGAGAGGACCAGCGGCTGCATGTTCTGCAGAAATACGGAGCAGAATGACTTGGCGGATAGGGCATGACAAGTCAGTCGCCCGGTGAGGGCCGCCACAGCCGCGCAGACCACATTTGACTGGTAGAAGAGTACATTTGGCGAGGGGTTGGCATGGAGTAGAGTGCGGGCATTGGCAGTTGGAAGTTGGATGATCGGAAGCGCAGATGCCGCAGATAGCGGGACGCTTGCATTGAGACGCAATATGGCCAAACGAGTAGCAGTTGAAGCACTGTAAGGGTTGTGGTGAGTACCTTTCAGTACGATGGAGGTGTCCGTGAAGCGCCAGGCGCTGAGAAATAGCGAGGTTGGCAGCAGTTGGATTCCCAAAGTGAAGGACAATCGAAGAGTGTTGTTTCGCTTTTCGCACCTCGTCGTCAGAACGGCGACCAATCCAGTGTACCCTGACAAGAGACCTGGGCATCTAGTTGCCCTCATTAGCCTCGATCAAGTCCGAGATATCATCGTTCCAATCCCCGTTGTTATGACGCAACATTGAAGCTGGTCGGAACCCGGTGCATGACAACAGCAAACGTTGGGGAGCGAATTCGAAGGAGGGTGGAGAAGGTGGACAACCAGGTGCTGTCCTCCGTAAGGAGGTGAGCAGCCCAGGTAGACTGGAAGGAGATGCGAATGTCACCATTTCGATATTTGGCAACTGCGCGGACAAATGGTGTCTCGTCGTACTCGCAGTAGCGAGGGGATCCATTGATTATTGCGTTAAGCTGCTGCTGAATAGCGTGGTGTGTCTCGTTAACGAAGGCCTTGTACCGGCGGTCTTTCGGGGTGAGCGTGATGTCACGAGAGGTGTCACGCGGAACACGGGATGGGGCCAGTGACGTGGCAGTGGTAGAAGCAGCGACAGATGCGTAGGATTTCTGGGAGGATACGCCAGATGAAGGGGTAGGATTTATGGGAGCTGGTGAAATAGAGTCTATCTTGGATGAAAGTGTGTCGAGTTTGGTAACAATGGACGAGATGCTAGCAGTGGTGTCGGAGTGGAGGTTCTGGCTGAGCAAAAGGGTCGCTATCAGAGTGCGGATGTTTTTCAAGTCTGCTAGGGGAACAGAACATGTTTTGGCTGAGGTAGACTTCGGGAGTGGGATGCTATGAATGGCTTTGTGGAGGTCTTCGAGGGAAGGCGAGCGTGCTGCCTGTGGTAGTGATCGTGGTAACGGATCAGGAGACATCCAACTTGAGTCTCGTACCAGTCTTTAGCAGCTCCGGATAAATAAAATCCGTGAGTAAGAACTCGTTTGTGGTCGTTCTTCTTACCACCCAAACCCACGAGTTCCAGCCAACGGCCCATTGCTAGAATGTGCTCGTCGAATTTCACAATATCCGCCGACCCGTTGTACGAGGGCGGAACGAGAAATTTGAGGTTCTTGCTCTCATCGAACACAGAAGACATTGCGGATTTCTTCCCCAATGTATCCTTCAAGAACCGCTTGTAGAAATGGTGCAGACTGCGGCGCCATTTCCTGAGATGCTTCGCCGGCAGCCCAGCCATAGTGGGATCACCGGGCTCAATGAGATGTCGTTTATCGCGGCGCCCATGCGAGTGGTGGTTACGCCGCGAGTTTCGACGTCGGTGTAAGGGCAACAGCTGCCAGGGCCTGAGGCCCGAGGTACTCAAGAGTCCAACAAGCACTGGGCAGAGGGAGAATCCTTAGTGGGCTAGCTACAACAAGTAGTCTCGGAAACCCAGACGTTCTACTGTATTCCTTGTAGCCGGAGCTCTTTCCGTATATAGACAATACAAGACATTTCTGACAGCTGATTGATTTTTTGAGCCTGGGAGAATTTTTTGACAGTAGAACGTCTGGGCCGGTCAATGTGTACCCACCTACCATCACTCTCCACTTCAGGATGTTTTGCCCTCGAAAGTGGCCTGTGCATACACAACGACAGCAGAATTACATCGTAGCATGTATTTAGAAGCTAATCTGCAGTGAACTGTGGCTGGATAGGGCTTGATTGTCTTACAATGGGGCCCGACTAGGCCCCCGGTCACTACCTATTCCGCGGGTCGGGTTCGCGACCAGATTCTGGGCTGATTTACTCTATGATTTTGGGTCCATCCACCACTGATTTACTCTATTTCCGAGCGACATCAGGGGTGAAATTCGACTTTTTTCGCTCAATTTCCTGTTTTTAGCCGATTTCCAGTCAAGATTGGTGGCTCACCGTCATCTCTGGATCCTCTGGCTTGATTTTTGCTCGGATCTTCAGCCGACGCGAGTGTCCCGGACCCGCTCACCAGGTATGAACCTCAAAATTTCTCGCGCGCTGCGCGCGATTTACTCTATTTCTGACCAGCTTTGGCTGTTTTCAGCTTGATTTACTCTATTTCCATGACCCGGGTAAGCCGTTTTTGAGGCGTTGTTTTACTCTATGGCCGACCCGCGGAATAGGTAGTGACCGGGGGCCTGCCCGACTCTTGCAAAATATTGCGAATGAAATTTACGAGTAATCTTCTGAATTGACATATCTGAGGTCACCCAGTCTCGAGGAAAGCCATCCCTCATCATCTGGAGGCATTACTGGAGGCTTCCGGCCAGGAGCGATGCGTCCAAGACGCGTCGACGCGCAGATGAGGGGAGAATCTGAGAGTGATGGTAGGTGGGTACACATCGACCGGCCCAGACGTTCCTCCGTCAAAAAATTCTCCCAGGCTCAAAAATCAATCAGTTGTCAAAAATGTCATTCATTCACTATATATGGAAAGACCTCCGGCTACAAAGAATGAGGAGGAGGAACGTCTGGGTTTCCGAGACTAACAACAAGAGGAAGAGTGTCTACTCACCTGGGCAGAGGGAGAATCCTTAGAGAACAGAGTAAGGAGTCTCCATGCCCAGGCGTCACAGTAAAAGTGCGCGTGACGCGTGACTTCTCACGGTGCGTGGGAACTATGTGCACCGTGAGAACTATGTAGTAGCACAGCATCTATGATGTGATATCAATGATCAGATGATCCAACAGTAGCAGGGAGCCAGGGATATGCCCAGAAGAGGGAGGATCACAATACTGGTCCAGAGATCGTAGACCGACGAAGGCCCGAAGATACCCTGTGGTCCGGAGAGCGTGGGAAACCGGAGCCGGAGTCCGGAGGGCCGGAGCTCGGGGGTACCAGAGCTCTCGGAGGGCTAGAAGTCTGACCGGAAGACCAGTAGGGAACCGGGTTGCGCTGAGCACTAGCTGTAGGAGCGCAGGGTCGACAGGAGTCTGTCGAGGAGGGGAACGGGGGGTCGGAAGGAGGAAGGTGTGACAAAGGGGGAAGTCTGGAGGGAGTAGCGTTCCCAAGAAGGCTGGAGTGATGCAAGGAATAGCGGAGCGGGTCGGGGAAGCGGGGGGTTCCCCTGACACCAGCGAACTTTCCACCGGCGGGCATATTACTCCGTGGGCACAGAATCCAGCAAAAAAAAAACCCCGGGGTTTGGGGCGGAGCCCCGACAAGCTGTGCACAAGCCGTAGGTAGGGACGCGAGCGCAGCGAGCCGGCCCTGCCGAAGGCGGGGTGCTTAAGCTTGTTTGACCGAGTCGTGAATGTCAGGTGACCTGCGACTCGATCGCTGATGACATCATCTTATAGTACTACTCAAACGCATCAATTCGAGCCCAAGGCAATCGGTGCTCAATTGATTGTCGTAGTCAGCTTTCGGTCCCAGCTGTACGGTTTCCATCCAAGTCAATATAGCACCTCAACGGGACCTGTTCGGGTGTTTGCAGTGACACTAGGCTGATTTGTAGGCTATTTGACACCCTTTTGGTTTCCACCAATTTTTCCCGATGGCTTGAGTCGGCTGTTCAATCGCATTTCTTATAAGCCTTGGCTGTGGCTTATATTTTTTTCTGGCAGTGAGTCGCATTTCTTATAAGGCCTTGCTGGTGACTATAAGGAGCGTGTTTGTGTCTTTGTTCCTTTTAGTCAGTGGTGAGGGCTTATAAGTTTTTTGTACAAGGCAGGCTATTGCTGGCACCTGTATCGTTTGCCCAGAATTCCAGTGTTTGCCCATAATTCCTCGAATTTGGGGTGTTTTGAAATGATCTGCCCATAATTCCTTCCCACGCTGTCCTGTTTGCCCATAATTCCGCTGTTTTGAGGCCCTTTGGCACGGAATTTTGCGCAAAATTCCCCGTTACCGTAGCTATAGCTAGGTTGCGCATATAGACTGCTAACTCCGAGTAACCCCCATAAGAAAAGTAGCGCATGATGCGATGGTTCCATTCCGGCACGCCCATCCCAATGAGTGGACCAAAACCCCACGATGAGAAGTATCCGCTCTCAGCGGAGCGGCGAATCATGTTGGCGATCCAGTGAACTCCGTGGCAACGAATCTTCTCCATGTAACTGAGCGCGTCGACGGCCGATTCGACAGTGTTGAAGTAGCGATTTTCGAAGGTGATGGATCCGACGTGGTGAACAAACATACAGATTCCGGGAGCTCGAGCCGCGGCATCGGCTTCGATGAGGGCATCACTAGGAATTCCCATAGGTAGCTGGTTCAGGCGTATGAGTAGTGTCAAGAGCCAATCTGCGAAAATCGTACCGGCATTCCCACATTATATTCTTGATAATTACCCGCACACAGAATCACACCGGCAATCGTTTCGAAACCTTTGCGGTACTGCTGAGCAATGATCGGATGGATGATGAATGAGTGCTCTCCGTCACGAAGAATGGGAACAATGTGTTCCGCGGAGGGTGTGAGCTGGTGAAGGGCCGGGCCCAGCTTCATGTGGAGTAAGGTGCGAAGAAGCGGATCCCCTTGGTAGACGAGTCAAGGAAAAAAAGTAGCAAATAAATATAATGCGCACCAGCGACGGAGTCCAAAGCCAACATAGGATTGGCAGGGTCGAAGGTGCGGACGAGGGCTCGAGTCCCGATGTACTTGGGATCCGGTGAAGGTGGTGGCGCGACCAGGAGCGGAGAAGGGAAGCCATCATCCGACAGTTGATTGGGGGAAGAAGGCTCGGAGCCTGCGGTCGCAGCTGTCGAAGCAGGGTATTGAACAATAGAAGGTCGAGGATTGGCGAAGTTCCAAGCGTGATGATCGCGAAGGAATTGTTCCTCCAGAACAACGCTGGTGGGGTTGACGAGAACAGCGCGAGTTTGACCCATGATATAGTAGCGTGATGCGAAGGAAGGATTGCAAAGGAGTTCGAGAGATGTGAGCTAGTACGTTCTGATCTACAGAACAGTAAGAGACGAGCGGTGGGCAAGTACTGAGCGAGTGAGGCAATGTAGCGTGTTTAAATAATACTCGGCATCAATTATTTGGTTCCAATTTCTCGTTCGGTTGAATCAGTTGGTGCTCGACGAATTTGCTGATGAACATTGACTTTTTTTGGCGTTGAACCATTCTTCTAAAACCTTTAGTGCATTGCGCAAACCCTTTTTGGTAAGCCATTCGTCATCTTCGGGTCCAAAACCTTTCCACCGTACCTTAAATTGCTGGATTCTCCGGCCACGGACTTTCCTAAATCGTTCTGCGAGTAATCAACATCCACTTCGGGTTTAGCGTCGAAGTCGTCTCGGTTCAGAGATTTCGAGGGTCGATCACCATACTGCGGAGGAGACTTCTGATAAGTTTCCAAATGAGCGATATTCAAAATTGGGTGGATACCGTAGGAAACCGGTAGGCGGAGCTGGTAAGTGACGGGGCTGAGTTTGCGAATGATCTCGAAAGGTCCGTCATACTTCATGAGCAATTTCTTGCCACGGCCTTTCTCATCGCGCAAGAGATGAAGTGAATGGGGATTTAGTACAACAAAATCACCTTCCTCGTACTCGGTAAGAAGCCGTCCGTTATTGTAGGCGCGCTTTTGAAAGACCTGAGAAAGTAACAAGGCTTCCTTCGCGCGGCTGCGATTCGCTTCGAATTCTTCGATCATATTTTGAGCTTTTTCATTGATCACAGGTGCACTTTGTGGAGTAGTATTCCCCCCCGAATTCTCGGCTTCAGACGGTCGATCTATCGAAGCTGAAGTCGAGATTATATTCGTTCCTGTGATTGGATGATAACCGCGCAAAAGATATGCCGGGGAGAAACCTGTGCTTGTGTGTGGAGTTGAATTATAAGCCAGCGCGAATCCGTCTAGGAAGTTACTCCAGTTGTCTCTTGAGGGTCCGATATATGCACGCAGCGCGATCTCTAGGGTCTGGTTAATGTTTTCAGTCTGACCGTCAGCTTGTGGATGATACGCAGTAGTCAAAGCGCGTTGCATACCCATCAGACGGCATATTTCACCCCAGAAATCGTTGCGCCACCGCGTGTCGCGATCCGTGATAACTTGTTTTGGAATTCCGAAATGTGAGATAACGTGTTTGAAAAACAGCTGTGCTGCTTCGACTTCGGAAATCTCGGTCAGGCATGGGATGAAGAGGGTGTATTTGGTGAGCTTATCAATGATGACAAGGATATTTGAATATCCGGATGAATTCGGCAGTTCTGGAATGAAGTCCATGGACACTACTTCGAAGGGTTGCGTTGGTATAGGAATTGGTTGGAGAAGTCCAGTAGGCGCGTGGCGGCGGGGTTTAGTTTTCTGGCAGATGTCACAAGTAGATGTATAATGCTTTAATTGGCGGGACATACGAGGCCAGTAGTAAGTGGAAGCTAAACGATTATATGTTCGGTGATAGCCCGCGTGAGCCGCTTCTGTGAGGGTTACTCCGGCAGCGGAGCAGGATCTGGATTTGATGGGATTTGGATTTGATGGTGGAACTGATGTCTGTATGTAACGTAGTCCGCGGAATGTCCGACGTTAGCCGCCGTTGTGTTTGCAACATGCCTGCTCGTCGGCGACGACGACGAGCTCCTTCATTGAGCCCATTGCTTGCCTCCAGAACGGCGCACTTTGTGAAAACGGTGTGCTTTGATTACTATATGTTGCCTGCCCAATTTTATTGCTACAGCAGACCTCTTAAGTGCCAGCGCAGGCACGGCGGGAAATGGAGCGGGATGGCGGGAAAATGCCGACGAGACAATGCGCTGGCAGTTTGGCGGGAACAGTCCCGTCATCAGTTGGCAACGGTGACTGATTGGTGACTGATCGTCACCCATCAGCTCCAAATCCCATCAAATCCAAATCCAAATCCGCTGCCGGAGTGACTCTGAGAGTGTTATGAGTTTCCGCCATTACTTGGACTCTGAATTTTTCTGGGACGCAAAGGCGGTTATTTCCCTGCCAATCTTCGAAATAGATCAGTGCGTTATCGCTGTAGTGATATTGCGGATAAAGAGGGTTGGACCAATTGTTCTCCCCCTTCCATCCCTTCAGAACTTTGGAGAAATGAGGGTCTTCTTGATACGCAGAAGCCCAAGACCGAATTTCATCTTCGGAAATGCCGACCAAGACAGAATAAGAGCGCGAAGTGGAATAGGATGAATGGAGCAAGTCGTCGGAACCGAGAGCGATGATATCATGGTGAAGCACATCCTTTTCGGGATGATCTTCGAGAGTCCGGGCGAATCTTGTGGCGACAGTGAGAAGTTTTTCTTCGAACAGGGGGCCCAACTCATCGTACATGTTTTTCAGAGGGTCGTCGCTGCCCAGTTCAACAAAAGGAATATTATCGGTAGCCGGGCTGTCGTAGATAGGGACGCGGCGTCGAAGCCTGGAGATAGGATCCACGTTAGAGTGGACACGACCCGCACGGTGTACAATTTTCAAATCCGGATAAGCGGAAAACACGGTTCCCCATGTAAGCAATCTGCGATTCACATTTTGAAATGTACGGCTCCAAGTCAGAGCGGCGTGATCTGTGATAGCAGCGACACTCTCACCTTCTAGAAACGGTTGAAATTTAATCAAACCTTCCTTGAGGGCCAGAGCTTCGCGTTCGGTCGGTGAGTAATTGCGTTCGGCTGACTTGAGAACCCGAGACCAATAGCAAATTACTCGCTCGATGTGAACGGTGGTGTCCTCGAAGTTCTCGGCCCAAGGTCCAGGTGTAGGAATATCATCAATGCCTTTCTCCGCGGTCACAAGAACAGGTACAGACTCACCATTTTTGAAAGCACGTTCGAGGCGGTCGTATATGCGGGTACCGCGTAGATCTCGAATGTTAATTGGTTGAACTTGTTGGAGAATAGCTGCGAGTCCAAAGTCGCAAGCGTCAGAATACACGCGATAGGGTTTACCGCGCATAGCACAGCCTCGAACAGGAGAGTTGGTTAAGACTTGTTTGCACAAGTCAAATGCTTCAGATTCTAAACTCGTCCACTCCCATTTGACACCTTTCTGAAGGAGTCGAAAGAATGGACGTGCAATCCAAGCGTAAAATGGAATATAGGAAGAGAAATATACCATCATTCCGAGGAATTGTTGGAGTTCGTGAACGTTTGAAGGTTCGTCGAGCTGTAAGATAGCATCTACCTTCTCCTTGTGAGTGGAAAGTCCTAAACGCGAGACCTTCTGACCAAGAAGAAGTAGAGATTGGTAGGCTAAGTGACACTTGCCTGGTGAAAGCGTCAGGTTGGCGCTAGCGATGGCGGAAAACACTTGGTCGAGGTGTTGAACATGTTCTTCAAACGTTAGTGAAAAAACAACGATATCATCAATATATACTAACGCGAAAATCCAGAGGAATGGCGCTAATACATTCTGCATGACTCGTTGAAACACACTCGGACCATTTCGGTAGCCAAACGGCATTCGACGAAATTGCCAGAGACCGCGATGGGTACGAAATGCGAGTTTTTCCGCTGAGGATGGTGACATAGTGAGTTGGGTGAAGCCGGCAAGAGCGTCTAATGTACTTAGCCACTGCGAGCCGGAAAGAGCTTGGAGAATATCGTCTTGACGAGGTAAGGGAAATTCATCGGCTACAACCATCTCGTTGAGCTTCCGTAGATCAATGACCATTCGCGGCTTACCATTTCGATAGACGATGAAAAGAGGTGCGGCCCACGGGCTTCTTGAAGGTTCAATGACGCCAAGTTGGATCCATGAATCCATCTGTTTGTCAATAACTTCACGATTAGCCGGTGAGACGGGGAAAGGTGGAAGCGAGACTGGTTCCCAGTCTGGCTTCATAGGTATCTCTACTTGAACTTCATAGTTTCCGAGCCTACCATCCAAACCGAAAGCCGTTTCGTTGCGAAGAAGAACATCTTCGATGATTTTCCGCTGTTCGAGGCTGATATCTGAGGAGATGTCTACGGCTTCAAGTAGTTGAGATTTTGGAATTGAAGGTTCTGGGGCTTCAGCAGTTTTCGGCCCACCTTCAAGAGGTTCTTCAGCCAATGGATCGTCGGGCTCGGATGCGTTACGATGAGCCTTTGAGGAGATGTTGGTGACAGATCTTGCACTCCGAGAGTCGGTGTTGCTTGGTTTGGAGTGCTTACCGGGTCGACAAAAGGGACATTCGGGGTCAAGAGCCTCACGAGGTACGGAAATGTGTGAGGGATGAAAATGGTGGTTATTGCTTGACAGCGGAGTTTGTGATCCCCGATCAACGGAAGCAAATGATTCCGGATCTCGGATTGATTTATCCCGGTTGTCAATGCCGTCATCAGCTGCTGCTGTTCTTCGACTACTTGTTTGCTTTTCATCCGTCGCTAGCTTCTGTGCCACCAAATTCTTCACAAATGAAGCATGAGCATTACAGCTGTTTGCAAAGTTAATGGCACTTCTTGTTTTTTTGATGTAAAGAAAAGCATTTGAAACATACTGTCTTGAAGTGCTTATATCTCCCTCAATTCTCGTCCAATCCACTCAGTTGATTGCTTGTTTTGAAGCCATCAGGCGGCGCCTCCACACCCTTGGCAGTAGGCCAGCCGCACTTGCCGTAGCTTGATCGCATGATGCCGAGTATACACAGCTCGACTGGAAAGTGGTTCGCTTCGTTCTCACTCAGTTTTGAACATATTCTGGTGCTATAAAGGGATTATATAATCAGATTTGAGGTCAGAATTAGTCTGCAATCTCACCTTTTGGAAAACATGAATCAAACAGCTCGGCACTGAGAATGATGCTATGGTATGTAATTTCATTTTTAGGAAGGCGATTGGTCCTTGCCTTGCATTTTGAAAATGCAAGACTCGTTGTCTATGTTCTGGCTTCCATAATCATTCAGGTTGAAGTGATTCTGACAAGAAATGAGTAAGTTGTGTCAGTTTCAGTCTTCATATCAACGCCGATAAGTTGAAATCAAGGATCGCGAAATTTTGGAGTTAGAGGGCAACTTTGATATGGGATGAAAGCCCCCGTTGATTCGCTTCAAAACGAGCCTACAAACGTGTGAATTGAGCAAGAATTGAGTGTGAAACAGGAGAAGTAAGTTCGGGTGTTCAAATTGTTCTTTATTTATAAAATCATCGAAAGTGCCATTAGCTTTGCAAACAGCTGTAATTTGGACTTGTTGCTCTTTGGAATATTTGCTCATCTTCTGGAATAACCAAGTACCTCTCCCTTCGAAATTACGACTGGTTTGCTCGAGAAATTGGCGACATGAAGTTTCGGGTTGTCTCGGGAAATCAGCGAGTCTGGAGAGCCTGATATTTCATCGGCATTTCCGTGAGCTTCGAGTTGGCGCTCTACAAAGACTGTATCTTGTCCTCGCGGGAAATAGGCCTCTACAGCGACTGCGACACTGGTTTCCGGAGGCAAGATGATTCGTTCTGCTGCCCAGACTTCAGATTTCGACTGCCTGGCTCGCACTCTTCGCTTCAATTTCTGATTTCGACGATGGACTTTTGCTTTTATGCCGTGCTGATCAATTCCAGTCCGAACCTTAACTTTGAAAGCATGACCCTCATCGTCAACAATCAGACTCGAAATTGATGTTTCGACTCTAAGCTGTCGTCCTGAGTCTCCGAAGCGAAGGTACGTGTCACCGTCTTCTCGAATTATCGAAATTGAATATTGATCCGTGAAATCATTACCCAAAATGAAAGGGGTTGTCATTCCTTTCACCACATAAGCCTCAACATTCACCTTTACTGGACCCTCGTCTGTATGGAAGTACAAGTCAAGGATAACATATCCGGACAACGAGGATTTACCGGTTACCTGGATCAAGTTGATTGGATGTCCTGCCTTGACCTTCGGAGGATAGGTGAGTGCGTCAAGAGCTTTTTGTGAAATCAGAGTAATGTCCGAACCCGAATCAATGATAACCTTGACAGGATCAATATTCAAACCACCAACAGTAGCCGTTGCTTCGGTTGGTAAGGCCCCAAGAAACGAACTTCCTGGAGGTCTTGCCATGTACTTCCGAAGTTCAACGATCGATTTTTCGGACTTGCCGATTGGTGAGGTAATGACTCGGTAATTAACTGCCTTGATATCTCGAGCTAATCGACGACGAGTTCGTCTATTCAGCGCATGTTTCGCCTGAAATGACGCACAAGAAGTTGAAACATGTTGAACTGAACCAGAATCCGAAGAATTGGAATCAGGGTGAGCCTGAGTATCCAGAGCCGTTTCTTCCGAGTTAATTATAGCGTCATTAGACACAGTTTCCCCCCCCAGGCCTGAATCAATCTCTTCGGATTCAGCACTCCTGGAGGGCAACTCAAAATCCTGCTTCTGTTCGTCCTCACTATCTGGTTCACTGTCCAATCCGTAATACAGTTCATCGTAGTCACTTTGAGCTTCATGATCCTCACTCGTCGAAGTGGCTAGGTCGGTACGTGCCGCTTTATTACCTCGGAAGGAATGTTTACATTCGTTATCCCAGTGTTTCCCACTTCCACAATGCCGACAAGGTCTCGCCCTTTTTGTATCAGGGGTAGCCCTCTTCGAGACATTACGATCATCCTTAGGAAATTTTGGCGGCCCCAAATTTGCTGACCATCCTACTAGGTTAACGTGTGCATTACGAGGGCGATCCCTCTGGAAGTCCCGATTCCGCTCACGGTCTCGGTACGAATATTCCTTCTCCTGGCGGTCGAGCTTCATTAAAGCATCCTCGTTGTAACGAATTGCGGCCTGGAATTCAACCAGATCCCGATACATTTGAGTGGTTAAGATGGTATTCCATGTTGACGGTGCGCCATCCATAACCTCTAAAATGATCTCTGAATCATCCATAGTATAAACATTATTAAGGAGCTCGGTTTTGCGAATGAAGTATTCACTCGGGGTCTCGCGCGTATGGCCAGCGTCCCTGTAGGTCGCCCTATTCGCTCGTCCGCGCTGCCCGTCTAACCATTTACGATTCAGGTAGTAGGTCGCGAATGCGCTACGCAAGGTGTCCCAATTTTTCTCAATTTCTGAACGGTACTTTGCCGGCAATAGAGACTTTGCGGTAGCCACTGGTGGCTATTGGTGGCTAATTTTTCTCGGGACCGGATGACAGCCTCTGGGTGGATTAGCCACTATTTGTACTACCTATTCACGGGATGCTAGGGTGGCTAACTCGAGCGGGAGGCTCAAAAAACTATTGAACACGAAGAGCCACAAATAGCCACCGGTGGCTTCCGCAAAGTCTCTAATGACCAATACCAGGATTCCGCTGCGCCTTACAGCCGCTTAGGGACTACACGTCCCAGCTGCTGATAGATCGTCTCGGATTCTCTCGCAAGGTCGTTGATCTTCAAAAACCACCGGATAATGGTGTCAACGTTGCCGTCCCACTTAGGTACTGTATCATATTTGAGTTTCAAATCGAAACGCGCCTCATTTGTAGCCTCAGAAATGCCAGGTGGTCTTCTAACTGCAGGTACCCCTCGATTGATTGGTCCACGGAACGGTACTGAGCGACAATTACGCGGGTATCCACGTTCATCGTCGCTATCATCGTCGTCGTCTCCGGGATCACCATTAGGAGGAGCGCCACTACGCTTGGGAGGAGACTGAGGTCGAGAATTCCGACCGCCACTATTTCCTTGCGGAAAATGAGGTGGTAAGTCCCGCTCCCTATTTTGTCCTTGAGGAGTGGATCTTCTCATCTGCTCACGCTCCTGTCTCTGGTCTGGCCAGTTCGGAGCTTCTCGTGGTCTACGATCTCTCTGTGGTTGATAAATCGAACCAATTGGATTCAATACCTCCCCGAGCCGCTGATTATTACGAGGTAAGCCATTGTTTGGCACGTTTGGACCAAAACGGATGCTTGAAGCATTGTGGAGCGGATAGACCGTGGATTGACTGACCTTTGAAATGTCACGGTACTCTGGATATTCAAAGCGCGAATCCTCAGGCGGATCCATACTGTGCGTTCTCGCTCTCATGAACTCGTCAGCCTCATCGTCCAGATCAGTATGTCGTTCCTTTGGACGTTGGCTTTGGAAGTCATAGTACCTATTGGGAAGTGACAGGTAATTTTCAACCTCGACGCGAAAGCAAACTCCAAGAATTTCGAAGTCATTCTTTCTGTAAACGCTTTCAATATCATCGCTGTCACCCCAAGTAGGCAAAGGCGGAGGTGTTTTACCTTCAATAAGGAATGTATCATATAAGGAATGTATCATTCGCCTGAGAGCGGAGTCTGTGCAGGATGCGAAGAAAGAGCCGATAATCTCGTTTCTTGACTCGATAAGCAGTCTCTGTAGTTGAGAGTTCAACTCTCTCGACCTCCATAAGCAGGGTGTCGAGTTTTGCTAGCGCATCCGGGAAGACCTTTTCAAACAACTTTCGCGAGGCCTTGGTAGCAGACAAGAGATAATCTTTGTCAGTACCAGAAGCACCTTTTGCAAGTGCTTCATTCCGTCGAGCAAGAATTTGAGCGTTACCTCCAATCTTGGCAAGCGGACGCAAAGTTGGAACCTTGATCACTGTCTCGAGAACTTCAACTTCGGTGTTGATCAAACTATCAGCTACCGGTCCGTCGTAGTCGTCAAGTGGAGTATCATCAAATACAGTGAAGGAGTCAAAGTCGGGGGCAGTTTGATCAGCAGAGCGATCATGTGGAGGAGTCGAAGTGCGAGGGCGATAACTCTGAGCAGCCGAGTCATCATGTTGAGGAGTAGTAGTAGTCGGAGACATGGCTGATAAAGGAAAAGAGTAGACAGGTTAAGTACTCAACTGTTTAAGCAAGGAATTTCCCAATGTGTCCACCAGTGTTAGCGAAACCGTTTGCGCGCAGTGCGATGCGGGATATTCTTAGATAATCACACGTTTGAGTGTGTCGTTGAATAGAGTAGAGGTATGTTTAATTCCTATATAAAACAACCAGAGCAGATGCCAGTCTACCTTAAGCAACCGAACTACGAGAGTAAATCTTCGTAGGACGTGAGCACGGGAAACGTCTCCGTATTCTTAAGATTGCTGTACTCACCAATAAGTAAGCCGCAGCGTTACTTGTAAGGAGAGCCGTCGATAAGCTGAGATATGCTTCTAATCGATCTGGAATCACACGAAGTGGTGCGATGAGAGTAGTGAATTAAGAGGTAAAGAATACAAATGCGGTACCTACGAGGTTTATATCTACTGAAGTCATTGTCCGAGATCCCCGATCGGTTGCGATAATGACTCGTCGTTGAGTCATTAATATTCCAGATAGTTCTGGGGAGTGAGGGAGTGTTCCATCCGAGTGCTGGAGGCTTGACGGATGATGCAATGCTACAAAGTAAAAGAACTTTTGCGCATTGACATCATAGTAGGTCGGCTGACCGTTTACCCGGGATCTTCCGAAATATTGATGATTTCCATCACAGTATGCAATCGAAAACACAAGTGTGCGAGGCAATTGACGGAAAGGAGATGGCGGCGCTCGACAATGTCGACAACAACGTGTATGCGGGAAGGAAGGGACTGAAAAACAGCATCCAAACGCAAGGACAGAACACACATTGAAAAAAGTAACCGCACATCAACCTCAAGACACGGACTCGTGTAAAGGTGTGTATGCGGTTATTCTGGTCAATATGCTTCAGCGCATGCTGGGCAGCCACGGCTGGCGAATGTGTTATTGAGTGGGCACCATGTATGCGGTGACACGCACCCTCACACCTTCGCTGTGCGCTTCGTCTCTGTCTCGCAACTGAAAGTAAAATACAGAATCAAGAATTATCAACAATGCTCACCAGGACATTCAAATGCTTTACAACGCTGCTTTCTACTAATTTGCCGGGGCTTTTGTTTGAAGTAGAAAGCTGAAATATATCCAAGGCAGCAGAGTAGAAGTGCGATTGGTGATGGCTCTCCGAGTCGAGGTACTTAAAAGAAAGCAAGGTTGGAAAAAGAACCTGTCAAAACATTGACATTTGAAGTCGAATGGATGAAGCAGACACTGAGTTGCACTGGGTACAGAAAGTGCTGGCGCGCGACGCGCGCCCAGATGACCGGGTTTGGATGAGAAAAAGTATAGAATAATTGGACTGCGTTGGGTTTTGTAACGACTCGGAGATTGAAGCCAATAGAGACAAGGCAGAGAGAGAGGCAGAGGGAAGCGGGAGAGGATGAGTCCGGGACGACTCGGAGGACGTTCCGGTTGTTGTTGCGTTGCCAACGCCGGTTGCGGCAACCTAAACGAAAATATCTTGAACTACATTGGCCAGATCCTTAGTCCATTCGGGGAATGTCCCCAGAATGGACTAAGGACATGCCGCACTCTTGAATTCAAACCGCGGCCGGATTGGGACATGGGAATCAAGATGAATTCTAGCTGTAGCGTACGTTCGAGAGCGTATGAGGCTTCGAGAAGCTGGGGGCAAAGACAAACTTGAATTTGAGATTCTCCCTCTTTTTCTCCCTTTTTTCTCTTTTTTCGCAACTTGAATAACTTGATTTCTTCGGCCCGTCCACAGACATGGGACATGGGCCTTCGTTAAGGCCCAGACTAGGGCAGCTCGTCCTACCTTCGGCACCCAGCTTATGCTCAATCCCCGTATTGTTTCCGCCGTCGCGACTGGTGAGACACCCATCTATATAATAGTAGATATATTACAATCGAGGGTTGACTCTGGACAAACGTCAATCAAGTGATTTCGGGAACACCCGAGGGCTCCACCAACGTCATCCGTTCCGGCCAAACAGCTCACCACAACTCCGCTACTGTCTCGCACGTCTTCCAACCTCCGCTCCACAACGCTCCAACACACCCCACGCGCAATGTAGCTGTATCACTGTAGCCTCGCCTTCAATAAACGTGTTTTTTCAACCCTTCCGTGTGACCTCTAAGTCCTTTCACCGTCTCTCTTCATTCGAACCTAACAGAAGATGTGCACTCGATTCTCCCCGCCTCTGCTGTAGACTCACCGTTTCTAGGAACTTATTAACTCCTCCGACAACGCCGCGAAGGCATCAACAACTACAACGCCACATACAACGTGACTTATGCGCAATGAAGGCAGCCCCCCGCAGACGCGTCCCCGCTCAGCATGATGAAAATATGCCGCCCCGCCAGATTCGGCCACTCTTAGTGCGCGATCTCTTGGTCAACGCAGAAGACATCAAACAGCTCGCGAAAACCGTCCGGCACCTCCACCGCAAGCCTCTTCCAACAGATCCCTGGCCCAAAGAGCAAGAAGGGAGCGGGAAAGTGCCGAGAAGGCTGCGAGAATGGATGTTGGTGCGCTGCAATTCATTCAATATTCATTGGTATTTACTTCTAACACACTTTTCTGCTTTACAGATCCTCCGCCGACTGTCCGCAACTCTCGAGTATCACAAGTAAGTCAGTTTTGTTGTTCAGTTCAAGAGGCTCGAAAAGTCTCGCTCTCCAGGCCATCCAACGGTCTCCCTACCCCACCTGCAACACAACAGAGTGCTTCCGCTGCTGATGGTGAGTTATCTCTTTATAGTCGGTGTCTCAAGCCGTTAATTCTTGCACAAGCTCGGCCTGAAGGAACAGGCAATCGTACACGCCAATACAATCAAAATGCGAGTCCCGCACGGCCGCCAAGTACGTGTAAATGATGTTTAGATTACTTCCTCCGCTGATTGCATACCGTTATGAAGATGATCGTCGGACTACCTGCGATGAGTTGTTTTTAGCGGCGCGCAAAGATTACCTGGATCCGCAATGGAGCCTTAGGTAAAGACTTAATCGGATTACGAGTATCATGAATGCTGACGTCATGAAATGCAAAGGCGGCCTCAAGCTTGGATTATGTTTTCTCTCGATGATGCTCAAAACCATGGATATCGGTGTGGAAATTTGAGGACAAGACCTGCGTGGACTTAGGAATGTCGGGATATTAGCGAGTTTGCGATGCAGCCATTGGATGGCTAATGGCTACACAAAAGTCAAAATCCAGGCGCATTGACAAAGGCTAACCTTAGTCTCAGCATCCGAACTTCATTCCTGTGTAATTCGACAACAATTTTTGGGCCATCAAAGTTCCTTAATCGGGAAATCGTTAGCCATTCAATGGCTCCAATGGCTCATCGCAAACCCTCTATTACTTAATTGAGTAAGTATACCCTGGACGCAAATCCACGTGCACAAGAAGGCGCCCATGCTCTTTCGCCACAGAGAGTACGTCTTGTGCAGGTACAGTTGCGGCAAAATCAATTTACTTACTAAATAAGGAAATTCTCGTCAATTCGCTCCTTTTGCTCGTTTTTTTCGAGCGATAAGTTGATAAGACTACTAAGAACTGCTAGTCTGTATTCCTGATGTAAAAAACCTGGCGTCTTTGTATTGGTTTCGCCGGGATAACCAGCAACTTTGTCTCATAAAGTGCAGCCAAAAAACAGTGAGAAACATGACAAATCCGGTTGTTTTTTGGGCGTAGACCGGCTCAAATCCGGGAGTACAGGCGCTTGGTGCTATTTCAACGTGCTTGTGGTGGTTTTGTTGTGTGGTAGAGCGGATTTGATGAAAATTTCCTTATTTGGTAAGTAAATTGATTTTGCCGCAACTGTACGTCTTGTGCAGGCTGGGACACTCCGCGAGTACCATCGGAATCTGGGCTTACGGTAGGCGGGATGGTCGAGGTTCGTTTTTGAAAAACGCCGCGGTGCGGAGTTCAAATCCGAAAAGGGATGTCCTTTTTCGGCCATCTCGGCGACCTTTTTTCCCACTTGACGCCTTTATCTGACGACCGCAGTCTGTCCAATACCCAACCAAAACCCCTCCCAATTGCGTCGAAAATGTATTCCAGAGCCCAAAGCCGTCAAATACTATAAAAATCGATTTCCTCCGCCGTGCCGAAATGATGCGTTGATGATGGGTGATCAGGGAGTTTGAATTTTGCGGGTAAAATTGAATTTTGAAAGCAGATGAGCGCAAATAGTTAGTTCATCGTCCCGGTACTCAAATTAGTCCTTGTGCTTGGTCCATTGGCGAGAGTCAGTGGAAAGACTTGCATTTTTGTCACCTCGGCACTTCGACAAACTTGCATCTGCAACAAATTAGTGATGCAGTCATTGATACATTTACTGTAAATGTATTGAAGCATTGAAATACTATCCTTTTCTGGGCAATTCAAAGCCCCCCAATGAAGCCATATGGACCGAATGAAACCAGCAAGACACAAAATGCTTCACCCTCTTTCAAGATCCACTGTCGGCCATCATACACTTCATTGATCCATCATCAGTTTGATTCTATTTGGATGTAACCTACTACAAAAATGCTTGATTACAGTGTAGTAAGGCTCGATGGTGATCAGCTTTGATGTTTTTGATCTCTGCCCAGCAAATGTATCGCAAAAATTCCAAGGTTCTTCAGGCAACTACTAGAAGATACAACAAGTAGATATACCATAAAGCTATGGCCAGTTTTAACTTGAAATGTAGTACGACGATCGAAACAAAATATTGATCCCAAATGTCACAATTCCGGCTCCTTGGTGAACGCATGTCACACGTCACCTTTCTCATTTGGCTCGTCCTCCTCGTCCTCGTCCTCATCCTCCACGACCGGCCACTCGGAAGTCCAGTTCTCGACCGCAGCATTGTGCTGGTGCTTCATCTCAGCCCACTCCTGCTCAATCTCTGCTCGCAGCTCCTTCCTTCGCTCCCGCTCGACCCTCTTCTTCTCCTTCCCAGCTTCCTTCGCCCTCTTCCCCTCGTTGATCTCATTAGGATGAGGGGAAGCCTCGATCCGCGGACTCGCACATGAACTGCACGAGCGCCCACTCCGTGACGATGGGGACTTTTTGCTGCTTTTGGTTTGCTTCTCGAATACTTTGACCACCTTTATTAAGCTTATTTTGAGCTCTAAAATATAGCTTTAGACATGGAATATTGCTACGCGAGGCTTAAAACGCTCTCTGAGCCACAGAGTGGTCCCAAAAATCCCTCGAAAAAGGATGCCTCCTACCGGATTTGAACTCCGCACCGCGGCGTTTTTCAAAAACGAACCTCGACCATCCCGCCTACCGTAAGGAACGAGGCAGCGGAGGAGTTTGCTGGGAAGATGCGCAAGATCCGAGATGAGGCGTCAGCGGCGCTTGAAAAAACCAAAGAGAAAATGAAGAAATACTATGATGCCAAGCGCAGGGATGCTCCGGTGTTCAAAGTGGGTGATAAGGTGTGGGTGGAGTCAAAGGATATCAAGACGGACAGGCCGTCTAAGAAGTTTGATGATAAGCGGTTGGGCCCATATGAAGTATTGGAGAAAGTCGGAGAAAAGGCGTACAAGTTAAGGTTGCCTGAGACGGACCAGTCACATCCGGTCTTCAGCGAGAACATCTTGTCGCCTTACATGGAACCACCCCCTGATCGAAGGGAAGCCCGCCCTGCGCCGGTGATCATCAGTGGGGAAGAAAGATACGTAGTGGAGGAGATATTGAAACACCGGAAAAAGGGACATCAATATCTAATCAAGTGGAAGGATTACCCATTGGGAGAGCGCACGTGGGAACCAGTACGCCATCTCTTACCAGGTGCTAAACGAACTCTGGAGAAATACCAGAAGGAGCACGGCATCCAAATACGGGCGTTACCAGTCTTACCCGCCGGATCCTGGGATTATCTTGTCAAAAGATATAAGGCAAAAGAAGAGTCTCAGAGATATTTAACAAGGAAATTATTTATTCCGGAGACGGGTCTTTTCATGACGATCGGCGAGGACGCCGATCCTAGAAGGGGGGTAATGTCACGATTGAATAGCAATCTTATCGTGACAACGCCGTAGATGATCGGTATTGACAAGCATTGTTTATCATTGAGTGATCACAGTTCGTGTGATGATGAGTCATTCTCCATATGGTTTCCTTCTAAAGGCTGTATGGGCGCGATGACTGTGATTGATTGTTCACACGGTCTGTGGCAGTATAAATAGCGTAGTATATTCTCTTTGTACTTTAGTCCTTTTATTCAGTTCATTTCTCGAAGCTAATACCGCACTCCCCAATCCCTGGTCATCTTACCGATCAGTGGACGCGAGGCTTTGATTGTGACACACATGAATGTTGAATGTTGCATTTCTATCAAGGCAACAAAATATATCCACAAGTATGTATTCAAAGGTCATGATCGCAGCACCACTGTGGAAAATCAAAATGACGAGATCAAGATGCATTTGGATAGTCGCTATATATCTGCCCCGGGGGCAACTTGGAGGCTCCTCAGATACAAATTGCATGAAGAGAAGCCAACTGTTGTCAGGCTCCAAGTACATCTCCCGGATGAGAGGAGTATTATATTTAATCAGGATGACGATCCTCAAGACGTGCTTGACCAATCTGCTGAAAAAAACACTACTCTCACTGCATTTTTCAAAACAAATGCACAAGATCTTCACAATGCTAGAACATTGCTCTACCAGGAGTTTCCACAAGGTTTTGTATGGAACAAAAAACAAACCAAGTGGACTCCAAGACAACAGCAAACCGCAATTGGCAGAATGTTTTTTGCAGGTCCATCTGCTGGAGAACGATTTTATCTCCGCACTCTGCTTAATGTTGTACGAGGTCCCACATCCTTTGAGAACCTTCGCACTGTGAATGGTATTGTTCACCCCACCTTTCAAGCAGCATGTTTAGCTCTTGGTTTGTTGGAAGACGACAGAGAATGAGAGCAATGCCTTGATGAAGCAGCTCACATGCAGACTGGCTATCAGCTGAGGCAATTATTTGCAACAATTCTTAAAGAGAATTGGCCTTTGCAAGATCCAGTAGCACTCTGGATCAGATTCATAGAAAACATATGTGATGATTTGGATAACAAACTCAGGGGTAGAGGAATTCCAAACCCTACGGAAAATCAAATATATGACTATGGCCTCTATCTTCTAGATACTATTCTACATGGCTCTGGAAAAGTCATTATCCGATTTCCCACCTATGCCTGTCCCGGTAGACAACGAGTACATACACGATTAGTAGCATAGGCGTTCGGCGAACACCTAAATAAGACCCGAAGGCCTATCCACCACTCGAATGCCTATTGCCCCAACCAACACCTACGCGGAGGTTAAGTCTGTTCCGAATGATGTACGAGAATTACGTCGCCAATCAATATTCACGTAAGTACCTCCCCCCCCCCCCCCAACACCCCCTCAACGTCCACCCCGCCCACTTCCTCTGGCTCCCCACTCCCATCGTTCATGCACATCGTGACCGCCCCTCAGCCCGACACCGGCAAGCCGGAGGACACCACAAAAGCAACCCGTGTTGTCCTATCCGTCAAAGTGAGAAGATCGCCGACTTCGAAGTTCGGGAAGTTTCGACTGAGACACAACTGAGGCAGCCCCGAATCCGGTCCGCCGCAAGATTCGTCGGCCGCTACCCGGCCTCGGAGTTGCGAAGGAAATGTGAGGCTGATGGCGAGGAGCAGAAATAGTTACGGCGCGCTAGGTGCGTCTCCCGGTGTTTCTTTGATTTTCTGTGCATGATATAGGGGTGATTATCGGTCGCTTCATTGGGGAGTCGAGTTTGAAAGGGTGGAAATATAGTTGGTAAAAGTAATTTTAGTTGCTGAGTACAATGATGTGTTGCCAGTGGGCTTATGTTGCAATAATGAATTCAAAACAATTTTGTCTTTGCATCTTCAAAGGGACTTCATTAAAAGCTGAAGGGATTCGTACGCTCGGAGTGCGCCGCGAAATTCGGGACACGGATGCCGACTCTTGCCGAGGTAGTGCCGTCGGTAACTGCAGTTGGCGCTGGGTACGGCAACTAGGTGCTCGCTACGTAGAGTAGGCGTTGGACGAGCAAAATAGGCGCTCGGCGCCATCAATAGGCGTTCGCGAACGCCTATGCTACCAAAGTTTTCGTGTCTCGTAGACAACTGGGCTCAATTTGAAGCAAATCGCCTGATTGCGGAGCAGTTGGCATACGATCGCAATGAGCAGCGCAGATTGGCTGAACCTCGAATCCAGGGATTTAATAATGATCAGCGGGCCGCATTTGATGCTGTAATGCATTCTGTTCAAAACAATGATCCCAAATTATACTTTTTGAATGGACCAAGTGGGACCGGCAAAACTTATGTCTATAATACATTATGTCATGCTCTACATACGTGCTGAAGGAAAGATTGTACTCTGTGTTGCATCATCTGGAATAGCCTCATTATTACTCTTGGGTGGTAGAACATCACACTCTACATTCAAAATCCCTCTCATTCTATGGCAAGGAATCTTATGCAATATTAAAAAACGAACACACTTGGCTGAACTTTTGCAAAGAGTTGAGTTGGTAATTTGGGATGAAGTACCAATGCAAGATCGCCGTGCTCCAGAGGCTGTTGACAAAACTATGCAGGACATGCGTAATGATCCTCGCTTTTATTTGTGGCCACAGTGTAAGGGGAGAAGGGCCCAGGAGCCAAGTCGATAACAAACCTGGGGATCAGAGATCCCCAGTGAACTACTTATATACAAGAGGTGACGTAAGATATGACATAAGTGAGCACACAGCATGATGTCTTGGAGACAGAGAACTTCTGCCCAAGTCAGAAGATGTCATAGCTGTGGAATCCCCTGACACACAGGTTCAAAGACTGAACCTCACACAAAATATGAGATTGGGAGGACCAAATGCGAGGCAGGAAGACAGAGATTTTTGGACATGGGAGAAACTCTGACCAAGATGGCAACTTAAAACTGCCAGACAATGTCAAGCTTCCCGCAAATACAGAAGAGGCTCTAATTGATGCAATCTACCCTGACATCTCTCGACTTCCCCCGAATCACCAAAGTGATAAATACTTCTTGGAACGAACAATTCTCTCAGGAAGAAATGATGAGGTTGATGACCTCAACCAGAAGTTGCTTCACAAATTTGGTGGTCCAAAAACTATCTACCATAGTGCAGACTCTGCTGTTACGGAGGAGGGAGTTGATAGTGGTTTTGAATATCCCTTGGAGTATCTCAACTCCGTTAAAGCATCTGGCTTACCTTTGGCCAAGCTGGCTTTGAAAGTGGGATGTCCTATTATGATTCTCCGTAATCTTGATCCTCGGAACGGTCTTTGTAATGGCTCTCGCGGTATTCTGACTGGAGCTGCTCCTCATGTTTTGGAGATCAGGTTGGAAAAAGGCCTTTATTCCTCGCATATCTATTATTCCAGCAATAGAGCAAGTTGGGGTGTCCATGAAGCGAAGGCAGTTCCCTGCACGGCTTGCATTTTCTAGGACAATAAATAAATCACAGGGTCAATCGGTTGACTATATTGGACTTGACCTTCGTGCTGATGTGTTTGCTCACGGTCAACTGTATGTGGCACTCTCGCGATGTACATCAAGCCAGCGTATCAAGGCTCTATTCAAACCTGCAAACACTGATAATTTATATACTAAAAATATTGCGTATCAAGAGATATTGGATTAAATAGTTAGTTTACTGTATGTAAAGCCAAGTTTATTGATCATTATACAAATATACGAAGGAATCCTATACATGAAAACAAGAGGAGGCACAGCCTCCATCCAAGAAAGGGAACTAGTCATATGACTTTCTGTCAGGGCCGTCGGCAAGCAATTCACTGCGGGGTTTGCGAGTCGGCCGTGCCGAAGGCAGGGGGCTAAAGCTCGTTAAATGTAAAACCCCCGGGGTTTGGGGCAAAAAGCTGTGCACCCGCTGTAGGAAGGGACCCGGAAGGCGTTTTTAGGGACACAAAAGTCAAGAGGAATGTTAATAAGTCGTATTTGAATGCTTCCTTGTCTTGAAATTGCTCTGTAACTCGACCTAGGCAATGTATCAGTTGCGAGTATCTTAGCAGAAGAAATCGACACCATGTCAACGGGACAAGGTGTGACGGCGGGGTACGGCTACTAGTATACTCCCAGTATATCCAGGACATAGCTTGGTGGAGTTCTAGAGCACTCAGAAGGCTAACTGAAGCGGCGCGGGGCCGAAACCAGCTCAAGGAGACACTGTCATTTCCACTTTGTTCTTTCTGCCAATTTGGACCTTAAGCTGTGATGAATAGGTCTGATAGTATATATTGTACCCATACAGATGCTCCCCAGTAGAAATTAGAGCCCAAGCTGCAAGAAATCGGGAAGATGAGGTGGATGTATCCGAGGGTTTGCCAGATCACGGTGTCGTCAGTCAAGAGCGTATTTCGAGTCGAAGTTCTTAGATATTTGGTACAGTCCGGCGCATACTATAAGCCCATTTCTGGGTAGAATTTCTAAGGCTTCGAGAGAGGGACCGTTGAGGATGAGACCGAAAGTTACCAGCAGGTTGGGCTTTGATGGTTCAAAGTCCGCTTAGTGGTAGATCAGTCGGAGTTTGAAATGAAGATCAGTCGGAGTTTGAAATGAAGCACCGGCAACCCGCCAGCACAGCAGCATACTGTAAATACTTGTACCGAGGCAACCGACCCCGGCACCGTGACACCGTGACCCGCCTTCGGCAACGCAACCAGAGCGGCTGCGAGCAACCGAGAACGTAAATTTTGCTATGATCTAGGGCAAATTTAGAGTTTGACCCAACTTTGGGCAGCCTGAAGTAGTCGGAAACAACGTTTCCGAGGATTTTAGCAAAAATGGGGTCAAAATAGGGCAAAAAATGAATATTTTCTGAATCGTCACGATTCGGCGGAGGCAACCAAACCGCCCGTGACCGTGACCCGCCGCGGTTTGGGCAGCGCAACCGACCCCACCGTGACCGTGACGGTTGCCTCGGTACAAGTATTTACAGTACACACTATACCGTGAACATTGGCTGCAGTGCGCAACATCTTGGGGCATCATACTCGCGGTTACCAAAAAGGAACCGAATTTGGGGGTTTTTCCCACAAATTACGACGGTCAAGGAACTTTGAGTGATGAAGGGTTAATTAATAGCGTGTTTGCTACAACTGCCATGATATAAACTTAAGGTAAGCTATCAGGTGCCAGTAGAGTGGAATCCTACTCCGATTTCATTGTATTTTCATATTCTAGCCATATTTAAAATTTCTAGAACGCACAGGCCCTTGCGGATTTCGGGATCCCAAAGGCTACGTCTTGGAGTTAGTGCTGTCCACATATGATATTAATACGAAATTTTCCGTATCGTATTATACCAATATCATATCGTCCTGGAAGCATCTGATCTGCCAAGGAATGCATTCAAGACTTGAACCGAAGTATCTATGGCAAATGCCGCCGGCAGGCAGTTTTACCCTCCGGAAAGGGCTCAGAGCTCGCCTTTAAGTTTCAAAGGCTATCATGCACTTACACACATCAAAAGTCTACAGTGGCGGCGGGATCTGATGCAAGAAAGTCACCTCACCTCCGAGGGCCTCCACCTCGCGGCAGCACTACACTGTATGTGTTATGTAACGACATGCCGACGATGCCAGGGCAGTGCCATCATGGATCACCGGGCGATAAGCCGATCAAATGGCTAAGTCATCTGGCATGGATAATGAGCCCAAAGGGGCCCATGTCCCATGTCAGTTGAGAGGGGGAGAAAAAAAAGAAAGAAAAGGAAGGAAAAAAGAGAGAAAAAGGGGGAAAAGAGAGGATATTTCAGACTGTACTCTGAGTAGCCTACAGCCCTTCTTTTCAATAAATTTGCTTTATATTGCACGAAATGAGCGTCCCGGGCTTTTGATCGCTGCCTTGTCCCAAGTCCCGGCATTGATTTCCGTGGCCCATGTCCTTTCGGAGCATAGCTCCTCATACGGACATGGGCCAGCCAATCGTTTTTCAAGATAAGCAGCCAGATAATCGCAGCGTGATTATCTGCTGGCAGTTGCCGTGAATTCTCTCACGTGGTCGTGACGCGTCAATTTCACCCACTTTCCAGCTCTCTCCCTTGTCTCTCCCCTCTGTGTTCTGGCCCAACATTGCCGCCCACTCGATTGTTAATGCAGTAAACCTTGGTGCCCGACCCGGTCCCAGCTGCCGGAAGATTGAAAGAATCCGTTGAAGAATCGCTGCCCACCGTGCTCGCACTACGAATGCGAGTAGAAGCCATAAATGCAAGAGAAGGGGAAGCCGTAAGTGGTGTATGTGTGGGCATGGGCCGCCGTCGAAGAGAATTTGTAAATCGGACGCCCAGATTTGAGCAAACAAGAAGAGAATGGACAAGTAGCCTAGGGCTTGTATGATTTTGTGGCACGTATCGCGCCTCGACCATCAGTTGAGTTGTGCCGATGTGCTTGATTTGAAACAAAACATCGCGTTCAACGAATACAGGAAGTCCTGCATCGCCAACTGCGATGTTGTGTGCAATCGAAAGCACACGACGGATAGCGCACGCCGCAGGTTGAAATCGATAGGCGCACGCGAAGATCGTCCGCGACATCGTGCATGAGGTCACCAGTGCAAGCGGACGGCAGAAGGGTTGATGGAGGCATTGCGAGCGGCGGAAACAGAAGACAACAGTGACGGTCCTGTACCGGCGGAGGCAGCCGAGAGCGACGGCAAGTGGGACGGAGGCGCGGGAAAATACCAGGCAACAAGACGGCGGCGGAGACAACGAGAGCGAAGGACACAGAGGAGGAGGCATCGATGAGATCGGCGGAGGTAGGCAGCGGGTGCCGGCGCTGCAGTTTTTTGCGACCGTACGTATCGACGACTATACAGCTTTGAACTGTTGGTAAAGTCGACCACGATGGTATTTCTTGGAGGCTCGAAGGGTTTGAATCGGCAACAAGAAAGACAGAAATTAAGGATGACCACACACCGACGCACTGTATTCAGATGACTTCAGATGCCTCACTCGGGTGTATGGACGCAGTGCGTTGGCGATGACGACAGAAAGCCGGCCGGAAGAAAGGAAGCCAGAATTCGTGCTTACAAGGAAGGGTCATTCCCCATCGACGCGCAGGTAAAGGTAGTCTGTATTTTACCACGCCCCCGATGTAAGGAGGGCAGGCTAATGCCGTAAGGTGCGGAGTTTGAATTTGTGTCCCACACACCTTTTGCTTCGTTCCACTGCAGCACTGCGGTTTAGGGCTTACCATCGAATACACAATCACTGGCAATTTGTCAGTACTTCCCGTTGCATGCAGCCTTTATATTTGGGCACACGCCGGCTCTACTCAAACTCCTTGTTCAGTATAATTTATTTGGCTTTCATGTCGGTCCGTAATTAATGAGGCGCCAGTCCTGAGTCCCTTTCAACCGTGCAAGAAGATTTTCGGTTGATTATCTTGGACGGCTATAATACTGAGGCAACATCGTGCTATTTATTCTTATTGTTGTCGATTCAAAGGTACAGTACTAACCAACATGTGCCAGTAGAATTGAGAATTTAGATACAACACTTCTGATTTTTCCCCTAACTATATAGATGGAGCCAATGGGCTGAACATCATAAAAGAACATCACATTCTGAACTCGGCATGTTGAATAATAAGAATAACTTGACTCACTGAACTCTAGTCAATAGTCAGAAGAAATATTCAAGTTAGAGGTCAATTGGAGGGTTAAATCCCGTAGTTGTCCCGTAGGATCGGTTGGTGTTCAAGTTCACAGAGAAACTTGAAGCAAATTGATGTTGATTGATTATATCCATAGGTTTGACCCATAGCCCTCAATTTCAACTCACAAAAATGGAGCAATTCATGTTAGGATGTAAATAAAAGAGTAGACCAGCATGATGTCTGAATTCGGGTGCAAATGAGTACATACATGACGGTCGCTGGGGTCCCGACGAGATAGCCGAACACGAGATCAAGCGGCATCAGCGAATCAGAGAGCAGAACGCTGCTCGACAGAGCAGAACGCTAATCGTTGCCATAATAAAGAGACAATCGCGCGAGGAAAAATTAGGCTTATGTACTATGTCTGTGGTTACGGCGAATTAATCAAGTTTTCAAGTTGCAAAAAAAGAGAGAAAAAGAGGGAGAAAGAGGAGAGATTAGTAAATACCTCTGCATGAATGTCCCCAGTCTTCAGAGCTCCACCTTTGCTGCAGCGAGTGCAGTTTACGATTTGGCGTCTTGATTTCATCTTGATTCTTTTGCCATATCGAGTAAACATCACGGTATTCAAGACTATGTCTATCCGGGCTTGCGTCCGAAAGCGACATAGGACGCAGCCAATGGAATTCAAGATTGGTAAGAAATGACGACACGGAAATCACCGCCGTCGATCAGCTCTCGCCAGCATCGCGCTCTTCTCTCTCCGCTTACTCTCCCCTTCCTATCGTCTCACCTGCGCCGTTTGGGTCCTTGGCTATGATTCCTTGGTGTCTTTTTTGCCTCCTTCTCTCTCCCCGAATGCGAAATCAACGGCAACAAACTCTCTGCGAAGCCGACTCTCGGCTACAACTCACTCCAAGTCTCCGAATCTCAGACTGGGCAAGACCTCCGACTTGCTTCGAATAATAACAAACGGAGTCGCAACTCTCCTCAATAGACTTCTCAGTGGAATCTGTCTCACCTGTTCCTCAAGTATGGCGATCTTCAATCTGAATCTGGCTCTTTTGTTAACACATGTGAGGCTGAAGGTCAATGAATGTGCGGGATGATTCTCTTCTCATTTTCTGTTTACTGACCGCCGTATCGCAGCATAATACTTACCCATCCTTCATCTGCCCAACTGCTGCCACAACGCCGTTCGGCGCCACGACACTTGACGCTCGTTCAGGTCGAACGGCGGTGTGGCGACATCTCGGGTATCAATTTGCCTCGGGTGCGACTACGCACTCCGTCCCCCGCGAGCCACTACACTACCAATGCACCACCTGTCTGTTGGCAACAACCTGCACCTGGGCAGAGTTATGCAGTCAGTCAGCGTCGTGTAGCCGCACACAAATGGCCGGTGCAAATTTGCGCTTTTCTATTTGTGCGCAGTTATCGACGGAATGGCTCGTGCTCACTGTGGAAGGCTCAGCATGTCATCAAGTACTTACTCACACTCTTGCGCGGCACCAGAGCTGCGACTAATGGTTCAGTCGATCCATTCATGTCAAATCATTTTTTACAGCAATTAGAGAACTTGCTTCAGTATCATTACTCGCTGGTCATCATCCTGCGGGCTCGATTCTACTCACCCAAAGACAACTCTCTTTCATCCCTGCGCATTAGCTGGTTCTGTGCTGTACCACCCATTTAGTTGATTTTTGGATGTGTTCGTTCACGGGCGCTGCGAATGATCCCCTTAATTCGTCTTTGTTTCCTAGCTCGAAACATAGGCAGCTCTGTATTGTAGTGGGACACAAATTCAAACTCCGCACCTTACGGCATTAGCCTGCCCTCCTTACATCGGGGGCGTGGTAAAATACAGACTACCTTTACCTGCGCGTCGATGGGGAATGACCCTTCCTTGTAAGCACGAATTCTGGCTTCCTTTCTTCCGGCCGGCTTTCTGTCGTCATCGCCAACGCACTGCGTCCATACACCCGAGTGAGGCATCTGAAGTCATCTGAATACAGTGCGTCGGTGTGTGGTCATCCTTAATTTCTGTCTTTCTTGTTGCCGATTCAAACCCTTCGAGCCTCCAAGAAATACCATCGTGGTCGACTTTACCAACAGTTCAAAGCTGTATAGTCGTCGATACGTACGGTCGCAAAAAACTGCAGCGCCGGCACCCGCTGCCTACCTCCGCCGATCTCATCGATGCCTCCTCCTCTGTGTCCTTCGCTCTCGTTGTCTCCGCCGCCGTCTTGTTGCCTGGTATTTTCCCGCGCCTCCGTCCCACTTGCCGTCGCTCTCGGCTGCCTCCGCCGGTACAGGACCGTCACTGTTGTCTTCTGTTTCCGCCGCTCGCAATGCCTCCATCAACCCTTCTGCCGTCCGCTTGCACTGGTGACCTCATGCACGATGTCGCGGACGATCTTCGCGTGCGCCTATCGATTTCAACCTGCGGCGTGCGCTATCCGTCGTGTGCTTTCGATTGCACACAACATCGCAGTTGGCGATGCAGGACTTCCTGTATTCGTTGAACGCGATGTTTTGTTTCAAATCAAGCACATCGGCACAACTCAACTGATGGTCGAGGCGCGATACGTGCCACAAAATCATACAAGCCCTAGGCTACTTGTCCATTCTCTTCTTGTTTGCTCAAATCTGGGCGTCCGATTTACAAATTCTCTTCGACGGCGGCCCATGCCCACACATACACCACTTACGGCTTCCCCTTCTCTTGCATTTATGGCTTCTACTCGCATTCGTAGTGCGAGCACGGTGGGCAGCGATTCTTCAACGGATTCTTTCAATCTTCCGGCAGCTGGGACCGGGTCGGGCACCAAGGTTTACTGCATTAACAATCGAGTGGGCGGCAATGTTGGGCCAGAACACAGAGGGGAGAGACAAGGGAGAGAGCTGGAAAGTGGGTGAAATTGACGCGTCACGACCACGTGAGAGAATTCACGGCAACTGCCAGCAGATAATCACGCTGCGATTATCTGGCTGCTTATCTTGAAAAACGATTGGCTGGCCCATGTCCGTATGAGGAGCTATGCTCCGAAAGGACATGGGCCACGGAAATCAATGCCGGGACTTGGGACAAGGCAGCGATCAAAAGCCCGGGACGCTCATTTCGTGCAATATAAAGCAAATTTATTGAAAAGAAGGGCTGTAGGCTACTCAGAGTACAGTCTGAAATATCCTCTCTTTTCCCCCTTTTTCTCTCTTTTTTCCTTCCTTTTCTTTCTTTTTTTTCTCCCCCTCTCAACTGACATGGGACATGGGCCCGGCAACTAGGTGCTCGCTACGTAGAGTAGGCGTTGGACGAGCAAAATAGGCGCTCGGCGCCATCAATAGGCGTTCGCGAACGCCTATGCTACCAAAGTTGTCGTGCCTCCAATCACTTTTCATCTGTGGAGCGAAAGCTTCTACCACTTGTGTTCTTCATAGCCGAGAGCACACTGGCATCTTTCACTTGTGGAGCTTTTACTTTTCAAAATAGATTGTCGCTTAACTTTTCACTTAAAAATCCACTTCTACCGGTTGCCAATAAGCTCTCATGAAATCGGAGCAGGATTCAACCTTACTGACAACAGTGAGTACTGAGGTAAGACGAAAACATTATTCCCTGATTTGGGAATTCGCTATCGCACAGCCATCACGGATATGGCAATCTCCCACGGAGGTTCAGTCACGGGCGTCATGCTGAATTTTATTTTGTGAGCTATAACACCTCAAAAGCTTGAAAAACACCCAGAACATCCGCATCCCATTCATTTAACACCTCGTCTCAGCACGATCTGACGTCACCCAGAATTAATTTAAAACAGTAACCCCCGGGCCGGACCCTTAACGTAAGTTTACCGCCTTTCGTTCGCATCCGTCAGGGCCGGACCCTTAACGTAAGTTTACCGCCTTTCGTTCGCATCCGTCACCATTGGAGCTGATGGGTGACGATCAGCCAACTGATGACGGGACTGTTCCCGCCAAACTGCCAGCGCATTGTCTCGTCGGCATTTTCCCGCCATCCCGCTCCATTTCCCGCCGTGCCTGCGCTGGCACTTAAGAGGTCTGCTGTAGCAATAAAATTGGGCAGGCAACATATAGTAATCAAAGCACACCGTTTTCACAAAGTGCGCCGTTCTGGAGGCAAGCAATGGGCTCAATGAAGGAGCTCGTCGTCGTCGCCGACGAGCAGGCATGTTGCAAACACAACGGCGGCTAACGTCGGACATTCCGCGGACTACGTTACATACAGACATCAGTTCCACCATCAAATCCAAATCCCATCAAATCCAGATCCAAATCCGCTGCCGGAGTGACTCTTACATCCGCTCCACAGCGCATGCCGTGAGAGCCACCGGGTGGCTTTGTTTGACAGCTACATATCTAGTAATCTACAAAACACTGGAGCGCTCCGAAAAAGAGTTCATAGGTTTTGACAGCTCCTGCCTAATTCGGCCAGCCCCGCTCCACTCTCTCCAACGACACTCGCTCATGGAACGTCTCTCTCACCTACCATGCCCTACAATACCTTCCGCTACATCTCTCCTGCACACAAGCGGCTCATGATTACCATGGCCGCCAACGGAAGAATTGCGGCCGATATCAATGTCGGCGGGAGCACCGTCCGCAAAGTCAAGCGGGATGGCAGGCGGGACTCTGATCCCGAAGGAAAAATATAATAAGAAGAGCTACCAGAACTACTAGACGTCCGCACCATGCCGTCAAAACCATTGCCCATGCTCCCATTGACCGACGACGCTGGTTTGCTCCTCGATTTACCCGATGGATTCTTCGACCATCGCGCCCCATTTCTGGCGTAATTGGAGGATAAGACGCGTCCCGACTCCCCCAACATCTTGGGGGAGATCAACGGTGAGATCGAATGTTCAAGATTGGTCGCGGAACCAAGGAGCACAGCGGCCACGAAGCGGAAGCATCGACGAGAAGGCATACTGCAACGGGGCTTGAGAAACTTGGCCTGCCATATGACGTAACAGATCCATTTCCCGTTGTGTACAGTGTCTTTAATTAGTGCAAAATCAGAGTGAGTTCAGTGGTGTCGGTAGGACCGGACCCGAAGAATGGACGGGAATGGCTGGTGATGTCGCAGCGGAGGCCGCAGTAGTCGGTATAGGCCCCTACTACTATTACAGCTATCTACAAAACACTGGAGCGCTCCGAAAAAAAGTTCCCATTGATGCGATGACGTCAATTACCATATGAGGTAGGCACTGCCGGATCCATTGCGTCGACGGCTGGCGCGTCAGGGCGGGGCGACCTCGTGTTGCAGCCTATGCAATTTCTTTTTTTTTTTGGAGCGTTGGGTCTTTGAACCTAAACGATTATCAGTCTGCAGAAGCATTCCGAGTCGTCCGCTTTGGTTACTGGTTGTGGACCAGAAGATGCCGGGAAGATGTCCGGGAGGAAATGCCTTACGCACGATTAATACCAGTTACCACAGCCTTGCGACTCCAAATGGTGGGCTTGAAGGAATTGATGCGCGGCGGCGGGATCTAGAGGTTGTGACTTGGTCCAGCTTTGAGGTAGATGACCTGAGATGGAGCTTGAGGTGAGGAACGAAGGAGAAAGAGGAGGGCGAAGGAGGGGGAAGATGGTGGGAGAGGAAGAGTAGTGTTGCCGGGAGCTGAGTTGGAGCTGAACTCGAGTTGATTGCCCATCAGCTCGCTGTCAGCTCGAGTTGACCGGAGCTGGCTCAGAGCTGATACCCAGTCAAAAGTGGGTCGGATGGTTTGAAATGATCTGGGATGGAATGAGTAAAGCAGCAACCAAAAGTAATGAGTTGAGATCGTTCGTCAATGGTGTTCAAAACATTTCGTCTCATCACAGCGTCTGGCAACGGCGATCTTCTGTGAATTTCTTACAAGTCGACCGCATCACTCGGTTACCTTGTTACCTTACAACGGCAATATAAAGTGGCACCACCTTCCGCCACGTCATCCGCTCTCTCTTGCCTTCTTCTACCTCGTTTGAGTCGGCTTGCCTCCTCCGCCGCGCCACTCCCTCCTCTGTGTCTGGCCTTCGAAGCCCAGCCAATTGTCGTCTCCTGCTCTCCACATCTACTCTCCAGTCTCGTCCAGTATCCACGGCGCGTTGTGATCATGATCGAGATCTTTTGTTGAGGGCGAAGGTATGTTTTTGCCCATTTTTCTTTCTATCCCCCTCTTACCAGTTCCTACCCAGCTCCCAGTGCTCCGCTCTTGCTCTAGCTTGGAAACCATAGACTCCAGTGTCTAGAAGCCGTCCTGCTGCGCTTGCCTTCGTCAATCCTCGAGCTTCCCTTTCTTTCCTTATATCTGGGTTTACCTTGTGGTCAGGCAGCTTGCCGGAGGCTTGTCTCGATGCTTGCACGTTCCGAGTCTATATACAGTATTATCTAGTGTACTATTGTATGTTTCCATGCTCTACAGCATCTCAAAGCATTCTATGTATTCTGTTGACACCACAATGCCTCACTCGACTACTTGCAATGAATTGAGATAAATTGTACAAGGATTCAGACTATCACAATTCATCTCATGCTATGCCAAAAACTCTGCCACTTTTCCAGATGGTTTGAGCATGGATGAGATGGTTTGAAGATTTCGCATTTTATCTCATTTCATCTCACTCAATCCCGTGGACTTTTGACTGGGAGCGCTGATACCGGATATGGGAATCTAGTGTCCCAGGGTTCATCTTTCCACCCGAAGGGCAAAATTTTAGGGGAGAATGGACCAAATTTTTATGTGGAAGGTTTTCCTGAGCTCTCTTCAAGCTCAAACTGCTTTTTATACGTCGAAAACGGCCAAGAAACGGCCAATACAGAAACTGGGGAGGGAGTGTGATGTCACTCAGTTACACCACCAGAAATGTCACGTCGTCCGCTTGGGGTGACGAGGGTGGAGTCGAGGCGAGCTGGCATCACCTCGAGGTGCCGCTTTTGGGAAGGGGTCGAGTTGGAGTTGAACTCAGCTCGGAGCTAGCTCCAGCTTCCGGCAACACTAAGGAAGAGAGGTGTGATCAATGTTCGTTGTTTGATCAATCTACAAAATCAATTTACTTACTAAATAAGGAAATTCTCGTCAATTCGCTCCTTTTGCTCGTTTTTTTCGAGCGGTAAGTTGGTAAGAATACTAAGAATACTAAGAACTGCTGGCCTGTATTCCTGATGTAGACAAACTGGCGTCGTTGTATTGGTTTCGCCGGGATAAGCAGCAACTTTGTCTCATAAAGTGCAGCCAAAAGCAGTGAGAAACATGACGAATCCGGTTGTTTTTTGTGCGTAGACCGGCTCAACTCCAGGAGTACAGGCCCTTGTGCCATTTCAGCGTGCCTGTGGTGGTTTTGCTGTGCGGTAGAGCGGTTTTGATGCAAATTTCCTTATTTGGTAAGTAAATTGATTTTGCCGCAACTGTATCAACAAGTGGGGCAGTGCGCGCACGGACCACCCATCAATCAGCGCTTTGATCACGCTTGCTCCCGCGGACTCCCGCTCACTGCCGCTACATCCCCCAGCGCCGTTAGCTCCCCTCCGAGTTGGAACTTGGCAATCCAAAGGCGCGCTGTCACGGTCGACTGACAACTTTTGCGAACCACTACAGTCGAAGCTGTCATAACCCATAGCTCCCATAACCCATACATTTTTGGGGGTTTTTGACCAGTTTTTGGCTGGGATAACCCATAAATCTGTCATATCCCATAGCTTTTTGGCCCTACCGAGGGCTATGGGTTATGACAGCTTCGACTGTATGTATCTCGAATATCGCTACACATCGCAGAGTAAGTAGAAGTCATCCTTTTCTGAGGCTGTCTGGCTAAGGGTCTCCCAATCCTTTCCACAGAATTCTCCGTTTTGGAAACTCTCGCCGATGTTTTCGCAAGTGTACAATGGTTTGCAGAGGCTTTGCAGATGCGCATTAACTCGGCGATTGATTGGAATCATCACCACGCATCAGCGAGATCTCCCGCTTTTGCTGATGTCGTGTTGGGTTGGGTTCGTCTTGAGCTCAAGAATTGAGCACCCCTACGGCCACGGAGGCGATCAGCCCAAGGTCTCGGAGACAAAGCGACGGAGGAAGACTTACCTGAACGACTGTAACTGCTTCCGGCCCGAGGGGCGAGTTAAGTCGCGTATCCCTCTTCCGACCTACTGTAGGAGGTGGGGATACTGGGCTGTTGTTGCCGACCAGCGGCAAGTGGCGACAGGCGAATTTGCCTATGCAATAGCGGGTATTTGCAACCCCTCAAAAGACGATTTTTCCGTGGCGAAACTCGCTTAGAATTTTGTGAGACTCGCTTAATCGCGGTCGCTCCACACCACTGCGCACTCTTTCTAACGTCTGTTCGCTGCTTGCGACGTTGACCACCACGAAAAAAGACACCGCAGGACGTTAGGCAGCGGTGAATCCGTTGCACCTGCTTTTGAATCAAGGAGGCAGGTGCGAGATTGAGTTGACAGCTATCTACAAAACACTGGAGCGCTCGGAAAAAAAATTCACCGTTGCAACGGTTTTGACAGCTCCTGCCTAATTCGCCCTTTCGTCACTGCTCCTGGAACGTCTCTCTCGCCTACCATGCCCTACAATACCTTCCGCTACATCCCTCCCGCACACAAGCGGCTCATGATTACCATGGCCGCCAACGGGATGTCCAATATTAATCAAGAAATTGAGGTCGCCCCGCCCTGACGCGCCAGCCGTCGATGCAATGTATCCGGCAGTGCCTACCTCATATGGTAATTGACGTCATCGCATCAATGGGAACTTTTTTTCGGAGCGCTCCAGTGTTTTGTAGATAGCTGTAAAGGCTTCTGGTCGAGTAAGGATGTCGTAGGATAAGTTTTTCGGGAATCGGCGCGTGAAGCTCTGTAGTGCTCTCAGTCCAGATTAACAATCATGTCGGAAAAATCCCAGATTGCTTATAGCAAGAGGTGAGCGATCTCATAATCGCGGACTTTCTCCCGTCGTTCCTTTTGCAGCTTCTCGTCAATAAGCTTGCTGTGCGCCTGGGCTGCGGAGACGGAGGACATCGAAAGTCACCGGAGCTATCAAAAGTCCATCTGCACAGCATATTGTATTTCGGTGATGATAAGGGGGGAGCAAGCTCCTTCAATAAACATACCCAAAATTTCAATATGATTTGTATGCCGGAATACCGGCCTACAGCAGGGGGAGCTTGTGTAAATTCTTATATGGCACACAAATTAACAATATTAATGTTGCGCTGTTGTTTGGGGGGCATACTTCGGCTGGATTCTTTTTCACGCACATAAGTACTCTAGTAGTACTCTACTTTGTGAACAAAACTTTACTTATGCCGGGCAACAACGTTCTGACGTTCTGGAGGATGAACCACCAATCAATTTCTGACTAGCTTATCATCATGATAGAATACCTATCCACTCAGAACCGTGGTCTCTCTATACAGACACTATAACTGAGCAAGCTGCAACATTGATATCATTTATTTTCATCGCCTCTTTACAGCAACTTTCTGGGAAACTAATGGCGCCAGAACCTGCCCCTCTGTACCGTGTATGAAATAGAGAACTGTATTTTCCCTTCCGGTAAGCAGCCTCGGGCAGGGTCAAGGACAGGTGCACCATCAGTTGAAAAGGATGCACCATCACGCTGCAATCAGTCTGGATCAGTAGGGATCAGGATGGATCACTCGGAAGAGCATCATATCACTCGGAGCATGCCAATCTTGACGTGCGCACGTCAAGGGCAGTGACGCCATCAAAAAGCCGTCTAGCACAGCTTATTGCTTTTCGGTGACGGCTCTGATAAAGGGGGAGCAAGCTCCCCCAATGAAGGTTGGGGACTGTTGGGGACCAGGGCCTCGCATGAAGAAAGAGAAAACGACCAATGTGGGACTAAGCCTCAACAGGCAGTGCAAGGAATAACAGGGAATCTAAGAGGTGAATTGAGGTATCTGAATCTGTCAGAGTCTCCACATTGTCCCGGTCCTGCATAAGTAGGCGGATATGGTCAGCTACACCGGACATCGCAGCGACGCGGGCGCACGCAGCGCGCACCGCTATCAGCTCCGAATCAGGTAGCTTCATCCCGGCATTGTTGCGCACTTCCGGATCAACGCTGAATTTCACCTGTCTGGGTGGCTGAGACAGCTGACCAAAAAATAACTCGATGTCGGGATATCGAGTGACGAGATTGTAAGTGTGTTCCTTCAAAGATGGAGGTGAGAACGTGTTCGAGCAGTACAGAAGAAGTGGGGCTACCTCTCCGGGGACCGCCTCAAGCCAAAATATAAATTGCTCAAAGTCGTCGTGTAAGGACGTAATCATGGTCATAACGTTGCAGAGATTATTGACACGTTTTCCAAGCAACTTGTCTGCCACACTGTCCAAGCCAAACATTTGGAGGATGGCCAAAATGCTTGCCGCGTATGCTACGATATCAGTAGGTTTAGATAGGAGGCCGGGCAGACTCACGGTGCCCGAAAATAAGTAAGCAACCTGGGTCCCTTCCATTGACGCACGCTCTGTTTTTGCTTTCGCAGCGATTTTGGGAAAATTCACGATGGAAGTCTTATCGTATAGACCTGTAATAACACATTTATGCCCGTCACGGAGAAGAGTCTGCGCACATATAAATGTAGATGTTAAATGAGGCAGCAGGAAGTGAGGCACTCACATCAGCCCTAGCTTCGGTCCGTGTCCTTCCCTCGTTCTCCAGCGCATTGACGTTGGGTATGCTCATCAAGATATTTTGCGTGTGCTGGTCATAGGACGGCCGGGAGGCGTCCTCCGATGGTGTTGGGGTCGGAGCGTAGACTGCGGAGGTGGGCAGGTCAGCAGCGAGGAAAGGTGTGATACGCACAGACACGAATTAAATGGTTTCGGAGAACCAGACCTAGTTGGAAGACTTTTTCTACCACTCCTTCACACGAAAATATCTTCAAAAGCAGGCGTTTGTATGCAGTGCTTCGCTGGTGCTCCCAAAAGTCTTTGAGGAACCAGGCCACCAATCTCACAGCCACGAGCTTGTCCTGATATTTGACCTTTGCTTTGAGGGCCGCCAGAGCCTCGCGCTCGGCGGAAAGCAGAACCTCCCATGCCTTGCGGCTCTTTAGATCTAATCCGATTGCATTGGATGGCGGCAGGGGCCAGCTCTCGCTAACGGGGGGCATGCGTGGATATGTCATGACCGTCTGACGTGGTGGAGAGAGGAAGACGTGGACATCACGTGACCTTTCCTGCGGCGGCTTTGGCTTTGTTTGTCCCAGGATGTCCCAGGATAAAGGGGTAATGCATTACGGTTTTCCGACCATACTACTGGGTGTCCGAAAGGGGAAAAACGCCGAAACAAGCGAAAAAGAACAGGATATGTATGTCGGAAAAACATACCGGTGACCGTCCGAAGGGATAAGGCCTACAACGCTCTAGCCCTATAGGAGGGCTATAATGAGGCCTCTAGCATTTTTCGGACGGTGTTAAAGGCCTTAAGAAGGGCTATAAAGTCACATGTTCTCGGCCTCCGTCGAGGAGGGCACTGACCAGACGTCGACGACGGGGAATTGGCATTGGCTGCGGTCACTGAAACATACGCCGCGAGTTGCCAGAGATCAGTGAGCGATGACTGATTTCGCACGCCAACATCAAATTGACAGATCCAGAGATCGCTCACCTCTTGAGTTCTATAGCGTCAAACTTGTGACCTCTCACCCGGTCACTTCCCGATCAGGTAGTGCACTGCCTCCAGGTCAACGCATTTCAAACTCCGCTAGGCGTGTGCCGAACCCTCTCTCGCTGGGGGTCACAACTTTCTCGATCGTCGCAATCGCACGGGTAACCACTCTTTGAGTGAGCTAGGTAAGTGATCGTCTCGGCTGAAAAGGAAATTTGATCCCATCTAAACCTCCTACGAGCCCGGAAAGGGAATTTTCTCTGGCTGTCGACTTTTCTCCCTCCCTGCCCTTCGCGCTGCGGGTTGCGGCCTCAGTATTATTTTTCAATCAAAGTTGACCCTCCATATGTCTTGTTATGAGTAGTTTTGAGGTGTGTTTCCCTTGGATTATAAGACCTAATAACTCATACAATGCTACGACCACGCATCACATTCTAATGAATTGCGTTCTATTGGGCTGGTACGATGTTTTTGCAGGCAGAGAAGCATACATATATGAATAGACGAGCCTGGAAATGAATAAAAACCTTATGCCGTTCCGGAACAGTCAGTCGCGGAAATGCATGATATACAAATGAATGGGTGAAACAGCTTGATAATCTACAACTGGATATCATCTCCAGTTAAATCAATGACTCCTCCTTGCCTAGCCAGGCTTGAGTGCGCCGTTACCAAGTCTTCTTCCTCTGAATCCATCACTTTCAATGGCTTCATCGTATGCGGAGACACCTCCAGGAATCTCGGCCAACTACAGGATAGATTGAATCAGCATCGCAATCAGAAGACAATACAGAGCTCACATCGGTCTCCTCCATGGCTGTGTCGCGCATTGCTACAGCGAGAATGACTTGAGGAACGGAAACAAGCTTGAGATTGGTATTGGAGAGCGGGGGCAAACCAGCAAGCTGAGGGCAGGCAACAAATCCGGCTCATGCGATACGAACACGCTTCAGCTCCAATGGCGCAAGGTCTGGGTTACTAGCGTAACTCGGCGACGCATCTCTAATTGTCTCCACAGAGCCTCCGATGCCGGGCGACGCAAAGATACGATTGACTTTATCATAGAGTACAAGAGGCTGGCGAATAGTTATTATATGAGCGGGGAATGTAAACATGGACGCACCGAAGATATCATCCTGAATGTTACACCCGGGAACACGTTCGAGTTGAGTTTCTTGAGGAGAGAGTCGCCGTGCCATCCAAACATAGACGAGCAGAATTCGGCAATGAGGGGCATGGCGGGGTCGCGAGGGCGCCAGGAAGACCAGTCAGGCAGAGTATCCCAGAGATGTGCAGATGAGCGGGTGTAGGTATAAATTAATGACCTCGACACTGGGAAAAGTCTCGGAGATGTTGTCGGCAACACTTGGAAGCCGTCTCGCTAATAGACCGGACGAGTTGGTGCGCAGCTCGCTGCACAATGCAGTGCGCCAGACTGCGAGGTGTACCAGGCGTTCATTGCCGACATAGGAATTCATAATGTCGACAAGCTTCTGACCAAAACCGTGCCTTGCCAGCGCCCAAGCAGTTGCCGGGCCGATACCTGCAATACCTGCGGCGTAATCACCGCCGAGCAACAGAGCACAGAGGAAAAGGCCGGGCTGATCCAGGGCGACACTTGCCGTATTCTCAATGGAATCTATGTAATACACCAGTGCCGAGTCTTCGACCTTTGGCCTACAGAGTTCGAATGAATGTCCTACCGTTCATTATAACAACAAGAAAACTTACCCCCGAATCACACAACGAGCACCAAAGATAAATGCGTCGCTGTCCTCGGTGAGGATACCGTCAATGAAGCCTTGCTGATTCAGCCATGCCAGCTGCGCCTCCGCCTCGCCGGGAGCCTACGTGACGAGTCAGTCATTCCACATTGTAGAAAAGGTACGCTTGGCTTACCTCGTAAAAATTGTACCCAAACGCCGTAAACATTTTCTTTACAGGTTCGGTGAACCACATGGACCGAGGGATGACCTTGATACCTCGTTTCTCGGAGGGGCGACCTGGACCATCAAGAACGGCAACAAGGGTAAGAGAGGCAAGCGAGAAATTGCCAAGTTGATAAAACAATTTTTCAAGGATCAATTTTTGTCCAGCACGGCCAGGACGTAGTACGCCAGCTTTCCGCAGCACGGCTTCGATTGCCTTGATTAGAAATGAGCGTCGGTAGTTCCGGGCTATGAATAGATCCTTAACCTGATATCAACACCAAGGATAAATGTACGAAGGTGACGATTGTTTGACTGAAAGTCTTCCTTTGTTGCGAGGTTGAGCAATGAGCGGTGTTGCGGACCGCCTTCGAGAATCTGAGTGGATGAAGGACTTATAGTAATGCTCTCCAAGACATACAACAACCCACCTCCCACATCTTCGGAGAACCCATTGGACCGTTGAAGTAGTGGTGATTGTAGAAGAAAGAAAGAAGACTGGCCTCCTGTTTTACATTGTGAAGCTTTTGTACCGGTTTGCTGTCTCAGACACATTCGGGTTGGGGGAGAGAGTCGAGTGTAATACAAAACCATATAGTCCAGGAAATACCGTAGAATTATAGCCTAACGCTTCGCTTTCTTTGTTCGGCGCGCATTCACCGGTGCGGCGCGCTTTCGCTTACTCGTGTCCTCTTCAAACGGCTGCCCTAGCGTCGTAGGTTCAGGGTCGGGACTCGACGCAGATGAAGGCGTCGCTGCATCAACCTACAGTTGATAGCTGCTAAGCAGCAGCAACTTGGTTCGACTATTGAGTTACGCACCTGATTTGACGCTGTCTTTGCGGCCGCCTTACGAAGAACCTCAATCTCTTTCCGCAACCAATTCATCACATCATTCACCACCCTCATACCCTCCAGCTCAGTGACAATGATTGAAGGCGCAACTCCTCGACGATTCGCCTCGCGCTCAATCCATTCCGGTATCTCGCGGTACCTACTCCAATGCTGCGCGTTGTTCGTCCTCGCCTGCAGAGCAAAATAAGTGACACAGCAGATACATAAAACAAAACAGCACCTTCTGGTCGTCTGAAGTTCGCCACCGATTATGAAGGTATTGCTCCACAAATTTGAGCGGAGGCTTCTTCCCCTTTTGGGTACCCGCCGCGTTGAAGACAGCATCACCATCGATCCACGAGGTGCAGATCTCGTTAACATCCCTGTAGCGGTCGATTGACTTCGGGCCCCACACCTCCCAACAAAGTTTTGGCTGTTGTACGAGAGCAAAGACGTCTGGCCACCGAGCTGACTTCTGTCCGAATAGCGGGGGGACTACGCCTCGTGGGCCGCCTATCAAAGATATGAATACCGCAGCAATGAGCAAACCTGGCTTGAAGAACGCTTCGGTGGGAGGAAGAACAAGATCAACCTGTGTTGGAACCCGCATGTCGTCGGGAGACTGGGGACTGTTGTTTACAAATGCGCGTCGGTCGGTTGAGCCATCATCGCCGGTGGCCTCATATGTCCCGGTTTCGCGCATCTCACTATCAAAGAGGACGGTGATCGGCGAGGAGTGAGTAGCGCTGGCAGATGCCCGGGGAGGGGTTGACGGAGAAGACGAGAAAGCGAGCGCTGTATAATTTTCTGATTGGTGATCTTCACACGACTTCAAGGAGATACTCACCGTTACGGTGATCACTGATAAGAGCTAGTCGAAAAATCTTGTGCCGGCGAGAGAGCAGCGGTGCGGCGTTCGAGCATGGCGGTCAGTGTTGCTAGCTTCGAATCGCTGGCGGAGCAAATCTTGAATAGATCCTCGAGCGCTTTGCGTAACACGGCATTTTGTACTAAGAGGAGGTCGGCGGGGTCGCCTGCCTGCGCATGCAGGAGTGTGAGCTCTTCAACGAAAGTTGTCCTCATCCAATTCTGCACGCTTTCGTCCTGAAAAGCGGTAGCCGAAAGAGCGCTGACTTTGGGCAGGATTGGAATATAGGTCAAGGATGAATCGCGTTGAATCGTTGAAGCGCCTCGAGAGCCGCTTCAACGATTTGAATCGCGATTCGAATCGCAGCCACGTTTTGATGTGGCGAATCGGCTTTGAAGCGCGTGTTGCGAATCATCGTGGGTGTGGGGTGGTCAAAGTTGGGACTGATTCCAAGATCTTTGCCTCATTATTATAATTGAGTATGTAGCTATGGACCCCTGAGAATCTTATGGGCTGAGGCCGAGTTCTTCGTACGGCGACAACGACGGGGTCGTCGAAGGCTGGTGAAATGGCAGATGCGTGAATCGGGAAGCGGTAGACTATCAGAGTTGTGAGTGGTCATTGAATCTCTTGCGCAACCCGTATAAGGCCGGGTCCATCCCACCTACTGCGGGAGACTGAGGTTATTATGGTGCGCGTCACTTAGTCACCACCTCTCGATGACAAGACCATCTGTGGCCGCAGTTTTTATCCCATTTTTAATTCCTCTTGCCAATCGACTCCTTTTCAACAGAGGAACAACTTCACAAGACGGATTTCCCAAATTTAAATATTCGAAGGACTTATAACTTTTCACCCCACCCAATTTGGCAGTACAGGCCAGTTCCGGCATTTGTTGCCTCCACAAGGCTCAACATTGTGTGGTCCGAAGCCCAGTATCTATGGTACTGTTTTATACACCCCAGATTAGGCTCTAGGTATGTCAAAAGTCCGCTTGAAAAGCACCCAAATTGTGTCAAAATCCACGCTCAGATAGGGTATTTGAAAAAATTTCGGCCTCCGGCCGATTTGGCAGTAATGCAAGAGAAGCGGTGACTAAGTGACGCGCACCATAGGGGAAGTCAGAGTGGCCGATTCTGCGTCGATTCTCGGCCGATTCTGAGAACGATTCTGATCCGATTCTGGGTCCAGAATCGACGCAGAATCGAGATGTCACTCTGACCGCTCCGACACAACTCTCGATTCTCCGTCGATTCTGTCGTCGATTCTGCTCATAGCTATCTCTTTTACTCTGTATTCAAGTCCAAAATAATCCAGTCATTTCCGCATTATTTCTTTGATCCCATCACCTTTGCTCTGTGCACACACCCCACGACGTCGACAAGACCTCAAGCTCCATGGCTCGACTGTCGCCGCGCCAGGCGCGCACCCGCCGCCTTCTCCGAGCCTATCTAGTGCATCACACCCGCCGCCTCAAGGCCCGCATTCGCTGCAGAAATAAACTACAGAAAACTTTTCGGCGGGCAGGATTTACCATAGAAGAGCAAGAGCAGCTCTTTCTGCCTGCCTCTCCTTTGTCCCTACCCTCGGAACTCGATCTTCCCAGCTCTTCTGAGTCCTCTGATGCCTCCCTCGGTTCCTTCGACACGGACAGCGACAGCTCAGATTCCAGCGAGGACTGGTCGGCGCTCTTTGACTCGGACTGGGAGGCTTCGGAGTCCTCCTCGCAGTCTTCTTCGGACTCCGAGAGCAATGAGGATGAACAGATGCCGGAGCTCCTTCCGCTGGATGCAACAGATCTGGAATTGGATGACGATGTCAGCAGCACCGACTCGTCTGAGTCGTCCAGTTCTTCAGCAGGGAAAGCGACAGCTTGGCTATGTGGGACTGGGACGACATCCCTACAGACGACCCCGTAAACACCGCGCACAGCAACAACCCCCTCCGTTGGGTCCGCCAGACGCTGGAAGAGATGCACGCCGAGCGCTATGAGATGCCCCGCGACGGCTTTCCCCGTGGGCCGGCCTTCATGCGGCATGTTCTTGGGGAGATGAAAACCTCCCGCGCAGATCTTTTCCGCCAGGAACTTCGTGTTTCTCCCTCCACATTCGACAAACTCGTCACTCGCATCTCGGACGATGACATCTTTACCAACGACTCCCGTAACGTCCAGATGCCCATCGAAGATCAGCTCGCCATCACCCTCTTCCGCTTTGGGCACTCAGGAAATGCTGCGGGGTTGCAGAAAGTCGCGAATTGGGCAGGTGTGGGGAAGGGTACGGTGACACTAGCGACACGCCGTGTGATGACGGCAATACTGCGAAAGGATTTTATGGCGGAGGCAGTGCGCATGCCGACCGAGGCTGAGAAGGAACAGGCGAAGGACTGGGTTGAGAAACACTCGTGCAAGGCGTAGCGCGATGGCTGGTGTCTTGTCGATGGGACTCTCGTCCCGCTCTTTGATCGCCCATTTTGGTTCGGAGAAAGTTACTTTGACAGGAAATGCAATTATATACTCAATATACAGGTAAGCACTACTATCTCGACGTTGCCAACCTTCGACGTTGCCAACCTTGTCGCTGATGGCTCGGACAGGTGATTTCGCTCCCCAACCTTCGTATCATCGATTTTGGGTATGGCTTCACAGGCAGCACTCACGATTCGACTGCGTGGGACGGATGATTAAATAGTACTGGATATAAAATGAAGTCAAGCAAAATAAAGAGCGTGTGTGGGGGTGACATTAATATTGTCATGTATGGTTCTGCACATCTGATGTCCCATCAAAAAATCATCACGACAAATTGGAAATCGCTCATTTTGAAGAGTGCCATCTCTGTTAAAACGTTTCGCCGGAAATAGCCTCAGATTGCCCAGGGTTCTACTAGCCGGGGGCCATCGGCTTTAATCGGTCGGGCCACCGATTTGCCATCACCCGGGGTTCCCGGCTCATTAATCATGTCTGGAGGAGTATGTCCGAAAAAGGCATACTTGTGTGATCCGACTTGATCCCAACGCTTCCGAGTTCACATGATCAGTGTTCTCCTTAAGGGTTAACAGTTATTATTATACCGTCACTTAACAAGAGGTGAGCGATCTCTGGATCTGTCAATTTGATGTTGGCGTGCGAAATCACTGATCACTCACTGATCTCTTGCAACTCACGGCGTATTTGCAGCGAAAACTGGATCTGAGGCACAACGAGCACTGGTGATGGAAGTTCAATGCATTTGCTGACCCTCAGGAGGGTCGGTTGCAGTTTTTTTTTTCGTTTCTTTGTATGAGGGCCTAATAATAGAATCACGACTGAGCTGAATTTTTCGTTGTAAATATTGAAAGCACAGAGCCAGGAGGGCACTCGCACAACTCTCGAGCCCAATCAACCCATCACAGCCCCCCGCGGACACCAGAACTCTGCAGAAACAGCGATGCATTTGAGGCGGCGGTTGATGGCAACTGGTGATCATTGCCTTTTCTGGGGGGGGTGGGTCGTGGGAAGTATTGAGTGATCCAGAGATCGCTCACCCCTTGAGGGTTAAGGCTTAAAATGAATTAAGCCTTAATTTCAAGTTAATGCTAAGGCTTAACATGAAGCTAGATCCATCTTAACCCTTAATTAAGCCTTAGGTTAGATTACGTCACGTCCTCGGCTAGCCTCTGCAAGCCCGGCAGCCGTGGGATGCCTGGCAGCGTTATCACAAGGATCAAACGGCATTGAAAGTTGGTGCTCCGGGCAGTGGTCCCGAAGCACATCGGAACATGAGCCCAGTCAACTTCTCGGCTACCTTAGGGTGCTGTTTATAATTCCCAGAGCCATTATAAACGCTTTTTTAATTTTCGTCTGGCAACTGTGTGTTTATAAACCGGTTTGAAAACAGGGCCCCCAAATTTGCCTGAAGTACGGATTTTTTGCAGCGTAAAAACCAAATTTTCGCCCCTGGCCCCTTCCACCTCCTTATCCACACCGAAATAGTTGCTTCGCAGTCCCTTTCACTTCCCCAGATGCGAGTTAACCACGGAGCCAATTGATTCCAAGTCATTACCACACGGTGATTGCCATGCCGGAGGCTCGGATCGACGGCTTGTCTACGGCTTGCGAGCCTCAGCAAGTCAAATAGATTCTGGGCCATTTTACCTCTTTCTTGAACCGAAATTTACCCTCTTACAATGCAGGTAGGATGTACCATTCCCCCACTCCGGACACAGCCACACCGAGTTATAAACCGGGGGTTTTCGCCAGAGCATTTAAAAACCGGTTTATAAACCGGTGTTTAAAACAATGTTTATTAACCGAAATAATAAACAGCACCCTAGGCTACCTGCATTGCTGTGGAGGGAGCAATTGATAGGCTGCTGCAACTGTCCATGAACATCAAAATTAGCAGGAGCAAGCTGTAAGAAGCAAAAACGGCTTGGAACTCCCCAAAAAAATGCACCTGAAAATGCCTAGAAAAATCCTCATTTTTCATTCTAAGGCCCCTCAATATGCCCTTAATATGAACCCTTAATAAGCCTTATTAAGCCTCTTAAGGGCTTAGCCTTCGGAGGAGCCCTTAATAAGGGCTTAAGGTGGAACACTGCACATGATTGATGCTGTCAATCAACTTCCACCGTCGCGTCGCGCTCTACACACAGTCCTTGCTCGCAAGCATGAACGGAGGAGCGAGGAGGAACACCGGCAATTGATAGGCTGCTGCAACTGTCCATGAACATCAAAATTAGCAGGAGCAAGCTGTAAGAAGCAAAAACGGCTTGGAACTCCCCAAAAAAATGCACCTGAAAATGCCTAGAAAAATCCTCATTTTTCATTCTAAGGCCCCTCAATATGCCCTTAATATGAACCCTTAATAAGCCTTATTAAGCCTCTTAAGGGCTTAGCCTTCGGAGGAGCCCTTAATAAGGGCTTAAGGTGGAACACTGCACATGATTGATGCTGTCAATCAACTTCCACCGTCGCGTCGCGCTCTACACACAGTCCTTGCTCGCAAGCATGAACGGAGGAGCGAGGAGGAACACCGGAAGAAGGCGACCCCCCAGAAGCCTGCCCCATTTCCAACTGGTTCCCTTTCTCCGGCCCGCTATCCGCCCCACCCCAAGTCTCTACTTTCGGCCGTACAACACCAATGCACCGGCGTCACTTCGTGCCGAGGAGCGCGTGCAAGAGCTACCGACCGGATACTCTCTCAGCAACAGTATTTTCGGCTCATCTGCTGCGGGTTTTTATCTGGAAGACTAGGCGAGAATTTTGCGTGTCCAAAGACGGCGGAATATCAGTCTTGGATTTATCACCACACTGAACCAATACCAAGGTTGGAAAATGGATTCCTAAATATTCTAAACTGAATTCTGGCGGCCCCGCATTCTTACTTGCATCAATCACAGTAGCTCTTGTCGGAAAAATCCCAGATTGCTTATAGCGGTCTGTAAGTAGTTTGAAGCCGTTCGAAGGCCCCAAGCCTCGGGGTCTCTTATAATGTACAGTTAAAACTTCATGATGGTCTCTAAGACACCCGGGTGACCTGTAAGCCACTCTAATCCATTACGCGATTAGAGCCTTCCAGCACCTTGGAAGCCGCTAGGATCCACTGGCTTGCACAATAGGTATCCAGTAGTTATCCTGCATTTATGACAGTACTACATCACACATGAAGAGGGATGAACACAGTTTTGTTTCAATTCTAAATAGTGGTACAGTATAACTACCTGCGCTGCTTCCCGCGACGCACGGACGAGCGCGGCGGGGGCGAAGCACAACGAGATGAACACCGAGCATGCGGCGAGTGATCTCGAGAAAATCCGGATTGAAACAGCCCCGCCTGAGACCACTTGAGATAACTGGGCTTGCGACGGTTGACGCTGGCAAAAGTAGAGATGAGGAGGGCGAAAGCGAAGGCGAAAACAGATAAACATACCGGCGCATCGTCGTTGTCGTGTGATCCACGCTAAGGGATTAGTCTGAACATTCGATGGCCTGCACGACGTGTGGATCAAAAATGTGAACAGAATATGACAAGTCGACAGCTCACCTAAAGGGTAGCATTGCACGATTTATGAATGTATGGAGGTGCAGAAGGGGGATTCTGGGGGAGTTGCGTTGGGGTAATGACGGCGGATTCGGGGCAGTCAGACGTCGACTGCAGCTTGACTGCAACGCGGCGGCCAAGCCTAGTGAGGAAGGCATTAGGGACAGGGTGAAAAGCTCTATGATCGACGCACCTTTCGTCGTAAGTTCTCGCTAACTTTGCCATACGGACTCGAGTTGCTGACGTCGTGTGCACGGCCGGCAGCGGCAGCAGCGGCGCCGGGCGGGTACGAGATGCATGCGGGTCGTTGAGCGGTGAGGGGGAGGTACTGACGGCGACGTTGTCGAGGCGTGGTGGTGGTGGGAGGAGACAAGAGAGACGAGCAGCGTTCGCAGCATATGTGTGCTGCGGATGTGGAGCGCTGACGTCATTACTCGGCATCTCGGCATTTGGACTTCAAACGTTTTTGCGGTTTTCTGTGCGGCCAATTTTCATGAATTTACACGGGGGCGAGCGTCTACCGATGTTTTCCCATTTTTATTAACTTGTTCAGATGGCCTGACACCTCCAATCCCCTTAAGACACTGCTTGGCTTATAAGGTCTTCGAGCTAGCTTAGGGTGGATTATAAGCCACACTGCCAGCGGTTCTAAGCCATCCTAAGGTTCTCGAAGGTCCTAATTGGTTAGAAGCCGTTCGAAGCAATCCGGCATTTTTCCGACACTGCTAGCTTCTATATCTAGGTCTATCTCGTTGTAACGCTGTCTCCCTCACACCATCTTGAATTAATGCACTGGTAAGAGGAAAGATTAAAAGAACAGCGGCACAGAAGATGTGATTGTTGATGGGGAAAATATATAGTGTTTGTTTTCTGAATCGCATAAACTATATTTTCTCGCCGTCCGACTCGATTTGCATGGGCCTTCTGGCTGAACTTGAATTTTGGGCTTCCAGCATGCACTCAGAGACTCGCCGTGTAAGTATAAGTAGTTATTGCTCCTTTCCGCAGTCAATTGTATTTTCTGGTTATCTTTGGTGGCCTATACTCAATGCTTATGTGCCAGGACGACTGCTGTATTGTCTCCGACGTAAACTCAGCAACGGTCCAACGGAGTCCAAGTTGTGAAGTAAGTATGGTTGCGGCCAACAATTCGTGACAAACTTTTTACCCGATTTGGAAATCGCTACTAGTGCCCCAGTTTTACGTGGATTTTCCTGAAACTGTGCAGAAAGCATCAGAAGAGATGTACCTAGACACCTACTGGACCAAAAGTTTGAAAACTGCAAAAAATGTTTTTCACACACAGATTTCGCGCTTTTGATCCCGGGCCGGGCTCTACCCGGTGGCTGTGTATGTCAATCACCTTCTCCTCCAGCACAAAAAGCCCACATTTTGCACCAAATGTCAGCTTGAGGAAGTTTTTTTGCACCTTCTTGTAATGCCATACACCACTCACAACACTTTCCGAGGCATCCAAGCCCATTTTTTTTCTGAACCTCGACCAAATTTCGCGTTTTATTTTCCCACGGTACAACCCCCCTCGAAACGAAAATTTTATTAATAAAACCTCATTCTGCGGTTCTGAATCTGCAATCTGGAGTGGATTTGACCAAAATTACGGCTTGTCATGAAGTGTTGGCCGCAACCATAAAAGTGGCTCATCGGCTTTTTCGGACTCATTGTGAGAACGGCCGAGGAAACTTCCGAGGAGATCTTGAATTTGATTGGCTGAGAGTATGTCTCAAGGAGGCAGCTGCTCCGAAAGGACATACGTCTTACCATACTTTGAATTCCTCTGATCTGCCTAATCAGGGCATAAGAAATCACATCCACTCTGGTGAGGGCTACAGTGACTTTTGAGCGCTGATTATCTGGGAACAGGCCTTTAGATACATAGTGAGTCTCTCCCTTTTCTCTCTCTTTCTCTTCTCTTTTCGCAACTTGAAAACTTGAATTCCCCCGGCTCTCCACAGACATAATTCAAAACCCGAGAGTAAAGAAAATTTTAGAGAGTGTCCTGATTAGGTAGTAGTAGCGGCGGTGACCTAATGTCCCGCGCTGCCGACTCGCCGTGGCTGCCGAGTCTGACAGCACATGCCGCGAGAAGCGCAAATGCGCAAAAGCGTCAAAAGCGCAGAAGCGCAGGTTTACTTTGAATATCCCTAATGGAGGGCTCAACTTAAGTCTTACATTTATGTGACGGATCTGCGTTCGCATCCGCTCACGGCGATGATTCCCCGTGTCCGTTCCCTTGGCTCCCCCACACAGCCTCTCTTTTCCCTGTATAAGTAGTCAGCTCTTGTGGTAGATAGTTTTCCCTTGGTCAATTTAGTCCTTACACCAGTTCTCTCTTGATCCCCTTGTGCCGGAACTCGACTTTCCCTCGCTTCCGTCACAATTTACTTGAGATGCGGACGCTGAACTTAGTGTCAGTGAATACTGTATATATTTTCTTGAGGACATACTCTGCTCAGATGTATATATTGTACTGTATCTATCAGTTAAATGCACTTGCCCAATACTCGTCATCACAGAAAGTAACCGAAGATTCGATTATTTTCGATGAAATTTGTAGTATTGTACCATCTAGGATAGGTAGACATAATCTTTGGCATCTATTGCCCTCCAATACAACAGAAATCCGGTGCATAAATAGGTGGTACTCACTGTATAATCAGATGATCTTTCCTTGGCATATTTTGATGAAACCTGATAAAATCATTGTATAAAACGAATTAATAGGGACAAGAATCCAAGTTTTAGGCATGGAGGAAGTAGGTCTGTATGTCTTCCTTCCATACACCTTCTTGAAGAATGGGAAATCCACTTGACGACCCAATACAGAGTGGATACTTTTGATGGTGTCGAAATTGAGTTAATTGACGGGTAATCTTTATGCATCACAATTCATGAGATACTTTGAGACAGAAAGCAAAAGCTGTATCATTCTCAACTTGCTGGTGTGGGATAGGGGAGACTATAAAACGCTGGTATATACTTTCACTTGCCCTCCAGGCATCATTTTTGCGGGGACAAAATATGATCTCGGCAGAACAGCCAAATAAACTGTTTCTCTGGTTTTTCTTGCGAAATCTCAATTTTGGAAACAATTTGAAACGTCTAGGGGCTACCCTAGTATTTTGGACCATGATATCTTGTGCCCAAAGTGCGACATCTACGGTTAATTTGCAGGTTGGACAAAATCTTGTATTGTATGGATTAGTATCGAGATACTCTGATTTGCACCGTCTCTGTAGAAAGCAAGACAAACTTGTTTGCCCCAGAACTCATACTACAAAATCCTACCATGATAGATTCTATTTTGAGGTCCAATCGGCGCGACATCATCATGTGACCGTGTCGAGATGACGCAATTTTCGGTTACTTTCTGTGATGACGAGTATTTGGGGTTGAAAACTCGGAATCCACCAAGCTCCCCCACTAGTAAGCCGGGACACCGGCATACAAACCTACGCTTTCCTGGACTCAGAACTACAGTGTACGAGTAGTAAGGCCTAGTTCAGGCAACTACTAGAAGATACAACAAGTAGATATACAATAAAGCTATGGCTAGTTTTGGTTGGAAATGTAGTACGACGATCGAAACAAAATATTGATCCTAAATGTCACAATTCCGGCTCCTTGGTGAACGCATGTAAGTAGAACGGGAGATAACATTCTGAGAGTTAACTAATAACTACGGTGAGTGAATCCACCGAAACTTGACGACCGGGCGTTGCCATGCGAGGCGTGGCAACACCACCGTCGAGCATCCCCCAATCCACGGCGGAGGTCAAAACGGGCTCAGAGAGCTCGGTATGCATCGAGGGTATCGACGATGAGGTCTCGTTGCCCAGAGGCAACGGTTCGACGCCCGAAAGCGAAGCGGTCTCACCACCCGAAGGCAATGGGGTCTCACCACCCGAAGGCAGCGGTGTATCTACACGAGAGAAAGATCGTCCACCCGAGACCACCCGACTGTACAAAAGGTCGGGAGAAACGGGGCGTGAATTTGTCGAGGAGGCACGACTCTCCGGTCGGTGAGTCTCAGCGCGAGAACTCACGGAATTGGCAGCACTAGCGGGTCTTCGAGTCAATGCAGTCAGTCCAGGGTGAGCTTGACGGTCATGAGAACGAAGAGAGTGGCGAGCGGCGCCAGGGCCCAGCAGGATCAGTCATCGGGGTCGATATCGAGCTCAGAGGGTCAGAGAAAGTCGGGGGAAGGCGTAGTCAAGAGCGTCGACAAGATCTAGGTCCTTGGTTAAGTTCAAAAGATGTGACGAAAGCGAGGGGAGCCCGAGTTCCGGCACAAGGGGATCAAGGAAGAACGTGTAAGGGCTAAATTGACCAAGAGAAACTATCTACGAGAGAAGCTAACTACTTATACAGGGAAATTGAGGCTGTATGGGGGAGTCATGGGGACGACATACGGGCAGATCTTGCCGTGAGCGGATGCGAACACCGATCCGTCACAGTCTGAGTCTGGGCGCTAGAATAACGCGATCTCTGCCGAAAGCGGCACTTTTGTCCTCGTCTCGTCTTCCAAACTCATGGCAAAGCATTCAAAGACTCGTAAAACGCGAGCTTCGAACCTCCTTCAGAACCTCAGCAACGGTACAAAGCGCGCATGGGATGAGCTCAGCCCCAAAAAAGCGAAAAAGTGGCTCTCACCCAGGGAAAAACAGAAAGAGAATGTGGTGGTGACTCTGGTGAGTATACGATTTTTCAGTGGCCCTTCTTACATTTTTCTGTATTAACCAGGACAGTAAAAGTATATCAAGTGAGAGTGTGGTTGCTGACGACGCGTCAATGAGTATTCCCGACGCGTCAATTACTGCTCTCGACGCGTCAGACGCGTCGGACCCATTTAGCGTGTCAGACGCGTCAAATCCGTTTCTTGCCTCGTACCAAGCTGCCGTAACATCGGAGCCCGTGTCTAGTGCGCCAGCTGCGCGTGAGTCTGTATGGGAATTACCCAAGCTGCTCAAGCCAACGGTTGAGGAGGTTGATGAGGATGAAGACCGGCGATCGACTTGTACCTTTCCCCCTCCCCAACCAGAGCCATGCCGTCCCGCTGCTGGGCCATGCCGTCCCCCTCCTGTCCATATTTCCGATCCTCCCGAACTCTCGCAGACCTCTGCCCGCCCGTTTGCTGATTGCGGCGACGATCCTCGGGATTTTCTTCCCGTTTCAGAGGCTGATGATGAACTTTTATTCACCGCGCCGGGATATGATGATGAATATCCTCGGCCCTCTGCTCCGTGCTCGTTTCTGGACCGCATGCAGGAGCAAGCAACGCGTCCAGGGACTAGCCTAGACTCGTGGGAGTCCGACTTTTGGAATTGGGGAGGACGCTGGTCGTATACGTTCGACCCACACCCCACCTACAAAAGGTCGAATTTCTCGTATATAGGCTGGCTACGAGCCTAGGACTAGCCGGCAAGCTCCCAATCTTGGGGAGGCCAGAGTGGCCTTGGATTGTGTTGAGAAATTTCTGCGCGGGGAACTGCGCGGGACTGATCTTTTTGGGCGCCGGGGCGTCGGCTACAAGGACCCAAAGATCAGCGCCTTCACGCGTAACCGACTGAATGGTATCCGAACGAGGCTGAATTTTTACCTCACTCCCGAGCTTGACACCTACGGATGCTGGGGTGAATCAGCCCGGTTTGCAACATTTGGTGCTGGGCGGGGCAAACACTACGCTCGGGTTCTGGCAGGCCTTTCTCGGACGTTCAACATCACCCGAGAAGTCAAGGATGTCAATCCTTATGGCGACCAGAATGAAAGCATGTTGTCAGACGAAGATCTCGCCAATGACATTCACCTGCATCTCCAGTCGCTCGGGAATGAGATCACAGCGGATAAACTTGTCGATTATCTCAACCATGCAGGTGTATGCCTTACACACGGAATTGACAAGCCAGTTTCCCTCATAACTGCCCGCCGGTACCTCGACGAGCTTGGATACAGGTTCGAAGCCATAATTCTGTCGGCCGTTCTCTGTTTTAATTCAACCATTTATTAGATTCCGGTCCGCAAAGAAGGGTCGTCAATATGTCGATGGCCATGAGCGGCCAGATGTTGTCTACTACCGCGATAACGTATACCTTCCCCGCCTATTTCAGCTTCAAACCCGAGTGCAGGTCTTTGACAATGAGGGAAATCCTATCCCTGGTGCACCAAGATGCGCCCGCGAGACCATATCAGAAAGGGGACGGCCATTCATTCATGGTGGCCGACTTCTTCTCGTCAGGTTTCGGCTGGATGCGCGATCCAAATAACCCCGCTCGTAATGCTCGCCGGTGCATGCGACCGGGGAAAGGACGTGATGGGTACATGACTTCGGACAAGATTCTTGAGCAGGCTGCCGCTGCTCGTGCGCTGGTCAAGGAGCTCTGGCCGGACTTCGACCATGTCTTTGTGTATGACAATGCCACCATTTACAAGAAACGTGCCGAGGGGCCGCTATCCGCGCGGAGCATTCCCAAAGCCCCATCTGGAACCCGCAAAAACCATAAATCCGCCACTTTCATGGTCGAGGTCAATAAGCGAGATGCGGAAGGGAAGGCGGTGTATGATACCAAGGGGAATCTGGTGAAGGTCAAGATTGAAATGACCGGCGCTCACTTCGATGGAAAAAAACAGGATCTCTATTTCCCGGACGACCACCCACTTCATCCCGGCAAGTTCAAGGGCATGAAGCAGATCTTGGAGGAGCGGGGAATGCATGGATATGCCAATCTACCGACCCAATGCAAGGATTTCAAATGTAAAGATCTGGGCGACGCGTCGACGTGCTGCTGCCGGCGTGTCGTCTACAACCTGCCCGATTTTGCTGCGGCCAAGTCTTTGCTTGAGGACGAGAGTGAACGGGACGGGGTTGAGATCTTGTTTTTACCCAAATTTCACTGTGAGCTCAACCCAATCGAGATGGTGTGGGGTTATGCCAAACGGCTCTATCGACAAAAACCCGAGTCGTCTCGGGAAGATCAGCTAGAGAAGAATACACTGGACTCCCTGGAAGGAGTCCCTCTGGCGCTCATGAGGCGGTCAGCATTTGGCTTGGCACTGGTTTCGGAGAACCAGACCTAGTTGGAAGACTTTTTCTACCACTCCTTCACACGAAAATATCTTCAAAAGCAGGCGTTTGTATGCAGTGCTTCGCTGGTGCTCCCAAAAGTCTTTGAGGAACCAGGCCACCAATCTCACAGCCACGAGCTTGTCCTGATATTTGACCTTTGCTTTGAGGGCCGCCAGAGCCTCGCGCTCGGCGGAAAGCAGAACCTCCCATGCCTTGCGGCCCTTTAGATCTAATCCGATTGCATTGGATGGCGGCAGGGGCCAGCTCTCGCTAACGGGGGGCATGCGTGGATATGTCATGACCGTCTGACGTGGTGGAGAGAGGAAGACGTGGACATCACGTGACCTTTCCTGCGGCGGCTTTGGCTTTGTTTGTCCCAGGATGTCCCAGGATAAAGGGGTAATGCATTACGGTTTTCCGACCATACTACTGGGTGTCCGAAAGGGGAAAAACGCCGAAACAAGCGAAAAAGAACAGGATATGTATGTCGGAAAAACATACCGGTGACCGTCCGAAGGGATAAGGCCTATAACGCTCTAGCCCTATAGGAGGGCTATAATGAGGCCTCTAGCATTTTTCGGACGGTGTTAAAGGCCTTAAGAAGGGCTATAAAGTCACATGTTCTCGGCCTCCGTCGAGGAGGGCACTGACCAGACGTCGACGACGGGGAATTGGCATTGGCTGCGGTCACTGAAACATACGCCGCGAGTTGCCAGAGATCAGTGAGCGATGACTGATTTCGCACGCCAACATCAAATTGACAGATCCAGAGATCGCTCACCTCTTGAGTTCTATAGCGTCAAACTTGTGACCTCTCACCCGGTCACTTCCCGATCAGGTAGTGCACTGCCTCCAGGTCAACGCATTTCAAACTCCGCTAGGCGTGTGCCGAACCCTCTCTCGCTGGGGGTCACAACTTTCTCGATCGTCGCAATCGCACGGGTAACCACTCTTTGAGTGAGCTAGGTAAGTGATCGTCTCGGCTGAAAAGGAAATTTGATCCCATCTAAACCTCCTACGAGCCCGGAAAGGGAATTTTCTCTGGCTGTCGACTTTTCTCCCTCCCTGCCCTTCGCGCTGCGGGTTGCGGCCTCAGTATTATTTTTCAATCAAAGTTGACCCTCCATATGTCTTGTTATGAGTAGTTTTGAGGTGTGTTTCCCTTGGATTATAAGACCTAATAACTCATACAATGCTACGACCACGCATCACATTCTAATGAATTGCGTTCTATTGGGCTGGTACGATGTTTTTGCAGGCAGAGAAGCATACATATATGAATAGACGAGCCTGGAAATGAATAAAAACCTTATGCCGTTCCGGAACAGTCAGTCGCGGAAATGCATGATATACAAATGAATGGGTGAAACAGCTTGATAATCTACAACTGGATATCATCTCCAGTTAAATCAATGACTCCTCCTTGCCTAGCCAGGCTTGAGTGCGCCGTTACCAAGTCTTCTTCCTCTGAATCCATCACTTTCAATGGCTTCATCGTATGCGGAGACACCTCCAGGAATCTCGGCCAACTACAGGATAGATTGAATCAGCATCGCAATCAGAAGACAATACAGAGCTCACATCGGTCTCCTCCATGGCTGTGTCGCGCATTGCTACAGCGAGAATGACTTGAGGAACGGAAACAAGCTTGAGATTGGTATTGGAGAGCGGGGGCAAACCAGCAAGCTGAGGGCAGGCAACAAATCCGGCTCATGCGATACGAACACGCTTCAGCTCCAATGGCGCAAGGTCTGGGTTACTAGCGTAACTCGGCGACGCATCTCTAATTGTCTCCACAGAGCCTCCGATGCCGGGCGACGCAAAGATACGATTGACTTTATCATAGAGTACAAGAGGCTGGCGAATAGTTATTATATGAGCGGGGAATGTAAACATGGACGCACCGAAGATATCATCCTGAATGTTACACCCGGGAACACGTTCGAGTTGAGTTTCTTGAGGAGAGAGTCGCCGTGCCATCCAAACATAGACGAGCAGAATTCGGCAATGAGGGGCATGGCGGGGTCGCGAGGGCGCCAGGAAGACCAGTCAGGCAGAGTATCCCAGAGATGTGCAGATGAGCGGGTGTAGGTATAAATTAATGACCTCGACACTGGGAAAAGTCTCGGAGATGTTGTCGGCAACACTTGGAAGCCGTCTCGCTAATAGACCGGACGAGTTGGTGCGCAGCTCGCTGCACAATGCAGTGCGCCAGACTGCGAGGTGTACCAGGCGTTCATTGCCGACATAGGAATTCATAATGTCGACAAGCTTCTGACCAAAACCGTGCCTTGCCAGCGCCCAAGCAGTTGCCGGGCCGATACCTGCAATACCTGCGGCGTAATCACCGCCGAGCAACAGAGCACAGAGGAAAAGGCCGGGCTGATCCAGGGCGACACTTGCCGTATTCTCAATGGAATCTATGTAATACACCAGTGCCGAGTCTTCGACCTTTGGCCTACAGAGTTCGAATGAATGTCCTACCGTTCATTATAACAACAAGAAAACTTACCCCCGAATCACACAACGAGCACCAAAGATAAATGCGTCGCTGTCCTCGGTGAGGATACCGTCAATGAAGCCTTGCTGATTCAGCCATGCCAGCTGCGCCTCCGCCTCGCCGGGAGCCTACGTGACGAGTCAGTCATTCCACATTGTAGAAAAGGTACGCTTGGCTTACCTCGTAAAAATTGTACCCAAACGCCGTAAACATTTTCTTTACAGGTTCGGTGAACCACATGGACCGAGGGATGACCTTGATACCTCGTTTCTCGGAGGGGCGACCTGGACCATCAAGAACGGCAACAAGGGTAAGAGAGGCAAGCGAGAAATTGCCAAGTTGATAAAACAATTTTTCAAGGATCAATTTTTGTCCAGCACGGCCAGGACGTAGTACGCCAGCTTTCCGCAGCACGGCTTCGATTGCCTTGATTAGAAATGAGCGTCGGTAGTTCCGGGCTATGAATAGATCCTTAACCTGATATCAACACCAAGGATAAATGTACGAAGGTGACGATTGTTTGACTGAAAGTCTTCCTTTGTTGCGAGGTTGAGCAATGAGCGGTGTTGCGGACCGCCTTCGAGAATCTGAGTGGATGAAGGACTTATAGTAATGCTCTCCAAGACATACAACAACCCACCTCCCACATCTTCGGAGAACCCATTGGACCGTTGAAGTAGTGGTGATTGTAGAAGAAAGAAAGAAGACTGGCCTCCTGTTTTACATTGTGAAGCTTTTGTACCGGTTTGCTGTCTCAGACACATTCGGGTTGGGGGAGAGAGTCGAGTGTAATACAAAACCATATAGTCCAGGAAATACCGTAGAATTATAGCCTAACGCTTCGCTTTCTTTGTTCGGCGCGCATTCACCGGTGCGGCGCGCTTTCGCTTACTCGTGTCCTCTTCAAACGGCTGCCCTAGCGTCGTAGGTTCAGGGTCGGGACTCGACGCAGATGAAGGCGTCGCTGCATCAACCTACAGTTGATAGCTGCTAAGCAGCAGCAACTTGGTTCGACTATTGAGTTACGCACCTGATTTGACGCTGTCTTTGCGGCCGCCTTACGAAGAACCTCAATCTCTTTCCGCAACCAATTCATCACATCATTCACCACCCTCATACCCTCCAGCTCAGTGACAATGATTGAAGGCGCAACTCCTCGACGATTCGCCTCGCGCTCAATCCATTCCGGTATCTCGCGGTACCTACTCCAATGCTGCGCGTTGTTCGTCCTCGCCTGCAGAGCAAAATAAGTGACACAGCAGATACATAAAACAAAACAGCACCTTCTGGTCGTCTGAAGTTCGCCACCGATTATGAAGGTATTGCTCCACAAATTTGAGCGGAGGCTTCTTCCCCTTTTGGGTACCCGCCGCGTTGAAGACAGCATCACCATCGATCCACGAGGTCCAGATCTCGTTAACATCCCTGTAGCGGTCGATTGACTTCGGGCCCCACACCTCCCAACAAAGTTTTGGCTGTTGTACGAGAGCAAAGACGTCTGGCCACCGAGCTGACTTCTGTCCGAATAGCGGGGGGACTACGCCTCGTGGGCCGCCTATCAAAGATATGAATACCGCAGCAATGAGCAAACCTGGCTTGAAGAACGCTTCGGTGGGAGGAAGAACAAGATCAACCTGTGTTGGAACCCGCATGTCGTCGGGAGACTGGGGACTGTTGTTTACAAATGCGCGTCGGTCGGTTGAGCCATCATCGCCGGTGGCCTCATATGTCCCGGTTTCGCGCATCTCACTATCAAAGAGGACGGTGATCGGCGAGGAGTGAGTAGCGCTGGCAGATGCCCGGGGAGGGGTTGACGGAGAAGACGAGAAAGCGAGCGCTGTATAATTTTCTGATTGGTGATCTTCACACGACTTCAAGGAGATACTCACCGTTACGGTGATCACTGATAAGAGCTAGTCGAAAAATCTTGTGCCGGCGAGAGAGCAGCGGTGCGGCGTTCGAGCATGGCGGTCAGTGTTGCTAGCTTCGAATCGCTGGCGGAGCAAATCTTGAATAGATCCTCGAGCGCTTTGCGTAACACGGCATTTTGTACTAAGAGGAGGTCGGCGGGGTCGCCTGCCTGCGCATGCAGGAGTGTGAGCTCTTCAACGAAAGTTGTCCTCATCCAATTCTGCACGCTTTCGTCCTGAAAAGCGGTAGCCGAAAGAGCGCTGACTTTGGGCAGGATTGGAATATAGGTCAAGGATGAATCGCGTTGAATCGTTGAAGCGCCTCGAGAGCCGCTTCAACGATTTGAATCGCGATTCGAATCGCAGCCACGTTTTGATGTGGCGAATCGGCTTTGAAGCGCGTGTTGCGAATCATCGTGGGTGTGGGGTGGTCAAAGTTGGGACTGATTCCAAGATCTTTGCCTCATTATTATAATTGAGTATGTAGCTATGGACCCCTGAGAATCTTATGGGCTGAGGCCGAGTTCTTCGTACGGCGACAACGACGGGGTCGTCGAAGGCTGGTGAAATGGCAGATGCGTGAATCGGGAAGCGGTAGACTATCAGAGTTGTGAGTGGTCATTGAATCTCTTGCGCAACCCGTATAAGGCCGGGTCCATCCCACCTACTGCGGGAGACTGAGGTTATTATGGTGCGCGTCACTTAGTCACCACCTCTCGATGACAAGACCATCTGTGGCCGCAGTTTTTATCCCATTTTTAATTCCTCTTGCCAATCGACTCCTTTTCAACAGAGGAACAACTTCACAAGACGGATTTCCCAAATTTAAATATTCGAAGGACTTATAACTTTTCACCCCACCCAATTTGGCAGTACAGGCCAGTTCCGGCATTTGTTGCCTCCACAAGGCTCAACATTGTGTGGTCCGAAGCCCAGTATCTATGGTACTGTTTTATACACCCCAGATTAGGCTCTAGGTATGTCAAAAGTCCGCTTGAAAAGCACCCAAATTGTGTCAAAATCCACGCTCAGATAGGGTATTTGAAAAAATTTCGGCCTCCGGCCGATTTGGCAGTAATGCAAGAGAAGCGGTGACTAAGTGACGCGCACCATAGGGGAAGTCAGAGTGGCCGATTCTGCGTCGATTCTCGGCCGATTCTGAGAACGATTCTGATCCGATTCTGGGTCCAGAATCGACGCAGAATCGAGATGTCACTCTGACCGCTCCGACACAACTCTCGATTCTCCGTCGATTCTGTCGTCGATTCTGCTCATAGCTATCTCTTTTACTCTGTATTCAAGTCCAAAATAATCCAGTCATTTCCGCATTATTTCTTTGATCCCATCACCTTTGCTCTGTGCACACACCCCACGACGTCGACAAGACCTCAAGCTCCATGGCTCGACTGTCGCCGCGCCAGGCGCGCACCCGCCGCCTTCTCCGAGCCTATCTAGTGCATCACACCCGCCGCCTCAAGGCCCGCATTCGCTGCAGAAATAAACTACAGAAAACTTTTCGGCGGGCAGGATTTACCATAGAAGAGCAAGAGCAGCTCTTTCTGCCTGCCTCTCCTTTGTCCCTACCCTCGGAACTCGATCTTCCCAGCTCTTCTGAGTCCTCTGATGCCTCCCTCGGTTCCTTCGACACGGACAGCGACAGCTCAGATTCCAGCGAGGACTGGTCGGCGCTCTTTGACTCGGACTGGGAGGCTTCGGAGTCCTCCTCGCAGTCTTCTTCGGACTCCGAGAGCAATGAGGATGAACAGATGCCGGAGCTCCTTCCGCTGGATGCAACAGATCTGGAATTGGATGACGATGTCAGCAGCACCGACTCGTCTGAGTCGTCCAGTTCTTCAGCAGGGAAAGCGACAGCTTGGCTATGTGGGACTGGGACGACATCCCTACAGACGACCCCGTAAACACCGCGCACAGCAACAACCCCCTCCGTTGGGTCCGCCAGACGCTGGAAGAGATGCACGCCGAGCGCTATGAGATGCCCCGCGACGGCTTTCCCCGTGGGCCGGCCTTCATGCGGCATGTTCTTGGGGAGATGAAAACCTCCCGCGCAGATCTTTTCCGCCAGGAACTTCGTGTTTCTCCCTCCACATTCGACAAACTCGTCACTCGCATCTCGGACGATGACATCTTTACCAACGACTCCCGTAACGTCCAGATGCCCATCGAAGATCAGCTCGCCATCACCCTCTTCCGCTTTGGGCACTCAGGAAATGCTGCGGGGTTGCAGAAAGTCGCGAATTGGGCAGGTGTGGGGAAGGGTACGGTGACACTAGCGACACGCCGTGTGATGACGGCAATACTGCGAAAGGATTTTATGGCGGAGGCAGTGCGCATGCCGACCGAGGCTGAGAAGGAACAGGCGAAGGACTGGGTTGAGAAACACTCGTGCAAGGCGTAGCGCGATGGCTGGTGTCTTGTCGATGGGACTCTCGTCCCGCTCTTTGATCGCCCATTTTGGTTCGGAGAAAGTTACTTTGACAGGAAATGCAATTATATACTCAATATACAGGTAAGCACTACTATCTCGACGTTGCCAACCTTCGACGTTGCCAACCTTGTCGCTGATGGCTCGGACAGGTGATTTCGCTCCCCAACCTTCGTATCATCGATTTTGGGTATGGCTTCACAGGCAGCACTCACGATTCGACTGCGTGGGACGGATGATTAAATAGTACTGGATATAAAATGAAGTCAAGCAAAATAAAGAGCGTGTGTGGGGGTGACAATGTATGGTTCTGCACATCTGATGTCCCATCAAAAAATCATCACGACAAATTGGAAATCGCTCATTTTGAAGAGTGCCATCTCTGTTAAAACGTTTCGCCGGAAATAGCCTCAGATTGCCCAGGGTTCTACTAGCCGGGGGCCATCGGCTTTAATCGGTCGGGCCACCGATTTGCCATCACCCGGGGTTCCCGGCTCATTAATCATGTCTGGAGGAGTATGTCCGAAAAAGGCATACTTGTGTGATCCGACTTGATCCCAACGCTTCCGAGTTCACATGATCAGTGTTCTCCTTAAGGGTTAACAGTTATTATTATACCGTCACTTAACAAAGGGTTAAGGCTTAAAATGAATTAAGCCTTAATTTCAAGTTAATGCTAAGGCTTAACATGAAGCTAGATCCATCTTAACCCTTAATTAAGCCTTAGGTTAGATTACGTCACGTCCTCGGCTAGCCTCTGCAAGCCCGGCAGCCGTGGGATGCCTGGCAGCGTTATCACAAGGATCAAACGGCATTGAAAGTTGGTGCTCCGGGCAGTGGTCCCGAAGCACATCGGAACATGAGCCCAGTCAACTTCTCGGCTACCTTAGGGTGCTGTTTATAATTCCCAGAGCCATTATAAACGCTTTTTTAATTTTCGTCTGGCAACTGTGTGTTTATAAACCGGTTTGAAAACAGGGCCCCCAAATTTGCCTGAAGTACGGATTTTTTGCAGCGTAAAAACCAAATTTTCGCCCCTGGCCCCTTCCACCTCCTTATCCACACCGAAATAGTTGCTTCGCAGTCCCTTTCACTTCCCCAGATGCGAGTTAACCACGGAGCCAATTGATTCCAAGTCATTACCACACGGTGATTGCCATGCCGGAGGCTCGGATCGACGGCTTGTCTACGGCTTGCGAGCCTCAGCAAGTCAAATAGATTCTGGGCCATTTTACCTCTTTCTTGAACCGAAATTTACCCTCTTACAATGCAGGTAGGATGTACCATTCCCCCACTCCGGACACAGCCACACCGAGTTATAAACCGGGGGTTTTCGCCAGAGCATTTAAAAACCGGTTTATAAACCGGTGTTTAAAACAATGTTTATTAACCGAAATAATAAACAGCACCCTAGGCTACCTGCATTGCTGTGGAGGGAGCAATTGATAGGCTGCTGCAACTGTCCATGAACATCAAAATTAGCAGGAGCAAGCTGTAAGAAGCAAAAACGGCTTGGAACTCCCCAAAAAAATGCACCTGAAAATGCCTAGAAAAATCCTCATTTTTCATTCTAAGGCCCCTCAATATGCCCTTAATATGAACCCTTAATAAGCCTTATTAAGCCTCTTAAGGGCTTAGCCTTCGGAGGAGCCCTTAATAAGGGCTTAAGGTGGAACACTGCACATGATTGATGCTGTCAATCAACTTCCACCGTCGCGTCGCGCTCTACACACAGTCCTTGCTCGCAAGCATGAACGGAGGAGCGAGGAGGAACACCGGCAATTGATAGGCTGCTGCAACTGTCCATGAACATCAAAATTAGCAGGAGCAAGCTGTAAGAAGCAAAAACGGCTTGGAACTCCCCAAAAAAATGCACCTGAAAATGCCTAGAAAAATCCTCATTTTTCATTCTAAGGCCCCTCAATATGCCCTTAATATGAACCCTTAATAAGCCTTATTAAGCCTCTTAAGGGCTTAGCCTTCGGAGGAGCCCTTAATAAGGGCTTAAGGTGGAACACTGCACATGATTGATGCTGTCAATCAACTTCCACCGTCGCGTCGCGCTCTACACACAGTCCTTGCTCGCAAGCATGAACGGAGGAGCGAGGAGGAACACCGGAAGAAGGCGACCCCCCAGAAGCCTGCCCCATTTCCAACTGGTTCCCTTTCTCCGGCCCGCTATCCGCCCCACCCCAAGTCTCTACTTTCGGCCGTACAACACCAATGCACCGGCGTCACTTCGTGCCGAGGAGCGCGTGCAAGAGCTACCGACCGGATACTCTCTCAGCAACAGTATTTTCGGCTCATCTGCTGCGGGTTTTTATCTGGAAGACTAGGCGAGAATTTTGCGTGTCCAAAGACGGCGGAATATCAGTCTTGGATTTATCACCACACTGAACCAATACCAAGGTTGGAAAATGGATTCCTAAATATTCTAAACTGAATTCTGGCGGCCCCGCATTCTTACTTGCATCAATCACAGTAGCTCTTGTCGGAAAAATCCCAGATTGCTTATAGCGGTCTGTAAGTAGTTTGAAGCCGTTCGAAGGCCCCAAGCCTCGGGGTCTCTTATAATGTACAGTTAAAACTTCATGATGGTCTCTAAGACACCCGGGTGACCTGTAAGCCACTCTAATCCATTACGCGATTAGAGCCTTCCAGCACCTTGGAAGCCGCTAGGATCCACTGGCTTGCACAATAGGTATCCAGTAGTTATCCTGCATTTATGACAGTACTACATCACACATGAAGAGGGATGAACACAGTTTTGTTTCAATTCTAAATAGTGGTACAGTATAACTACCTGCGCTGCTTCCCGCGACGCACGGACGAGCGCGGCGGGGGCGAAGCACAACGAGATGAACACCGAGCATGCGGCGAGTGATCTCGAGAAAATCCGGATTGAAACAGCCCCGCCTGAGACCACTTGAGATAACTGGGCTTGCGACGGTTGACGCTGGCAAAAGTAGAGATGAGGAGGGCGAAAGCGAAGGCGAAAACAGATAAACATACCGGCGCATCGTCGTTGTCGTGTGATCCACGCTAAGGGATTAGTCTGAACATTCGATGGCCTGCACGACGTGTGGATCAAAAATGTGAACAGAATATGACAAGTCGACAGCTCACCTAAAGGGTAGCATTGCACGATTTATGAATGTATGGAGGTGCAGAAGGGGGATTCTGGGGGAGTTGCGTTGGGGTAATGACGGCGGATTCGGGGCAGTCAGACGTCGACTGCAGCTTGACTGCAACGCGGCGGCCAAGCCTAGTGAGGAAGGCATTAGGGACAGGGTGAAAAGCTCTATGATCGACGCACCTTTCGTCGTAAGTTCTCGCTAACTTTGCCATACGGACTCGAGTTGCTGACGTCGTGTGCACGGCCGGCAGCGGCAGCAGCGGCGCCGGGCGGGTACGAGATGCATGCGGGTCGTTGAGCGGTGAGGGGGAGGTACTGACGGCGACGTTGTCGAGGCGTGGTGGTGGTGGGAGGAGACAAGAGAGACGAGCAGCGTTCGCAGCATATGTGTGCTGCGGATGTGGAGCGCTGACGTCATTACTCGGCATCTCGGCATTTGGACTTCAAACGTTTTTGCGGTTTTCTGTGCGGCCAATTTTCATGAATTTACACGGGGGCGAGCGTCTACCGATGTTTTCCCATTTTTATTAACTTGTTCAGATGGCCTGACACCTCCAATCCCCTTAAGACACTGCTTGGCTTATAAGGTCTTCGAGCTAGCTTAGGGTGGATTATAAGCCACACTGCCAGCGGTTCTAAGCCATCCTAAGGTTCTCGAAGGTCCTAATTGGTTAGAAGCCGTTCGAAGCAATCCGGCATTTTTCCGACACTGCTAGCTTCTATATCTAGGTCTATCTCGTTGTAACGCTGTCTCCCTCACACCATCTTGAATTAATGCACTGGTAAGAGGAAAGATTAAAAGAACAGCGGCACAGAAGATGTGATTGTTGATGGGGAAAATATATAGTGTTTGTTTTCTGAATCGCATAAACTATATTTTCTCGCCGTCCGACTCGATTTGCATGGGCCTTCTGGCTGAACTTGAATTTTGGGCTTCCAGCATGCACTCAGAGACTCGCCGTGTAAGTATAAGTAGTTATTGCTCCTTTCCGCAGTCAATTGTATTTTCTGGTTATCTTTGGTGGCCTATACTCAATGCTTATGTGCCAGGACGACTGCTGTATTGTCTCCGACGTAAACTCAGCAACGGTCCAACGGAGTCCAAGTTGTGAAGTAAGTATGGTTGCGGCCAACAATTCGTGACAAACTTTTTACCCGATTTGGAAATCGCTACTAGTGCCCCAGTTTTACGTGGATTTTCCTGAAACTGTGCAGAAAGCATCAGAAGAGATGTACCTAGACACCTACTGGACCAAAAGTTTGAAAACTGCAAAAAATGTTTTTCACACACAGATTTCGCGCTTTTGATCCCGGGCCGGGCTCTACCCGGTGGCTGTGTATGTCAATCACCTTCTCCTCCAGCACAAAAAGCCCACATTTTGCACCAAATGTCAGCTTGAGGAAGTTTTTTTGCACCTTCTTGTAATGCCATACACCACTCACAACACTTTCCGAGGCATCCAAGCCCATTTTTTTTCTGAACCTCGACCAAATTTCGCGTTTTATTTTCCCACGGTACAACCCCCCTCGAAACGAAAATTTTATTAATAAAACCTCATTCTGCGGTTCTGAATCTGCAATCTGGAGTGGATTTGACCAAAATTACGGCTTGTCATGAAGTGTTGGCCGCAACCATAAAAGTGGCTCATCGGCTTTTTCGGACTCATTGTGAGAACGGCCGAGGAAACTTCCGAGGAGATCTTGAATTTGATTGGCTGAGAGTATGTCTCAAGGAGGCAGCTGCTCCGAAAGGACATACGTCTTACCATACTTTGAATTCCTCTGATCTGCCTAATCAGGGCATAAGAAATCACATCCACTCTGGTGAGGGCTACAGTGACTTTTGAGCGCTGATTATCTGGGAACAGGCCTTTAGATACATAGTGAGTCTCTCCCTTTTCTCTCTCTTTCTCTTCTCTTTTCGCAACTTGAAAACTTGAATTCCCCCGGCTCTCCACAGACATAATTCAAAACCCGAGAGTAAAGAAAATTTTAGAGAGTGTCCTGATTAGGTAGTAGTAGCGGCGGTGACCTAATGTCCCGCGCTGCCGACTCGCCGTGGCTGCCGAGTCTGACAGCACATGCCGCGAGAAGCGCAAATGCGCAAAAGCGTCAAAAGCGCAGAAGCGCAGGTTTACTTTGAATATCCCTAATGGAGGGCTCAACTTAAGTCTTACATTTATGTGACGGATCTGCGTTCGCATCCGCTCACGGCGATGATTCCCCGTGTCCGTTCCCTTGGCTCCCCCACACAGCCTCTCTTTTCCCTGTATAAGTAGTCAGCTCTTGTGGTAGATAGTTTTCCCTTGGTCAATTTAGTCCTTACACCAGTTCTCTCTTGATCCCCTTGTGCCGGAACTCGACTTTCCCTCGCTTCCGTCACAATTTACTTGAGATGCGGACGCTGAACTTAGTGTCAGTGAATACTGTATATATTTTCTTGAGGACATACTCTGCTCAGATGTATATATTGTACTGTATCTATCAGTTAAATGCACTTGCCCAATACTCGTCATCACAGAAAGTAACCGAAGATTCGATTATTTTCGATGAAATTTGTAGTATTGTACCATCTAGGATAGGTAGACATAATCTTTGGCATCTATTGCCCTCCAATACAACAGAAATCCGGTGCATAAATAGGTGGTACTCACTGTATAATCAGATGATCTTTCCTTGGCATATTTTGATGAAACCTGATAAAATCATTGTATAAAACGAATTAATAGGGACAAGAATCCAAGTTTTAGGCATGGAGGAAGTAGGTCTGTATGTCTTCCTTCCATACACCTTCTTGAAGAATGGGAAATCCACTTGACGACCCAATACAGAGTGGATACTTTTGATGGTGTCGAAATTGAGTTAATTGACGGGTAATCTTTATGCATCACAATTCATGAGATACTTTGAGACAGAAAGCAAAAGCTGTATCATTCTCAACTTGCTGGTGTGGGATAGGGGAGACTATAAAACGCTGGTATATACTTTCACTTGCCCTCCAGGCATCATTTTTGCGGGGACAAAATATGATCTCGGCAGAACAGCCAAATAAACTGTTTCTCTGGTTTTTCTTGCGAAATCTCAATTTTGGAAACAATTTGAAACGTCTAGGGGCTACCCTAGTATTTTGGACCATGATATCTTGTGCCCAAAGTGCGACATCTACGGTTAATTTGCAGGTTGGACAAAATCTTGTATTGTATGGATTAGTATCGAGATACTCTGATTTGCACCGTCTCTGTAGAAAGCAAGACAAACTTGTTTGCCCCAGAACTCATACTACAAAATCCTACCATGATAGATTCTATTTTGAGGTCCAATCGGCGCGACATCATCATGTGACCGTGTCGAGATGACGCAATTTTCGGTTACTTTCTGTGATGACGAGTATTTGGGGTTGAAAACTCGGAATCCACCAAGCTCCCCCACTAGTAAGCCGGGACACCGGCATACAAACCTACGCTTTCCTGGACTCAGAACTACAGTGTACGAGTAGTAAGGCCTAGTTCAGGCAACTACTAGAAGATACAACAAGTAGATATACAATAAAGCTATGGCTAGTTTTGGTTGGAAATGTAGTACGACGATCGAAACAAAATATTGATCCTAAATGTCACAATTCCGGCTCCTTGGTGAACGCATGTAAGTAGAACGGGAGATAACATTCTGAGAGTTAACTAATAACTACGGTGAGTGAATCCACCGAAACTTGACGACCGGGCGTTGCCATGCGAGGCGTGGCAACACCACCGTCGAGCATCCCCCAATCCACGGCGGAGGTCAAAACGGGCTCAGAGAGCTCGGTATGCATCGAGGGTATCGACGATGAGGTCTCGTTGCCCAGAGGCAACGGTTCGACGCCCGAAAGCGAAGCGGTCTCACCACCCGAAGGCAATGGGGTCTCACCACCCGAAGGCAGCGGTGTATCTACACGAGAGAAAGATCGTCCACCCGAGACCACCCGACTGTACAAAAGGTCGGGAGAAACGGGGCGTGAATTTGTCGAGGAGGCACGACTCTCCGGTCGGTGAGTCTCAGCGCGAGAACTCACGGAATTGGCAGCACTAGCGGGTCTTCGAGTCAATGCAGTCAGTCCAGGGTGAGCTTGACGGTCATGAGAACGAAGAGAGTGGCGAGCGGCGCCAGGGCCCAGCAGGATCAGTCATCGGGGTCGATATCGAGCTCAGAGGGTCAGAGAAAGTCGGGGGAAGGCGTAGTCAAGAGCGTCGACAAGATCTAGGTCCTTGGTTAAGTTCAAAAGATGTGACGAAAGCGAGGGGAGCCCGAGTTCCGGCACAAGGGGATCAAGGAAGAACGTGTAAGGGCTAAATTGACCAAGAGAAACTATCTACGAGAGAAGCTAACTACTTATACAGGGAAATTGAGGCTGTATGGGGGAGTCATGGGGACGACATACGGGCAGATCTTGCCGTGAGCGGATGCGAACACCGATCCGTCACAGTCTGAGTCTGGGCGCTAGAATAACGCGATCTCTGCCGAAAGCGGCACTTTTGTCCTCGTCTCGTCTTCCAAACTCATGGCAAAGCATTCAAAGACTCGTAAAACGCGAGCTTCGAACCTCCTTCAGAACCTCAGCAACGGTACAAAGCGCGCATGGGATGAGCTCAGCCCCAAAAAAGCGAAAAAGTGGCTCTCACCCAGGGAAAAACAGAAAGAGAATGTGGTGGTGACTCTGGTGAGTATACGATTTTTCAGTGGCCCTTCTTACATTTTTCTGTATTAACCAGGACAGTAAAAGTATATCAAGTGAGAGTGTGGTTGCTGACGACGCGTCAATGAGTATTCCCGACGCGTCAATTACTGCTCTCGACGCGTCAGACGCGTCGGACCCATTTAGCGTGTCAGACGCGTCAAATCCGTTTCTTGCCTCGTACCAAGCTGCCGTAACATCGGAGCCCGTGTCTAGTGCGCCAGCTGCGCGTGAGTCTGTATGGGAATTACCCAAGCTGCTCAAGCCAACGGTTGAGGAGGTTGATGAGGATGAAGACCGGCGATCGACTTGTACCTTTCCCCCTCCCCAACCAGAGCCATGCCGTCCCGCTGCTGGGCCATGCCGTCCCCCTCCTGTCCATATTTCCGATCCTCCCGAACTCTCGCAGACCTCTGCCCGCCCGTTTGCTGATTGCGGCGACGATCCTCGGGATTTTCTTCCCGTTTCAGAGGCTGATGATGAACTTTTATTCACCGCGCCGGGATATGATGATGAATATCCTCGGCCCTCTGCTCCGTGCTCGTTTCTGGACCGCATGCAGGAGCAAGCAACGCGTCCAGGGACTAGCCTAGACTCGTGGGAGTCCGACTTTTGGAATTGGGGAGGACGCTGGTCGTATACGTTCGACCCACACCCCACCTACAAAAGGTCGAATTTCTCGTATATAGGCTGGCTACGAGCCTAGGACTAGCCGGCAAGCTCCCAATCTTGGGGAGGCCAGAGTGGCCTTGGATTGTGTTGAGAAATTTCTGCGCGGGGAACTGCGCGGGACTGATCTTTTTGGGCGCCGTCGAGGGGTGACCTTATAAGGCGTGACAAGGTCTGGTTAGGTCTTCCCAGGCTGACTTCCCGGAGGCTACAAAACTGAGTTGGGGTTGTTAGAGACATGAATCTTTTTCGGTGGAAAATTCAGAGTTGTATTGTTTTGATTGTTTTTGATAATTTGTGCTGTGATTGTATGCCAAGATGGCTGATTTGAATTTCAAAAAGTATGTAGGGGAGCATATACTCATGTGTAGTAAATCACCAGTCAATGTACGAGCAATATCTTGAGGTGTTGTGTTATGGGGAAATTGTACAGGTATCCGAGAGCTACGCCTAGGCTCGAGACCAGCCGTTAGTGGGAGTAATGACGAGCGAGCAGGTATTACTTACCATAACGGCTGGAAGCACTTAGGCGTAGATTGATAGATGGCAAATTCAAACTCCGACTATACCTTATTAGGAAGTATCTCCGAGCTCAAGTTGTCCAGTTTTTGTTTTCTTCCACTCAGATGCTGCCTGGAACTGTCGGAAGCCATTTCTATCCTTTAGTGGAGAGTTTCTGGGCCAAGATTACCTGAAAATACCATCATTGTGAAGGTTTCTAGCATCAGGTTTTGTTTTGGGTCAACAAACCTCTTGTATGCAAGGCAAACCTATTTCAAAGACCCAGAGGACTTTGGGTTAATAGAGAAGGTGGTTAGCTCATATTGTGAAATATTATCTTGAGGCAAACGTGAAAATAAGTCGCTTCAAGCCTCGGAGATACTTCCCAAAAAGGTATAATCGGAGTTTGAAATTGCCATCTATCAGTTTACGGCTAAGTGCTTCCAGCCGTTATTGTCAGTAATACCTGCTTGCTCGTCATTGCTACTATAACGGCTGGTTTCGAGCCTAAGCTACGCCATATATGGAACAAAATTTCTGTATCTGTAAAGCTCTCTTAGCATAACAGTATTGTACATTGCCATTGTTTTATTCGCACTGCAGAGGTCGAGCGTTCGATTCTCGCAAGCACCAATAATTAATTGTTAGAGTCAGTATTGTAGTAAAATAGAAATAGATAGTCTAGTAATTAAAAAGTCAAGACAAGGTGCAAGCAGACACCTTACAAAGAAGGTAAAGTGGTAATACTTTTGCTTAACCCCCGCCGAACATGCCTTGTAAGGCCTTACAAGCCTCATTAGGACCTATAAGGTCCATTATGTGTTATAAGGCCCTATATGTAGTATTTGGTACGTATTTAAACCTTGTAACCCTCCTTTTCCCCAACGGCCTTATTAGACCTTCTGCCCAGGCCCAACAACCCTTTTTTGATTTTTCCGACATTCAAAAGCTAATTTAGACACAAAATCGCTTATTCACTAACCTAGTCGTACTGCAAAGCTCTAATTTTCTGTACATAGCATTATAGTTCATATACCCGTAATCTGGTCGAACCGATATGCGTAGAAGTCGTTGGTCGCCTCAGAATTAATTGTTTTGTCGTTGGTCGCCCAAGATGGAAGTGTGACCGTAACGACACGCGACGTTTGTCGAGGGTGGATGGGGCTTGGATGGGGCTTAAAGTTATTGCGCTTCGAGGTTGGTCACTTTTGGCTGTTTTTGCCTTTTTTGGCCGATTTTTACGGCGATTTCGGCCGACTTGCGAGCGCGATATCTCGAGAACGGCTGCACCCTTTCACTTCATCCAAGGTGCAAATCTCCATAGTTTTATTGGAGCTACAACATGGATTGGACGGATTTCTTCGAAAAAAAAATTCTTGGTGAGTTGCAGATTTCAATTTCGGAGTTATCTGATTGTTTGGCCGTTTTCGACCAAACATCAAGTATTTTTGATCTTGTTGGGGGTTGGACCTTCATTGCAGGTGAAGCCTACGTACATGTAGGACTTTGGATCATACGAAAAGGTGCACAGACTGCCGAAATCTGTCAAAAAACCGACCGACCAAGACTTTTTCGCACTACGAGTACCCATAGGCTGGAGTCTAACTTGTGTACTCGTCGCGCCATTCATGACTGTCTCTCGCATCGATACCACACTTCATCTCCAGGCGCCCCTGGAATGACCGAGTAGCGATGAAATAATTGCGGAGTTGGTGTCAAACGGTAAGTTTCCTCGCTGATACGCTGCTCCTAGAATCATGTGCTGAGTGAAGGGGCTGCACATGATGTGAGCTCACCTCTTGCTGCACCAGACACGAAGCGTCGTCGCCAAGTGTCGTCAACTCGTCTGAAGGCAATTTAGAAAGCGAGAGTTAAGTTTTTTCTAGCATCCGAACCTAATGCACGGCAAAAATCGTCGTTGACAGGGATGGCCTCCGAATGCTGCCCGATGCTTACTTCTCTGAGCTGCGAGACTAGAATGGCACAGTCAATAGTCCGCAAACTGGAATAAGATCACAGACCGATGTCGTTGAAGCTCTCCGCCAACTCGATGGGCACATCAATTGCGTGATCCGACACAATCATGGAGCTCGGTCCAAGGTCTCTGGCGGCGCTGCTCCCTTCAACGTTTGCGGCGCCCACAAGAAGCTCAGATCCTTTGCGAGAACACACCAGGAATGAATGCTTATTGGAAGATATGTGGAGCTCGTAAGCGCCCTGGTCGGAGGCTCTCTTCAAACGCGATTCAGGCTGACGCGTGTGGCGGGCAACGGGATGTACATACCTTGATAACCTTCCAGTGATTTTTGGCAAATAAGAGAAAGTCTTTCGCCATCTTGCGATCGAGTTGCGGATTGGTCATGAGCTTATCGCGTTCCTTATCCAGCCTTTCCACAAGTCATCGATTGCACCGCCGTACACAATGTTAAAGTTGAATGTGAACTCTCACATGACGCGCTCTTCGTTCCAGTCCTGTAGCGTAGAAGCTGGAACAGTCTCGATGGCATCACGGTATTTCGGGTCGACCATACGATCTGTTGCGAGCTCGAGATATTGAGCAGCTTTTGTCATCCGGCCGTGAGCGGTCCAGCCATGGACAACATCGAAGAGAGCTTTAGCTAAGGCTATCGCGGCTGGGACCAGGGAAAGGGCCTCGGGGGACATGTTGCAGGGCGCCGCCACGACGCATGACCCTACTTATGCGAGGTTACTTAAAGCTCTGAAGTCACAAGGTGAATCTCGGCCAAAACTCGGTGCAAAGCAAAGTTTCAAAAAAGACCTGTCGCATTTTTATTCTGCGAGGTATCTCTCCACCGTTGGTTCAAGGCAGGCTGCGAGTACACCACAAGCGGATGCTGGGCCCAAAGGCGGGGAGATCAAGGAGCGGAGGTCAAGAGCTTCAAACAGACACATGAAGACAATCATTGGGGGCGGGGCATGGCTGATTTGCCAGTGATAAGGTATCCGAGCGTATGGAATATGAAGGCGGGGAATGCTCGGGTTCTTCCAAGAACATCTTTCTTCCGGGCCGTCATCTGCCTCAAGCGCCAACTTGAGCATCCGATGACGTCAAACTGTCCAACAACGGTTGCAATTGTGGGCCGGTCTTCGGGCTTCTCCCGGCACATTGCATCCACAAGTTCACTTAACATATCGAGGCCGTGATATTTCTGGACCGCTGGTGAGTCGAGCAAAAATTGCGAGTATGATACACACCTCGATCAATTCTTTGATAATGCTACCCATCCACCACACATCGCTGGCAAAAGGATCAGCATGTGTGACGCCCTGCAGTGTTTCTGGGATATCTCGATCACCGCCCCGAACGTAAGGCACAAGCAGGGTGCCTGGTAGGGAGGGGAATTCGAATGTATCTGCCAGTCCATAATCGATCCAGAAGTATTTCGATGGTCTTTGCGTTCTAGTGTATACTTCCGCATGGCCTTTGAAGGAGGGCCTACGGTAGTCATGTCCTGGATATCCGGTATAGAACCCATGTGGATACATTTGCCTGGGATCAAGCATGATGTTTGATGCATGTGGGTCTCTGAAAGAGCAGTTTACAAGCAGAAGTTCCCCCGCAGCGATATCACTTGCCGATGAGCAATATTGTGGGTGTGGAGAAAGCGAAGACCGTACAGTGCCTGGCGGCAGAACTCCATTACTTCGCCAATGGTTCGGAAAGGGGGCGAATCGAACTGGCGCAGAAACGGCATAACCAAAATGCTACGATCTGGTGCGTCCGGAGGATTCAGAACCTCGTATAGCGGAACGCAGGGATTGTCGGGGCTGGAGGCGAGAGGCTCAGTGTTCAAGAGTTGCATCACCTCCGTTTCGCGAACAGTAACGGTGCGCTTCAGCGCGACAGCAGTACCGTCTGATGTGCGGACTGCATCGATTACATCGCCCTAAGAGACCGGATTGAGTCAAGTTGCGACTATGTTAATCCGACCGAGTTTCACCTTTCCCCACAACCACAGACTTTCTTCGCGATTGGAGGGCGTTTTCCAGCCCGCCCTGAATCTTGGACGCAGCAAATAGCCGCGCTCGTGCAGCCACTGTGAGTGCTCTCGCCACCAGACTTCAGCTGGAAGAGAGGAGTGGTCGGACATACTAAAACGTTATCCCCCTACACGTGCGGGCACGTGATCAATACGTTCGGAACAAGCCTTCTCGGTCCGGGCAAGCAAGAGGTGAGCGATCTCTGGATCTGTCAATTTGATGTTGGCGTGCGAAATCACTGATCACTCACTGATCTCTTGCAACTCACGGCGTATTTGCAGCGAAAACTGGATCTGAGGCACAACGAGCACTGGTGATGGATTTGCTGACCCTCAGGAGGGTCGGTTGCAGTTTTTTTTTTCGTTTCTTTGTATGAGGGCCTAATAATAGAATCACGACTGAGCTGAATTTTTCGTTGTAAATATTGAAAGCACAGAGCCAGGAGGGCACTCGCACAACTCTCGAGCCCAATCAACCCATCACAGCCCCCCGCGGACACCAGAACTCTGCAGAAACAGCGATGCATTTGAGGCGGCGGTTGATGGCAACTGGTGATCATTGCCTTTTCTGGGGGGGGTGGGTCGTGGGAAGTATTGAGTGATCCAGAGATCGCTCACCCCTTGCGGGCAAGCCGGAGTGAGGATTGGAATATTGATTGATTGATTGATTATTAGACACCGATACTTACCGCGAGTGCAATCCGCAATTTGGTCTCATGTTTTCAACTTGATTCTATTCCCGAATCAAGTAAACATCAGCGTTGCATCAGCGGATTCAAGACTATATATATGTCTTTCGGGGTTAAGTAATACTGTAGTATTTCGGTCAATTCATATGTCACACGTCACAGGCCCGATTTTTTACGAAAATTCTCGTCCTGTCACAGGTCACCGAGGGCATTTAAGTTACGAACTGGTTCAAAATGTCACAAATTTGACGAAAATTGTCAAAAAATTGATTTTTCCGACACACACCATTTCTTTCTCCTCTTTTTTTTTTTTTTTTTTTTTTTTTTTTTTTTGGAGCGTTGGGTCTTCGAACCTAAACGATTGTCAGTCCGCAGATGCATTCCGAGTCGTCCGCTTTGGTTACTGGGTTTTATGCCAGAGGATGCCGGGGAAGATGTCCGGGAGGAAATGCCTTACGCACGATTTATACCAGTGTGGGACTCCAGCGGTAAGGAATTTAACCAATTCCAATTTTTCTGGGCTGTATACCCACTAAAACCCCCCTATTATAAGTCCAATTATCCGGCAAAGAATCCTCATTCATGAGTAACCCACTCCAGGTGTATAATACTATCTTCTTGCTGAATGCAAGGGAGCCGAATTTGGCTCTGTCTGTCAAAATACGGTCGCGATCCAAGGCAGAGTTTATGGCGGACACCCATTTATTGTGAATCTCCGCCTCAGAGTGCACTTTGCCGGGATATTTTATTACCCGATCAACGCGTAGGTTTCATATCAGATGCCAGGAGACGGAGACTAATATCGCAAACAATCTGGCTTTGTGCGGTATAAGGGCACCAGTTGCAGATTTGAATCTAACCAAGTTACACCCTAAAACAAGCCCCCAGTTTAATTTGGGCCAGCTTGAATGTGAATATTTCTTCACCCATAGTTGAAGCGCAAGGCTCCAGATTACATTTTGTTCAGGCAGGGCACACTCTAATGCAATGTGCTCAAGATTTTCCGGCACACCACAATGGCTGCATATTCCCATAGGATGAGTGCTGTGGAGATGCAACCAGAAATCACCAACTCGAAAGGTGTCATGGATGCATTTCCCAAAAAAATCTCTTGATAGTCGACGCAGTGTTGAGGACCGAACCGATTTCCAGATCTGTTCGTCGGAGGGAGCGTAGTCGGATACTTCTTCTACGGCGCATCGGATGCGGTCCAAATTAATGAAAGCTGATTTGCGGTGCGGTTTTGGGCGTAAGTTGCGAAGGATTTTGGTAAAGGAATGTTGAGTTCCCCCTTGAAGCTGTATACCGGGGTTCGTGAACATGATGTCCGTTTGGGTGTCAAGTTCTATTTGTACACTGGGTTGCACGCTGAAGGTTGGCGGAGCCGTTGCTTTAGTGATTTTCTTGAATTTAATACGGCCAGTCCTCTCGTTGAGAGCCGCAAACACTTCCTTGATCAGGGGGGAGTCGATGTTCAGCAGATTATTTTCGAAATGAGATCTTTCTTTAACGAAGACGCGGGGCAGATAATCGGACATGGAGCAGAATATCATAGGCTTGATTTATCCGATGTTTGCAGCTTGTAAAGAAGGCCGCCTAGTAGACCAGTTGAATAGGAAAGTGGTATGTCCGTCCTGTCGAAAGAAAGTGCAAAAGAGTCGCGGGCAGACTCGGAGGTTGAATCATTGCGGACATCAACCTGGACTTCAACAACTGGTTTGTATTCACCAACATGGTGGACTCGACAATGGAGGAAAACAGAGACAGGCTCAACATGCGGATTTTGGACAAGGTTTCTTCTAGCTGCGATAGTGCTCAAACTTTCTTCGTCAGCGCCGAAAGTCCGGAAGCCAGAATTAGCGTTACGGAGGGAGAAATCAGGATCGTATGTAAATTCTCGATCATAGGCCAATGGTTGGTCGTTTTCGTCTCGCTCAGTTTCTGAAAGTTCAAGTTCAGTACAGAGATCAACGCGGGGTACTCTAGGGTCCCATTTCGGACTCACGCTGTTTAGCAACAGCTGTGCCGTGTCAATACAAGCACCTGGATCTTTGCATCCTAGCTCAATTCGGTCCCGACGGCATGGGGGGCACCCGCAGTTTTTGCGGCTAACACCCGATGGGTTGATCTGGTGCGGTTTTCGAGGTACCGTTGTTATTCTCTCCGCAATTTTAATCAGATCGTCAAGTAATCTGACTCCGTGGTTCAAACGTAGGCATGTTGCAGCGTCTTTTCGACAAGCTGCTTTGAATAGGACAGCATTTACAGCCGGATGCTTCCATATTGGCATTCGAAGTTGAATTTCGGGCGAGATCGATAATGCAGAGAAGCGCAGGTTGAATTTTTGCGCCGCAGTTATCATTCTCTTCACCTGGTCTGGTAATTGGGTTTTCGAGGAAATCGGAATGTGGATTCCTTGGAGGAAGATATTTATGACCTGTCCTCGGCGGAAGTTAAGGTAACTTTTTTCAGCGTAGTTTTGGATCAAAAAATCAACCAGCTAGCACCATCGCGCTCGGTTCTCACCCATAGTGAGATATGTCTGAAGGTTCAGAAGATCAATGGCCCCATTTCTCAACGGAATGTCTAAGCATCAGGAAAATCTGGTTTTGAGCCATAGACCCTCATAGAACACGGCCAACTATGAGGCGCTATGAGTCACTCTGGCGCACTATGATGCACTCTGAACTTTGGGTCGCTGCTATGAATGTCTATGAAGCACTATAATGTACTATGAAGTTCAGTGCAACTACTATGGCGAGCTTTATGGTTCTTGAGATTCAGACGGGCACAGACAGTTATATTAGATGGAATCGGCACATAAAATTGAGGACAAATAGATATTCATGGTCATTCATCGACGTTTGAGTGAAGAAATATTATACAGGAGACATTGAGAAGGTTTGCTGCTTGCCGTGCAGAACACAGAGAGGGAAGTACAGTTAGACTCCAGTAGTATTTCCAGCATTCCGGCATGCTGAATAACGTCCGATTCTGTTTCGAAGAATTTCAAGAAAAAGTCGGTGTCGATAAATTGGAGTTAGTCGCTGATTCTGGCAGTATTGAGCTTGTGAATAGACGATAGCAGTCTCCTCCTTCAACTTCGAGGGTATGCGGCATAATTGCCGTCATGCTGTACTGAGTTGGACCTCCGGTTTTGTACACTTTTCGGGTGCCAACTTGAGTTTGAGGACTCTTACAATATCACCAGCCTCCAGACCTTCAGAGCATTGTCATTCCGGGATGCTAAATGGCCAATCCAAACTTCAAAGCGTCAAGGTTTTGCGAAACCAGCTCCATGACACGGCGATGATGTCGCCGAAAGCCGATTGAAGTGCGCATAGTGCCGGGGTCTCTGGAACGAGACCAACAGCAAGACGAGAGAGCCTTTTCCGGGAACACAAAGCAGTGGGCGAGCGGAATATAAGTGGTCGATGGTTTGGTCAATCGAGACTCGGAGAATGAGCGGAAAATCCGAATCGAAGACTAAGTCCGAATGCACGTGTGCGTGGGATTTGGTTTGTTTTGACAACAAACATCGTACGATTTCTTGAAATTCTTCCTTCCCTTTCACCACGTTCCGCCTCTGCCTCAACGGTCTGCCTCCGCCTCCGTACATTTCAGATGGGCTCTTACGTCCCGCCATCCTCCAAGCCGGCGCCATCATGCAACGTCTTCGAAGGTTTCGAGTCACAGCGCTTAGAGGTTCAGGTCGCTCTCAACGACGGCCACTCAAAGCTTGGGCAATGGGCATTCACGTCGGATTGCGCGAGCGCGATGGTCTCACGTCTGTGGTGTCGGTGCTCCTGCTGGGTGCCATGTACTGTCTGTCGTCTGCTTTTTAGCATCTCCTCTCCTCTCCTTGCACTTCACTCCTCCACCAATGTTCTCCGCTGTGCCTCTCCCCTGCAACTCGCGCATAAGTATCTCATGATAGCTCACTAATCATTCGCTCCCGATACACCGGCCATCAATAAATCGGACTTTCACTTCTCTCAACGAGCCCGACCCTCCGCACCGTTCAATATAATCACGCAGCGGACGATAGCTCCAATTTCCCTCGCCGGCCCCGTTCTTCGCTCTCCGGGAAAGCAATCGCTAAATCTCGTGACTGTATACACGACACCTCACTCCAACTCCGATACCACTGTTCGTCCGTCTTCAAATCGTGATCAAAGTCGACCAATCAATTGCCAAACATGATCCTCAAGTCATCGTTCCGTTCCGTTATCTTCCTCGAACCTTCAAACCCAATGCTCAAACTCGAACTGGCCTACCTACTCGTAAGTCGTGGCTAAGGCTATTCGAACCGTAGTACATCAAGAACTTATTCCGCCTAACCTCAAGCGCTCGGTAGTCCGAGTTCTGGAACATCAAGCAGCTCAATTCACTTGTGCCGACTTCGCGTTCAATATTATCGGTCGTCAAGAAACTTTCTCTGAATATCTGGACCTCTTCTCTGATGAGTCACGGCAACGCGATGGTCAAGATTCTCGCCCGCCGACTAATGCAACTGGCTCATGTTCACTACCTGGCAAATCTGGCGACGGATTCAACTTCCATTCGGACGATCGTGATTACTCACCGCAGCCCCGGATTGTTCGTGTACATTCATGTATCATCCAAACTGTTTTTCATTAGCTCAATATACCGATTTTGCAATTTATTTTGTGTGTACTCTGGACAACTTTGAGTGCTTTGTAACTCTCGACCACTTTCATCTACTTTGATCTACTTTGACCGACTATGGGGTACTATGGATTTGCGACCACCCCTGTACGTTTCTTTCAAAGTAGGCCTTCCACTTTGACGACTTTGGCCTCTCTGGGGCACTCTGGCTGTCTATGGGGGACTCTGGCGCGAATTCAGTTTTTCCTGATGAAAATTTGCTTTCCACCATCCAAAAGGTCTAGAATCATCGTTTCGTGGCCGACTCGGGCCCGTTTACCATCCCACATAAATTCGTGTTCTAATTTAATCAGACTGAGTTCAATTTCCTTTGGCATGCCTTGAACACGGGTTAGATATTGGGTTCTGACACCGATTACCATGTTGATTATATGTCGTTTTCCTTCCAATCCAGGCTTCATGGCACTCCAGCGACGAAGGTCGCATTTCATTTTCTCAACAACCGATGGCCATGGAGTCATGGAAGTCACTTTGTTTCCTATCCATGCGCCCAGCATGCGGCATGTTTCGCCATCGGGTACAATTCGGATTTGAGTTGCGATACTCCCAACTTTTGAACTTACATTCGTTCTTCTATCACGTAGAGCTGCCGCTCGATATTCTAGACTTCCGAACGGCAGAATCACAGTCTTGTGTTCGTTGAACTTTGCGGTTGAAACCGCGCACCACAGATCCAATATTTTCCACAGATCATCGAGTGAGTCGGAGGAGGTTAAATAAATCGTTGTATCGTCTGCGAAGAGCGAGACAACCAACCTTTGGTCAGAGTTGTGTCCAGGAATGTTGATGCCCTCTAAGTCAGAATCTCGAATGAGACACGCTAGTGGTTCTATGGCGAGATTGAAAAGTAAACAAGAAAGTGGGTCGCCCTGGCGGACGCCACGAATAACGAGGTATGGATCACTGAGCATCCCGTTGACTATTACTACAGTTTCAGCGTTCGTATACAAATTCTTGATCAACTTGCAAAACCGCGGAGGGAAACGCATATGTTGCAGGACTCGCAGTAGGTAAGAAGGGTTTATTCTGTCGTATGCCTTTTCTTGGTCTAACGCAATGACTACTCCTTCCTCTTCGGCTGCCTCTGCGTAGTTGAGCAGGAACTTGGAGAGCTTTACTTGATCTTCGATTTTGCGCCCTTTCATGAATCCGGCTTGATCTGGATGTACCAGTGATGGTGCGACTCGCATCAATCGTAACGAGTGGGCCTTTGTCATCAACTTATAGTCTGTGTTTAATAGGGTGATGGGTCGGTAGTTCGAGACGAGGCTCTTGTCACCCTTTTTGTAGAACGGGCACAGCCAGCCTGCGTTAAATTTTGTTCCTTCCACTATTCCGTGTGATTCAATATCGGCATACACCTTGGCTAGAAAACCAACGATGTTGAATAGCTCTTGATCAGATTTCTGTGATTGTAAGTACAGTAGATCTAAATGCCTGAAGAATTCGTACGGGATCCCGTCAAGGCCCGGAGCCTTGCCATTTTTCGAGAGCCTCAGTGCCTCTCGAATTTCATCTTCGGTCAAGACTTTATCTAATTTGTTATACTCATCGAGTGAAAGGTGGGCGTCACATTTTTCAAGGACAATTTCTGTGGCAAGTACCCTGCTGTATTCCTCTGGACTGTCGCGCGTCTGAATCCTGTCGTGGCATTTTCCCGCCATTTTCGCCATTTCTCGGGGTCGTGTTTCAAAACGCTGGCCATCGACGTTATCGTGTATGAACTCCTGGTCTGTCCGGAACTCATCGATTGACTCCTTCAAAGTGTAGCCCTTGGCTGAACTTGTCCATAATTTGGTCTTCAAAGTCTCCCCTTCAACATCATATCGAGCTTCAGCAATACCTTTCTTCCGATCAGCCTCTTCTCTCAAGCATGTATCAATTTTATCTTCGATAGCTCGGATAGCCAAGAAACGGTCCTCTAGTGATAAATATTCATCGTGGATGACCATGCGCAGCTTAACTTCCCATGTTCTAATCTCCTTGATGTGTTCGTTGAGGAAACGGGAGCAGTGTCTTCCGAACTCAGAAACGTCTGTTTTATATTTGAACCAGATGGTTTGTTCATTGAAATCTGGTCGTCGCCCTCCATTGTTGATCACTTCGTAATCTTCCTCCAATTTTTTGTTCAATTCATGCACCCGTTTCATGAATTTGGGAGTCTTCACCAGATAAAGAGGCATGCTCCATCTTCCTGGCCCTGGTTTCTCGTTAGTTCTCGAGATGACTTCCACCGAAATTAATCTGTGATCAGATGCAACCGCACAATGTTTAATCGACCAGTCCCGGTATTCGTCGAGGTGGGTACTCGGCACGTAGACTCTATCAATTCGTGAGTAAGAAATATGCACGGCACCAGTTTCATCTGTACGAAGCTGCCTACATGTGTAGTCTCTGGTGTCCGGGAAGGTTAAGCGCCATCCATCTTGGAACTGAAATAATGACATCAAGCGCGAAAAGCTTGACGGTACTGGATCGGACGCACCCGAGGTCCGATCCATTGAGTGTTCAGTAAAGTTCCAATCCCCGACCCCTTCGGTTGGGAGCGGTAAGTGCGGGTCGTTGAGCCACAGAATCCAAAGGACGTCCCATACAGTTGCGGTAAAATCAATTTACTTACCAAATAAGGAAATTTGCATCAAAACCGCTCTACCGCACAGCAAAACCACCACAGGCACGCTGAAATGGCACAAAGGGCCTTTACTCCTGGAGTTGAGCCGGTCTACGCACAAAAAACAACCGGATTCGTCATGTTTCTCACTGCTTTTGGCTGCACTTTATGAGACAAAGTTGCTGCTTATCCCGGCGAAACCAATACAAAGACGCCAGTTTTTCTACATCAGGAATACAGGCCAGCAGTTCTTAGTATTCTTATCAACTTACCGCTCGCAAAAAACGAGCAAAAGGAGCGAATTGACGAGAATTTCCTTATTTAGTAAGTAAATTGATTTTGCCGCAACTGTAGCTTCCTGCGTTCATCTGGTGAGTTAGGCGCATATACGTTCAAAATATTACGAGATCTTCCTTTATGCCAAGGAATGACAATCATGAATGCGCGACCTGGGACCAGGTTATATTCGCGTATATTTTCGGTATCAACGAACTTCTTGTTAAGAATGAAGGAGACACCCGCCGTCGACGTTGGTTTCGACGGATGAGGCGAGTTGAGTAGTTTGAACCAAGGGGGTGTCGGGATTCGAAACTCGGATATCGGGTCGACTTATTTTTTAAGCCCTCAGCCAGACCCCCCCTCCCCCCCTCCCCTCCTATATAGGGTAATATATTCCCACCATTGTCAGGCTGCCGTGTTGCCGGTCAACACACCCACCTCGGTAATTTCCGAAACCCACCATTTTTTATATCTGTTCGTGCGTTTGAGAGTTTATTTGCTAGACACAATTCTAGAACTTAATTTCGTGGCCAAGCAAAATAATCGTTGAATTTTGCGCCGCTTATTTAGCGTGCGAAAACTGTCCAAATCCGGAACATTATTGCCGCTTTGACAGTCAGATGGGTTCATGAGACGGAAATTTACCCTTGGACAAGTTTAAACCAATTTACAACTGGTTTATGAGCCTTGGGAAGCTTATGAGTACTAGACACAAGAAATTTTTTAAGGACCTTCTGGAGACCCCCCCCCCTCCAACCCATGGTACGAAATTTTAATCCCGACACCCCCTTGGTTTGAACCAACGGTGGAATATGTTGTTGAATTGAGTAACCCCGACATCATCAAGGTGACTTTCCTGTAATCCCAGAACCCCAATACCATTGTCGTCAATCGTTTGTTTGACATAGTTGAATTTGTGGTCGGATCTGAGCATAGATTTATTTGTGTCACGGCCGTTCATGTTGAGCGATGAGATGTTCAAGTTCGACCTAGTGTGTTTGTTTGTACAGGGTGGATCTGGAGGCTTGTTTGCCCTGCGTATTGCTCGGTTCATTTCTTCCCAGTGCTCGGCTTCGTCACCTGGGGTAAGCATGTCAAGTCGCTGTGTATTGTGTTCAAGTGACGCTTGTGTTTGGTTTAGTTGTAAGTCGTTCGGTTGGATTGGCCGATCTGCAGCTATAGGCTGTATTCCGTTTGTATCAGTAGTGCGGGAGCTCGATAGTCCCTCTCCATTCACCCGCAGAGTGTTCAAAACATTATCAGTATCATTGTTGAACTGAAATCCCGGGTCTTGAATCCCCGAAGCTATGGGAAGTAGCCACGGTGAGTCATTCTCCAGAATAACTGTTGCAACCGAAGAGGGACGAGGGCTCTGCTCTTCGCCCGTCACTGTAACAGCCAGAGCAGACGAACTGCTACAGAAGGGGCCGCGTGAAGGATAGTCGGGGCTAGGCCCCAAATCACCTCGACTCCTGCTGATTTCGCTCTCTGAACTCGCAGCCGGCAGGCACTGACGAGAGGGCTGTACCACGTCCCCGAAACCCTCCCGTGTTCCAGGAGTCCTCGGTACTCAGTCGTATGTCATTTGTGTTGTGGTTCATGTTGAGGTACGATTAAGGACCGCCGTCCCAAGACTTAGAAATGGAGTAAAAGCGGAGTGTATTGGAACCAAATAAGTGCATGCATTCAGAAGTCCGCAAGTAAATTCAATGAGCGAAAACCATATAGAACTGGTGTCTAGCTAGAGCTGAAATCGAGTAGGCGTAGGTTACGAGGATGGCCGTGGCATCGATTTGTGCGCTGGAAACAAGAAAGCCAAGACTGCTTGCGTACATAGAAATCGAATTTATCGTAACTGGATAGGACGTCTCCGTAAAACAGCGGCGAGCTGGATGATACGATCCGATAGTAGGGCCGAGGTTGCAGGCTGGATTTGAGGGCGATATTCATATGGGTTTTTGCATGCGTTGAAAATCAGGACTCGGCTACAGGCAAAGATGATCGGTGCGAGAATCATGATAGCAGAGGCAAAGCACAGCGACGAAACTAGAACCGTTGATAAGGTGCAAGCGAAGCCGTCGGACTCGAAGCAAGAAAATTTGAGAGGTCGGCGTCGGGACCGAGTGGAGCGCGGAGTCATTGATTACGTCATCCGCAGCAACAGACAGAGACACGACAAACAGGCAGCGCGGTAGCGGGGGACGACGGGGATGAGGAGGATACTATATTGCCCAATGGGTCAGAATTCTCCCAATGGGTCGGAATCGGCGGTTTCCTGCTCGTCCCCTTTACTTTTTGCCCCCGGTATCCTCCGGGATGTATTCTAGTACTAGTAATATACAATTCTACCAAAGCATTCAATTATCTGAGAGGAGGAAGGAATTTAAAAACGGTTGCCGGGGCATCACACTCAGTGATGCCAGAACCATTTTCTTAGTTCTGACCTTCCCGTCCACCAAATAGTCCCGGGAAACTTTGAGGCGTCTTCTATATCATGTAAAAAGCCTCTGAGTCACTCAGAATGTTTTACCGGTCAGTCGTTGTTGCACGCTGGAGGGGGGAATCGAAGGGTCACATAATGTCACAGCGTGAAATCGCGTTTAAAGTTGTCACGCTCCCAAACCCTCCGGTCCAGCACGCAACGACGAAGTACCGGTAAAAAATTCTGAGCATGCCTGGCGGCCTTTATATGCGATAGATTGCGTCTCCAAATTTCCTGGGTGAAATCAGTGAAGAAAGAGGTCAGAAGTCAGGAAGTCGTCGCGGGATCACTGAGTTTGATGCCCGGGAACCGTTTTTCAATTCCTTCCTCCTCTCAGATAATTTAATGCTTTGGTAGAATTGTATATTACTAGTACTAGAATACATCCCGGAGGATACCGGGGGCAAAAAGTAAAGGGGACGAGCAGGAAACCGCCGATTCCGACCCATTGGGAGAATTCTGACCCATTGGGCAATATAGTAGGGAGGTGGGAGTGTAGAAGAACGAACCTTGTCTTCATATGTTGTGTAGAACCGCAGAAAGCATCATGTCGTCGAAAAAAACAGTGCACTTGTCGGTGCAGCCTGGTAGGCTCATAAAGGGGCTCATCGGCCTCAATCCGCTCGTCGGCGGTGCTGCTCGTGGACAGCGCGGGTGTGGAGGTCACCCTTGGGTGCAACCCCTGGCTCACGCCCACCCTGGCTCATCACCAACGCCGCCTCGGTGCCCCCCGCCGCTGGTTAGGCGTGGGAAACGGGGAGATGGTGGTGGTAACGGATCAAGATGCCTCTATTTCTTTCTCCTCAGACAGCGTTCCTGCCCCTTCTCTGATGTTTGAACCCTCGCTGAGATTTTTTCACTTGCTCTACACTTTCATTGCCCCCTTTCTGCAGGTAAATCCATACCAAGTAATGAGATTTTGTTCAACTTCGGAAAATTAGGTCTCAAGGACTTGGTTGGGTTGAGAATGCGCTGGATCGCCCTAAGAATGCTAAGGAAGTTGCCTGCTGGTCTCTGGAGATTTACGAATATTTTTTCGTGTCACGGTCCGGACGATTTAAGAATCCCGTTTTTCGTTTCCATGTGTCACGGGTCACAAGCCAGGAGAATTGACCGAAATACTACAGTATGGCAACTACTTCCATCCCGGTCCCCGAAAACATCTCCGGATTGCGAATACAGTCACAGTAGTCGTCCCTATGGTCCTCATTGCGCGGGACTGCAATTGTCTGAAGAGCTTTCCTGGTGAGACCAGCTCGCTGAAGTGTGACCTATCTGGAGCCCTCAGAACTCACCAACCACTACAAATTTCACCCTCAACCAACTTGGTATATTAATTAGTGCTACTAGGGCTACAATCTAGGCGGTTTCCTTTTTCCCACCTGCATCCGCTGTGCAAGCTGAAAAATCGCATTTTCAGAATGTTGCCTAATTTGGCAATACATCAATAGATTTTGATGAAAGTGATGGGCCAGAAATACGTGTCTGGTCCTCTCAAATCCCTCCAGCACTTCAAATCATGCAAAACGCATACTCAATGGCCGAGAATCGTCCAAAAGCCCACCGTCCATCACTTCTGTCCATAACGAGTACTTCCTTCTCCAGTCACAAGAAAAGGTTGATCTTGCTCTCTCACGCGGCCGCATCATCCTGTGTTCCACTAGTCCCACCGTCGCCCGCGGCTTCCCTCATCTCCGCATGTCCCAGTGCTGGGGATGTCACAAATACGGACACACTAAGGCTCAATGCAATGTCAAGAAGCCATCTTGTGGAGTATGTGCGAAGCCCTTGGCGGATCATCCTCACGGCGGCACCTCTCAATGTTCTGGCCCTGTGGAATGTAGTCTCGCTACTCAGACTTTCTGCCAAGATAGTCGTTCTCAAGGATCTATAGAAAGTCTGGGCGCTGATGGGGGGTAGGTCAGTGAAGCGTCCGTGGGAATGATGCTGGCGATGCAGAGAGTGATGGCCGCAAGTTGGACAATTTTCGCGTGTAGATTGGGTCCCCAGACCAGTATATAAACTGTATGTGAACACTTGAGGACACCAATTAGGCATGAAAATCAGTATTTCGACTGAGTTCTGTGTGTCTAGCCTGAAAACGTCTGCGGCCATCAGCAATCGGCATGGTCGAAATCACTCCCACGGACGCTTCACTGACCTACCCCCCAACAGATCCTAGACTATGTGGAATGCCTCAATTGTGGTGGAAAGCACCGCAGATTCGTATACCTGTCCACGTCGTAAGGAGTTGACGGTAACTCTGGCGGAGCGCATGAAGGAACTTCACCAGGCTTTGGATAAGTCATCGGTCCACCCTCTCCCATACATACAATCCCCTCGTTAATCCTCTCCACTTCCTTTTTCTCTTCTGTATTCTTCAACCTTGATTCCCGCACAAGGCCTCACATCAACCCAATGTGCCTCGCATCAATCCTCGATCTTTATCATCTGGGTCCGCCATCTTGTATATCCTCCGACACCCCTCACCTCGGGCAAAGCATATTCCTTCTCCGATTTCGTCCAGCTTCTATACTCTGAGTACATTCCAAAATTCTATGTTCGGTAGGCCCTTGATACTCGGTATGACCAAAAGTAACCGGAATCACAAATTGCCTATATATGGCAAGCTAGCACACAGAACCGCTGGGAGGATTGGTACTGTAATCATGGTAGAAGTATATGCTGTTGCATATGAAGTAGTTTGGGTCCACTGTGCCGTTTGTTGTGCGTCTATTTGAATTGCAATTATTTATGTTATGATGGTTGAACATTATGCCCAGTTTTTAACGTCTCACAAAAGGTGGAGACTAGGATGCTAAATTCTGGCATTTCATCTACATTAAGACCTAAATCCCATTTTTCAAGTACTCATTGACCCCATATCTGTCCAATTGCTATTTTAAAAACGCAGATATTGCCAAATTGGGAAATTTCTGAATTTCGAATATTTCTCTGGCTGTCCGATGTTCCAATCGGTGTTTATGTCATGCAAGTTAGAGAAAACATGCTATAGGTAAGATCTGGATCCATCAAAGCTGGTTGACCATTGAAATTCCTATATAAATTCTACAATTCCGGTTACTTTTGGTCATGCCGAGTATGGTTGTGAACTTTGCGGTGAGCCACTGGAACTCCTCTCACACAACATCTATTGATCCCATAATAAGAGCTCCTGACGTGAGGTACCCGAGCTCATTCCGCCACTTTTTGACCAGCTCCCCAGCGCGGGCGCAGAAACGAAAGTCGCTGTTGCGCGGGACATTTTTAGGCTCGAGACGGTTGATATGGCGCATGATTTTGGCGATTTTCAAGTACTGCCACATTGCACATGGTGAGCCCCACTCATATTGAGACTGATGGAAGTACTGACAGCTATGTCAAACCAAGTGATACCCTGTGATTCTTCAATAATGGTGAATAGGGTGTCCATCCCAGACATAAGCTCCGTAATCCAGGAGATGAAGAATTCATGCCGGCACACAGGAAGACCTACCTCGATGTCTGGGAGCGCTTTGTTGCGGGGGAAAAACACACGTTGCAGTTTCTCCCGCCAGTCGTACACAATGAGCGCATTTGGGACTAAACAAAGTTGCGGTATAAGCGTTAACAAGGCTACTCAAAAGACCACGAACCTTGATCTACCGGAGCGGCGTCAGTGCCTGGGAGACATGGAAGTTCCTTACAACCTCGAGACACACGACAGGATTCTGTTTGCGTCAAGACACCCCTCCCACCCTTTCGCTTGGAGCCAGAAGGCCGAGACTTGTGCTTAAGCGGGCCGCATTGAGCGCAGCGCTGCGCATCCTTTTCAGTTGTTCTATGTCAAAAACGTTTCGCTGCAAGAAGCTGACCCATTTTCTGCGATTCGATTTCTGACGCCGCGACTTGCCAGTCTCTGTGGCACCGCAATCGAAACACGTTCTCGCCTGATTATTCTGCCTGGTCGTCGTGTGGTGGCTATCCAATTTTTGAGGCACAGGTGGCGTATTTGACGTGGAGGCGCCAGACATGGACAGGCCGTACATTTCCTTCGGTAATATGTACTCAGACCATCCCGCATACCCACCGTTGTGCAGTATGAAGCACAGTGACTCGAGCCGCGCAGAAGAGGAACCGGGGGGGCTGAGAGGAGAATCCATTTGGGCGAGGAAAGAAGTGAGATTTGTAGAGATCTGACATCTTTTCTTGATGAGAGCTAGTGATTTGACAGGTGACTGATTTACTGATCGATTGATTGATTGACTGATTGATAATTGCCACATCTCACCGACAAGTCCGAAAGCGCAGGCCGATTCCACTCTCCTATCCAGCCGCGGTTTCGAGGTTCCTCAGTGCTTGTAGAAAGTATTTTTTGCTGAATTTATTTGGGGCGTGATACGGGATGAGTGACGTGACAAATGATGTGACAAGAGTTGGGATGAAACTCTCGCCTTACCATCGAAATTTGGCTGAGTTCGTGCCCCAAATTCCGAAGGTTTAACAAATCGGTATGGCAACTCGTTTCGCTTGTCTTTCTTCTCCTCACTCTTCCTCTCATTTGCAGGTTTAGGTTCCTCAGGAGACTTCGACGGACCAGCTCTCTGCCGCGTCTCCATCCTCGGAGCCTTTAAAAATCCTGCTCATTCCCCATCGTACGTGCTTAACTCCGAGTCTGAACATACTGATCATTTATAAAGGCCTCCCCCGTTCTTCATCATATTGAAAACAGCTCGCCCAAATTCACCCATGTCCATTGGTTGGGTCGCAATCGCTTGGTTGGAGTACGCCGGCGCCGCCGAGTTCGAAGTTGAAGCCATGTAGGCTTGGTGCGAAGGTGCGTTCTGCCCACTCGATACTTGGTTCAATCTTAATCTCAAGGTTCGAACTTCATCTCTGAATGCGTCAAACTCGTGAAAGCCCCAGCTTGTCCCCCTGCTCTTTCTTGAGTTCTAAATTAATTTTGGTCCGGATTCAAGAAGACTTGCATCCTACTTAAGTACGAGTCCTGTGGTGATGTTCCCATGGGCGCACCATCAGTTTCTTGGAACCGCCTGGCGCCCAACGACCTGCTGCCTCTGCAAAACACGATATTAGAGGGGTTGTGCGGAGCGGCTGCCGCGGCCTCGGTCGCTTGAAAGGCCTGTGCCGCGGGGTCGCTCCACAGTGGGCAGCCGCTACGTCATGAGACGCCAGGTTGCTACAGAGGTCTCAAATTTCACATTTCTAGGCCCCTGCCCAAGGATTTTGACAATTCTTGCTGCATATCGCGAGGGACTCAGGAATACCACCCTTTTGCATCGATCTCAGGGTGGATGGTATCAATTTAAACGGGGAAGTGGTATCTTTGCGGTGTTGAGTAGCCTTGCTCAGGTCACATTTTACTGCTCTGAAACACCTGTCCGCGGAAGATTAGTGTGCACGGAAAAGCATTTTTCTATATCGGGACACCAAGTGCTTTGGAGATAGTTTTGAACCCTTTAGGCACCGACCTGGGTGCGGAATATAACCATTGAGTAGGAATTTGAGCAAGGGAAGGCAGCGGACAGTAAGGAGAGCAAAATACGGCCGTGGGTCTCTAGGATCTTGGGAGGGTCAAGAAAATAATCCGCGAGATATTGGGCTCGCATCTAAGGAAGCAAAGTTGGATGTCTGGATTTTTTTTTTGCTCATCGCGGACGAGTCTACTGTGTATTTGGCACGCTGGAACTTATTGGAGGAGTGAGAGACCGGTAAGCAAGAGCGGCTAGATAGTTAATTGAGGTAACTGTATTAACGTGACACCTTCACAGAAGACAGTGAATTCAAAGTGAAAGGTACGCGAGTAATCTAGGACCTTGAATGTTGAAAGGCCATTCCGAGAAACACATCATGTAGCTTCTCCGAGCGGTCATATCCATCCCACTAAACAGATAAATCCGTGAATACTAGAGATTGCCTGGGCTTCCTTCTGTCGCACAATCTGGTGTTGGTCTCAACTCAAACTCGAGCTGAAGACATTTTACAAGCGTCAGAATTGAACTGTGGGAAACGATGTTGATGGAAGAGTTTAATTCAAGCATACCAAGTTTCTACTCTTATCCAACGCATTCCCATTTTCCTGGCTTTGTTATGTAGCAGCGAATTTCCCGAATTTGACCGAACTGAATTTGAAGCCTACAAATATCTTTCAGCTGCTTAAACAACCAAATGCATTACCGGGACAAGCAATCATATCTCAACACCGGTTTTCAACCCATATAGCAAAGGCAAAATTTTCCCCGCCAAAAGAATTGTACCGCCGTTTTGATGTTTTTCCGTATGTTTTTTTCCGATGTACATCCTACCGTGTCATCTATTCCCTGTGCATTGGTCGTGAACTTGATTCAATACCCGAATGTGGGTTCCGGGGTCCCTTGGTGCTGCAGAGCTGGGAACCGAATAGTACGAATTAAGCTCAGCGAATTGATCGGAGATCCCATTTACTGCGTGACAAGTCGGGAGGCGGAAGGGGGTGTGGAAGACGCGAGAGCAATGCCGACGCGTGGCAATGGCCGCCCGGATAGGCGAGTAACGTGAATGACAACATCCGGTTATCATAGGTTGCCGGGATCTAATTAGACCGATCGAACTACGACTCATCTGACACCTCTTGACATTGTTCAGAGAGGCTCATGTATGATACTATGTCTGTGGACGGATTAAAAAAATCGCGTTTTTTCAAAACGAAAAAAGAGGAAAAGAGGGGGAAAAAGAGATAAAACAAGGCACATTCCCATTGATGTGCCGGGTTTGCCCTGAATGTGACTCCTTTTGGTACAGTGGCACTTGCATCAAAAGTTCAAGAAATGGGCTGTTCTATTTTTAGGGGTGGTATCAGATCCCGCCGCCACTGTATATCATAATCCTCATTGATACCTTAGCCTCGGTTTGTTTTACAATACTTAGCTAATTCGTCTCACAACAAATAACAATATTCGGCCCCCTTCTGATGCACGTGCGCATCAGAGTGTGCCAGATTTAGAGATCTGACACCTCTTGCGCTGGAACCAAGCTGGAACTCAACTGGCAACCAAATTTGGCAGTGTTTGTGGCTGACTCTCAGCTTACGTAGTTCGTGCGACATCATTGATGCTATGTTCTTTGCAGCTCGAATAATGTTCGAGAATCACTTTTGAGGGTTCCCAACAACTCAAGATGGACTCAAAACCTCCAAAGGTTGGGAGTAAACTCGGCATTTTATCAAGGATTCGTCCCCCAAAATACAGATCAGCGGCATATGCATTGCGGGACTATTTTCAGTACTAGAGCCCCAATTTAGACCGGAAAATCCAAGCTAGCATATTCTGGAAATAATCGATTAAATATGATTATTCTTCCTATTACGATACCCTTACAATTAAATATCGGCCGAATCCTTAAGATTATATTACGATTATAGTACATTATGGGCTGGATGCGTATTTAATCATAATGTTCCAGCCTTAGGCCTTTCCCCCCTTTTTTCTTCTCTTTTTTCAACTTGAAAAACTTCGGCCCGTCCACAGACATGGGACATGGGCCCTTAAAAATTGGGCTCACATCGCACTTTAGTTGAATCAAATTGACCTCCTTTTGAGCTCGCAATGGCCAATTGAAAGTCGGGCATTTTTGCTCAAGTTTTGAGGATTTTAACCAAAAATCGTCAAGCCATTGTAAGCTCAAAACATGGTCAATTGTGTTCAACTATGGTGCGCGTCACTTAGTCACCACCTCTCGATGACAAGGCCATCTGTGTCCGCAGTTTTATCCCATTTTTAATTCCTCTTGCCGATCGACTCCTTTTCAACAGAGGAACAACTTCGCAAGACGAATTTCCCAAATTTAAATATCCGAAGGAGTTATAACTTTTCACCCCACCCAATTTGGCAGTACAGGTCATTTCCGGTATTTGTTGCCTCCACAAGGTTCAACATTGTGCGTTCAGAGGCCCAGTATTTATGGTAGTGTTCCATGCACCCGAGAATAGGCTCTAGTTATGTCAAAAGTCCCCTTGAAAGCACCGAAACTGTGTCAAAATCCACGCTCAGATAGGGTATTTTTGAAAAAATTTCGGCCTCCGGCCAATTTGGCAGTAGTGCAAGAGAAGCGGTGACTAAGTGACGCGCACCATAAAGTGTGAAATAGGTTCATTTTTAGAACACTTTCAGACTATTTTCACGGATTTTCACCGGGTTGACTGGGTTATAAGGTAGGCAGATATCACTCATGTATGCCTACATTTTATTCAATCGCTTGAGTATGTGGCCGGAAATCCACGGCCAAGTCACCGCAAGTATTTTCCGCCACCACTGCATACTGGCAGAGGACGTCCCGGGGTCCCTAGGTGGCCGGCACTCAAGGCCATCACACGGTAAGTGCTTTGCAACAGCTTATGGTTCGAACTTCTTCCCACGTCCTTTCGCCTCTCGTGCACGCTTGCACATTCATTGAGGTTGAATTGGGGTACGCAAAGTCGATTCTACATCCATTCTGAATAGCTCTGCGTGTTCAGAATATTAAATATGCCGTTGTTCGAGCACAGGCAAGATGCGAGTACATACAGTAGCATAGGCGTTCGGGTGGCCCGCCGAACGCCTATTGCCCAGTCAAATGCCTATTGCGCCAGCGAGCGCCTATACGGCTGTAACCGAAGCGCGAGATCAAAGATGTCGTACGTTCTCGTACGCCAACTTCTCTTCCTCCCACCCTTCCTCCTCCTTCTCCTTGCCCTCATCACTCGTCCATCCCCCTCATGATTCCAAGGACTACGCCCTTCCTCAGCACCGCCGGAAACGGCGACGTTAACGAGGGAAGAGAGATTGTCCGCGACGGTGAGCTCATGTCTGAGAGTGCGAGTTTTTTCCGCCGCTGAAGTTTCTGCAGCGTAGATTATCCTCTTTCCAGCTCGCTGTGACGTTCGGCGCGCGACTCCCCAGGACTCAGCGGTCTATACGCATGCCATCAACGGTTGGGGAGGGTTTCAGGTGGTTGGAAAGTATAGAGGGGACAGGGAAGGCCCGAGCTCGCAAGCTGCGGCAGTCTTATGTTGGAGTTGTCTGTCGCGGAATCTTGCTAATTCACAACACAGTCGTGCTCCTCGATTCCCTGCCTCCCGTCTCCAGCTCCCGCGTTCGTCTATTCGAAGATCTGACTTTCAAAAATGCAGACGTCTATCCGCTCCACGCATTTCCCTCTGAGGTCGCTTTTGTATTGCACAGGGGTAACCTTACGTATTGTAGAAATAAGGACTTTCGATACATTACCTAGTACATAATTAATTAACATGCAAAGTGACGGGATGTTTGTGTAAAATTACTTGAAGTAAAATTCCGATCTTATATCCAATGGCATCAGTAAACTTAGAGCTAACTTATGCGGCGGATTCTTCAACTCATTTCCCTGTTCAAGTTGAATCAGATTCAAGGGGAACGCGAGATTTTTGCTCCTCAAAGCGTTGCCAGAGGGCGGGAGGCGGACTACGATGCCGAGATGCCGTCGGCAATCGCTCAGTAGGCGTTCGGAAGGCGGAGTAGGCGTTCGATCCGTAGAATAGGCGTTCGGCGCCATCCATAGACGTTCGCGAGCGCCTATGCTACTAAAGTTGTCGTGCCTCGCAAGATGCCTATGATTTGGCAGGATGAGTCAGCAGCTTTGTCAAACCCAACACTAGGCACATATCTCCCTCCGATTCCGCTGAAAGAAATGCTCAGTAGCACATCGATAACTGCTCTACACCCGAGTATCGAGTAAAAACACGTTCAGCGCTGCGGAAGGAGGACCGAGAAATTCATGATTATGTAATAAGACGGGCGACCGATCGGCCGATGGACCTTCTCAACAGACTACAACAACCGCAGGTATACGAGGACCAAGGGTGCACCGGCATTTAAAAAAAGGAAATACAGCGATTTTTTGGTTTCTCTACTAACTGACTACGTAATCGCCTTAACAAGTAGTAATTTCCCACGGTTAAGTCACCGGCCGACATTCCCACCACAAATAAATGTCGTGGAGGTCGACAAAATGCCTAGAATGGTAAGCAGAACGGCTCCAATGTTCTATCCCTCATAAAGCTAGTGAATGGTCCTTTAACTTACATTATGCCGCATAGGACAGTGTTTTTGCACTCATACTCTACTGATTGCCGATAGCCCATTCCGACCAGAATTTATGAGGTTCATAATTTTTTTTCCGGCCTGACGGCCGGACTAACTAACCGGCCCTTGGTCGCCGGTTTAGATGCCGGCGCACCCTTGACACTCCCTTGACGAGGACATTTTTGTTGTATCGTCTGTCTACGAGAGACTAATCCTTAGTATGTGTTGACGCCGTATTTCTTGCCCAAATCTCCTCTAGCACTTAACTTTCGCACAGACAGTATTTGCTGGGAAAAGACCTGCGGAGACTGGCATTGCGAAAATAAGGGTATCACACAAATGATTAAGCTGATGCAGGCTGGCGCACTAGGCCCTACTTTTGTTTTCTTACCTAATGCAGTTGAGAGCACATGAAGCTCGGACCGGCAACCGTCGATTGTGGTTCTTGTCTCCCGACCCTAATTAAGCGTGGGAAACGGGGAGATGGTGGTAACGGATCAAGATGGTAGACTCGAACCAGTCGAGGACCCCTAGCAATCAACTACAGTGCAACTGGTGACTTCTTGAATGCCGGTGACAGGTAACACCGGCCCTCAGAAAACTTTCTCATTTACATTTTACAATGTGATTGGAGAGACTTAGGAACAGTGGAAAACAACTCTATGGTGCGCGTCACTTAGTCACCGCTTCTCTTGCACTACTGCCAAATTGGCCGGAGGCCGAAATTTTTTCAAAAATACCCTATCTGAGCGTGGATTTTGACACAGTTTCGGTGCTTTCAAGGGGACTTTTGACATAACTAGAGCCTATTCTCGGGTGCATGGAACACTACCATAAATACTGGGCCTCTGAACGCACAATGTTGAACCTTGTGGAGGCAACAAATACCGGAAATGACCTGTACTGCCAAATTGGGTGGGGTGAAAAGTTATAACTCCTTCGGATATTTAAATTTGGGAAATTCGTCTTGCGAAGTTGTTCCTCTGTTGAAAAGGAGTCGATCGGCAAGAGGAATTAAAAATGGGATAAAACTGCGGACACAGATGGCCTTGTCATCGAGAGGTGGTGACTAAGTGACGCGCACCATAGTATGCTCTGAGCATCCTCTGATTCAATAGCTAAGCAATCAGCCAAGGTTTGGTTTTTAGAGGGTCGAAAAAGTGAAACATGCGTGGGAAAGTCGTTCGGCAGCCACCGGCATCATTCAGACACGCAAGAAAACGCCTCGGATGCAGTGTTGCGATTGACCCGGGTCTTGACCTTGGGTCAAGAGTCAACGGTCAACCAGGCTCTAGTTGACCTGATCTTGACCCCGGGTCAGCGGGGGTCAGATCAATTTGTTGATGTTTGGCTCTCCTCCATAAGCGGACATCGCATAGGTTTTCCGACCATACTACTGGGTGTCCATAAGGGGAAAAACGCGCAAAAAGAAGGAAAAAGAAAGAAAAAGAAAGAAAGAAAGGAGAACTCCAAAAGTTCATTGCACGCTCAAAAAACAATTCAAAGTCAGTTTACTTAATCACTATAATGGTCCCGGAGCCACGAGCACCGAGGTCGTGATTACCGTTGCCCACACGTCGTAAAAATGCTCAATGCTTGTCTTCGTGGGATTCTTGCAATGCAACTGAATATAAAGACTCAAGTAACACTTATTCCAACTTATTCTTCAATGAAATACACGAGCAGCCAGTAAATTGAGGGAATTCATATACAAAATCAATTCGTGGACTACGAAATGGGAAGCTAGTGAAGGTTCGTACCAGCAGAATTACTTGAATGGGAGCTACAAGGTTTGAAGACCTGTGATTTAGAGTTCGAACCCACTGAGAGAGAGCAGAAGGCCAGAAAATCTTGGGATGGTGACTCGTTGAAGTTATGCCAAGAGATATGATGCTCAGCTCGTGCCGTGCCCAATAAGCTTGCGGATTTTGTTTGAAGTGAAGGTCTCGGAGGGAGGGACGACTCAAGGAGTCAGAGCGTTTGTGTGCTTCGAGTGTGTACATTGGGCCAATATTGGTGAGGTACTTGATTTTCCCTTGTAGATGTGCTAGCCGATGGACTAAATCGAGCTCATGAGACGATATTCCGAGCTGCAGCAGACAATCCCCAGTGTTTTCCTTAGTCCCCGCTGCCAAGACGCGTCAATGTCGGGGAGCACAAAGAGGCAAGTAGTATTTGAGGTAGGCATGTTAAATCGAGCCGTTTTGATGTGTTGAAGACCACAGAGAGCGTGTTTTGACTGTTCAGCGGCGTTTTACACCCTCCAGATGCGGCTGAAGGCAGGCTAGAAGCGAAATCGTCGAGGAATCGCAAGAAAACGAGCGAGAAAGTCGTCGAGTGTGATGTTACAGTCACGTCACACTCAGCTTCGGCAGCTCGGAACGTCGTTTGGCGGGTGAGAGAGGTGGCTGTGAGACCTGACATGTTGAGTGGACCCAGTTGATCGGTCGGTTAACCATCGCAGGTTTTCCGACCATACTACTGGGTGTCCATAAGGGGAAAAACGCGCAAAAAGAAGGAAAAAGAAAGAAAAAGAAAGAAAGAAAGGAGAACTCCAAAAGTTCATTGCACGCTCAAAAAACAATTCAAAGTCAGTTTACTTAATCACTATAATGGTCCCGGAGCCACGAGCACCGAGGTCGTGATTACCGTTGCCCACACGTCGTAAAAATGCTCAATGCTTGTCTTCGTGGGATTCTTGCAATGCAACTGAATATAAAGACTCAAGTAACACTTATTCCAACTTATTCTTCAATGAAATACACGAGCAGCCAGTAAATTGAGGGAATTCATATACAAAATCAATTCGTTGACTACGAAATGGGAAGCTAGTGAAGGTTCGTACCAGCAGAATTACTTGAATGGGAGCTACAAGGTTTGAAGACCTGTGATTTAGAGTTCGAACCCACTGAGAGAGAGCAGAAGGCCAGAAAATCTTGGGATGGTGACTCGTTGAAGTTATGCCAAGAGATATGATGCTCAGCTCGTGCCGTGCCCAATAAGCTTGCGGATTTTGTTTGAAGTGAAGGTCTCGGAGGGAGGGACGACTCAAGGAGTCAGAGCGTTTGTGTGCTTCGAGTGTGTACATTGGGCCAATATTGGTGAGGTACTTGATTTTCCCTTGTAGATGTGCTAGCCGATGGACTAAATCGAGCTCATGAGACGATATTCCGAGCTGCAGCAGACAATCCCCAGTGTTTTCCTTAGTCCCCGCTGCCAAGACGCGTCAATGTCGGGGAGCACAAAGAGGCAAGTAGTATTTGAGGTAGGCATGTTAAATCGAGCCGTTTTGATGTGTTGAAGACCACAGAGAGCGTGTTTTGACTGTTCAGCGGCGTTTTACACCCTCCAGATGCGGCTGAAGGCAGGCTAGAAGCGAAATCGTCGAGGAATCGCAAGAAAACGAGCGAGAAAGTCGTCGAGTGTGATGTTACAGTCACGTCACACTCAGCTTCGGCAGCTCGGAACGTCGTTTGGCGGGTGAGAGAGGTGGCTGTGAGACCTGACATGTTGAGTGGACCCAGTTGATCGGTCGGTTAACCATCGCAGGTTTTCCGACCATACTACTGGGTGTCCATAAGGGGAAAAACGCGCAAAAAGAAGGAAAAAGAAAGAAAAAGAAAGAAAGAAAGGAGAACTCCAAAAGTTCATTGCACGCTCAAAAAACAATTCAAAGTCAGTTTACTTAATCACTATAATGGTCCCGGAGCCACGAGCACCGAGGTCGTGATTACCGTTGCCCACACGTCGTAAAAATGCTCAATGCTTGTCTTCGTGGGATTCTTGCAATGCAACTGAATATAAAGACTCAAGTAACACTTATTCCAACTTATTCTTCAATGAAATACACGAGCAGCCAGTAAATTGAGGGAATTCATATACAAAATCAATTCGTTGACTACGAAATGGGAAGCTAGTGAAGGTTCGTACCAGCAGAATTACTTGAATGGGAGCTACAAGGTTTGAAGACCTGTGATTTAGAGTTCGAACCCACTGAGAGAGAGCAGAAGGCCAGAAAATCTTGGGATGGTGACTCGTTGAAGTTATGCCAAGAGATATGATGCTCAGCTCGTGCCGTGCCCAATAAGCTTGCGGATTTTGTTTGAAGTGAAGGTCTCGGAGGGAGGGACGACTCAAGGAGTCAGAGCGTTTGTGTGCTTCGAGTGTGTACATTGGGCCAATATTGGTGAGGTACTTGATTTTCCCTTGTAGATGTGCTAGCCGATGGACTAAATCGAGCTCATGAGACGATATTCCGAGCTGCAGCAGACAATCCCCAGTGTTTTCCTTAGTCCCCGCTGCCAAGACGCGTCAATGTCGGGGAGCACAAAGAGGCAAGTAGTATTTGAGGTAGGCATGTTAAATCGAGCCGTTTTGATGTGTTGAAGACCACAGAGAGCGTGTTTTGACTGTTCAGCGGCGTTTTACACCCTCCAGATGCGGCTGAAGGCAGGCTAGAAGCGAAATCGTCGAGGAATCGCAAGAAAACGAGCGAGAAAGTCGTCGAGTGTGATGTTACAGTCACGTCACACTCAGCTTCGGCAGCTCGGAACGTCGTTTGGCGGGTGAGAGAGGTGGCTGTGAGACCTGACATGTTGAGTGGACCCAGTTGATCGGTCGGTTAACCATCGCAGGTTTTCCGACCATACTACTGGGTGTCCATAAGGGGAAAAACGCGCAAAAAGAAGGAAAAAGAAAGAAAAAGAAAGAAAGAAAGGAGAACTCCAAAAGTTCATTGCACGCTCAAAAAACAATTCAAAGTCAGTTTACTTAATCACTATAATGGTCCCGGAGCCACGAGCACCGAGGTCGTGATTACCGTTGCCCACACGTCGTAAAAATGCTCAATGCTTGTCTTCGTGGGATTCTTGCAATGCAACTGAATATAAAGACTCAAGTAACACTTATTCCAACTTATTCTTCAATGAAATACACGAGCAGCCAGTAAATTGAGGGAATTCATATACAAAATCAATTCGTTGACTACGAAATGGGAAGCTAGTGAAGGTTCGTACCAGCAGAATTACTTGAATGGGAGCTACAAGGTTTGAAGACCTGTGATTTAGAGTTCGAACCCACTGAGAGAGAGCAGAAGGCCAGAAAATCTTGGGATGGTGACTCGTTGAAGTTATGCCAAGAGATATGATGCTCAGCTCGTGCCGTGCCCAATAAGCTTGCGGATTTTGTTTGAAGTGAAGGTCTCGGAGGGAGGGACGACTCAAGGAGTCAGAGCGTTTGTGTGCTTCGAGTGTGTACATTGGGCCAATATTGGTGAGGTACTTGATTTTCCCTTGTAGATGTGCTAGCCGATGGACTAAATCGAGCTCATGAGACGATATTCCGAGCTGCAGCAGACAATCCCCAGTGTTTTCCTTAGTCCCCGCTGCCAAGACGCGTCAATGTCGGGGAGCACAAAGAGGCAAGTAGTATTTGAGGTAGGCATGTTAAATCGAGCCGTTTTGATGTGTTGAAGACCACAGAGAGCGTGTTTTGACTGTTCAGCGGCGTTTTACACCCTCCAGATGCGGCTGAAGGCAGGCTAGAAGCGAAATCGTCGAGGAATCGCAAGAAAACGAGCGAGAAAGTCGTCGAGTGTGATGTTACAGTCACGTCACACTCAGCTTCGGCAGCTCGGAACGTCGTTTGGCGGGTGAGAGAGGTGGCTGTGAGACCTGACATGTTGAGTGGACCCAGTTGATCGGTCGGTTAACCATCGCATACGCATGCGCGGAGTACACACCTGGGCGTCCGTAAGCGGCTTGTGCTTCGATCCCCACCCACACCTTCTTTTTCCACCTGATCATCTCCCTCAAACTCGGTTTCATCCACGAAGTCCGGGTCCTCGGTTTGGGCACTGGCTTCAGCTGCCTTTGAGCGTGCTGTCTGGGCTAATTTCTTCGTCTGGGCCGCTTGCAGCGTTGTTTCGTGGGGGCAGGCATGAGAAGAGAAGAGCAAGATGACAGATCCGAAGGGAACGGGTGCAATTTCTCGGCCAGCTGGGCCCGAGAAAGTGAAACACCGTGGGAATATTTGGTCTGAAGGCGTAAATCGTTGTATTTTGAGGCGCTGAGTTCGCCGAAAATGGTCAAAAAAATCACAATTTTTTTTCCCGGCCGTACCGGCCGGTGTAAGACAAGTGCCTAGTTGCACTGTATGAAGCCTGCTAGGGAAATTTTCAATTCGGATAAAATATGCCCCAAAATCGCGCCAACCCTGCCCGGATTCGGATGAGAAATCAACATTTGGGCGGCGAGGGCTGGCCGAAGGTTCGGATAAAGCATGGGGGATCGCAGACTAGGCCTGCCGGGGTGCGGATAACCTTGACCGACAGATTGCCGATAGTTTTGACGAGAATCTGCGGCTGTAGAGCTTTGCGCCAAATCAGGGGAAATCCACAAGATCTCAGGTCGAAAAACAGACCTATTTCGAGAACTTCCGGCATTGACACGTTGGCGAGCGCGTAGAAATGATACGCGGGCCCAACAAAGCCTTCGCTTTATCACCTGGAGCCGTGGAGACGCCAAACGAGCCGTGCGGCGAAAATTTCGATTTTTCTGCACTTTTTTCCTGATTTTAGCCAACTTTCTGCGGCCTGAGGCCTGGTCAATGGTCCGGATAATACAGCGACCTTAGGTGAGGCCTGGTCTGAATTCGGATAAGATATTCCTAATATGGGGTCCGGATAAGATGTCCCAAAATCCGGATTTTGCCTGGCAGGCCTCATAGTTGATTGACAGGGGTCCTACCAGTCGTTATTTTCCCAAGTTGATGAAGCTCGATCAGCAAGGGGGGCACCGGAAATGTAAAAAAGTACATGTGGCCAAAATCCAATGCAAATCCACTCACTGAACACGAATTCACAGTTCAAAAGTGTCCCCGATCAGCGGTTCAAAAGTTATACGCAGTTTTTTGCTCCGGAGATACTACCTTTTATAGTACAAATCATTACCCGATAAGGCATATCAATGCCGTAATGCTTACGTAGTTAGTCCACCAAGCCCTCGGACAATTTTTCGAAGCTTGACGAGATCTGTTCAGAAAAAAATTCAGGAAAAATATTAATTTCTTTCAACCAAAAAATATGGTGCGGTTCACTTAGTCACCACCACTTTGTGACAACCGTTATTACTCACCCGAAAAAAGGCTGATTTCCTATTCCTATTGCCAAAATGCTCATCTCAGTAAGAGAAACACTTTCCCAAGAGGGATTTTAAATTAGAGCAGATCTGACTGAGTAATAGATTTTTCATGGTGTTAAATTGGGACTGCACACCACATATGCCTCACAAAGCTGGTAGAAGTGGGTTGGGAGGATTTCTTACGTTCAATATGCTGTTCAGAAAGCACATTGTAAGCCCTTTACATTGAAACTGAGTGATATTTGCTCACTGTTCTGAAGGCAAAAAACAGGCAACGAAGTGCATTTTTGTAAAGGTTTTCGCCTCCGGCGGATTTGGGACTTGCACAAATGTGGTGGTGACTAAGTGATCCGCACCATAGCTGGATCTTGACGACGAAGAATCGCCTCAACTCTTGCTTTTCAGATTCGGATTCCTGAGCCAAAATAACGCCAAAATCGGCCCAGGGTCAAAATTTTTTGTTCCGGTGCCCCCTTGTCGATCAGCCGACATTCGCTGCTTCCTCATCGTGATTCGTGACCGTGTTTCTCTGATCCAGGTGCGCCGCCATCAAAAGATCAGAAATGCCGCGCATTCCAAGGTTTTCACCCGTGAACCAAATCACCGCTCATCAGCGAGTTTGGAGGTCCATAGGCATATAGGGATGCAGTACAGCCCATTCCCTGTGTGAAAACCTTTGACCTACAAAAGTTTTTTTTTCGAGCCTCAGCCTACCCCCGGAAGGGAAGCGATGGGGGAGATCTGAACGAGGCTGGGTGTGTTTCGTTTCGGGGGAAAACAGCAGAGAGTGAATGAGAAACTTGAGGTTGTATTTTGATGGTGATGTTGATTGAAGTAGTGAACCATGACGCTCCCGGGAAATCCGGAGACAGAAGAGGCAGAGGTGAGTGTATTTGTTGTCAAACCAGATGGAGGAATGGGAGATTGTTCATTGGAAGGGAACTGCCGTCGAGAGAGATGAGAATGAAATTTCATTCTAATCTTTATCTTGCTGCCAGTGCAGAATTCTAAAAGTTGCCGAGGTCGAATTTTCTGGAGTAAGATATTGTTCTTGAAGCCCGCAGTACATAACTTGAAGCGTAGAAACAGATTATTGAGGTTTGAGCTGCATCGCGAGACGGGAGAGCTAGAGAAAGTTGAGAGGTGGAAATTGACGCGTCATAGTGACGTGGGAGAGGATCCCGGTAAGTTACCAACAGATAATCACCTTTCGATTAAGTATCTCGTCTGTTATCTTGAAAAACGATTGGCTGTCCCATGTCCAAATGAGGACTACACCCCGTTTAGACTTGGGACACGGAAATCACCGCAACAACATGGGACAGGACAGCAATCAAAAGCCCGGGAGGCTTGGTTTGCGCAATACAAAGCTGTAAACGCGGTGACCCTTGTAATACAATTTGAAATCTTCTCTCTTTTTCTCCCTTTTCTCTCTTTTTTCTCTCCCTTTTTTTCAATTTTTCTCCTTTCTCTCAACCGACATGGGACATGGGCTCATTATCCATGTCAGATGAGGCCAAGTACATGGCCATCTGATCGGAACATTAGCCGGTGATCCTATGATGTGCACTGCCTTCACCGGGAGTTGTGATAGATTGCCGTATTCACCTTCCTGGAAAACCTTTGGCGCCTTTCTAACTCCTATATACCTATCTGCAATGGCCAATTGCCGGAATGGGTGAGACGATAATTACGGCGGTTTTCCGTGTTGGATCAGGACGTCCAAGTCTATTCATATTGTGTAATTAAACTATTGGCACCGAGTCAAGCGGCCCTCGATAACAACATTCTGGGGAAGTTCTCGCTAAATAATATCCTTGAATATAGCCTCAAACCTTGCTGTGAATGCTTGGGTCCAAGGAAAATGAGAGGAAATCAGACGAGTGACTCACAATTTCGTTTCCAAGCTAATATTGGCATTGAGCACGACGTCCCGGGGCAACAGCGAAGAAAGAAAGCACCATAAAAAACTATACAGCTTCGAATTGATGTTCATAAAATGAGCAGCAGGAAGAGCTGAAAAGGTCTAAAACGACGCCGGGTAGGCTTTAGTTGAGGGGAAACGAGCAGAAATTGAAAGAGAAACATACATTTTTGGTTTGAGCTGATATTGATGGTATATAAGGAAATTTCTTATCTCGGAAGGCCCTTGAAGACCATACAACCTTTTTCATTTGATGTGTGCAAAAATCGCCTTACATAATTCAAAACAAAATTTTTCGGGAATCTCGGACTGAGAAATTACATAAGTTTGATGAATCTTTGGTCGAAATGGTACAGTAAGGCAATGGTCCCACGTGGGGTACCGCCTACTCAATGGTAGATGATCATACACCTCCCATAGGATCAATTTGCTCAGCCTTCGTCCACAAAATCTGGTTAAAAATACGCAATTTCTGATTCTGGTCACTTTTGGTGACAGCGAGTATCTCGGTCTGAGTTGGCCGGTTTTGAGGCAGATTCGATTTTCGAGCTCAGATTTACTTTAAGTTGGACTGAGGTACTGTACTTAAGCGGTAGTGACCGGCGGCCTTATCCAGCTATAAATTGGCTAAACCGCGTCAAGAATCAAGATACTTGGACCATCAAAATCCCAAGTTGGTTACCGGCTGATTGATGGCCCATCACCGTAAATCCACCACCATTCAAACTTTGAAATGATTGACGACAGCCATCGCTTTGCACGCCTCACACATCATAAGTAAGTACCGCTGTGGCCATTCCCGTCGCCCTCACACAACCATCCGAATCCTAATGAGTATTCCACGGGGCACGGAGATTGCTAAACTCCCTGTACTCAATCTATGCTATGGGTTCTGCAAGGAGGTCAAGGAGGTAGATGCCACGGCTCGGTACCGGTGCCTTATTCTGACTGGACGTTTTTAGCTCCATCGAACAACTGGTGAGGCGCAATGCCCGGTCGAGCTCTTGCGCGAAATTGATATCGTCAGTAGTGAGCTGCTGGCACTGTACGCTGACATACGAGTACTGACTTTTATTGAAAAAGCTGTATCAGGAGAGTCTTGGCGGGATACTTTCCATGGTCAAGATGATCAACGTGGAAAAAGACCCTACTGGGCAGTCGGTGTACAACCTTTTGTAAAGCTGTCATTTCACCTCCATACGTGGTTTTCTTACAGAGTCCCAGATTCAATGGACATACCTTGGAGCTCGAGCAGAAGTGGGTTGGGTGTCGTCTTGCAGAGAAGGTGCGTTGACCCACCGGCGTTAATTCTTTCCTTTGGCCTCATCTACTCTATTATTCAGATTCTTGACTTTTATGAAGCGGCACTCGTCAGCGGCCACGCTGAACTGCGTGCAGATCCGTGCTCATTTTGTGCTCACTAGAAAGGATTGAGAGTGTGATATGACACTATGGATGTGTTACGGCGAACTACTAGTAACTCAGACGATTGCTTGCGCTGATCAAATATACCCCACCTCGCATGCTTGGCTTCGATCTTCATTCTTCTAGATATCTTGAAACGGTCAGAGACAGAGATATGCGACCTCTTGACTGACCGCCTGCCCAAAATCCCGCTTTGGCCCCTCGTTTGGGAAGTCCGCCAGGCGGCCCCGGATGCGCTGGCACGACTGTATACAAGCCAAGATGCACAGGCCAAGGAGTTTCGGAAGAACATCGCGCAGTACAACACCGCGCTCTCCTTCACTTCTCTCGACGTACAGTATTCGCACCTCTGGAAAGCAATAAATAACAAAGAGCGGTGTTTCTGGGGCGACGTTCAAGTGTGCGAATGCTTTGTCGCTGACATCGTTGTAGCCGGCACAGGGAACACATGCGGAGGAAGAAGAGGCCGCTGTCAGGGAATCCACAGCTATGACATCTTCTGACTTGGGCAGAAGTTGTCTGTCTCGAAGACATCATGCTGTGTGCTCACTTATGTCATATCATACGTCACCTCTTGTATATACTCGGTGTGACCAAAAGTAACCGGAATCGGAAATTGCGTGTTTTCAACCAAATTTTGTGGATGACTGCTGGGCAAACTGACCCCATCGGCAGTCTATAAGCGTATACCATTGCATACAAGGCAGGCAAAAGGTTTCATGGTCTCTTTGTCCTATTATTACACATTCTTTTTATGTAGGTCATAGTTGGGGGAAATTCAGCGAAGCGAAGTGTTAGATTTAAGCAGTTCCCAATGGGGAAGGAGCCATACAAGCTGCAAGATATAAACATAGCTCAACTGTTTAACTTACACAGTTGCAAGAAATTGTTGAAATTTCACAGTTCGCTCTCCTTATAGCCTGCTTGATTTACACGGTTCAGAGACGTCTTATCAACACACTTTGAGATCAACTGCGTGATTCTCACACTTCACTGATCTTTCAACCGTTGAATGTGAACACCTGTGGGATGTGTAAAATCTACACCTTTGGCTATAGTGTCAAATTACTACACTTCATACAGTGCTTAAATCTTCATCAACTATGTGGCAGATATGTAGTGACTATGTGAAAATTTAAGGAAAATTTAGGAACTGATTTAAGGATAGTACAAACTCAAAACACCACGCACCCACTCCTCTGACTGAGACGATGCTTGAAATATTGCCTGCAGTTCCCGCAGCTCTAAGGATAATTTTCAAATAATAATTTGGATGTTTTTCATTGCTTTAGAGGAAGGCTGATACAAGAGCAACTGTTTACAGCACACACTCAAGACCACAGTCGAAGCGCATAGCTATAACAGTTGGGCGCTGAATTGAGCTGTTTAAATCCAACATCTGAATAGAACCGTGAAAGAATCACGCCTCACTCAACTGCTTCCATCACACGGTACACAAGCGAAGTGTTAAATTTAAGCACTTCAAAACGCCCGCCAAATCTCTTAAATCCGCAACACTATGTATGCTTTGAGGCGGGAAATTGGTGTGCCGAGTTGCCTCCCTCTCTGAACAACGGGAAACACCTCCCAACCTTAAATATTGGATCTATAAACTATTGGGATACTAAGCACCTTTCTGAGGTACTTACTGGCTCGAAACTCCGGCATCTCCCCTTCAGACAGCGCAAATATTTCCAAATTGGTCCACTTTCAAAGATTAAATCACCAACTCAAAACAAAACATTGCATGCCAGGCCCATATCATGGAAGTCGTAGAAAAGATGATTTAGAGGAGCCCTGTATCACTTGGAGTTGTTTGAGTTTTGAAATTCCGCTCTAAAAACCCAAATTCCGGTTACTTTTGGTCACACCGAGTAAGTAGTTCACTGGGGATCTCTGATCCCCAGGTTTGTTATCGACTTGGCTCCTGGGCCCTTCTCCCCTTACAGCCGCAAGGTGATCGCGCAGAAGGCCAAGTGCACGATAGCCGTTTTCGAAGAGAGAGAAATCACCACTCGATTCCACCAAAGTCCTGGGCTTTGAGTCAAGATTGCGACAGATTTCGTCAAGGGGCAAAACTGGGGAAAGTTTCTCGGCCGAAAATTTAGCCGCCGCGTAGGAAAAACTTCGGACCATGTTTTTTGAGCTCTTTGGGTAATTCTGAGTTCAGGAAAATTAAAATTGAGGCCCGAATAATTCTGGATCTCGAGACGCTAGCAGCCCATTCTTGAAGCCGGAGCGCAGTTTGGCTCCCTGGGGTTATCCACCAGGTCGAGACGCTAGCTGTTCCCTTCAGAACTCAGAACGATTTTTTGTAACGCCAAAAACGCGAGAAGGAGTCTGAGGAGCCCAAATTTTCGAATTGGTGTTTGCCAGGAATTGCTGTAAGCAAGACTTGAGATGACTCCATAACAGTATTATTGGCTCTGCATTTCATGGGCAGTGACCGTCCCGTTGCAATTCGTGAACAGGCTAGTCACGGGCCTAGGCGTACGTTTTAGGCCTTCCAGCCAAAGGACTATACTGTAGTGCGGTCCATAATTATATTACGAAATGTTATAATATTATTATATCATGGATAATACGGATATAATACGGCCCTAGAGGGAGCAAAAAATAATCCGATATCTTTGCCCGCTACCCATTGTGGCAGGGCTCCAAAATGACCTTGAATGCGCCCTTAGGCTTTTCTCTTGAGGTTCGACTGAATACCTCGCGTTTGTGCCATCTCAGCAGTGATTTCGTCACCGATGGGAAAGATTTAAAAATAAATTTACGCGGTGCTGATGAGAGAGTCCAATGGCTGGCCAGTGGTCTCAGAATCTTAGAAAAAGTGTTTGGATGCTATACTGTTTTATGGCGTGCATATACGATGACAGGTTTAAAAAATTCCTCTGAGCCGTAGGCTAGCCAGGCTCCGAAGCCATCGAAAGCCGAGCCGAGCTAGCCGAAGCCGAGCCGCGGCAACACTATCGACGGCAAGCAATCATAGGGGCTCGGTTACGGTGCGTGTTGCTGCCAAAAAGAATTACAAAAAAATACCCAAAAAAGGAAAGAGAAAGAAGGGGGAAAAGGAGAGATTTAAGATTTACTATTACTGTGTATTTTCTCTGTCTTGTTATATTGCAGATACTCAGCCAAAGTATTGGGTGTTTGGTTCAGACGGACTGGCTATACATGAGGCAATTGATGCCATCAAAATCTGATAACTTGGCCTTTACCAGCATGAGCAACGATCCCCCGGAGTCGCCAGACTACTTCAAAGATGTACCAGACCCAGATCCAGTGTTGTATAGATCCCCCCAGGGACCTATTCTACCAAGAAATGCACCGGGAAGCCCAAGTCCTCAGAAATCAAGTAAATCAGACAAATCAGTAAATGTAGAGCAAGGTATAGGCTGTCCTACCTCAAACCTTGCAGCTCTCACAATTCTTTACAACCATAGTGCAGTCTACAGTCCATCCCCATGTTCAACCTGAAACTGGGAAAGGTTCTGACCAACAATTCAGTAAGAATTTTATTTCTATTTAAATGCTCAAACTGACTTCTAAATTATTTTCAGTTCAGCATACTTTCAAGGACAGCTGTAAGGCTTCTCATTTTACTGCCCAAGAGTATTAATCAATTTTGGGGCTAGCTCAAGAGGATCTAGCGCAATCTAGCTCGATGATCACATGGGTTGACAGCGGAGCTGGTTTGTAGCCACAAAAATGTCCATGTACTGTCAAGAACTTACAATTCTCCAGCCGCTCGAAGAGGCCGTCCTTCTACTCAACATAGTGATCCGGACCGTGAAAAAGCAAAGAAATCTGTGGGCAGACCAGCGATCAACAAATAATATACAGGCAATCGAGTGAGTATTTTGTTGTTGGATCCTAGAAAAAGGCTTACAAAAACTGGCAGGGATTTACAGATGCACCCTCAAGTGTTCCCCGAATTCTGATCTCGGCTCTTCCTGCAGGTTCTGGCACTCCCCGTCAAAGACATCTAGGAGACTGGGGTCTAGGCGCTAATATTCATCAAGAGTCTTTGTCTGCAGCTCTAGATAAAGCTTCTACCGTGTCTTCAACCTCAGATTCTGCACCTTCACAACCCAGAGTGGATTACATAGTTCCAGATCTTGACTCTGAACAGATATTGGATGATGATGATCTAGACGTTGATGAAGATACTTTGGGTCTCAACGGAGATGGCCAAGGTGCACAAGATGAGTCATTGTCTGATGACCTTGAGAACGAAGCTACAGGGAGGAGAGCTGCCTTGTCACCATTTCTCAAGGATGCATACGACAAATTTACTACAAATGATGCAGACAAGCAATATAAGAAGCACGAGTCATTCTGGGTTCCACAGCGCTCTAGTATCTTTCTCCTAGGTGGACATTCAAAGGCTAGATTATCCTCTGCTGCAAAGCCATATGCAGAGGCACTGTACAATCCCCGCTTCTTCTACTGGGATCCACTTTATTTTGTAGATGTTTGCTGCCCCAACGAATCGTGCAAAACTCAATTGATTTATCACGGGTACACTCAGCCACGACGTGTGGTTGATATGCATGGTTGCTTTTATCTCATAGGGCGGCGTTACAAATGCACTAAATGCAAATCGCCAGCAGGCAAACTCACTGTGACGTTCACGAGCTGGAATAAAGAAATCATGAAAGGCCTTCCTAGATACCTTGTTGATGAATTCCCTGCCCACCTGAGTCATAGAGCAGCTATGGCTAAGCCTCTGTTCGAGCTCATGCGAACAATGTTCCACTATGGATTGGGATCCAAGCAATTTTCCAATAGTCTCCAGGTGCTACACAGGCTTCACTTTGACAAACTACATGCTCAATATCTTGATGGAGTCATGGCATGGGGGAATGATTTCTGTAAAACCCAACCATCTGCAGATTTACCAACTTTCACTGAGTTCAGCAGCTTTGATGATCCCAAAGGATATGCTGGATTTGTTCCTAGCAGCACTTGGCTTCGGATGATGTATGATGTCTACATCGAGGAACATGGGAAATCTATGGATCAACAAGCAGCAATGAAAAGTCTTCGCATTGGTGCTATTGATCATCATTACAAAACAACAAAACAGATAATGAAAATCAATGGCGAATCAGTATTTGCTGCTACTTTAACTCTGACAAATGAGTTTGGAGAGGCTCGTGTGCTGGCATTTGTTGCTACTAGCTCTCATGCGGAGTTTGAATCTGCTCTACAGAAAGTTCGACAGAATCTAGATCGTTATGGCCAATCTCAACCAGAAGTCTTCTTCACTGATAATCCGGCTGCTGATAAGATATTCCTGGAGAAAATGTTTCCATCTCTGACAAAGGATGTTGTAGCTACTGAAAAATACCAAGGCATGGAAAAGTTCACACTACCTGATGGTGTATCAATCCGAATTAGCAAAGATGCAGCCGGAATAGAAACTGAAATAGCGAAGATCATGCACAATCTCAATGCAGATGATCCAGAGGACAAATTGGTAGTTGGATTTTGTGACGGATCGGCGTTCGCATCCGCTCACGGCGAGATCTGCCCGTTTCGTCCCCATGACTCCATGTACACAGCCTTGATTTTCCTGTATAAGTAGTTTAGTTCTTGTCGTAGTAGCTTTTCCCTTGGTCAATCCAGTACTTACACCAGTTCTTTGTTGATCCCCTTGTGCCGGAACTCGACTCGCCTTCGCTTCCGTCACATCTTTTGAACTGGACCAAGTCTCTAGATCCGTCGACGCTCTTGACTACGCTTGCCCCCGACCTCCTCTGACCCTCTGAGCTCGACATCGACCCGATGACTGATCCCGCTGGCCGCGCTCGCTACCCTCTCCGCTCTCATGCTCATGTCCCCGTTCCTGGACCATCGCCGTGAGTCCCCGTTCTGGGACTCACCGACCGGAGAGTCGTGCCTCCTCGACAAAATCACGCCCCGTTTCCCCTGACGTCTCCTACAGTCAGGTGGTATCGGGTGGAAGACCTTCCCCTCGTGTAGATACACCGCTGCCTTCGGGTAGCGAGACCCCATCACCTTCGGGTGGTGAGACCGCTTCGCCTTCGGGCGTCGAACCGTTGCCTCTGGGAAACGAGACCTCATCGTCGATACCCTCGACGCATACCGAGCTCTATGGGCCCGTATTGACCTCTGCCGTGGATTGGGGGATGCTCGATGAGGGTGTTGCTATGTCCCGCATGGCAACGCCCCGTCGTCAGAATACTATGGGTTCTCGTACCGTAGTAAATGATGTTATCTCTCGTTCCACATCCACCGTATCGCGTGCGATTCAGAATATGAGTGTTGATGAGCTTGTGAGTGTTGCTCGCCGCCACCAAGCTTTGGCCCAGGAAGCTTTGGCTGCTGCGTCGGGGCGCGGGGTAACTATCCCGCGTGAGATCCCGCCCGTTGATGAGAACACGAACTTGATAGATATTGATGAAAGATCGGCAGTGAATGTGCCTGAAACTATTGTCAGTCCGGCCATACCTTCTGGTGTTGGAACCTCCCGCCAGAAAGGTAAAGGTGCTGACCCTCGCAACTGGGGTGCAGCTAACCTCTCGGAAGGTTTCTCTGAGCGCGATATCGACGCGCAAAGAGCTGCTTTTGAAAATTTCGCCGAAATTCGCCGTGCTGTCAAAGAAGAACAGCTTTCACCGCCACCTGGGTTCTTTGATCAAATGCCAATCACCTTGGCTTCTGAACGGACCGAACCCCGAACTCCGAGATCATTGCTCAAGCCGATGAAGGATTCAATTAACTCTGGCCAGAGTGTAGATGAAAAGATTGCTGATCTGCAAGCGCATATCAGCAGCTTGCAACGTTCTCGGACGATAACGCCCAAGGTTAACTTAACCAGGGCACAGACTGCTGTTTAGTGCTGCCGGAAGCTGGAGTTAGCTCCGAGCTGAGTTCAGCTCCAACTCGGCCCGTTACCATAAACGGCACCTCGAGGTGATGCCAGCTCGCCTCGCCTCGGCCCCCAAAACAGGCACTGTGACACTTTTGACAGCGTCACTGAGTGACTGGCGCGTCAAGCACAATCCTCGTCCTCCCGCTCACCGGTTAGCGCGTTCCTGCCGCGAACCAATCCTCCTATGATTCACCTCAACCTCAACCTCGCTTGGCGTCGACGTCACCGCCTGGCTGCTACGGAGAATGCGAAACGCCCCACACAGAGCTGGAAATATGACGCAAAGGTGGCGCGTCGGGATAGTGCGTTGGCGCACTCAGGGTCCAAGGTACGCGCAATAGATACCTCCGAAATGTTATATATATTGCCCCAATTATACTCCATTCCAACCCTCCCTCTTGTGAACTCCCATGGCCTCGCCGTCCTGCCAATGCGGCAACCCGCAGGCATGCACTTGCTACATCCAACCCCCGCGTCAAAACAATTTCACAACGAATTCCTACCCCACGCCCAACGTCTTTGGCTCCTGGCCTGGCTCTCAGGCTCATGCCATGCCTCTCCCGCCTCAAGCTTTCATCCCCGGATCGCCGTATCCTCCACCACCTCCCGTCACTTTCGGCCAGACTTACGGCTTTCAAAATACATACCCCGCCTCATTTAACACCGTGATTCCTCCCCCTTCCTCTGCGGCAACCCATGCACCATTTGTCGACGCGACTAACACGATTAATGCCGGCCTCGCTCCGCCACAGCGCAAGAAGAAACGTAAAGCGAATCCCAACGCTAACTCGGCAGCTAAGTACATCGCGCACCCGTCGCCGCATCGACCCCAACTCCACCTCCGAACCGGCTGTGTTCGGGGTCGGTCCGTCTGACCCAAATGTTGCAGCGGCAGCAGCTGCCTCTGAATCAGTTTCCCATCCTTCAATCCCTCACCCCAACTTCGGCTCTTTGGTCAATCAATCTTCGGCATCCGGAGACGATGCAACAGATGTTTGGTATTTTGTTCGAGGCGTTCACGGCGCTTCTGCGCCAACCGTCGCACCAGAACCAACGGAAATGAAGGAAGATCGACCGGATAAAAAGGTGTTTTCCCATTTGTCGTGCCGCCTCTGTCCGTGAGTGTTCAAGTGTGTTCTGTTTTTGTTTTCGCTATCTGAACCCTTCCATCGTTAGATTTCCGAAATGGAAGGCATGGAAGAATGGTCCTGGACAAACCAAGACCATCCGAAATCATCTTGAGGGAGAACATGCGAGGACTTCGTCGTAACTGAGGAAGATCTGTCTGTTGTTGATATTGACCCTGATGTAGCAGAAAGGTTGATTGCGGCAGGGCGTACTCAAGAGCTTGAGGATCTTATAGAATCTTCCTGGGCTTCGCCCGTTTGATTTTTGCGTTGTATTCACTTATATAATCATTGTGCTTTGTATTGTTCCATAATTTACTCATAAACTGTATAGTCTTTTATTGTGCATATGTTTATTGTACTTATTGGAGAATTGTAGCACATTTTAGAGGTGCATACGAGGTCAAAACAGTGCAATGCAGCTCAAAACGAGGAGACGGGGAACCGTGGGACGGAAACTTCCATTTATGGATGTCAGCTCCGAGCTGCCTCGGCCCAACTCCGAGCTCGAGCGAGCTGATGGGCAATCACCTCGAGCTCAGCTCCAACTCAGCTCCCGGCAGCACTAGCACTTAGTGTTGCCGGGAGCTGAGCTGAGTCGAGCTCCACCTCGAGGTAGCTCGCTCCAAAAAGGTAATTTGTGATGATATCAGGCCGGAAAAGGCAGCCATTACCTCTTTTGGCCGAGCTACCTCGAGGTGGAGCTCGACTCAGCTCAGCTCCCGGCAACACTGTCAGTGCTGTTAAAAACAGCATTGATAGACAGATCGGTGCGGATCACGGAGCTCGCGGATTCCGTCCCGATCCCAATCCTGCTGCACGCGTCGCGCCAGGCAGCTTTATAGAGCGTACGTTGCGCAATGCCGAGCGCGTAGATGGTTCACCCACCCCATCCGACCCATCTGATTCGTCGAGCTCAGACTCTGAGCCCTCGGATGGATCAGGTTCCGGGAAGTCACACCCGTCGCGTCATCGGCGCAAGCGCCGTTCCTCTAAAAAGAGCCGGAGTTCCCACAGGAAGAATAAAATGATATTGAAGCCTATACCTCCAAAGGAATATGATGGCTCACCGGATGCCATTGCATTCCATCGATTCGTCAAAGAAGGGTCGAATTATGTTCAACTCGGAAAAGTTCCAACCGACCAACGAGTGTTTTACTTGTCGTACTACTTGACGGCTCGTGCACTCGAATTCTACAACAGCAAAGTTGAGAATGACGAGCATGTTTGGACTTTGAGTGAATTCTTCTGGGGTTTATTCAACTTTTGTTTCCCTGTGAACTTCCGCGAGAAGCAACGCACTCGATTGCGTTCTTGCCTTCAAGGCACCAAGTCAGTGTTAATTCACAAGGCCGAATGGGAGCGGATCTACAATACCATCGGTCTTGAAGCCAACCAGGAGAAGGTTGTTATGTTCTGGCGGAGTCTCAACGCCGACATTCGGAAGGAAATGTTTCGTGATAAACTTGATCCCGAAACCTCTTCTTGGGCTGAAGTTAATGCTGGTGCTGAGAGCGCCGAAATTATCGTCAAGGTCGACGACGATAACGATGAACTTGATATGGCTGGATCGAGTAAGACTCAATCCAAGCCCGATGACCAAAAACTGGACTCAGATTCGAACGGGAAACGTCGTACTGGAGGGCGCGTTATCTCGGTTTCCAGTGTTGAACCCGAACCTTCAACGACTGCGTCGAAATCTCGCGATAGCGGCAAGCAACTTTCGGTTAAGAAACGAAATGAATACCTTGCTGCGGGTTTATGTTTTAACTGTGGTGTACAGGGTCACCTTTCTCGTAACTGTCCTGAACTCAACACGATGGTTTCAAAAGGAGGAAAGCCTCCCGGTTTTGCATCCCACGCGGTTGATTTCGCGCTGAACGATGATCGCGATGCTCTTTTGGAGAGCACGGAAGTTCTTGAACACTTCTAAATTCGCACGATTTCCTCCCTCGACATCGAAATGGTCGTCGAGGAGGGCGAGGATACCCAAATGGTTTGATTCTGATTTTTCGAAGACCATTTCGAACGTTGAATTGATTTTGAACAAGATTTATTGATCTTTGTGTCGAAGATTGAGCTCGTCGTGGTCGACGATCTGGAGGGCGGATGTGACGGATCGGCGTTCGCATCCGCTCACGGCGAGATCTGCCCGTTTCGTCCCCATGACTCCATGTACACAGCCTTGATTTTCCTGTATAAGTAGTTTAGTTCTTGTCGTAGTAGCTTTTCCCTTGGTCAATCCAGTACTTACACCAGTTCTTTGTTGATCCCCTTGTGCCGGAACTCGACTCGCCTTCGCTTCCGTCACAGATTTGATGCTGAATGGAACTTTGACACACATTCAAAGGCCAGCCATCCTACGGCCATTGTACAGATTGCGTATAAAAATTGGGTGAACATATTTCAAATTGGCCATTTTGGGGGCAAACTTCCCCAAGCGTTAATCAATTTCCTGGCAACAGGCCAGATATTAAAAGCCGGCCGGGCAGTCAAACAAGATTTGACACGCCTTGAGAATGAGTCAAAGAGGGGACCATTTTGTGGCGGTGTAGATCTTGCAAAAATGGCAAAGGACGCAAGAGTCATCACTGATGCAAGAACAGGACTGGCTGATCTTTGTGCTCGTATCTTGGGAAAGAAGCTAGAAAAAGAACCAGCAGATCGAGATGGAAACTCTATAAGAGTCAGCAATAATTGGAACCGTGAGACACTTTCAGCAGAGCAAGTTTCATATGCGGCACTTGATGCTCTTGCCTCTTTGTATATCTATGATCGTCTCTCTAAGTCAGAAATTCCAGGCAAAATAGCTGAGACAGACCTTCCTGGTACCTCTGTTTCTATTCAGAACACTGATGGCCAGATTATTGCATATGGAAATATTTCAAATATCTCTGTACCAATTCCTGGAGCTCCCCCTGTCACAAGAACCCGTGTTCGGATCACTATTTCTAGAGTTTGTGTGCCTGCTGCTCTGCTACCACTCCATAATAACAAGGCTCTTGAAACATTTGGAAAGACTCCATTCGATATTGTATATGCACGAAACAAGGTATACAGGTAGGTTTCAAATTATCTTGTTCCTTTATATAATAACCTAATCTGTATTCGACTCTTTAGACAAGTTGCAAGGCCCGCAGATCATACACCCCAAGTCACACCTCCTGCTGTAGCAACAGATCTTGATCCAACTGCTCAAAAGGAACCTGATGAAGCTACACCCCTTGCGGTAGCAACAGAACTCAGTCCAGCTGCTCAAAAGGAACTTGATGAAGTGTTGAAATTTCTTAACACAGGATCTGATGATATCACAGATGTTGCTAATTCGTGGATGAATGAGATAGACAGTGCTCCACCTGGATGTGACTCTGACAACCTCGATGATTCAGATCAGGTGGCCTTGGATACTGCACTTGCACGTCTGGAAGACCCAGAATTTTCCAACTGGTCTTTAGAGGTCCGGAGCCGTGTAATCATGGATGTATGGCATGCTATGGCTCGGATAAAAGTTCCCAAAGAGCATGGATTGCGGCGTTTATTTGGAATTGCACTGCGAGACGCTATCTTCATTCCTGATGAAGAAGACAAAGCTCGGATCGACACTTATCCGAAAACGAAAAAGAATTCGTCTTAAATCCGATTTAATGCTCGCTGGCTTTGGCATCGTTGCCGGCGAACTGTACCACCTCCTGATAAACTATATGATGCGGTTAATGAGGTTTTCAAGCTGTATGGTCCACAGCGGGATTCTAAGACAAACAGCCCACTGTTTAATCCACAGGCTTGGCATGATTCAAAAAATGTTCTTAAGGCTATCAAGTTAGGATTGTTATCTGATCCTCCAGGTGTTCAGCTCTATTACCAGATGTATATTGAGGGCAAGACCAAGCTTCCCATATACCGCTGTGTCCGTGGTACAAACAATCCAGAAGGTGCTATTCATAAAAATCTCCGGGATCGGATGCCAAAATCTGGAACATCAATCCGCCATGCTGCTGCTAGGATCAAGGACTATGTTTTTATTCACAATCTTGTTGTCGGAACTTTAAATCGCAGTGGGAAACCATATCAAGGTCATTACAATGTTGAGATCATGAACAGGCTACAGATCTCTCTTGAGAATGCTAAAAAATTCATACCTAAAGCCCCCATACTCCGAGGCTGGACTAATGGTGATCTGTATATCCCGGGTGATGAAACAGTTGGGATTCTGGCACTTACAGAGAAGACACGAAACGAGGCAGGCATTCTCCCATATAATTCTTTGACGGACTCGGACTTCACACATGCTTTCCTTGCATCACAGCAAGGAACGAAATTTGCTGTCATGAATATGACGACAATTGAAGAGCTCAAGCTATACACTGAGATGATGCAACTATTTCCTAGTCCACCCAACTTTGATGATAGTGCCCGTCATTTCAACAGCAAGGCAAATGGGGACAACATATTTTACAAGGTAGCTTTCCACGAGCCATTTTATATTTTTTGCTAATCTGATTCACAGCTCAACACTCATATGCAGGCACATCATGCAAAGTGGCTCCGTGCCGCAAACGAGAAAAGTTCTGTCTCTCAGATGCTGCCACAGGCAAAAGCTCTAGAGAGCAAAATGCGAAGCAATGATCGAGCCTCGGAGGCGTACACAGTTGCAGCCATACCCGTTCCAATACAGGCTATGCAATTGGATGGCTTGTTACCAGTTGAACAACTAGGGCAAGATGACAATCGAGGCATTGAACCTGTTCAACAAATGTACACAAGATTTCATGCTTACAGACCCCAAGAGCTGCAACCCCCTCCACTTGGCAACGAGCAAGGATTTGCTTCTTATGATCCATACAATCAGTCTGGATGGCCAACAGACGCTGAGCTCGAGAGTCTTGCTCAATTTGCAGACGAATTTGCTGATCCTGGCATTCTCCATGATGACACTCCTACAAATCAATCTCACGAAGCTCAATCTGTCTGGCTTGAAGGACATTCAAATATTGGTGGAAGTGCTACTACTCATCGCAATGTAACTCATAATCCCAATCAACCTCGTAAGAAGAGGGAAGGCTCTTTCATTCATGTCAATGAGTCCAAGAAAACCAAACGCACATGTACCAAGTGTGGAGACTTGAATTGTAATGGAGGCACTCGTAAAAACCTCTGTAAAAATTCCTGCAAAGACTGTGGTCGAGTTGAATGCGAAGGGCGAGATTTATCTCATCCTGAAGTACCTTGTGCCGGTGCTGTTTGGAGTGTAACAATTTGAACTAGATTTACACCGTAAATGAATAATTTGATCATGTTGCTTGACAATGCTGTAAAGTGGATTGAGTAGTTGATATTGTCTATGCTATGCCATTTTTTTTGTATATATACCACTGCACACCAACCTTGAACTGTGTGTGTTTGACATTATTCACTACCATAAGATTTACGAGGCTATGGGAATAGATTCCCCTATTAGGTCGCAAATTGACAGGTGATATCAATCATTGCCTCTTCTGGTTGCTCCCAAAATGGCAGCAACCCGTTTAGGTTGCTACCAAAAAAGGCAGCAACCCGTTTGGGTTGCTGACTTTTAAGGAAATTTGATGCAACACACACCAGAACCGCGCCATCATAGGCGGGAACTCCTCTCTGTTTCAATGCCACTGTCAATGGGCTGCCTCTTAAAAATTCTCCTAATTCAAACTCTAAGCTCTTGAGTCTTCAATGATATTCATAGACTGATTTGACTTGCCATCTCTCAACACAATCCACCAGGCGCTACGGTAGGCGGAATGGTCGAGGTTCGATTTCAGAAATTTCCGCGGAGCGGAGCTTGAATCCGGGAAAGGGCAGCCAGTTTGAGGCATTTTTGGATGCTACCTTGTGGCTCAGTGAGCGCTCAGAACCTCATACTGAAGGTCTCCTCAGTCTAACAGAGCTTTTTGAGGTGAAAACAAGCCAAAAAATGAAATTCTGTACCATTTTGCATCAAAATAGAGCCGACTTGATGATGGATCAAGATGTGAATGATCGCCGAGCCTGAATCCTAAAAGAGGAAGTTTTCTTTTGCTCATTGTACGAGCATCCTTGAGTGCAGAGCTTGACGGAAGCCTTTAAAATACTAGGCCATTTGCAAGGCACCTTACTATTCCGAAGGTATCAAATATGGTATATTTTCCTGTGAATTTGTTGGCCATCCCGTGTTGCGCCCAAATGCCGAAGTGAAGTTGCACAATGCGACAATATCTACTGACTTGAGAAAATAGGAGATGCAATAGAATTAAGTGTATAGAATGCATTGCAGAGTCTACCGTACCTTTTAAGATACATTTTCCAACGAATGAACACTAAGTTTGAACTTGCCGATCGCGCATCAGTACCGCATCATTTCGGCGCGGCAACACAAACCGACCTACATGGCATTCGACTTTTTTGGGGAATGGGGAATGACTTCAGGCTGTATAGAGGAGCATTGGAGGAGCACTACACTGACTCATGGGCATCCGAAGGCTTAGGGGAAGGCCCAAAAGACAAAATGAGGTTACATCCCTCCCAGATTTGAACTCCGCTCCGCGGAAATTTCTGAAATCGAACCTCGACCATTCCGCCTACCGTACAGGCGCACTCAGCGGATTCTCCAGCTAACTCAGGCTGGAGTCTGGTACTGTATAGAAAAAATATATATACAGAATTCAGAGGTTTGCAGTTCTCAATGAGTTCTTCTCTTTCACTCAGTCAGATCTGTCCTGGGATTCAAGTTGGCACTGATCATCGGTGCTACTAGTTCGCATAAAATTGTCTAACCCAATGCTGTTGACATTCTGCAGAAAAGCTTTGAGAATTCTGTTGTTGATGACGCCAGACAGCATTCTGTTGCACCCGTACCACGAGGACGAAATCCACAATTCTGCACCCAAACTCGCACGCACCGCGGCCCCTCCTTTGGCATCGGCCTCGATCTCCGCCTCTGCGCCTCCGCTTCCCACGAAGCCGACGAAGACGACGACAAAAACAAAATCCACAAAGAAATCGACAGACACCTCGACGCAGACATGGCGCCACCCCGCCGAACTCTCCTACATCCGCTCCCCCTCGAGCAAACACGGCGCTTGGGACGATATGGCTATCGTCCGGTTCATCGTCGACAAGGCGGGGTTCAGTATCCCGGGTCGCTCTACGCCGCCCGAGGGGGAGTTTTTTCAAGTGCATTTCCCCTCGTCTTCTCCTGCTTCAGATTGAATGCATTTCTTCTTCTTCCCACCATCATCCCAAACACAAAACGCGCCGTAGTACACACAAGGCCGAGAGACGAGGCCACAAAGAGCCCAAAGTCCTCAAGCTGGTGACACGAGCCCTTAAATGTGCCGGGAGATGGCTGGTCAATAAAAATTTTACTTCTACACAATAATCGACGAGTCTACGACATCCACTCCGTTACGCGTGCATCCAGCCCAATTTCTATGCTGCGACACTGCAACTCGCACACGGACCTTGGAATTGTCTATTCTCACTGTATACTCTGGGTCATGCTCATTGCTTCTCTGGTCGTCGCGCCCCACGCTCCGCTCGAAGTCTTCCTGCATAGCTGCTTAGTCAGATAACACCGCCACATTGATGACTTCGGTGATGGTCGGACTTTGGATCATGAGAAATAATTCTGCGGATATGAGAAAGATCAATGAGTTCTTCTGGCTGAACGTCTTTCGAAAATCTCTTTTATCTATCTTACATCTCTGAGGCACGCACCATCTGGCACTACATGGAACCAGAACTGGGATTCAACTTACAGCACTTTGAGTCCAACAACGGAAACTCCCGCTTTGCGCTGTATTGACCCGGGTCGGCATCCCACTAGATGGTTGCATCTAACGGAAACTGCGATAAATCCTCGTTGGATTAATTGTTCATTGAATGTTCCCACCCAACTCAAGTAACAAGTTTGCCTCTGGCTCAGCCGCTCGCAACTATCATGTCATATTTGGGAACAGCGCGAACAAATGTCTTTCGAGTAAACAATTCTCGAACTTCTCTAAGCAATGGCGTGACTGGAGCCATACCCGAAACCAGCACCGTTCCGCACATAGCGCGAGGTGCAGGGGGAAATAATTTCAAACCATGATTTAGGGTCGCGACTTGGAGCGAGAAACGCCCAGTCACAGACGGTGCTCTGTTTTCTCCGAAATTGGGAGTTTTTCTTACACCAGCCCTAAAAATCATAGTTGAGCTCCAATCGTGCACTGTTAAGTTAAGTTTCCTGAAATGCTTTCTCTTTGAGGTCACAGTTTTTCCGTATTGTTTCTCACTCTTCCTTTAGTTCTACCGCGGTGCATCGGCGGATGTGATCGTGAGCTCGGCTACGGGTGGTTTGAGAAGTCCAGGGACCGTACAGTACAGTAGTGCCCCTGTATTGTCTGTTACTCCCTGGGCCCCGGCGTTCCTAAGCGGGACCGTGCCGTGTAATCTACCTACCTACCTACCTGTTGTGACCTCGAAATCCACATGCTCGATTTTTGCAGACTGAGCTGTGGACATTCTGTTCGAGATTATGTGCATTTTCAGGTCTTATAGTCAATATTTCTTGATCTCAGGGTCTTGGTGCGCCAATTTCCTGCTTGCGGCCCTTGTTTCGGCCCTTGTTTATTGACGAAACCACTCAGAATCCACTATGGTAATAGAATCTGTACTACATTCATGTGGCACCCGCTGTCCGAGCTCAGGGTTTGTCACTTTCTATCATACACCATTTTTCGAAATCCATTCAATATTAATCCCCACATGCCAGTAGTTTAAACTCCATGTTCACTTGCTTCTCGTGCAGGGTGAGTTGAAATTCTGTCGTTGACAAGTCCACTGCTTGTTATATTGGATTGAGCTGAAGCGAGCCGAGTGTCGGAATGTACTTCAGAAAATACATTTCCCTTTGACATATCTTACTTAGGTTCAACTTGGGTGATATTCAGCACTATCATGACTCCCGCCTAACATCCGCTCAGTTCTTCACTTCCGAGCTCTGTCTACTACGAGTTTTACTTATTCATGCTGATCTATTGAATATGCATCTATCTTGCGCACAGAGGTCCTTGTTCAATAATTAAATCTCTCCGCAATCTGCTCCTCTCAGGCGGAGACTTCTATTTTTCTTTGCACGCCTTTGCCTTGGCCCTTTATATAGTTCCGTCCATTTTACAGTAACCTGTTTCGCAAACACCAAAGTCATCTTGTTTGTTTTTCACCCTCTGCTCCTCTCATTCTGTTCATGACTTATTTTTTTCTGACCTGCCAGTTGACTCTGTTGCAGGTGTGGTGTTGCCGCGGTTAGGTTCGGAACCAATTCCGAACCTGAACCGAACCGCACCTGAATTCAGGTTCGGAACAGCTGGCTGCACCGAACCGAACCCCAGGTACGGTTCGGGGTTCGGGGATTTTGGAAGAGGTTCGCACCGGTGCGAACCCATACTCAAAAATGGAGGATTTTCAGTGGAAATGTAGTGAATTTCGAATAACTTGTAGTTCATTTCTCATTGCATAAGTCCTTGTAAGCTATGAAGTCCTCCAAACACCTGAACAATGGTCAATATGATTCAAAATCACTTCAATTTCTCACATGATACCCACTGGGACAGTGATATTTTGTGGACTTGAGGTGTTTCATGGGTGTATTCAACAATACAGTCAGCTGGAACATTGAATTACCAAGGAAATGTTCCACTGCTAGACACTAGAAGCCAAAATTCGTCCATTTGAACCGTGGGAAATAGCATCAGGTTCGAAAAGGTTCGAACCTGTGCGAACCTGTAGCGAACCGAACCTCGGGTTAGGTTCGGGGTTCGCCAGATTGGCCGAACCGAACCCCAGGTGCGGTTCAGGGTTCGGTGTTGTAGGATTGATCCGTGAGCTTCCACTCCGTTCCGATTTCTTTTCGTCGTTTCATCATCCTTTGCACCCGTACCGTCGCATCGCCATCACCATCCCCTTCACTACCTTATATACTGCTCGTTACCTTTGCTGCCCGCTAGTCACTTGTTCCCCACGTCGACTAGCGTGCGTATACCTTTACTTTACTTTCTACTTTCTACTCACAGTCACTTGTTCCCCACGTCGACTAGCCCCTCTCTAACATACTCTAGCTGACTCCGACTCACTTGTTCACGGCCGCTCATCGCGCTCTCATCACCTTTTGACCTACTTTATTCGGATTTTTTGGCAAAAAACCGAACCTAACCGAACCCCGGCAACACTATGCAGCAGGTGAGATATCTTTTGTCATCCGAAATGGTGCTGCAAAGTTCAAAAACATTAGGTAGCTGAAATTTCAGGTTGTGTTGGCTGAACTCAGTATTTTTTCACAAATGTACTGAGCATCTATTCTAAACACTTATCTGAGTCTCTCCCCATGGCAAGATTTTTCATCTCTTTCTTTGTGCTGTTTCAATCGGGGCATGTCATGCACTAAGTCTGGGTCAGAATTAATTGTCTTACATTTCACTTGCTGGAGTTGCAACTTTTCTCAATCTTTTGAGTATTTCCTGTGACCAGTACACCCGAGATTGAATCAACTACAGATTCCAAAGTGTTACTACATATGTGTACACTTGACTGACTCGAATTTTTTGGGCAGCTGATGGACTCTGTTTCAAGCAAAAATTATTTTCCATTCAGGCTCAATTCAGGCTTGCAATGCAATACTAATCAACAGAACTCCGCATGATCTTTCCCTACTAACACACCTAGCTTGAGTATGAATGATTCAATGAAACCATTTCATGTTGGAGTTTCAACTGAATGATACCACCGCCTGTGCACTGAGTGGTTGACCCTCTCATCCTGATCACAATTTTGACTGGAATCTACTAGAGCTTGGAATGGGTACAAGTAGAGACCCGACAATCAAAGCAGCGGGATTAATATTGGATTTCACAGAGATGATACAAATGCCAATCAGGCAAACAGAGGGAAGGACATCGGCAAGAGCCTATTAGTCACAAAAGGCCGCCACGGTTAACAAAGACGTCTTCAAGGTCTTCAAGATGGATTGTAAGAAGCGATCAGGCAGATCAGTAGAGCATCAAAAATTATGGTTGCCAGCCTAGCGGCGTGATGATTGATTGATCCAATGCTGCTGGAACTTCGGGTGAGGATCATTCAAACCTCCGGCTACATCAGGCCTCACTGCAGTCTAAGTGAGAGTCAAGTAAAACCTCGTATGATCAATGCTAAACTTCATCCAAGTTGAACTTCAACTACAAGTTCAACCTCCGGTTCAATTGCCATATTTGGAAAACTTCGGGTCCGAAGTTGAACTTCAGTTGAAACTTCGAACTGACCAGTAAACTAGCCTCAAGACTACAACCTCGAGTTCCATTTGGGTTGACACTATAATATTTACTGAAAAATGAATTTATAAGTAGACCATAGCGAAGTCAAGTGAAGTAAATTAGAGTACAGTCAAGAAGTGAAGAGAGCAGAGGGAAAGGGGAGGATATATTATACTCGTGCGCAAGTCGGATTGAACTCGGAGATGTCGAAGTAGAAATACATTACTTCCGCAAGCGCTCAAAGGTGCAAGGAAATGCCTTGATATGGGCAACTCAGCCGCAGCTTTAGAGCCGCCAAATTAAAATCCTTTCTTCACAGCGCGTTGAGGAACGTATAACAACCAGTTAACTTGCCGGTCGTGTTTCGACTTCCGCGCATCAATTCCGAAGGTCCGACAGGTGCCGCATGTCTGCCGGCCAGTGAACCGACATTCGGCCCCGTCACGGAGCCAGCCGCACTCAAGCCGAAGGGAGAACAGTACACTTGAAAGTGGGAACCGGTACTACGAAGGTTTCAGTAAAGTCAAGTACAGTAAGTAAAAGTAAAGTCAAGTGGAAGTACAGTAAATGAAAGTAAGTAAACTGAAGTAAAACCGGAAAAACCGAGTAGTAGTAAAGTAAACCTGCAGTCAAGTAAACCCTAAATCAGGATTCACGTCGAGACGCTGATTGTTCAACCAAGCTTACAGTATTTGGATTCAGACTTCCTGCAACCGGTTTTGCGAACAACGTTCAGTATAATGGACTGAAATCCAACCATAACATCAAATTTGATCGAAACTCGCATACTTTTGCCAGGACACTTCGGGGAAGCGGTGGTATCATAAACGACTCAAAACACACTAAATAGGCTTGAATATCCATTGTACACCTCACAATTTTGTTTCAATTGGGATACTTGGCTGTAACTGATGTAACGTGGCTGTAATTGATGCCATCTGATGGCATAAGTTACTTTCGCTGATGTACTTGGCTGGTCAAGTAAAGTTAAGTACATCTAAGTAAAGTGAGTAAAGTCAACTTACCCATACTAATCTGATGCATGATGAGTCTGTATAAATTCATTTTTCAGTAAATATTCTAGTTTCAACCCCAAAGGAACTTGAGAATGTAGTTTTGGGGATAGTTCACCGCTTCCTCCGAAGTTTTGACTGAAGTTCAACTTCCGACCGGAAGTTTTCCGAAAATGGTAATCGAACCTGAAGTTGAACTTGTAGTCAAAGGTGAACTTGGATGAAGTTCGGCATCAGCAAAACGTAGTCTTACTGACTCATTTAGATCCTGGTGAGTTTTTATGTACCAGAAGTTTGAATGATCTATTGAGAGAGCCCCAAACTGGAACGCATCATTCGGCTAAGACCGGCAACTACAACATCCTGATCTTGTTGATGTGTCCGCCTGGCACATTGATCCTTTTCTCGGCATTGCTCTCAGTTGCTACTGTATAAGCTTCATTTCTTTCTTATCATCCTTTACCATTATCTGTATCAAATGTAAATACCATGTAATATTTTCCCCAGAATTCAACCTGATCGAAGCTGTTGCTTCCCATGTCGCTTCGTACAGACTCCTCGTCATAATTTTCCTGAGTCCCATTCACTTTGAATGCGAGGCTAGCATCCAAGCTTCTGAAAATTTTCATCATTTCAGAGAAAAGCTAATGTTGTGAGCCGACCATCGTTGCAACTTTGAAGAGATGGCCGCCTGACACTGTTTGTTCGCTTTGAGACAGGACAAGTGCCCACACATCAGTCTCTCGACACATTTGACTTTGTAATACCTCGGTTGTGTTGAAAGGAACTGAGCCTTGAGAGATGAACACCGTAAAAATTCGTATAAGTCGGCTTTTGTGGTTGAATTCAGGAATGCACATACCATAACGAGTATACAGTTGAATATCTCATAATGCATATGCTCACAATGCATAAACCTCATTCTGCATAGTGTTTTGGGGTCCACCAACTTGGTGGGCTGGTGTTTTATGCATTTTCTCATATTGCCTAATGCATAAGGTTTGGGGCAAGTTTTTAGTGCATTATGCATTATGAGATCGCAAAATTGATACAATTTGGTGGCAGTTTGGCCGCTTGTGGCGCTCTTCTAACGCATATGGGGTCAAAAACACCAGTTTATAACATGTTACAGCTAAATCCAAGATTTTGACCGCTTTTACGACAACTGGTGGACAATCCGGCATCTGCCGCACTTCCATACATATATAGTAAATTCGTGACAATGTCACATATGTCACCCGGTGTGACAGTATGCAGGAATGCATATTGCTCATAATGCATAGCGCTTGGAGGTCCACGGACGCTATGCATTATGAGATGTTCAACTGTATGCCAAAAGGATGGGAGTGGGACTCGGCTATTTAAGGGAGTCGCACTGTTGATGTCTTTTGCATCACAAGCAATCAACGCTGGATCAACGCATCAACACTGCATCAATCCTCGGCATATAGAGCCGACACGTGTATTTAATGTGTTTAATCACTTTCTGGGTGTATTTCTAAGCTGAAAAAATTCTGGTGGGAACGTAGTTCCCCCCAGCCCCCCCTCCTTGAGCCTGACGGCGTTACTCAGTATCTCTAGGTTTTTTGCTGTTTATTCTTAGAATTTAATTCATGTAGTGCGGGGGAGACCCCCGCGGACCCCCCTTGACGCTCGCCGCGGAGGCCCACTGCGTGGGGCCAGGAATGTTTTAAAGGGTCGGGGCGTGTTTTTTCTCCTAATTACTGTAGCACTTTGTATGGGTGAAACGTAACGCGTAACGCCCGCCCTGTTTCGTTTCAACGGTAACGCATAACGGTCGGGTGGTTTCCCTGAGGACTGCGTGACATACAAAGATGTCGAATTATCATGTTTGTGGCTTTAAAATCTAGCTGAATCTACTGCTATAACTTGGCTATAACCCTCCTCCTCCTCACTGCACTCAATCACTCTCTACAATCTTCGTCAAGATAGAACCGGTACGGTGCATCGGAGACCACGGGCAAGGTGCTGGGAAGGTGTACCAGAAGCTGGCCGAGGTAGTTTAACTAGTCGCTCGAAGAGGGCTTGTGGTGGACCCGTCGCGAGTGTGCGCCACGGCGCAGTGTTCATGAAAAAAAAAAAAAAAAAAAGGTGTATTACGGAGCCCGTAACAGGAGAAATGCAATCACAAAGGGCTATGGATACAAAGCAAGCATAAACGAGAGCTAAAAATTGCCCAGAATCCGTTTAAATAGATTTTATCGGTGTTTGCCCGCCCGTTTCCAAAATTCTATGATGTCACGCATAACGCTGAGGCCGTTTCTGGTTTCCATGCGTAGCGTTTCCAGTCACGCTCGAGGGTCTGTTTCCCCCATACAAAGTCCTACAGTACGTGCCATTGATCTAAATCATTTCTTCTGATGTGCCGGAAAGCCGAGTCCCACTATCAGACCTTAAATCTCCCTTTCCGAGCATCCGAGTCCCACTATCAGCCTTTATCCGGGGTTTACCCGAGTCCCACTCCCATCCTTTTGGCCATTCCTCTACCATAACATCTGCTTGATTCAGATAGATCTAGAATTGTGGTTCACGAAGTATACAAATTAGAACTAGAGGTTTATTCTCACCTGCCAGTAGTTGAGTGTCTTTTAGTAGGACAAAGTGAGTCCTGACTTGATTCGAGTGGAAAACTTGACCGGAAAAAACAACATTCTGCGATCACGGTGACTGGTGTATGGAGAGACATTGGCTTGGTTCACAATTGGGTTGCCCAAATCGACCGGTCAAATGGCAGAGCAGCTTCATAGCCAAATCAATATTGAGAATCGATGAAGCAAGACTTATGAATACAGGAAACTCTAACCTGAAGACCCCTGATGGTTGATTGTAGAGGGCACCGCAGATGAGTAGCGAGATTGAATCACAGGTGAACACGTTATCGAACTGCGAGGTTAGTGGGATTAATTTGAAGAAGGGAAGGAACCATACAGACTTATCTGGGTTTGAATGAAAACCCATTGACACTCCGTCTCTGACAAGGATGAAGGCCGCTGCCTAAATTGAGGCGTTGGGAACTACGACGCGTATGCAGATCAAATTCAAATGCCCGTTCAGTCAAATTACCTTTGGTTGCTTTCAGAATTGTTAACCAGTGGTAAAGTTAATAATTCAGTCGTTCACCTGACATGACTTGCGGAAGGACATGCTAATTTCGGTCTGCTCGGATTTCCCGAACAGAGTCAGTTGAACATTAACAGCTCTGGATGAGGTAGGTAAGCGGCAAAACTCAAAGCTTAGAACATCCTTGCCTAGTACTTATTGGTATCTTTGAGTCAGATTGATTCAGATTCAACGGGAAACTGTATTGCCCACCTCAGACATGATTTGAATCCCGACAGCTCAACACAACCTCGAACAATTCAGTCAGCATGAGTTATTTGGTCAACAGAAAGCGAAAGACTCGGAAGAGATGGACTTGTTGAAGCTCTGAAAGAAGTAAAAGAAATGGATATAATCTTGATCCTCAAGTTTTGAGTGGGCGGAAATTTTGAATCACTCAACGCCGATTCGCAAATAATGCATGGAGGTGGGTCCGTCCCAAATGGCATTGAAGTTTGAAAAGCATCCCGGATTCAAAAAATAGTAGATCTGATTCCGAAAATCGAAAACCTGATGAAATGAATAGGATAAGATAGGATAGTTGCCGGCGCCAGGTAGTCTATTGACAAGACTTCATTCAACAGTAATTTACTCGGCTGCAATGTAGATTAAATAAAAGCAGAAAGTTCAAGAAAACGGAAAAAATCCGCCCACCGAGACGTCAAGAGACCGGTTCATTGAAACAACAAAGAAGAAAATTGAAAAGATGTGTCTAACCTCCGAGTCGAAGAAAAGGCTGCCAATTCTGTAAACTCAAGCACTGGGTGATTACAAGTTCACAACCGAATAAGTAGAGACTGACATCATCAACAGCAGAGCTCCCAAAGCTTTCTTGAGAAATTCAATGTGAATGGAATCGGCCTAGTAATACAATTCATAATGTGAACAAGCTCAGCATCGGCATGTATCCCAACTCTGATGGAGTTGAATGAAGAACTCATTGAAGGCTTGCCAAAGGCTGATCCTCCGAGATTTGAATTAACCTTTTTCTGTAAAGTCCCAGACACAAGTCAGTTTGAGACTTCGAGCGCTCCTAATTGAGGGTGTTGAGTCCTGAAGAGTTTGAATTATGATGATCTTCGAAATGACAGATCATTGGACAGAAAGACTTCTTAGAAGACATAATACTTTGAGAAGAGGTGTAGGAAATAGGTGTAGAATACCTTTATAGTGCCTAGCAACTCGAAGTGCAAGCTTGGGGTTAGATTGATGGGGAAACCAGCATTCGGGCCTGTGATCCGCCATCACATCAATTGATGATCATTGATGCATGATAGTGGCTGGGCCCATCAACTCTGCAAACGAAGTTGAACTTGAAGTTCAAGCCCCAAGACTTCGACCACTACCAAACCTCATGTAACAAGTGCCATTTGTGATCTTCGTCCTCTCCATACCGCTCAACTTCCAGTTCACAACTTCAGAACAAAGCTCGAATATTTAATGAAAAATGAGGTCATAGTACCAGCCTCCAAGTCCTGGTCAACGCGCATCCCAAGCAGCCGATCATGTAGTGTTGCCGCGGCTCGGCTCAGCTCGGCTGAGCCGATAGAGCCGAGCTATTTTAAGCTGAGCCAGCCGTTGCCAAGGCAGCTCCACGTGGCTCGGCTCAGGCTCAACCCGGCTTGAGCCCGGCTCAGCCGCAGCTTGCGACTTTCCACCACATCGCCTGCTGTGGTGCTCTCGGTGCGCTCATTGCTCCCAAATGCTCACCTGTCTTCCTCCTTCGATGTCTGGCTTCTACTCCCCGCGTTTCAATCGCCCACGTGTCCGCTGTCCTGGTCAAGAAGTCCTTTTCTTCCCAGTTTTAATTTCCTCAAACGGATCGCGCACCGATGTAGTACTACATTCGCTCGAACATTTGCAGGGCTCCGTATGGACATATGTCAGGGTCGACCTTCTATCCGTGTTTTGGGGTCCTGAATCTATCTTCGTGCGTTCGGTACCCCAGACCTAGCTACACTATAAGTATCTCATGCCTAACTTTCACAGGTTTTGTCGACATTCCAATGCCTGCTAACTGTCGCCCGACTACAAACGGTATATTCTTCACGCCTTACTTACTGCTAATCCTTGCTTGATACAATACAGAACACTCACCGGCCCAATCGCACGCCAGTCAAGGCAGTCACGATGCAACTGAACAAGACGAGACGTCATCTACGCCTCATTCACCTCCTCAGCCTACAACGAGCCACCAGCGTCAACCTTACCCCCGCCCCGAATCTCCCGTGCTTCCCATCGAACGAGGTAGCGAGAATTCTGCGACACGTAGGTTTTCTATTCCCCCCCCCCCTTTTTTTTGTCGTTTTAGCTTGATCTCACGACCAATTTCAGTCCGCCCGGAGGTCTACACTCGCGACCTCTTCAATAACCACGTTCTACACACTCCTGCCCCCTGCACCGATCGTCCGTGTGTAAATTTTGCCGGACCCGCCAGCGGTGACGAAGAATCTTGTTCCGATATGCCAGCGACTTGTCGCTGTCCTTTGCCGACTCGCACGACTTCCTCCGGCCCTTGCCAGCCTCCTTTCACCCCACTCACATTTCGGAGACAGTCCAATCAAAGCACCGAGCGCTCTGGGTCCGTTCAGGACATCTCTTTTCACGGTGTGTATTGTGAATGCTTATTCATATGAATGCTTTGATTGACTGGATCCCCCCACCTTGGATGCATCACTGCGGACAACGCGGAAAGCAATGCCACTTTCATGGCTGAATTCAGAGACTCTCTATCAAAAATGGTCAGAGATTGAATTCCATCTCGAGAATGCTGACAGACGAGTAGATAGGGTGAATAGAGGCAGAGGCCAGCGGCAGCGAATACTAAATACAGATGTTTGAGTCCGTTTCTTCCAATCCCACATTCTCGTTGGCAACTCAATCCTCCGATGTATAATCATCACTTTACAACATATGACTTCAAGTTTTTGTACGATGCACTTTACAATGAGCAAATGTTACTGGATCTGTCTGTGAGAGTCGTGATAACTGTGAATATGTTTGTACGATGCCTGAGTCGTACTAAATAGCACAAACTGATGACGGGTCCAAACCAAGCATCGTTCTCAACCAAATTCTCGCTTAGAGGCCGATCCCAAGCGACAAGGGTATATGAGAGGATGCTGGAAGACAACCGTTCAAAGAGTGCTTAGTTCCGGTGTCGGGTGGAGGGCAATGCAAGTCGGTAGATGGATTCAAAGTGCAGATTCAATGTTAGGAGAGCAAGAGATACAAGAAAATTCTAGCTCGGAATTACAAGATGTCACTGCGTTCCGGGGTCGGCTAAACTTAGAATTTTGGGGTATTTTTAGATGGTGACACCCGACTGTTAACTTAGCTGAGCGTAGCCGGCTGAACGGAGGCTGTTCAGGCGCCTAGGCTCACCTAGACCTCGGGTTCTTTCAGCTAAAAATGGCCAGTGTAGCCGACGTCGGAACGCAGTGTGTCGTTGGCGACAGTCACCAAGAGGAATTATCATAATCACCTTGTCCGCCCCAGGCCCACTTGACCCACGAATCAATTCACACAAGCGAAAAGCCAAGAAACAAGCCCGTGAATTGCCTCGTATGAAGAAGAAATAGCTGTGGCGTCCCCAAGAGCGATGTAGGTGGTGTAGGAGCGTTCCACTGTGAAAAAATGTGAAGTCAGCTCTCACTCTCAAAGAAAGCCAGAGTTAAGCGCCAAAGTAACTCCAGGTGTGCGCGTAAACCAGTGGATGGGTGGAGATAGCGAGAAACTTTGATTTCGACTTGGTTTTGACCGCCATCGCTCCCTAATTGCCCGTAAGACTGCGGTGGGAGGCTTGCTGGAGGTCGCCCGTCTCGTATTCAGGGACTACAAAGCTTCTGAAAGGTAGAAAAGAAGGCCAAGTCATCATAGCGGCCGTCGAGATGCGTAGAAAGAAAATTTTTGTCTGAGCCGTTGCAGAGCCGTGACTGAGCCGCAAGCTACATAAGCCAGCCGTCAAAAATAGCTCGGCTCGGCTTGGTGATGGCTGGTGATGGCTCTAGAGCCATCAAAAGCCGAGCCGAGCTAGCCGAAGCCGAGCCGCGGCAGCACTAAGCCGATGTGTGTCCCCCACATCTTTAATATCCCAAATCTTCGCCAACTCCGCCTTCCTCGCCTCTGCCTCCTCCACTGACGACGACGCTGTGCCATGGATTAGGTATTAGCCTTGGATGCCTTGCGTCAGTCATGTACCACTTGTTCAGGTGCCAAACCAATTACCAGATGCCATGTAGATTCAGTTGACGCAGCATAGGTAACGTCAAAGCGTCAAGTAAATCTTCGCGAGGTGAGTCCTCCGCATTTCCTATCACTGTCAAGCTCTGCAATTTTGGAAGACTTGGGATCGCGGGGAGAAGATCGTCGCAGTCCACTATCACTGCACGAAAGCACGAAAGATTCTTAGCTTCACTAAGAATTGTCGCGCACTCTTGCGGAGAAAGAAGGGTTGGCTCCAAATGAGATAGGTTAGCCCACGGCAAAGCGATAATGTCGGGCTCGAAGCACACGGATAACCTCACAGAGTGCAGTTGAGGAGCATCGCTGAACATATGAGATCGGATGATCTGGGCCTGGCATGGGGACATCGCACGGTCGATGCTCAACCATGCCCGCCACAACGAGCCGTCTTCGCCCACTGCTTCCCAAGAATCTTTTTGTCTTTTCGACTTTTTTCACAACTTTTTTTCCATGTCTTCTCAAACAAGAGAATGTCCACTGTGCAAAGGAAGGGTCATGAAATTCATGATGTTGTTGGCCATGAAAATCCTAACATTATGTCCAGGAATTCATGATGAATCGCCTGGAAATTGCTAACGAAACATCATGAATTGAAAGTATGTTTTCATGATGATTATGGGGCTCTTCATGACGTTTTTTCATGATGTTTTATCAAGTATTTCAGAACAAAATATCATGAAACGAGAGCGGTGCAAAGCAAATAAATAACCACCAACCTCATACCACCACCAACCTCAGATGCCACCAGCCGGTATCGAACTCAAGACCGCCGTGTGACACACTACAGTATATCACGTTGAGAGTACTACTGGTAGACTAAGTGGGAATTATAAACTTTGTTAGCTTCGCCAATATATGGATGTCATACTGCACAGTCTCAAGTTGTTCATCCCCGTTCTCCTCATTTGTTTCTAATTTTCAGCAGTGTGCACTTGATAGAGACCAGAGACCGACTGATACCATTTATTGGCTTTATTATTGATATTAGCACCCTACCCACTTAACTCTTGGTGGACTTAGCCAGAAAAAATCGCTCGGTTCTTTATGACGAAAATTCGTGATGTTTTGTCATGAATTCATAATCTTGCAAAAATGAGCTTCTGAGCATCATGAAACCCCCCTTGAAATTCATGGTGTGCTTCATGACAAAACATCATGAAACCTGAAATTCATGACAGTTTGCATGAATTTCATGATGTATACTTTGCACAGTGGTCTTTTCTAGCTTTTTTGACTTTTTGACTTTTTCTACTACTTTCTGCTTGCACGGGAATCTATATCAGAGACACTTCGAATCATGTAGATTCTGGATAAACAATCCAGACTTGAGTAGGGTAGATTCAATCGCTACATCCCAAAACTCCCCAACACAAAGGCGGTTATCGGGGCTGCACGGATATCGATATCGTTGAAACCGGCGAACGCAAGCAAAAGATACCAAGTCATTCAATCTCCGATGATCCCATCACGAGATGATGGTTACCGTTTGGCAGGATCAAGGCAGGATCGCAACGGATACTGCCCCTCCCCTTCTCCGAGTCTTTTTCAAGTTTCAAGTATTCCACCTCCTCAAGCCTTATCTTAGGCTGAACGCGATGGACAATGGCGGCCAGGGATCGGGTATAATGAGGATGCGGTCAAATCTACTTGGGATCCTCTGTCGCCGCAACCATCGCGTCTCTCTGCTGTTTTAATGTCGAAAACTTGGAGTTTCCCCACATTGGCTGCTATCGCACGGGTATTCATGTGTGTATAAGAAGCCCTTTGCTTAATTGCGCGCCTTCATTAATATTTTCAGCCCGCGCGTGAAGTGTACTCTCAGGAGCTTGCTCCTCTCGATTATTATCTGTTGGGAGATATTGTCTCTGCGTATTGTTTTCTATCCATTTTCACACCTCTTTGAGCTGACCCCACGTTCAAGATGATTCCTCTCGGACCTCTAGACAGCATCAGCCTCCGCACACACGCGACCGTCAACGTCTGCGGTATTCCAAGCAACATCAATAAGGAAAATTTGGCTCAATCTTTCCGCAACCAGAACTTCGAATAATGTTTCCCCATTCATTGTGTATTCCCTGCGATGCCGAGGTGGGAGAACTTAACCAACCGATTTTCAGTAGGCTGTAGTTGACAGACCTACTAGCACCATGTATTGGTGTAAGTAACACTGGGATGAGCACACTATGCACTCAACATCTGGTGGACTTAGCAAAGAAAAAAAAAAAAATGAGTAGTCGTTTCATGACGAAAATTCATGATGTTTTGTCATGAATCCATATTGTCACAAAAGCAAGTTTCTGAACATCATGAAAGCCGTCTTGAAATTCATAACGTCGTTCATGACAAAACATCATGAAACCTGAATTTCATAACAATCTGCATGAATTTCATGATGAATACTTTGCACAGTGGATATTAGAGACTTTGCGCAGAGCCACCGGTAGCCACCCAGTGGCTCTCACGGCATGCGCTGTGGAGCGGCTACAGCATATGGTGGCTCGTTTGGTGGCTCGTCGCCCGCGTTGCAGGTGGGGCTTCTTCAAGTATCTACATGGCACCTCTGTGACTATACCATGGGATCACGGCATCTGTGAGAAAGATGCTCGTGTTGCGCAAGATCGCGGGGATAGACTGGTAACTTTTGTGACTCATTATGGAGTACACTATGTGTAGTATGTGCCTGTAAGATATCGGGAGGCTGCGTCCAAAAATGAGAGCTGTGCAATGAATTTATTGGTGATGGGTGATCCAATTATATATCTGCTTTTTGCCGCTTTAGGAAATACAAGTCAGAAAATGAGTTTGAGAGGGAAAACGGACAAGAAAAGCTCACAGAACATTAATAGTGAGTCGGGCCTCCCTTTTCTTTCAACACTTTGCGCACCCTGTTGGGCATACTGCCGTATAACTTGTCAGTATATGTCTGATCTATTTTCTCCCACTCCTCCTTCAAAGTGATCCTGGTTCTTCGGCAGAGAGTCCCGAGCGCGTACCATACGCTCCAAATGATCCCAAAGATTCTCTATGATGCTCATATTGAGCGAGTACGGGCACCAGGGAAGAACATCAAAGCCCTCGAGATTAAGCCACCCCTGCGCGTGCTTGGATTTATGCTTTGAGTCGCCGTCTTGCTGGAAATAAATGGTCGAGCGGTCCAAATTACGCTGGTCCAGAATGTTGAGGAGGGATTTCGAGTGTAAACGAAGCGATCCATGATCCCTTCGGTCCGATGAAGTTGACCGACACCGTGGCGGGTGAGACAGCCCCAGACCATAACACTCCCGCCGCCGAGTTGGACCTATATCTGGAGTCATACGCCTTCCCTGGTTCCCTTCAGCACCACTGTCGGCCACCCGAACCAATGATGTTGAATTTTGACTCATCTGAAAATATAACGGCCCGCCAATTCTCTGCAGTCCGGTAACAATGAAGTTCCCCCCACTCTTTTCGCTTCCTCCGGTGCTCTGGCTTCAACAGAGACTTGGATTGGCATACATAGACCCCTAATTCACGCTCTCGTAGCGCAGACCGGACCGTATCGACGTGCAAATGCGGGAAATATTTCCGCTGCAGGTCTGATGCATTCTTGGCTTTGCCAGAAGAGAGCAATTGGAGGGCTCTACGGATGTTTCTCTCGCTCATTTGGCGTGAGCGACTCGGCCTAGGTGCTTTCTCATCGAAGCCGTGTGTTGGACCATAGCGGGCATTGATTTGGGAGACCGTAGAGGGCGCAACATTCTCTTTTTAGGCTACATCTCTATTTGAGATGCCTGCCTTCTTAAGGGCGTCTATGGCGGCCTTGTTTACGGCAGTGGTGTTGAACATGATGTGAAGAATGAGTTACAACAGGTCTGGGGTAAATCGAGCGCGTCGTTGTGGTGATTCAGAGTGAAAAGTCTTGGGCTTGCCAAATGCGGAAAAAGTATTGGATCACGTGTACGCGATAATCACGCTCTCTGACGACAACGCGCGCACATCGGACGTCGAGTTAATACATGGAGAAAGGGTAGTCCTAGAGGTATACGAAGCACTATATATCACCCCCAAAATTTGCTCACTCGCGCCGCAGTTCAAGCCGAAAGTTTGAAAACCAGGTGATCCCATACTTTTTCCGAGTCAGTGTACTGAAATCAAGATTGAATTTACTTCCTACAACAGCTGTAAGATAAGATCTTTGTATTGTACTTGGAATGTGTATGCAAGATGCTCGAGGGACATGGGGGCAAGCGTCGACGCGAAATCCGTTTCCCGATTAGGAAAGCCGGGCATCAAACGCAAAGGAGACGCGGTTGATGGCATCAATGACAGGCCCGGCGGGATCAACGGGATCAAACCCCGTAAAATAAAAAACATAAGTAACTCTCATAGCACCCCTACTTGCTCAAACCCCAAAATCTTTTTTTCTGGCTTTTGTACGAGTAGATACACGAAGACTCCCTGCAATCGGACCGTACTCGAGTCGTGTTGACTTGAGTCGTCCGAAGCTGCCCTAAACAGCCACAATGCGCTTCACAATCCCCCAACCGTTTCCCAATCCAAATCAACAAATCATCTTGCTGCCATTGTCCTCCAGTTCCTCGTTTTTTCTCATTTCCACCACCCATATCGATGCGCGACCTAACTCTATCTGAAGTCCCTACAGTGGGACAAATAATTCTACCCTGCGACACAGTCGATTCGGTGCTATACAGTCCATCTAATGCTTCTTCACACTCGCAATGGCAGCCCATCCTGACGACGACGCCCTCCACACCGTGAGGGGGCAGTGGATGAAAGTGTAGTCGGGAGCCATTTTGCTGCTAGTAATGTGGTTAATGGACGGTCCATTGAAGCTAAATAGACATCTGGTGAGCATAGGAAGAGAATCCGCCAAGGCGAGCACTCACAAGGAGAGGATGGGCTACATACCGGTGGTGGGAGAGGAAGAGTGACAATGTGTTACGTCCGTGACAAGCCAAATCAGGTATACGAACAAACAAATACAACAGGTTTACCGACAGTCTACCGCCTGAGTCCACCGAGTCCACCAAGGCTACCCAGTCCATCAGGTCCACTGTACACCCGGGTAGACTTTCTTATATACTCGTAATCCGATTAAGTCTTTAGCGCTCGGTTTTTTGCAATTCCTGCTTGCTAGGCCTTAAGTAGATAACTTGGGGACAAGTCAACTTGCCTTGGTTCCCCGAGTGCCTCCAAGACGCATGATGCAGTGATCAATTCCATCAAAAAATGATGATCCACTCTCAGAGACGGCACTCTTCAAAATGAGCGATTTCCAATTTGACGTGGAAGGAGAAACGTGGAAGGCATCGGAAAACTATGTATGAAGCACGACACTTTATACTTTCAAGGCCCCGAGGTTCCTAAGTTATCACGTCTCATGATATATGGATTTAAAGCTTAAAGAGTTGCTTGTGCAAAGGATCTGTCATGAATTTCAAAACCAATCGTCAAATTTCATGATGTTTTGTTATGGAGCACGTCATGAATTTCAAGATGGCTTTCAAGCCATTTATAATTTATGAGGACATGAATTCATCATCCAAGGGCGGGTATTGCTTCAGGTACTAGAGACGAAAAAGGTCGAGAAGGATGCGATGCGAAGGCTAATGCGGCCCTCCGTTCGACAGTGACTGGAGTTGTGGAAGATTTAGTGGAAGGTGTTGGAAGAAGAAGAGAGAGAGGCAAAAATACCGCGGCGTTGGTAATACAACTTCTCGTATTCTTGATGAAACTGGGTGCAGAGGCCAGAGTTCCTTATAAGGAAAGGCATTTAAACTCGCCGTCACTGTAAATGGTCTGGACAAAACCCCCGAGTAATTCAGTGTTGGTGTTGTAAGGATTGAAAAAAGAAGCAGGGGCCGTCGAAGGACCAGCAATATTGTTCGAGCAGTTCGCGAACTTTGTGAATGAGACCCGGTGGGAGCTGCTGCATTTTTTCTCGGTCTTCCTCGTGGATCCTTTGGTTCGTTTGTTCTTTCCTTTTTCTTGTCGGAGAAATGTAGATTCACTATTACTGTAATTATGAACTACATTACTGCATACTTCAGCGAATATTTTGTGTGTAATTTGAGGAAAGAAAAAACACTCAGATTTTAAATTTGGCTGGGTCACATGTTGTCACACTGTGCCGAGGATGTTATGTCCCTCGGCCCCACCCAAAATTTGAAACTCCGCGCTCGCCCACTTAAATATTCCGAATATATACGTTGTACCAGGAGATCCTGGCCGCCATCACTTTAGTTCTGTTTGGCGCGAGGCTCTAGCCCTAGCTTTCGAGTCCTTTGCACCGCGATACTGCAGGATGTCCGGCTTCAGGACCACCACTTAGCCATTCTCAGCGGATACAACGTCCGACCCACACCCCAACTACAAAAGGTCGGATTTCTCATATGAAGACTGGTAACGAGCCTATGGGAACTCGATAATCTCGCTTCCGTCACACCTTGATTCAATCTTCTTTCTCAGCCCTAGGCCTGAGAAAAGGCTGCCCATGATATAGAAGGTTCATCGTATGTGTTCCGTAGCGGATCGCAAGCTGATAATGTGAGCAGCGGTGTTTCATCCGAGTCGAGGCCCACCTGAGCTGGAACGCGGCGGCGAAAGCGAGAGATGGGGTCGACGTTGGAATGAAACGCGACCGGCGTGATTGATAATTTGCAGATCCAGCAAATATAGTTCCCCAAGTTAGAAGTCGACGGTTGACGTTTTGAAAGGTATAATTGCAAGTAAGCGCCGCATGATCGGGAATCGCAGCAATCTCTCCGCACTCACACAAAGTTGGGTTACATCGAGAGACATCATTTCTAATCCTCTTGTAATTTTTGTCCGATGATGAACGGAAACTTTCACTGGGACTGATACTCCTATCAATGGGGAGCTTGTGCTAGCTACCCAGGTCGTTTTTTGAGGCGACGTAGAAGATTATGGTCCTGCGGCATTTCTAAGTTAGGTCGTTGGGATCTCACGCCTGTGAATGCTCGTTGTGGAGAATCCAGATCTGAACGGTTGCATAGCGACCTGGGTCGCTCGCACAAACTCCCCATTACATACTTATATTGATTCTGGTCAAATCGCAGGCTCCGTATAGCTCCGTATTCTACAAGTCTGAAGTATTGGGTCTAGTGGGTACAAATCGATCTTCATCAGGTATTGTAGGAAACTCATAGAAGCCTGATAGCGCTTCACGTTACATCCAAAGGCATGTCGAAACTCTGAATCGAGCTCCACAACCTGGATATGCTTTGTGCGTGTTCCGATGCCATATTCACTTGGATCGCCGCCAAGGAATTCGGGGGCGTCGTACGGGGATGAAGCATATCCTGAAGCTGCAATCATTCTGCACTGGAGCAAGTCAAGTGCCTCAAACAAGTCATGGCGGAATGCAGCATCCTCGTCCCCCTCAAACCCGAACCGCGAAAGGAACTGCTCAGCCATGGCAAATGCCATTGTGGCAAAGTCGGGAACGTAATATCGGGATAGATTCCCGTGGCCCTCGATTTCGCTCACGTTGGCTGCGCCTAAACAAATCTACGGCCATGTCAGCCGCTGAACAGTGAAAGTATAACAAACGCGCCATATATCGTAAAAGACGAGCTAAGCCTCTCCTAATTTGTGGTATGATAGCGGACCGAACTTCGTGACAAGTCAGTTACCAAATTTGGAAATCATTACTGTGCACCCACCTTTTACGTAGTAACAGTGAGACTGTGTAGAAAGCACCATAAGAAGGTCATCTAAGTATCCCCCGGTTCAAAAGTTTGAAAATCCAAAAAATTATATTTACCTTAAGGATTTCGCGCTTTTGATCCGGGCCGGTAAGTAACCGGTGGCAATGTGATCCCATCAATCCATCAAATGCCTGCAAAACTTGAACTCGGTCCGAGTCAGTCAGCTCGAGAACTCACTGTTAGCACTGGTCGCGAACACACTAGTGTATGGCTGGGTGGGGGTTTCAATGCATAAATCTCCAACTTCAGAAGGTAAATCACAACATTTTTGCCCGAAGTTACTGTAGGTACACGCAATTTTGAAATTTCGCGCAAAAATTTCGCGCTTTGCTAACCCTAGGTTAGGGTTACTTAATTTTCTCTGAAATGAAAATTTTACTTATAAACCCACCCCATGTTCCTTCTAAATCTCGAATCTCGAGGAATTTTGACCAAAATTGCGGGTAGATATCAAGTTAGGTCCGCTATCACTATCATACATACACTGACTCGGAAAAAGTATGGGATCACCTGGTTTTCAAACTTTCGGCTTGAACTGCGGCGCGAGTGAGCAAATTTTGGGGGTGATATATAGTGCTTCGTATACCTCTAGGACTACCCTTTCTCCATGTATTAACTCGACGTCCGATGTGCGCGCGTTGTCGTCAGAGAGCGTGATTATCGCGTACACGTGATCCAATACTTTTTCCGCATTTGGCAAGCCCAAGACTTTTCACTCTGAATCACCACAACGACGCGCTCGATTTACCCCAGACCTGTTGTAACTCATTCTTCACATCATGTTCAACACCACTGCCGTAAACAAGGCCGCCATAGACGCCCTTAAGAAGGCAGGCATCTCAAATAGAGATGTAGCCTAAAAAGAGAATGTTGCGCCCTCTACGGTCTCCCAAATCAATGCCCGCTATGGTCCAACACACGGCTTCGATGAGAAAGCACCTAGGCCGAGTCGCTCACGCCAAATGAGCGAGAGAAACATCCGTAGAGCCCTCCAATTGCTCTCTTCTGGCAAAGCCAAGAATGCATCAGACCTGCAGCGGAAATATTTCCCGCATTTGCACGTCGATACGGTCCGGTCTGCGCTACGAGAGCGTGAATTAGGGGTCTATGTATGCCAATCCAAGTCTCTGTTGAAGCCAGAGCACCGGAGGAAGCGAAAAGAGTGGGGGGAACTTCATTGTTACCGGACTGCAGAGAATTGGCGGGCCGTTATATTTTCAGATGAGTCAAAATTCAACATCATTGGTTCGGGTGGCCGACAGTGGTGCTGAAGGGAACCAGGGAAGGCGTATGACTCCAGATATAGGTCCAACTCGGCGGCGGGAGTGTTATGGTCTGGGGCTGTCTCACCCGCCACGGTGTCGGTCAACTTCATCGGACCGAAGGGATCATGGATCGCTTCGTTTACACTGACATCCTCTCGAAATCCCTCCTCAACATTCTGGACCAGCGTAATTTGGACCGCTCGACCATTTATTTCCAGCAAGACGGCGACTCAAAGCATAAATCCAAGCACGCGCAGGGGTGGCTTAATCTCGAGGGCTTTGATGTTCTTCCCTGGTGCCCGTACTCGCTCAATATGAGCATCATAGAGAATCTTTGGGATCATTTGGAGCGTATGGTACGCGCTCGGGACTCTCTGCCGAAGAACCAGGATCACTTTGAAGGAGGAGTGGGAGAAAATAGATCAGACATATACTGACAAGTTATACGGCAGTATGCCCAACAGGGTGCGCAAAGTGTTGAAAGAAAAGGGAGGCCCGACTCACTATTAATGTTCTGTGAGCTTTTCTTGTCCGTTTTCCCTCTCAAACTCATTTTCTGACTTGTATTTCCTAAAGCGGCAAAAAGCAGATATATAATTGGATCACCCATCACCAATAAATTCATTGCACAGCTCTCATTTTTGGACGCAGCCTCCCGATATCTTACAGGCACATACTACACATAGTGTACTCCATAATGAGTCACAAAAGTTACCAGTCTATCCCCGCGATCTTGCGCAACACGAGCATCTTTCTCACAGATGCCGTGATCCCATACTTTTTCCCAGTCAGTGTAGCAGGAGCTCGTGCTCCGCTACGAATGAATGTGACAGGATACGAAACAAATGCATCAGTACACAATAATACTGAGCTTGATCACGGAGTCCGACGACTGTTTTTTTTTTTTTTCTCGTTCCCAGATCTCTGTACCACGACGAAGAAAATCTCCTCCTACCACTCCTGTTACAACTCCCGAATCCCGAATACAGGAGCAAATGCCCTCCCTGAGCACTCTCGTAGGGTGAGCAAGAGATCTGTTACACAGCTCAAGCAGGAACTCCGAACTTGTTCTCCGCTATGAATAAGTGAATACGAAACAAATGAATCTAGTGTACTGAACCAATAACAGAGTCTGATGACCGGCGCATATTGAGTTCAGAAGACATTTTTGACGCTCGTTCCCAGATCCCAGAACCAAAATTCCAGACTCGAAGTCGAAAAAAATCACCCCTGTTACAATCCCAGATTCACAGCATACGGGAGCACACACCCTCAATGAGCACTCGTAGGGTGAGCAACTTGAGCAAGAGATCCATAACATAAATAGCTCAGCAAGGGCATGGAAATAGGCGACAGTCACTAACATTCGAAGATGACAGGCAGAGTTTGGGGAGTCGGAGACTCGGATAACATGAAAATACCATGATGACGCCTAAGATCCAAATGGACGCTCGTCACCAACTTTAAGTATCCCGAGCCAATAAATTGTGGAGGACATTCGATAAGGGCAAGGAGCAGAGTGTATTAGTTCAAGAGGTGCCGAAGCACCTCCGCACGCTGTTGATGTCGGAAAAAAGTCAATTTGCTTACAACGGATTGAATTGGCTTACGAGCTTAGCAAGACTTTAATTGAGGCGGATCATAGCCCTCTCCCCCGTATTGAGGGACAAAAACATATGTATTTGTGCCCTGTTTTTTGTGGTCTGCATTTGGTCTGCATTCCCGCTTGTACGATCTCATGCCGAGCTTGCCGAAGGCTGTTACATTTTCCCATCGACTCGACATCTGGACTTCACAACTAACGAGTACTCGGAGTAGGGCTGCTGCGGATGCACTCCCACGCTTCTTGCACCCAACCACCACCATCGTCGTCCCCGATGCATGCACATAGCCTCCCGCCGCCGCCTGTCACACAGACCAACACATTCGGCGGATGTTGGGCCGATGTCAGGAGCAAGCTAACACCTGATATTGCAGCATGCTCCCGATCCGCTACTCCACAAAACGGGCGGTCCCTTGGCAATCTCAGCAAGTCCCAGTGCTTCAAAAGTCGATACTCATCGAACGATATGGATGGCGAGGAGATGGTGGATAAAGCGAGAATCGCAACGACAATGATGCCCGACCTCGGAGTCAGCAACCCCCCGCACGACGCACGCTTCATCGGCGCGACCCGCAACATTCTCCACTTAAACACGACCGCGGCGGCGACTCAGATCAGGAACTTGTTCTTTTCCAGACGCTTTCAGGCGCTTTTTCCACTTTTCACTTTTTGGCCACTTTTCAATGTACTTCCGAGCTCTTTTTGTGCTTTCTCTTCTTCGAGCTCTTTCCACATGTACTGAAGTACTTTGAGTTCTTTGCGGGATGGCGGTTGTCTGAGAACACCTCAGCGCTAAAATCGGCATGGGAGTCCGGCACCGGCTGAATGACATTTAAGCGTTCAATTTCTACGTACTGTGTTAAAAGGCAAGATGATCTGCGTATTTATTTACATAAAAGGCTCGAAAAGCGTCCAAAGAATCCGAAGAATCAAAATCAGTAAGAGGAAGACATTCTTTTCCCGCCATGCCGATGAGATGCGCGGATCGGAGCAGCGCATCAACGTGCACAATGGCCATGGAGCGTTCTCCTGGCCGTCCGCGAACGAAGTCGGGAGTGACTATCCACATACCAGTGTCCGGACATGGTTCTTCGCCGTGTGCCGAGCACCAATGAATTAAGGCGCACGGGTAGTCGACGCCTTGGAACTCGTCAACGTCGCCTTGATCAACACGTTCATCGTCTACGTCACCAGGAGTTTCGGGCTCCACAGATTGCGGAAGTGGAAGCGGAAGGAGGGCACCGCTCAGCATTCCGCGCGCTGTGAAGTCGACCCGAGCTGCCCCCAATTTGTCGAGCCGTTGATTTGTGAGAAGGATTTGCCCGAGCGGTTTGTTGCGACTTGAGCGGCGATAAGGCTTTTGGACGGCCTTGATATGTTTTGATTCGGTGATAGATGAACAAAGACCGTTCGGAGCGGCGAAGGCCTCGATGAGGGGCCGATAGTGGACCATGGAGTGTTGGCGGGGAAGGGAGAATCCGTCTGGACGGATAAGACGAAAGATTTCACGGGTTTGATGGAACTTAGCGACGGTGTCATCGATAGCGAGCAAGGTATCTTCGTCAATCACCGAACGCCGCACGAGATGGCAGAACTCGGTGATGTACCTATCATACGGTGCTGCATCGACCGAACTCGTCCCTTTATGACATCTCACAGTATCTAAGCATTCTTGTCGTTTGGTAATTCCTCCTCAGCGTTTTTTGTGCTGTTGTTTCCGCCTATTTTGTGTGGCTTTACCTAGTCGAGAACTAGTTTAACCCAGCGTTTCTGGCGTCCGCGCCCTGGCCACTAACCGCCGTTCCCCTTTTATCTGGACTGTAAGAGATCCTATTCGCGTGTGAGGGGGGGTTTTGCTGACGCCCGTTGTTCAGATCGCATTGTCCCGTTCAGATATTCATGGCGCATCGAGTTCTCCGCCTCTCAAAGTCGCGCCTCCTGTTTGTCCTAATGGCGTTCTTCACATTTTCCAACGTCCGTAGCATGATGGTGTCTGTAACAAAAGATTCGAGTTTCGAGTTTCTAGGGATGTATTGCGGCTGCGGACGAGCGTGCTTGCTTTCGGCTTGAAGTAGGAAATCTTCATTTAGGTGCCTTCCGCAAAGACTCGTCGACGCAGGTTCGATCAGGGCTCTCGCCTTACTCCAGTCGTCAATTCCTGGCTGGTGGTCAACGATCTGATTGTAACGTATGCATCATTCTCTGTTGAATTATTGTCAATCGATGGCACACAACTTTAGATTGCCGCTGATTTACTACAGTCGAAGCTGTCGTAACCCATAGGCCTCGGTGGAGCCAAAAAGGTATGGGGTATGGCAGAGCTATGGGTTTTCCCAGCCAAAAGTCGGTCAAAGTCCCCCAAAAATGTATGGGTTAAGGCCGATTATGGGTTATGAGAGCTATGGGTTATGACAGCTTCGACTGTACCTCCACAAGAGTCGAACAGGATTCAATAGTTTGCACATATTTTCCTCACATGCTACTCAGCTGACCCCAAGACATAGAAAGAAACCATCTGATCACCCGTCTCATTTGTTCTGCGCTCGAGAGTGCCGTATTCGCGACTTTTTTTTCGGTGAGCGCCAGTTCTTCTGTTGTGGTTCAGGTTGCTATATGTATTCATCCGCAGATAATGGTCTTGATCATGTTTGTAGGTACTTTTTTTGTTGGGTAGCAGCCCCCGGATACTGATGATCTATAGACGGTATTTCCCCGGACAGGCTTCTATCTGATGTTCTCCCAGCCAATGGGTCGCATCTAGACGTCCCACTTGCGACTCTCTCTGCTGGATCTCACCCGCCCCTATGGTGCGCTCGGCCTAAACACCACCAGATAGGTCCCATCATTGATGCCATCAGTGATGTCTCAAATCGACCGGCAGAAAAATTTCGAATATAAATTGCATTTCTTGCTGCAAAACAAGGTTGGGGCAGACTCAGAACACACTCCCCAGCTATAGTTAGTGTGGTATGTAGCTCATGGACCTCTCTGAGAGCATATGAATCTAAATTGGGCATATTCCGTAGGCTCACATGACTGATTTATTCATCGCATCACTGATGTCTCAAATCCGCCTGGAGAAAAAAGTATTTAAAGTGAGTTTTGAGGGGACAGAGGATTCCTCTAGAGGGATTAGTCTACTACCTAATCGGAGTGTTTTCACCAGAGGATCAGTCATGGGAAGGTTCTGATCAGGTGCAATAAATTTTGTTCCTGTTTGGTGGTGTTTAGGCCGCGCGCACCATAGGAGCACGTTACTAACCAGCGCAGAAGCGCGGGCTGAACGGTCATTACAGACACTGAATGGACGAGAATCTCTTTGCCACCTCAAAAGCACGCCAGAATCACTTGCATTTTTTTCAGGACAAAATTTTGAATTTCTTTCAGAATGTCACGATTTTTTTCAGGCAACGACCTCAATCGTCACCGTGACGGACCCAAAAAGAGGCAACGCAACCAACTCAACCGTTACCGTGACCGTTGCTCCCATACAGGCAGGTACAGTATAGGGTTAGACCCAATACCAATTAACTGCTAAGAAGCTCGCTTTCCTGCAAGGTCTGATGGTGATCCAACGGTGAATCGTCGGTGATGATTTGCTCGGCCCCGGTTACATACAAATGGTATGTAGACGAAGCCAAGTTGACATGAAAACTCTTCATGGTAATCACCCGACGGGCATTCAAGATATCTCGGTCCATTATTGCATGGCTACCGAACGAGGTTCTTTTTTTCATCATAGCCTATGCAGCGCATCCAGAGCTTTTGTCGTTATGCCTGACTTCTCGCCTCATGCGGGAAATATCCACGCGTTTCCTGTACCGTGGTGTGCACCTGAACACAAAGAAGACACTTAAGCTGTTTCTACGCGTTGACAGGTGGTGCACATCCCCGCCGGCGCTATCTCATGTTCAGAAATTCTTAGTAAAACAAGATCTGAAACTGTACGTCGGCGATCGTACTTACCGGCCCATCACTCACGCGGCACAGAGCTGAGGCGCATGTCACCCAAATTACTCGGGTGGTGCTCCTAATGACCAGTTTGAAGCATCTGCTTCTATATCTGGCTGAACCAATCGAATTTCATCAACTGCTGCAGGACGGTGTCTTTCCCAACCTCGTTACCTTTCGATACATCGTACAACCGAACACCGCCTCAGCATTTATTGGCTTCCTGCACAGACACCCTACCATCAACAACCTTACCTTTGCGTCGGAGGAGTCAATACAATTCCCAAGGCGCGCAGATTCAACGTATTTGAAAATATACGAGGGTCCAAATTGGGGACTATCGCTTTTCGACGTGTCTGGGCTCACTTCCGTTTCGCTAATGTGGTATTCTGATGGCGTGGACATTGACTGCTGTTTATCGCAATTAACTGAAGCGAAAGACCTGGAATGTATTGTCATCCTCACGTCAACCACCACCCCAACGGAGGCGGAAATTTTAGCTGGAATTTCCAGACATGCACCGCACGTGAAGGTGCTACGATTGCGTAGCCTCGTCGCAAAACAGGTTGGGTTGTCACTGGTGAGTGAGGTGTCTTTCCTGCGACACGTACTAGACTTCCCACGTTAGGAGCAGGCAGTAGAAATACAGGGACACCTACACAAGTTCTCTGCCCTGTCTACCATAGAGCTTCCTGCAGTCGACTACAACACAGAGTTCAGGCTCGACCACGACATGCAGGCGCTCAAGCTATGGCAAGATGCCTGCAAAACCATTTCTTCAGCCACTCTCAGTACGTGTTGAACCCATCGTGACATTTTTCCGTGCTCACAGCGCGCCCTGAAGATAGTATCATCTGGCAAAGCGTCAACGGAGAGTGGTATTGTGCCAACTCCGGTATCAAACGCCTGATAACCATGATGAAAGAAGGTGTTTTGGGTCCAACCTTTGTTCTTGTGCCGGCATTCGAATTTTGAAGGCGCTTGGGCAGCCTGTACTTATAGTATTGGGTGTGCTTGAATGCCAATAGAAGGTGCAAATCGTGGAAGAGGTCCAAGAGTTTGCATATGATTAGGCGATCAAAATAAGCTGATGTGCCATCAATTAGGCCAAATCCGTAAACTCGTAATTTTCCTGATTCCTTCACGACAGATTTCAAGGTCAGATGTTTGCATGCCATGAAAGTTACACATAATAGGAGCAAGTTCGCAAAAATAACCAAGTAGAAATATTGCGCCGTTGCCGTAGTCTCCCAAGTCAGCCCATAAATCCCGAGATTTTTTGAATTATAATTGGGACGGACAAAAAATCTGATTCAATGGTCTGATTTCACTTGTCTATCAAAAGCCGTGAGTCCCCATTCCGTAAAAGGAAATTTCCAAGATACCCTTTGCTCGACAAGTATGGGCAAAAATAATTATGAGAGTAACTTGGACAGCTGCTATAGGCATCCTAAAGCCCTCCTAGCTCAGAAGCTGCGCCATCGGGGGCGGGACGTATTATACTCGCGCGGTCCACAGTCTGAACAGCGAGTTTACGGAAAACAAACAATGTAGTACTGTACAGGGTGGTTATCCTTACAGAAATCTACAAGTTGTTATCCGAGCACAACATCATTCCAGGAGGTCAATCGCACAGGACGCAAGACGTTGGCAATCGGGGGGACTGACCGGCCGTTGGAATGGCTGGAACCTCTGGTTAAAACCCGTAGGGCCTGACCACCATCCAAAGATGATGTACGGAGGAAGTTCTCTTCCCCCAGGCAAAATCCCCAGTGTCCACCAGCCCCCCAACCCTGTCGTACGTCTTTCCCTTTGCAGATGCATGCGTACCTTCTGCTAAGCAGACCCATGGACTTTAGGGAGCGTCGCTACCGACGCATCACCATGTTGATGGCGGGATGAGAAAGGGTCCGAGTGCACGTCCATGGTGAGCGCCGGTCAGTGAGGTCGGTACCATCGTTGATTTGGGCACAAAAAGAGGCGTCGTCCGGTGTAATCCTGTCCAATCGCGGAAGAAAAGTGGGTCCGGAGTTGCGTCAATTAGCCGGAGTGCACGGTCCGTGATATTGATCGCCTTCGGAAGTGACCGGAAGGTTTCCCGACATTCCCGAAGGCCGTCGACGCTGCCAGCGAAGCACTCTCCACCAGCGAGTGAGGTCCTTTAAGCCCATACTGGCCGAATGGATGTAAGGCAGAGCCAATACGAGGGTGGGGAGTGTCCGTCGGCCAGGTTTCGTGTGGGTCCATGCCTAGTATTCCGGATGTTCCATGTCCGAGGTCCAAGGTGAGCCATCTTCCAGTTTACGGTCCAAATGTGCGCCATGGGGGTCCTGGGGCCTTGTCCAATGGAGGGGGAGAAGTTCAAGATCCACTTATGAGACCAATAGATGTGCCAGGACAGGACAGGGGTCCAGGAATTCGATGCCAGTCTCGCTCGGCACAAATCACTCAAAATCGCCAAAATCGCGCCAGGTCCGTGTACGAAGTTGGAGATGAGCCGCCACCATAACAAGAGTGATTCACGCCGTGGAGCCAACCCAGTTCCGTTTTGCGAAGATCCAAAAATCCGACATGGTGGTCGAAGAAGAATCGCTCCAGTTCGCTCAACGCTGCTGTGGCTGTGCATCACTGTGGAAAAACCTGCGACTTTGATTAGAGCTTATTGAGAAACGTCATCGCCGAACGCGGTCATCTGATCAGTGGTTCCTTGTCTTTCCTTCCGTTTCCCTCCCTCCCGACATGCCTCTGGACGGCCTGAAACTCTTCGTTTATAACATCCTCGCCCCCATCTTCGACGACGGCGGAGGCCGAGGTTTCCAAAGCGAACGACGCGCGCCCATCTTGTCGCAGCTTGAAGACGCTCTGAGAGCGGGCGGCGGGACGACAGAGCGCACACGCGCTGGCGTAGAAGCGTATCCACTTAGTTGAGACAGGCGGACAAGTTGTCCAAAAATATTCGCTCCAAAAGTTAACATTTTGTAGAAATTCAAAACATTTTTCACCGGTTGCAAATAAGCTCTATTATAAGGTACAGAAAACTATGTGGAAGCGCCACGATGATAGTATGGAAGCCGAGGTACAATCCTAATTAAGGGTAGCTAAATCTGACAAGGGCAAGCGGTTTGGGGGAAGGGTGACTCACGGCTAACGTGTGACAGGTAACTCCAGACTGCCGTTGCCTACCGTTGCCGCGCTCACAGTATGGCGCAAACAATTATGCCATTTTGATCAAATTACGGCAGATTTCTGTCAAAATGGCCATTTTGCGGGCGCTGTAGCGCAGGACCCCGGATAATCCCTTGAGAGGCTAGGTCCCCGCTGTCCGGACAAAAATCAAAGGATTTTCGGGAGGAATAAAATGAAAAATGACCGGACGCTGAAAAACGCGATTTCTGCAGTCTCGGAGGGATTTTTTCGAGCGGTAAGTTGATAAGAATACTAAGAACTGCTGGCCTGTATTCCTGATGTAGAAAAACTGGCGTCTTTGTATTGGTTTCGCCGGGATAAGCAGCAACTTTGTCTCATAAAGTGCAGCCAAAAGCAGTGAGAAACATGACGAATCCGGTTGTTTTTTGTGCGTAGACCGGCTCAACTCCAGGAGTACAGGCCCTTTGTGCCATTTCAGCGTGTCTGTGGTGGTTTTGCTGTGCGGTAGAGCGGTTTTGATGCAAATTTCCTTATTTGGTAAGTAAATTGATTTTGCCGCAACTGTAACAATGCAGCTCCAGTGGACAAAGTCCTAGAACTGGGGTATCTTGAGTTTCCGCTCTTCTGGGCCGGAAACGGTGAAATACGGGTATGCAATCTCGTCGCAACAAAATCCCATTCCCAATTTGAACTTGCGCTCCATCGCATGCACGAGTCGCTCCAGCGCTACGGACACGACCAGCCAGCAATATTTTACACTGACAATATGTCTGACAAGGATTTCCTCGAGCGCTGCTCTCTGTCTCTCTGCGACTGTTATAGATAACGACAATTTATGAGTTGACTAAACCCGTTTACAAGTCCCTTGCGTCCCTTACAAGTCCCTAGCGTGACGCAAGAATAAACAAGACGATGAGCCGCGGGCTCGTGGGACCTTGAAGTATTCAAGATGCCTAGAAAGAGGTAAGTATTCAACGTTACCAATTCCCGAGGCGAATGCGAGGCTATTAAGCAGTCGCAGAGGGCGCGCAAGAGCGAAGAGGTTGTGAAAGAGTAAAGTGAATATATTCGAGTGTACCCGCCAGCTTAAATACACCACAAGTAGTTATAGTAACTAAGTTTGGAAATGAATATATATATCTAGGAAACGGCGAGGTTGGAAATGCATATCTAAGGAACGAGGGGATTGGAATTAAGAAATAATAAGTAGTTAGGAAACGGTATAGCGACGAACGGTCGTCGAGTTAATGCGCACCAGTATCCACGACATATCACCCCCACTCGATGAGCGTGAAGTCACCGCGTTAGTATCCATATCGTGCGAGATACTGGCCGAACTCGCCACTCCGAACATGAAAACGCGCCGTCAAATCGCCATGAACCTTTCCAGCGTCGACATGGGGCACGAGCCATTCCTTCTCGTCGTCCTCCACGGTGATGAAAACCGAGAAGCCTTGCTCCGAATAGAGGTAGGAGCAAGACGTGTCAGCACGGTGGATGTTGTAATTGTTGAACAAATAACGATTCAACCACGCCTCCAATCCTTCCACCCAATCGTCCAGACCCGTTGACCGCGCCAACCATTCCTCCGAACTCATGTTTACCCCGGCCCCGGGATTAACGACCGATTCCTCACGCAAGCGCAGAGCCGTCGCCTCTATCTTCCCCAAATAAGCCAACCCATAACGGAATGCCCGTCGAAAATGATTAATGAATTCCAAGGCGTCGTCGAACGAGTCGAAGGCGCGAGGTTCAACCGGGCGGCGGCGATTGAGACCGAGGAAGATAGCGAGGGAAGGGAAGGGGAGGCCGATTTGTTCGAAGGATAGTGACAGGAATGGCATCTGCGTAGAAACCACCAGTGTTAACGGGATGGTTATGTATTGAGCGCGGTGAGAATGAGCACGGCGCATGTGCGCAGACGCTGATAGAAGAGCTCGATGTAGTGGAGATAAATGGAGAATTGACCGTTCGGGAGCTGGTAGATGCAGAGATGGGGCGCAGGAAAATTGTAATCTGCCTCGGTTCCTCCGAGCAGGGAAGCGAGCAGATTGCCCAGCAGTTCATCCCGCGAGAACCAGCAAGCTGCCGCGAGCAGATTACCGACCGAGTAGATGGTGTTTGGAAAGACAACCGGCGCAACGTGGATTTCGTCTGCGTAATGAGTGACGATAGGCTGGTCATCTGGTTCGGACGCATCTTGCGAGGAATCGCTGCCAAACAGTTCGCGCTTCAATGCAGGCGAGAGAGGAAGTGGAGGAGGTGAAGGCGGAGGAGAGACGAGTGGCGGAATGTCGTCGAAAGTGGAGTCCTTAGAAAGATCGATGGAGACAGCACCGCTGGGAGTAAGAGAGACGTCTTCGGGAGTGAAGTAATGATTAGGGAAGCAGGACTCGTCACAGACGGCAGCCACGGTGAATAAATGAGGGAAGTAGCAATGAATGAGGGACGAGTCGGAGACACAGGGTATAAATGTGAGTTGTTCAACAGAGAGGAGGGAATCAAGGTTTGACGCAGCTCGTCCCTGATTGACAGTACTTCAGGAGCATTGCGGAGTCCTCGTTTGGTGAGCCATTCGTCGTCCTCTGGCCCAAAGCCTCTCCAACGAACTTTGAATTGTTGAACCCGCCGACCACGAACCTTTCTCCATCATTCTGCCAGAATTTCTTCAATCTCTTCTTCTGGTAGTTTATCGAAGTCGTCACGGTTGAGTGATCGACTGGGACGATCGCCAAGTTCCGGAGGTGATGAAGCATAGGGTTCCAAATGAGCAATGTTAATGACGGGGTGAATGCCATAGGAAACCGGGAGTCGGAGACGGTACGTTACCGGGCTCGGTTTCCCACTGGTTTCGAAAGGGCCGTCATACTTGAGCAATAACTTTTTACCCCGTCCCTTCTCATCTTTGAGGAGCCTAAGAGAATGGGGATTGATGGGGAAGCTTGCTTCCCCATTCATCGGTATAGGGCTCCAGAATGCAGATGCTTACAAATGTCCGTCCGGATGCTTTGTAAGCACTGTCCAGGATTCCTGAGTCGGACTTCGGGAACGGCCGTCACTGTCATTGTCATGTGACTTCGGACTGCGCGCCGAATGAACTTTTCTGAGTGTTCAACTTTGGTTTCAATTGGCTCATTTGAACCTCATGTGCTGTGAATAAGCATATATACAGTACCCTACCAACACCTATAGTATATACTCAATGGTTGCTTGCTCATTAAGAAAGAATTCAGAGGCCCCGGGAAGCTTCGCCAAAGGATTGTCCCGTCCCATCAAAAGCCACTTTTTTTGACGTATATGCTTGATTTCCCTTTCGTTTCCCGTCCGCTTAGCTTGAAAACCGCCGGAAACTACTCCGCTGGCATGGCACTACAATCCCATATAATTTTGTGGCCATACGATGCCCTGAGGCGTGGGAAATTGAACAATTGATGGCAAATTCAAGTGGCTTTTTGAGGCCCTCGTCGGAGAAAAAAAATAAAAGTACCCGGAACTCAGCGGGGGTGTGCTGCTGGCAAGTTGCGGCTATCCTAGGGCATCTATATGCAACTTTCTGCCTACTCAGAAAATTTTCGGCAATCAAACGCGGCGCGCAAATTTTAGTACGCGGCGGGACCGTCATTTGCGGGAGCTTCCCGGGGCCTGAATTCAGTAAACATCAAATTTTGTAAATTACAAGCCTCCTCAAGTTACAAGCACTTTGCCACTAATGCCGGGGCTCAGGGAATGCCTTGAGCAACTTCAAAAAAAAATACCAGACTTTGTGCTACCAGTGTCTTGGATATACTTACTACTACCCAGTGAGTATAGGCTATAGCTGTCAAAATTAATGATTCAACAAAAAAAGGGCCACTGAGAGTGCAACCAGATTCATGAGGAGCAAAAGGGGTTTGAAGGTGGATATGAGGGCGGTTACTGAGACGGTTCTGAGGTTCGTCAACTGAATAAGTTGGTTACCCAAATCGGGCGAAAAACTGTTCGAGCCAATAAAGTTGCCCGAATTTAGCAAGATTAGCTACTGTAAATGGGTGAATTGGACGTATTAGACCAGGATGTGCAATTCCCATTCGCACTGAAGCAAGCTTACCCTCCTATGTGGACCATTGTCCACATCCTATACTTGAAAAGAGGGCCAGGCCATCAGTCGCGTGACTTTTGACAGAAAATCACGGGGTTTTGTCAACATCCTACAACACAACCGGCTGTCAAGATGTTGAAACTCACACGCGGTCCCCGGCGCCGCGCGCCAGCGAGTGCAGCGAGCGGCAGTGCGGCGCCGCGGGCAAGGAATCCAGCAAAAAAAATCCAGGCGGGGTTTGGGGCGGAGCCCCGACAAGCTGTGTACCCCCCCGTAGGTAGGGACGCGAGCGCAGCGAGCCGGCCCTGCCGAAGGCGGGGTGCTTAAGCTTGTTGATAACAACTAAGTCCCCTAGTCTCGTGACCAGACTCTTATGCCATCCCAAAGGAAACAGTCTCGTGACCAGACTCTTATGCCATCCCTATGACATAGTTTCCTTTGGGATGGCATATGTCATATGGTGGGGGACGTGACTTCATGTCACGCCACAATTTTTGGAATTTTGACCTGAAACTCGGCCCAATCGACTTGGAATATCTAAGAGTGGCCGTTTTCCGAAATCTTGGACCGTGGGAACTTCTTGATGGGAAATGACTCCGAAAGACAGAGACAGAAAGGTTAGCCGATGTCAACGGAACGGAAACAAAATTCGGGCCGAAGCCAAATTTAGCCGCTGTCAAAACTCTTTCTTCCGCAAATATCGTCGACTCTCCGCCCATCGCAGACGAACGAGCTGGAGCCATGATTGAACAGTTTGAGTCGCTTCGCACTCGGGCTAAGGAAGCTCTACTTCTCGCTCAAGTCTTTCAGCGCCGTGCCTACAACAAAGGACGTTTGATTCGAGAATTCGAAGAAGGGGACTTATAGTCTCGTGACCAGACTCTTATGCCATCCCAAAGGGAACCCTGTCATAAGAGTCTGGAACAATCAGCGGCCACATAACCGTTAAACCGTACCATGGCCTTATCAAAATTGATGGAATTTTCCCACAGTGTGTGGACTTGACCTCCTCTCATTCTGCTTGCTTCTACACCGGAACTTGACAATATATGGGCAGAGTCTACTTTTACAATGCAGTCAAAGTCTATTCGTGCAGTTCAGGTCACATTTTTGCGTCGAATATCAGTGCTTCAAGAGGTTTGAGTATACTGCGTAATAAGGATGACTGTTACGTCCCAAAACGGGTCGAGGGCCTCAAATAGCTCATTTTGAATCTTCTGCAGACTGTGAGGTAGTACATTTAGTAGATGTAGTCTCTTTGGGCTCTTATATGTTGAGAAACTTAGCCCTTTGCGCACTTTCAGCGAACTTTTGACGAGTTAGACCGTTTTGGGACGTGCTGTCAGCAGAATTACGTTGTAACAACTAAGTCCCCTAGTCTCGTGACCAGACTCTTATGCCATCCCATTGTCATATATACATATGATACTACTGTACCACTTAGAACACTCAGCTATCTATTATGCCCTGACAATGCGTCAATAACAGGACAGTTTCTGATTATTGCCATATCTGGAAAAGCTCAATGTATCCTCAGCAAAAAAAGTGTCATAATAGGATGAAAGTACTTGAAAAACAATGCTAGTTATCACTTTGATTGACTGGAATTGAACCTCATTTGAGCTCACAACGGCTGCTTGAAGTTGGTCCTTTTAGCTATTTTCTCTGCATTTTCAGCTATTTTGTGTGAAAATAGCCAACTTTGAGCGGCTGCTGTGAGCTCAAATGAGGGTCAATTTCATTCAACCAAAGTAGAAACTAGGACTGTTTTTTAAGTACTTTCATCCTATTATGACATCTTTTCGCTGAGGGTTCATTGTGTTTTTCCGAATATGGCAAAAATATCCTATGATTGATGCATTCTCATAATATATTGCTGACTGATCTAAGAGGTACAAAAGTATCACATACCCATCTCTACATTTTATTTGAGGTCATTCGGTGAAGTATACAGCCAGATTTTCACCAAAAAGCCATGGCAATTTCTATTTGCCACCACTGTAACACCATGGAATGTCCCACTCACATAGTTGGACCCAGTGAAAATATCTCCGTGAAATTCACAACTCCATAGTGGAATTCACAGAGTTTTCCGGTGAATTTCCCAGTGAAACCTTGTGAACCAACTATGGGAAAGTCAGGGGGTTATGCGACCACAGTGTTTGGGTTCAATTGCAACCAGACAGATAATTCATGTGGACATAAGCAATACATATAGCATGTGTGGTGCATACTATTATCCCAAAGGAAACCTATGGTGGGGGACGTGACTTCGTGACAAACTTTGATGGACAATGTTGTGATGCCAATAACTTGTGTGACAGTCACCCGAATTTCTTGATCTTGCAGAAACCGCATCCTTATGAGGAGTAGAACAGATTGGATGGAACAGTTTTACCCTCCGTTGACTTTCGTGATTTTGGCCACGAATTTGGCCATCCTAAAGCGGAATTTGATCCGAAACGCCTCTGCCGGGGCAAATTTGATGGCCCATCAATGGTCAATCTGCCTCCAGATATAGGTAATTCATGAATTCGGTCGGAAGAGATTCATGGGGGCGGAATGGAATGTTGAAAATCTTCTCAAGTTCCGCCTCAATGGTATTTTCACCCCCTTAAAATGTTGTTTTTTCAGCGAAAATTTGGCCATTTCTAGTGTTGCCGGGAGCTGAGTTGGAGCTGAACTCGAGTTGATTGCCCATCAGCTCGCTGTCAGCTCGAGTTGACCGGAGCTGGCTCAGAGCTGATACCGGATATGGGAATCTAGTGTCCCAGGGTTCATCTTTCCACCCGAAGGGCAAAGTTTTAGGGGAGAATGGACCAAATTTTTATGTGGAAGGTTTTCCTGAGCTCTCTTCAAGCTCAAACTGCTTTTTATACGTCGAAAACGGCCAAGAAACGGCCAATACAGAAACTGGGGAGGGAGTGTGATGTCACTCAGTTACACCACCCGAAATGTCACGTCGTCCGCTTTGGGTGACGAGGGTGGAGTCGAGGCGAGCTGGCATTAGTGTTGCCGGAAGCTGGAGCTAGCTCCGAGCTGAGTTCAACTCCAACTCGACCTCCAACTCGACCCCTTCCCAAAAGCGGCACCTCGACAACTCGACCTCCAACTCGACCCCTTCCCAAAAGCGGCACCTCGCATTGAACTCAGCTCGGAGCTAGCTCCAGCTTCCGGCAACACTAATGCCAGCTCGCCTCGACTCCACCCTCGTCACCCAAAGCGGACGACGTGACATTTCGGGTGGTGTAACTGAGTGACATCACACTCCCTCCCCAGTTTCTGTATTGGCCGTTTCTTGGCCGTTTTCGACGTATAAAAAGCAGTTTGAGCTTGAAGAGAGCTCAGGAAAACCTTCCACATAAAAATTTGGTCCATTCTCCCCTAAAACTTTGCCCTTCGGGTGGAAAGATGAACCCTGGGACACTAGATTCCCATATCCGGTATCAGCTCTGAGCCAGCTCCGGTCAACTCGAGCTGACAGCGAGCTGATGGGCAATCAACTCGAGTTCAGCTCCAACTCAGCTCCCGGCAACACTAGCTGGCATCACCTCGAGGTGCCGCTTTTGGGAAGGGGTCGAGTTGGAGTTGAACTCAGCTCGGAGCTAGCTCCAGCTTCCGGCAACACTAGGACTCTCTCCATCCCCCCCAGCGTCGACTCGCCGGTCCACTGGCTCCATTCCACTACTGTTCAAGGCTGAAATCCCCGAAGGAGGTATGCTGGAGACAATCCAGAGCTGGAATGGGGAGTCGTGTTGTAAGACAATCCCCGTGCGAGCACGAACGGTTTCCATTCTGTTTTTGATCCAATGTACGCACGCAACGCGGTCTCGATGAACTGGTTCAAAATCTCAGTCTGGCCATCGGCTTGAGGATGGTAGGAAGTCGTTAAGGCGCGTTTCGATCCCATTAGTCGTGTCAATTCTCCCCAGAAGGTGTGTCGCCAACGTGTATCCCTGTCGCAGATAATCTGAAGTGGTAGTCCATAGTGAGCGACCACATGTTCCCAGAATAATTTGGCTGTATCCTCCGCGTCTATCTTCGTTTTACAAGGTATGAAAATTCCATACTTTGTGAGTTTGCAGACGATGACAAGCAACGCGTCGTATCCATCCGATTCAGGTAGTTCCGTGATGAAGTCCATCGATACTACTTCGAAAGGTTGGGATGGAATTGGAATTGGCTGGAGGAGTCCAAACGGTGGGTGATTTCGAGGCTTTGTTTTCTGACATATATCGCAAGTGCAGGTGTATTGCTTGATGAGTCGTGACATTCGAGGCCAATAGTATGTTGACGCAATTCGGTTATAAGTTCGATGAAAACCCGCGCGAGCTCCTTCTGTGAGACCGTCATGAATTTCCGCGACAATTTTTGACCGCAAACTCTCAGGGACGCAGAGGCAATTATTGCCATTCCAGTCCTCGAAGTAAAGTAATCCGTCATCAGCGAGCTGGTACTGCGGAAAAGATGGATTGTTCCAATTGACTTCCTTCTTCCACGAGTCCAAAACACTGGAAAAGTGCGGATCCTTTTTGTACGCTTCAATCCACTCTTTTTTCTCCTCGTAATGTTGAAAGAGCGAGAAGAAACTCCAACGTCATCTCCCGTGAGTTCATGCGATTCAGATGATTCTAGATTCGCTTTGAACACATCCAAGTCCTCCGGGTCTTCCATGAACTTCGTTCCTTTCTCAGCAACAGAAAGCAAACGCTCTTCGAATCTAGGACCAAGTTCGTCGTACATGTTTCGAAGTGGGTCGCAAGCTGACAAGGTCAACAAAGGAGTCTCGTCCGATTCCGGGCCAACCTGTAAAAGAACTCTCCGCCGTAGTCTCGAGACAGGATCGACGTTTGAATGAACACGACCGGCCCGATGGATGATTTGACGCTCAGGATAGGCCGCAAAGATTGTTCCCCAGGTGAGTAGTCGCCGGTTTGCGTTTTGAAATGTCCGACTCTAGGTGAGCGCGGCATGGTCAGTTATGGCCGCAATTTTCTCTCCCTCAAGAAAAACTTGGAACTTGATCAACGCCTCTTTGAGAGCAAGAGCTTCGCGTTCGGTCGGTGAGTAGTTTCTCTCGGGTGATTTCAACACTCTGGACCAGTAAGCAATGACTCGTTCAACGTGGACAGTGGTATCCTCGAATGCGTCAGCCCATTGTCCAATTGGTGGTATGTCGTCAAATCCTTTGATCGACGTGACCAGCTGAGGAATAGGTTCCTTTGCCTGAAAAGCCTTTTCAAGTCGCTCATATGCCTTCGTTTCACGCAGATCCCGAATCTTCATTGGTTGAACTTGTTGAAGAATTCCAGCCACGCCATAATCGCATGCGTCGGAGTATACGCGGTACGGCAGCCCAGGGATTGCATACCCTCGAACCGGTGCGTTGGTTAAAACCGTTTTGCAAAGTTCGAATGCTTCCTGATGCAAATCCGTCCATTCCCAAGGCACTCCTTTCTTCAATAATCCGAAAAGAGGTAGCGCAATCCAGGCGTAAAACGGCACATACGACGAGAAGTAAACCATCATCCCAAGAAATGTTTGGAGTTCTGATACGTTCCTAGGAACTTCAAGTTCACGTATTGCGTCGACCCTTTCCTTGTGCGTGGAAAGTCCGAGTCGAGAAACCTTCTGACCGAGCAGCATCAGCGACTGGTAACCAATGTGGCATTTCGGAGGCGACAAGCGTTTGCAATTGCACCAAAGACGGCGTCCAGATGTTTGACATGATCTTCAAAGGTCCGAGAATAAATCACAATGTCGTCAATATAAACCAGTGCGAATAGCCAGAGGAAAGGTGCGAGAACGGTATTCATGACTCTTTGAAATACACTAGGTCCATTCCTGTACCCGAATGGCATTCGCGCAAATTGCCACAGGCCGCGATGCGTCCGAAACGCCAATTTTTCGGCGGAGTCGGGATGCATGGTGAGCTGTGTAAATCCAGCTAAGGCATCCAGGGTTGTTAACCACTGTGATCCTTCCAAGGCTTGAAGAACGTCTTCTTGTAGAGGCAGAGGGAATTCATCTGGTACGACCATCTCATTGAGTTTTCGAAGATCGATAACCATTCGGGGCTTCCCGTTTCGCCAGACCGTGAACACAGGCGCAGCCCATGGACTTCGAGACGGTTCGATCACGCCGAGTTCGATCCAAGAATCCATTTGTTTATCAATGACTTCTCGTTTGCATGATAAGGAACGACTCTGAATTGACCAATTTTATTGGGAAACACAGCGCCGTTCATTTCACATACAATATATGAACCTCCAGCTGTTCGTCTCATGACCACACGGCATCTGTCCAACATCCGCTTGTGAACCCGCAAAGCAGCACCAGCGTTTTTCTGGTCCCTGGATCTGCGGCAGCTACTGATTTACTCAGCAAGGAGTGGTCTCGTTGGGGTCCTGCGGTCTTGCCTGGTGGCCGCGTTGCGCCGGTAGCGTTGCACGCCCACCTTCAGGTGAACGGAGTGCCGTTTGATGAGGTCACCGACATGGGAGAGTTGAGGCGCGAATTTGAGCTCCGAAATCCGGAGCTGGGCCCAGTCAACGGTCTCCCAACTTGGGTCAATCGCCCCCCTTCCGAATCGCAGACAGCCGCCATCGTGGCCAGCGGGCGTAAGCCGAAACGTGCTGGCTCAGTATACTTCCTTCTCCAATCACGCGAAAAGGTTGATGTCTAGCGTAGCTGTAATCGATCTTCTTACTCTTTGCCCCCATCTCTTGTGCCGTCTCTGTGCCCTTGCACTTGCACTTGGTTAGCTCTGGTTCCCCGTGAGCTCTCCCGGCTTCTAGCCACCTCGGTTTATTTTCTGATAGGCCGATCATCCCCATGGCGACACCTCTCAATGTTCGGGCCCTGTGGAATGCCTCAATTGTGGGGGAAAGCACCGCGCAGATTCATATACCTGTCCACGTCGTAAGGAGTTGGCGGTAACTCTGGCGGAGCGCATGAAGGACCTTCACCAGGCTTTGGATAAGTCGTCGGTCCACCCTCTCCCATACATGCAATCCCGTTAATCCTCTCTGCTCTCTTTTCTTCTTCTGTATTCTTCGACCTTGATTCATACCCACCCCAGATCTCCCTCTTCCCCTTGTCTTCCCCTTCCTTCCCGTTCCGTCTCAAATATTGATACCGTTACTCCTCAAGCTTTCATTCCCATGTGTGATACTTAAACTTCTTTGCTCGATGTGGAGGAACGCACTCGTTGAAAAGGTGTTACATGGGGAACATAATATATTCAAAGAAGATGGTACTTGTAAATTAGTGCAGGATGGCAATTAATGGAAGAATGAGTACGTGAGACGGAAATTTAGGAAAGGAAAGTGGCGACTCGGAGCATCAGGGTAAGGACAGGTAACTTGAAGGAAGGGAGGCGGGACTCGGGAGAGGCAGTAAAGGAGCGTAAGATTAGGGAGGATGAAAAGAAAGTCAAGGGAAAATAATATATCTATCAATCACTTTTGCGAGGACGTTTCCACGGATTATACTGAGGGCGCTGAGGAGACGATCCTCCGAGTATATCTTCATTCTTTTATTCTGATGAATTCGCCCAATGAACTACGGTTTCCTACTTGCCATTATATGTGCGCTTTGCATATTCGCTACGCAACCACAAGTCCTGCCAAACCTCACCTGGACCGCGGCGCTTCAAATAGTTTCGAACAACCCGATACTGGCAGTATCATACTTTTTCAGAGGCGGCAACTTTCGCCGGCTAAAGCTCGAATTCGACGACTCCATGCTAGCTCCCTCTAACTCCGTTCTACTCGAGCTCTCACGTTAACAAGCTCCCCTACACCTTGCCTACACCACTGAGGGATTGTGACATTGTGATGGCGTGTGATGTGATGCATTCATGTGACGTGTGAAGCAAAGCGTCAATATGATGCCAATCAGCTCAGGTGCATGAATCTCACGTCTTCGGCACACGCCGATTTCACACGAACCTTGCCGCGTGACTGTTTAAAGGATCGCTGCCACCTGTCACACGTTACTCACTCTCTTCTCCCTCCTCCCACCACTTCATCCACAACTCTCGCCCAACATCTCGCTTCTCCATCAACGCAGGCTTCAAGTAACTCAGTTCAGGCAAGTATCTCCTCCCTTCCCTGACCATGAGCTGATGGCACCACGTCTCGAGGTTCGTCTCTGCCACCGAGCCTCACTGCGCCTCCCTTCATCTCTGTCAGTAGCAGCTTCGCCCATTCGTTAGGTGAGTTTTCTGCAATTTGCAAACTCAAACTCAATCAATCTATCTCATGTCCCAAAGTTCCTTCACTCCTTCACTGCCGCTGCCGCTGGAGCCTGGACCTATGTTGCCCTATCTTCTTTTCCAGTCCCGGTAAGTCGACGTCGTCTTTTATGTCCGCAAGTGATTGAGACCGTTTCAAGTGACTTGGTGGCACAAAATGACTTGATGGTTCAGGCAACTCGGTGGCACAGGTGAATTCTGAGTGTTTTGCATGCCAACTTCGCTGACCAACTATCCACTCTCAGGATGTCGCAGATGTTGTCGATGGATGGCGCAACGCAATGGTATGTCTCATATTCAATGTCGTGTATATACTGTATATCTCCGTTAATATACTGCAATTTACTCTTTTTCCCTTGTTACAACGCCTGAGAATTGTCCGTCCAAGAGCTGCAATTGTATTGTATGATAAGTGGGAGAAATGTGTGCAGAGTGTGTGCAGCCACTGCCAGCCGACACGTTGAACAGGCGTCGAATAGTGTTGCCGGAAGCTGGAGCTAGCTCCGAGCTGAGTTCAACTCCAACTCGACCCCTTCCCAAAAGCGGCACCTCGAGGTGATGCCAGCTCGCCTCGACTCCACCCTCGTCACCCAAAGCGGACGACGTGACATTTCTGGTGGTGTAACTGAGTGACATCACACTCCCTCCCCAGTTTCTGTATTGGCCGTTTCTTGGCCGTTTTCGACGTATAAAAAGCAGTTTGAGCTTGAAGAGAGCTCAGGAAAACCTTCCACATAAAAATTTGGTCCATTCTCCCCTAAAATTTTGCCCTTCGGGTGGAAAGATGAACCCTGGGACACTAGATTCCCATATCCGGTATCAGCTCTGAGCCAGCTCCGGTCAACTCGAGCTGACAGCGAGCTGATGGGCAATCAACTCGAGTTCAGCTCCAACTCAGCTCCCGGCAACACTACACGCAAATATCGCGTGTGAGATTCGCGGTGGTGTACGATTTGCTCCGAGACTTACGTCCTCGGTATACAATCCATCCAATGTGTCCCAATTCTTATTGTCCTAACCCTCGGCGGCCTCATACACGGCGCCGTATAGGCCTTGATTTACGTTTCATTCTTGCGAACACCTGCCAAGCCTTACGGGCTCTACTGCGAGCTTTAAACACCTGCATTCCGTCTCAATTCACACTATGTTCTTCCGATTACTTTTCGCGCCTAACGGGCTGTACTACAAGGTCTACCAACTTGTCCGATGTCTTGCTGCCTCCTGCACAGCGCCGTCAGTTTATATAGGCCTTGATTTACAATTCATTCCGGCAATGACCTCATACGCCGCACGAACTCGACTGCCAGGTTTACTACGCACCCACATTCCGTTTCGATTCACATTACATTCGTCCGATTACTTTCTGCGCCTTATGGGCTCTAAGACGACGACTACGCACCCGTTTCATCTTACGTTACATTCTTCCGCTTGATTTCTGCCGCTTGCAAGCAGTATTCCAAGGCCTGCACTGAGCGCATAGTACATCCGCCAAGTACAATTTTTGGACCGCCGAGTGGCAGCACGCTTTCAAAGCACCCTCTTCGTCCCTACTATACGAGTCCAAGTCTGCTAGTTTCACAATTCACTATCCGCACAACGCAAGACTTTACTCGACTCTGAATCAACCATCACCCAATTCAACGTTCGATAAACATTTTGTTGAATTTCCGACTACTACAGTTCGGGATTTACGTCTATGATATCTGACTCCATAACTCTCTCGCCGCACAACGGCTGAGCTAAGATAGAGAGCGTGGGATCCCCGCACCTTACTTAAGCACGTTATGTAACGCTTATTAATCGTTCCCACGGCCAAATCCCCAGTCGCACAAAAAAATTCGTGCTCTTTCCGGCCTGCGGAAGGTCTGACCTACAGACTTAGAAGACATTCTCGCTGTTTCGGCTCTGAAATTTTGGTTTTTGCTTTGAAAAGCACCTTCCACACTGCAAGGAGGTTCTGTCACTCATTACGCCGCAAAGTTTTGACAGGTCCCACCCTTAAGCGAGCTGCCGAAGCATGCCGAGATGACTATCCTGTGGCTGTGCTGGCCAAATTTTCCTCCGAAATTTTTGAAAAGTGTCCCATTTGGTGAGAAAACCACATAGAAACACTCAGAAAAAAGTGGTCTGAATTTTTTTGTGGGTCATATAGCAAGAGACCAAGGGACATTTTGGCAACTCTGCCCAATAGGAACCCTTCATTGAACCTCTATCTAAGACTTGTATTGGGCAAAATTCCCAATCTGGACCTTAGCATCGTGCTATAAGCCCTCGACGTCGAGCGTGACAATGTCACAGTGTGATGCTGACATAAGGGTGCGGGGATCCCACGCTCTCTATCTTAATAATTATTCTTGCGTCCCCACTTCATGCAGCCTACTACGACTATAATTGGTTCGACCGTAACCTTAAGCGATACAGCTGGTACAGGTTGCCGAATTCGGGACTTTACCGTCCATCAAATTCTCTTACAGACTCAGAACTGCGCAACCCTACCATATGATCTATATAATCTCACTCCTGTCGCAATTCGCCCAGGTCTCTCTTTTCACCGACTTTCTACTGGCTCGAATGCAGAGCGAGATGCGACTCCATAACACCGCGCGAATGACTTAACGCAGTGACCGTCCGAAGGGATAAGGCCTATAACGCTATAGCCCTATAGGAGGGCTATAATGAGGCCTCTAGCATTTCTCGGACGGTGTTAAAGGCCTTAAGAAGGGCTATAAAGTCACATGTTCTCGGCCTCCGTCAAGGAGGGCAACCAGACGTCGACGACGGGGAATTGACATTGGCTGAGGTGCCGAACAGAACTCCACGAGGTGTGAAGGCAGATTTTGACGATTTTTCGATGGTTTTTCATTCAAAAAATCTGAGGACCGAGCGGCGGCCCAAGCGCTAACACGCGACCTTTATAGCTCTCAAAAGTCCTATAGCTATAGGGTTTTACCCTTAAGAAGGGCTATAGGGTCCGCCAACCCACTTTTAAGGGCTATAGGACGGTCACTGACTTGACGTTCCCGCATACATATGTCACCGCCATATTTCCTCGCGCTCCACGCGGCCTAGGCCTATATATCATGGTTTTGACAGAAACCTTGAGCGATACATCCTTTACAGTGGCTTAGAGCTTCAATCGAAGACGGTCTCATTCGCTCGCTCGCCATCAATCGACGCAATCCGCCAGTATTACGAACTTGAACCGCCTATAGAGCAGTTCGCAAGATCCGTCATGCGCCGTTTGATTTTCTATTCCTGACCAACTTCGAATCCTTCTCCTCGAATCGCGTGCCACGTATATCCCGTATGCTACTATGTCCGACGCGGATTAATCCACGCCGCGGCAGCCCAGCCCGTGATCTCCAGACGTACTGGGACAACTACTGGGACGCTCGTCACGTCCAAGTTCACCGTGAAATATCACGCTTCTTACGATCCGGAATTTCCCTTTAGGTTCGAATCCTTCAAGTTGGATTCCCACGGTTGAGTCTATGCTGGCACTTCCCTGCATCCGTGAATACACCAGGTCGCTGCCATCCATTAACGCTACTCAGTTGATTCAAATTCAACAACCTACATCGACTGCTTTCATCATCCTCGATTCCGCGGTATGGCCTCTCACATACAATTTTTACGCACGGAGAGCAGTCTCCGGACCATACATGGCAGTATCACAAAGCCGTTTCAGTCGCCGCCATTTGGTAACTTTCAAAGTTCATGGCGTCACGACCCACGATTTTTTCTGGTTCTGTTTACGTTACGCGTCTTACTTACTCTGGTACACCACCGTTTGTTACGGATGTCCAGATGACATGTTGGCGTCTGATGTCAGCGTGTCATCTCCGGGACATCCCCAGGAGACCGAAACATCGATTCCCAGGCAATCGACAGGCAGCGATGTTCTGGGGACATCCTGCGCTCGAGCTTCCTGGACATATTTTGGATTTGCTGACGACGCTTCCGGCTTCCCATAAAATTGATAAATTTTATAAATTTGTGAAAAAAAAAAGAAAAAAGAATGAATTCAAGTGTGTACATAAAATCAAAGTACACTCGAGTACACTACAATTCTAAGAGAGAGCGCAGGGAGAGAGCGCAGGGAGAGAGCGCAGGGAGGAGAGGAGGAGAGTGAATGCATAAAACGAGAGGCAGGGCGGGGAGGGGACTCGAGATGGGAGAGGGCCTTGAGAACACACGGAGGGGTGAGTGGAAAGAGCGCTTGAAGTGGGAAGAGGACTTGAAAGGACAATATTGAGGGGCTTTGGGTGCTTGGGGTGGGGGCTTCTGAAGCTTGCAGTCTTGATTTTTGAGGGTGTGGGGCTTGCGACCCCGGGGTTTCGCAGCCTTGAGATCTCGCGCACTTGAAATCTTGACTCTTGCTCTCTTGCCCTCGACGAAAGCTTGCCTTCGAACCATATTTGCGACATCCATTGGCCTTGAAGCACCTTGATGTGTGTGCGGTCAAAGATACTCTGAAGAGGCGAGCATGGGGAGTGGGCAGACAGGGTGGGGGGAGAAGACAAGAGCGACGACGTGGCACCCAGGACTGAACATCAACATGACAACACGTTGCCACGTGTAAATTTGACACTGCTTCTTGAGTCTTCTCTGGATTTCTTGCAGTCGAAGTCTCTTCTGCGAGCGGGAAAGTATATACAGGCTGCTCGAAACCTTTGAGGAGGAGATTTTATAGTATTTCGAGAGAACCATCTATTGTAAATGCAAACATTTCTCGAGTTCACAGGCTCAACAACATGAGGTAGACACTTGAGGTTCTCAGAGCATGCTGGGATATTCTGAGATGTCCTTGGAACCTCCACCAGCTCATCGAGCTGAGGTTCTGCGGACGTTCCGGAAAATGAGCTTCCCTGGACATCGCCAATTATTGTTCCGGGGAGATCAGGCCTCGGACATCATTTCCATATCCTGTCAAAATGGTGGTGCTGAATTTGTTGGCGCCCGTCACCGCGGTTTTGTCACGGCTGTCACGGCACGTGCAGAGTTTCCCACACGGTTCAAATCTGGTTCAACTGCTCGCGGTTGATCATAGCACTCTTGTGGGCCACTCTGAATGTTACAGAGCCTCAACTTAAGTTTATGTTCAGTTGTCCATGGCTTTTTCTGCCCCGAAACTATAGCTGGAACCAAACTGGGCCAACACAGACAGCCGGGGCAAGAGAGTGAGCTCAAAAATATTTCTTTTATGCTAGAAACTATCAAGAATTGTCCTGTAGTGCTGAAAGACCAGCTAGAGTGGTGTCAGAAGGCAATATAATGGGCAAGAACAAAGAAAACAGGTCGCTCGACGCATTCGAACCGTGTGGGAAAGCTGGCACGTGCCATCAAATCGTCACAAAATCCGAGTCCATGGTGACACTGACAGGTGCCAGTAAAATCAGACTCCATATAGAAGATATATCGACTATCATATATCTTATGGAGTCTGACTGCGGGAGACTATTACTCTGGGCCTCTCGAACGTCCAGTTCCTCGTACTTCACCAATTTTTCAGCAATCTTAATTCTGTGGTGTCGACTATTTTAGTACTCACTGTGCAAACCGTCGTCAGCACGATTTACATTGCTCATTTCAGCGCAGCTTCAAATTTACGAAGGTCTTCACTTCGCATTGTGTTTTGATTTGCTCCACCTCCGCTTCGCACACAAGTTCAAGGCAGACCAATACAGTACTAGTTTTCATTCCGTCAGCTGCATAGATATTATCCCCATCAGCCGCCTTTCTCTTCTGGGCTAGTCGTGGACCTGGTCTCTGCAGATGCCCTCGCCTGGCGTCTTCCTCTTGGGTTGCTCTTGGGTGCCTTCTCGCGCATCCTTCGCCCTACGACCAGGAGACCAGCCGGTTGAGCGCCGGCTGTCTTCCCGCACACAGCTACTGCCGTCCCACTCCAAATATATGTGCAGCATGAATGCAGCGACAGTCACAAGATGGGCGCACTCAGGAGCCTGCGAAATGAGTGCAATGTCTTGTGACCAGCGGAGTGACGTGTCACGTGACCCGCTTCTTCTCGACGTCCATGTCGAACACACGACACGACGCACTCAAAGTCTTTCGACTTGGCCTTCCCAAGGCTTAAGAATTTCTTTTCCCCGCCCACCTCACCCTGAATTTCCGTAGCTTTTGGTCATCTTATACCTGGTAGATAGGGCTACAGTACTCGTCATCACAGAAAGTAAGCGAAAATTGCGTCATCTCGACACGGTCACATGATGATGTCGCGCTGCTTGGACCTCAAAATATAATGTATCATAGTAGGATTTTGTAGTATGAATTCTGGAGCAAACAAGTTTGTCTTGCTTCCTACAGAACCGGTGCAAATTAGAGTATCACGATACTAATCCATACATACAATACAAAACTTTGTCCAATCTGCAAAATAATCGTAGATATCCCACTTTGGGCAAACTTTGGGTACAAGATACCATGGTCCACAATACTAGGGTAGCACCTGGACATTTCAAATCGTTTCTAAAATTGACATTTCGCAAGAAAAACCAGGAAAACAGTTTATTTGGCTGTTCTGCCGAGATCATATTTTGTGCCCGCAAAAATGATGCCTGGAGGGCAAGTGAAAGTATATAACAGCGGTTTATAGTCTCCCCTATCCCTCACCAACAAGTTTCGAATGATATACGTCTTGCTTTCCGTCTCGAAGTCTCTCATGAATTGTGATGCATAAAGATTATCCGTCAATTTCGGCACCATCAAAAGTAATCACTCTGTATTTCGTCGTCAGGTGGACTAGGAAGCTCCGACTGCGTCGGAAGACACCTTGCTTGGGTGATAAGGTTATACATCATATATTTTTCAATGTACAGAGAGTGGCGGGTGCATCCGGAACGCCAGCGGCACCAGGTACGTATAGTTGTACGGAAATTTCTAGTCCCAACTCCCTTTCGCAACCTTTACTCTGGTGAAATAGTGACTAAATCAGACTCGCAAGCTGCAACTTAGGAAGTCAGATACAGTATCAAACATTTATGCAATTGGAGCTGCAAAGAATAAGCACTTATCCACTGCGCAATCAGCAATGGAACTCACAAGATTAGCCACAGCTGGTCTGCTCCGTAGGACTTGAAACTCTGATGAAAGTCAACACATGAGCGAGAAATTTGTTTTGAAAAATCTCGAAGCGCCGCAACTTGATTGTACACTTTCATCCCGACACGACATCAAGTCGACAAACCCGGGCCCAATGCCGTGCTCACCAGAGATAGGTCACTCTGTTGTTAAAATATGATCAATTCGTTCAGATTGAATGACAGTCCAAAACTCCAACGGCGAGTCAGCTACTTCGCCTCGGCCCTCTACCAACACGAGGGCCAACAACGCCTCAAACAACAGCGTTTTCTGCAAAGATTGCACTTGCGTCTCCACGCTGAGCAGTCCTCGTGCTCCGAACTGAATGGCGATGTTTTGAGGTGGAGTGGGAGAGAACATGACATCTGGATCGGCTTGGTTTACGAAGTGTGTAGGAAATTCAATGCTTTGACATGCAACAGGTGGTCGCATTTGTCTTGGGATCTGAAAGCAAAATGAGCATGGGCTAGGCACATATAACCCAAAGCGCACTGCTGCCACCAATCATCTGAACTTTCATTCCGCTCCTCCTCCGTCACTTCACCGTCTCCCCCCTTCTTGTGGACCCCGGAGTTCCCGCCATGCATTCACTTGGTGCACATTCTCAGCACCCACTCACCAGCTTTGTCCGCAGGGAATATGTACATAAATAATTTGTACAACTGCACTTTGATCCCAACATACTGAACCTGGGTCGAGCGGATATTTCACATTGAGGGCAGTGAATTAGGCTGCTGTGGCGTCAGGGAAAAGCAATGGTGGTGTTACGAGCCGCAGCATGAGGAATTTGAGGCTGCGAGAATGCCTTAGTATGACTCGAGCCGAATATAATTGAGATTGGCTCGAAGAATCAAACAACCCTGTCCGAACAGAATCTATTGCGTTCAAGCTTGAGTTCTTTGACAGAAATTTTTTACAGAGGCGACTTGAGTGGAGAAGCCGAGAGATCTGAGGTTTCATGTTGAGTAATAGACTCCGAGGTAGAACCGTTGATTCTTTGGGTGAAGATAATCAATGTGCATTGAGTTATTGACTGCAATGTCTTGTAATTATAAGACATCAAGATGACAGGACAACTTGAATTTCTGGCAAACTTGGAAAAGTTCCGAAAGTGCGAAGAAAAAGTTGAAATGTTCGTTGTTGGTTCGTTGAAGAAAGACTTGGGAAAGACGTAGCAGCGCGACGAGGTCTCGACATGGATGTCCTGAACACTGAGAGCTGAGATCGGAGAGAGTGGGATCCGAGACTTTGGGGAGACTCCGAGTTGGTGATAGTCTCTTATAAACAGACAATATAAACAAAAATGTCCTCGTGCCTGCGGTTGTTATATATTAGTCTGTCGCTTCCCACGGTGCCTTGACGGGAGGGTCGTCTTATTATGTAATCTCAATTTTCCCGCGTTCGCTTGCGCAATTTTCGACGAGTTCTTGCAGGTTCTTGCGCGTATTTCTGACACCATTCTTCAAGATCTTTCAAATAGACCATTTTCCCAACTTGAATTGAGTCGAGAGCTGTAAAAACGACCGAGTTCTCGTTTGATGTGTTGGCCGCCGGCCAAAGGCGGCCAAACACAACTGTGTCTCGTATCTCAAGCACCTAGCCAAAATTTAAAACACTTAACGTTCTGGGAGTGTAGAGAAAGGTTTCAAAATGTATCTTGTTCCTAAAACTATGAAAAAATGGGAAGCGACTGAGTGGAAACAGCCAGGAAGGGCCGTGGGAACCACCTGCCAAACCTGATGATTATATAATAAGTCGACCCTCCTACAGTGGCGGCAAAATCTGATGTCACCCCAAAAAAGGAAATTCTCATCAACTCAACTCGTTTTCTTTTCTGTGCCCTGTTTTCTGTGGTCGGACCTTTCGCAGTGCATTCAAGACATAGATTTAAAACACATGCACCCCTTTTCCATCTTAGGATACCTCGAAAATTAAGACTTTTTGGGCAAGACTTTCCACCCATCTTTGGCCCAGTCGTCCTCAATGAATGTACCTATCTTTCTCAATCTTGCTTCCACAGGCAGTGGATTAGAGGCGGTTTGATGAAAATTTCCTTTTTTGGGGGTGACATCAGATTTTGCCGCCACTGTATGACCTGCCACGCGGGAAGTTCTAGACTAGAGTTGGTGAGCGGCAGAGCTGTGATGAGATCAATATTTGGGAGCCTTTGCAAAGCTGTGTCTCGGGAGAAAACGGGCATCAATGGGTTACATCCGATGTGCTGCTTAGCTAATTATGAGGTTGGAGAGACCTTGTCAAGCAAGGTAATTTCCCATTCTTCAAGAAGGTGTATGGAAGGAAGACATACAGATCTACTTCTTCCATGCATAAAACTTGGAGTCTTGCCCCTATTAATTCGTTTTATGCAATGATTTTATCAGGGTTCATCAAAATATGACAAGGAAAGATTATCTGATTATACAGCGAGTACCACCCAGTTATGCACCGGGTTTCTGCTGTATTGGAGGGCAATAGATGCCAAAGATTATGTCTACCTACCTGAGATGGTACAATACTACAAATTTCATCGAAAATAATCGAATTTTCGCTTACTTTCTGTGATGACGAGTAGAGTAGGTGCTGGTAGGGTGCCTTCTCGCGCATCCTTCGCCCTACGACCAGGAGACCAGCCGGTTGAGCGCCGGCTGTCTTCTCCTCACCCGCACACAGCTACTGCCGTCCCACTTCAAATATATGTGCAGCATGAATGCAGCGACAGTCACAAGATGTGAGTGTCACACCTGTCACAGCCAAACATCTTGATCTGCTTTCTTCCGTCGTTCAGCGCTATAGCTCAGCTTGTGGGATGGGATCCTCAACGCAAGTGCACTCCACCTTGCGCAGCTTTCTTCCGTCAGTTGAAAGGAGTCATCCACTGAAGATCTGTGCTGCATTGCGACAGTCTGCTTACCTTTCCTCAAATCCCAATTGTATTGAAGCTGGCACATATTCCGAAAAACCCTTGATCTGCAGAGTGGGTTGCGTGCAGATCTCCCAGTTGGGGGCTGGGGTGCCCGCTCTGTCGGACTCGGCGACCGCTGTCCCCAGATGACCAATCAAGCTAAGGCTCGGCTTCGTTCTGGTGCAAATGCTGCGAAACAGAGAACCATGTAGTCTCGGAAACCCAGACCTTTATACGCAATCCGTGAGGGCGCGGAGCTCCTTCCTAATCCGTAATTCTAATGACAGCTAGTGACGTTTGATTGATTTTGGAGGGTGATGGGAAAAAACGCGTATAAAGGTCTGGGCCACTTTAAGTGGAGCACCTACCATAACCCTCGGGCCGGCGCCTTGACGCTTGACCGCCTTTCGCTCGCGTCCGCCGCCATTTGCACGACGATACCTCCAGAGGGTGGTAACCGCCACCCTGGCCTCCGCGCGGCGCGAGTACTCCCAAAACCTCTTGGACGATGCGGGGCGGCGCGCAGGCATCAAATACAGCTAAATACAGGTCTCAACTTACACGCAACATAATGGCAGGTTTTCACCGAATTGCAAGCATATGGATGTACTAGGGTGCTAGCTAAGAATTTAATTCTATGTTGAATGGATTTTCAGCCTCCCAGAGGCAAAAGAACGCGCAAGGAAGGGTTGTGGTAGGTCGCCCAGTTAAAGTAGCCCAGACCTTCCTACGTCCCTGCTGCCATCATGAATCAAATGTCAAACGCTGTCATTGTAATTACTGATTAGGAAAGAGCTCCGGCTCTGCCTGAACTACGCCTACAAGGACTACGTAGGAAGGTCTGGGTTTCCGAGACTAAGAACCATGCTCGAACTCTGGGCCTCAAGCGCTTGTTTTCTTCGCTCTTTAACCTCCGGATTTTGCCAAAGGTGGCTTCTAACACCGGTGAATTAACCCTGAAACCTTAATTTCCATGACGGCATCGCTGGAAAGATTCTCTTGCTTCGGGGTCCTTTTTCTGACCACATGAATGTTGTTTTTGTCGATCCTGATCCGTATGTTTTCCGTCCAAGTCTTGGGATCACTTGGCATTGTTTCCGACACTCTATGTTATATTTTTTGGTCTGCAGGTCGAGTTGTCCCATTCATTTCTTTTTCCCCCATCTTCTTTTCTCTCTCTCTCCGTCGCTCCCTCTTGCCTCTCACGCTCATTTCTCCTCCCTCTCCCCTGTTTATCTCTCCTCCTTCGGCATTTCTTTCTATGCCAACGCTCACAACTCTTCATCTGCGATGACTCAGTTCAAGGACGTCCACCCGGACCAACTTGCGGAATGCCACAATCCTACCTGCATACCTTCCACTGCGGCCAATACTATGTACCCGCGTCTGCCCCTCCGCGTACGACCAAGATTTGCTGAGCTAACCTCTATTTGACCCTCACTTGAATCCCAGAACACATTCACTCCACCTGTCCCTCCTTCGATACCCGTTCCCCAATTTCAAACTAGTGCTTCGGTACGTTGCATTTCAAGGCGTTTTCAGACTCTCAATCGAATTGCAGAATAAATTCCCTCCATCTGTTCCTTCTTCAATACCCGTTCATCAATTTCAATCTAGTGCTTCGGTGTGTTGCATTCTGTCATTTGGCTGAATCCTGACATTGCTCCAGAACTCTTCGGCCGTCCCCGAATCTTCTCATAATTATATACCCCCACCTTCCTTCCATACGACTAGCACTGCATCGGTACGTTGAACTCCAGGTGCTCTCAGCTGCACGCTAACACAGGAACAGGGAGGCTTCCCCGCTTCTTCTGCTACTGCACAGACACTCGCCAACTCGCGGGTCGGAGCATCGACACCTGCTCCTTCGTCGAGCTCATTGCCGAGATCTACAGCGGCGCCTGACACCTTCGTCAAATTCATGAAGGTGCGACAGCAAGACACGAAGGCTGCGAGGCAAGCTGCCGGCTCATTCAATCCAGCTTTCGTATGTGTTGATCCCAATGATCACTGAATAGCTTATACACCTTTGTCAGGCGCAGACCGAAGCCGATATCTCTAACCCAGTACCTCGCAACAAGCGCAAGAAGCCGGAAGATCCGTTTGAGCGACTGGTGAAACTCAAGATCAAAGAGTTCACCTTTTGCGGTGTTGTGATACCACAAACCAAGGACGTCAATCGTGCGCGATTCCCTGTCCCCCCTCCCAATATGCACGTCGCTTTTCCCATGTAGAATGTTTTTTTTTCCTATGCTCACCGTTACGCAGGCTCGTGCGATACGACGAGGCCGGCTATGTTAAGGACATCGTATTGACGGTCGCAGACACCCCGGCTGAAGTACGCATGAAGATCCTCCTCGTTTTCTCCCATGTCCAAGCCCTCGCCGAGTTCGGCTTCCGGCTCCTTGTCCCTTAGCGAGCATGCATCATCAGAGGCACCGGAGATGATGCGCAAACGGCCAGATCGGGATGAGATTCAGGAATTTCATACCCAATTCCCTCGCGATCTACTTCCCTATCTGACTCTTGTTGCTGCTATCAAGAGCGGAGATGTTGAGATCCTCGAGGCACTTCTCCCCACTTTTTTGTTCCGCGTTATTGGTGGTGGGAACAGCAACTACCAGGAGGAGGCTTTAGAGCTGTTGAATAGGCTGAACGTGGACTGGCCACAAAGTGTCGCGTTGGTTTATTCACTTACTCTACTGTCATGTGCATTGACTTAAGCATTCCAGAGATTTTGTGCGCCAAAATTGTTGGCTGTTTGACGTTCACCAACTATGCGGACAATTTTGTTTCTTTTGACCAAGCCCAAGAACATAATATCAAGGATATTGAGGTACGTGCTGTACGATCATGGTTCATTCTGTACCGAGAATGGAACAGCATTGAATTCAAATTGAACTAGGTCACCTACAAACCACCTGGCCCACGAGGGGGCTGGGACTACATGCGGATTCTCCATCCCGCCATTCCCACTGTCCGCGCAAATGCTGAATTTATCGACCAAGAATTCAATGCTCTTACACGTGAAAAGAAACATACTTCCCCCAGCAAGGAAAAGGATATTCAAGCCCTTCTTGGTCGACTTGAAGATGCACACAAATTCAAACCGGGGCGCAGGCTCGATGATGAGGACAAGCCGCAGGATTACATCGCTACAGGCGGTGACATGGATCTTCGGAGATACTCGTGAAAACTGGCGCAAGAAGCGCAACTTCAAACGAAGCACTGAGGAGCGAGCTATGGGTGGTGATGCTGCTTCGGATGTCTCGCAAGACTCGGAACACTCAGACGAGCAAATGGAAGAATAAATTGTAATCCAGAGTATTTACGAGTAGATTGTAAGTATCTACGAGTAGATTGTGGGTATTTACACTAGGATGCTAACGATTAATCGAGAAGTTAGTATACGTAGTACGTATTCGAGTCCTCAGTCATAAAAGGAAGGGGAGGGTCGTTGCTTGAATCAAACATGTCCGTGAGGGGCAGAGGTGCATTGTGCTGTGGTGATTGCATCTCCCGCGAATAGCATTCACGGCTGATGGCGTCAAGAGCGTCGGGATGTTGTGCTAGATAATCGGACAAACTGTCGGGTTTCTGAAGGTGACAATCAGCAAGCTGATGATATCTCAGGGAGCAATGCATACCTTGTGTCTCGCTCCTTCCTCTACCGCTTCTCCTGCAGCTCCAGTTGACGCTGAACGCGTTCCGCTTCCTGCCGATGGCGCTCATCATCACGTCGTTCTGTTCCCGCCTGGCTGCGGCTTTGATCAACACTTACGTTCAAATGTACAAGCCGCCAAACAGTATTGTTTGTTGTTCCAGCTGTGAATAAATTTGTGTCGTATCATTTGACCTCAGGCATTCCCAGATTAAGCAACCACAGGTCAAAGGAATCGCATAGCACACCGTGCGCAATCATTATTGAATACCACATTGGTTTCAAACATCTAGGCAGAGGATTTCCAGCGCAGAATAGCTGAAATAAATTGAGACAGAGCGAAAGTACAGTGGCGGCGCCATCTGATGCCACCCCTAAAAATAGAACAGCCCATTTCTGGAACTTTTGATGCAAGTGGAGTTGATTGGGGCCACATCATTTTTTTGGGGGTGGCATCAGATTGCGCCGCCACTGTAAGGCACACCTAGATAGGTTGCATCCCCTTCTTCCGACTGAACATCCTTTTGTGTAAACGCATTTTTCGTTGTTTATTTTCTGGTGCTGCTCCTTGAATCTTTGTTCATAGTTTGGGCTGTCGTGGTTTGAGGTTTCAGGTGCTGATGGAGGTTGAGGTCTGAAGTCTCCGGTTAGCCGATCATAGCCGAATCGGCTAAAGTGATGATCAAGAATACCAAAAATTCTCACGATTCACGGAAGGAGCCTTACTGGGGGGGGGGGGGATGTATTATACTCGCGCGGTCCACAGTCTGAACTGCGAGTTTACGGAAGACATACATGTAGTACTGTACGGGTGGTTATCCTCACAGAATTCTACAAGATGTCAACCGAGCACAACGTCTTTCCAGGGGGTCAATCGCGCAACGCAATCAGGGAACTGGCCGGCCGCTTGTATGGCAGGACCTCTGGTTAAAACCCGTAGGACCTGTGGGGAGTTCTCTCCGTAAGTTTGGGATAACTCAGATAAGTAGAGGTCTGCTGCCCATTCAAACTCTGCCAGCAGTTACATTGCGTACTGCTGACATTCTTCTCAAAAGCTTTGTGATTATTGGAGTATCATGAGGGACAATAATTTATGATTTTCTTGGCAATATTCATGCTAAGTTCTAACCACTGAGTGAAAATGACTGACAGCGGGTAGTAGAGAGGCCTAGAATGCATTTCTGTAGCAAATGCTATTTATCTGGGTTTGTAAACTGACTGAACCATCCCAGCCATGGCGAGTTTCGTAGAGAAACTCCTACGAGAGATTTCGGACCATGTGAGATTGATACCATCATCTGATCTCCATACGGCACGGACCACCCGGTCTTGGTTTACTATTTTATGAGAGCTGTATAGGGGTCTGGCGACATTCACTACCGTATACCGCAGGGACACGTAGTCGGAGTCAAAAATCCCCAGGATACCTCAAACTTGAACCTCGTCTCAATGCCCTAGCCTCCGTCAACGACCTCGTTAGTGATCAAAACCACGGTTGAATAACGACGTAAGCGGCCGAACCCTCTCAGTTCAACCTTCATTGCAAAACCAAATAATTTTCAACGATAGTGCACCCAAGTCATTTGAGGTTGCTCGAAGTCGACTCAAGTCGCTCAAGTCTGCCGATTTCTGTACAAACTGACAGGAGATGATATAAGCACATTCGAGGTATATGTAACATAGGTAGAATGTAGTAACATATCGGCAGGATGTAGAAATGGTAATTAATGTTGCACAAGTCTGTCCTCTGGCATATCTACGTACTCGTTGTCCGCAAATTCCAGAGAAAATGTAAGTTGTGAGCGAGCACTGGCTCTCCGGTTCTGTAGTACTCGCAACAAGCTTTCGCAACCAATCTTCATCGTCTTCTTGTCGGAAAATCCGAATTTACCTGATCAAGCTTGACGAGGCTTGACGGGGGTATCAAGCTTGATCAGGCTCCCAGTGCCGTTGATCAACTGATGTCAAGCTTGATCAAGTAGGGTCAAGCCATATCAAGCACTGTCAAGTAGTATCAGGATGAGGCCGAAAAACTGCTCCAACACACCCTATGTACTCAGACTTTCATTCTTGAAGTATATACAGTGTCCATGTAAGCTCACATCATAAAGATATGGGAAGTGAATTTGTGAATTCATGACCGACTTATATTATAATTCAATTGAAGATAGAATTCAATTGTCAGATCTTAGAGTCTATGGGACTACATTTGTAGGTATGATAGCAGACGGAACTTCATATCAAGCCGGAATTTTGGCCAAAATTCTTTGAAACTTGAGATTTAGCAGGAACTTGGGTGGGTTTATAGGCAAAATTCGCATTTCAGATAAAACGGACTAACCCTAGTCTAGGGTTAGAAAAGCGCGAAATTTTTGCGCAAAATTTCGAAACTGTGTGTACCTAACTCCCGATTTCTGGGAAAAGGGCATCGCTTTATGGCTTAAAGTTACCCAGTAGCTCACCTCCGACCCTAGCAAACATTCATAATAAGAATTTCTCGGTTTTGGTTGAGATTTGGACAAGGTTCAATGGTGCGGCAGACATTTGATGCGCTGATGGAATCGTACAGCCACCGGCTATGTCTCGGCCCGGACCAAAAGCGCGAAATCCATGGAAGAAAAAATGATTTTGTGGATTTTGAGACTTTTGACCCGGGGGGATCTCTAGTCTTCCTTCTTATAGTGATTTCTGCACAGTTTCAATACCACTGGGTAGAAACTGAGTGCACAGTAACAATTTCCAAATTAGGTATCTGACTTGTCACGAAGTTCGGTCCGCTACCATACAATGACATTATAAACTACTTATGCATTCAAGACACGCACAAGTGAATTGGACAGAGTCCAGTTGATGATGATATCACGCCTGCAAGTGGAGTATTATCATGATATGTGACGTAGACCACCTCACTATGTTAAAGGTTCCTTAGCATAGTGGTTATAGTGTTGTTTTATTACTTAGTCGCGCGGGTTCGAACTGCGCGATGCGAAATATTTATAAATTCTAACCTAAATAGCAAATAGAAGTCTTATAGTATCAAACACTTTGAAATACATAAGTATAGGTACTATAACAGAAAGCGCAAGAGAGTTGTTACATTTTGACCATTTTCCCCGCCCAACCTTGATCAAGACCTATCAAGCAATATCAGGCCGTCAAGCTTGATCAGTGTTTATAAGTCTTTTTTGGACCTTATCAACCGACCCCGAACTTGACAGCCTGATCAAGCTTGATATTGGTATTTGGCCCTATCACCTGATTTCGGATTTTCCGACACTGCTGCCGGATTGGACTGCCATCCCGACATGAAGTTGAGTCGTGATTTCCTGAAGTTAAATTTGAGCATCTGTAACGCCTCCATCAGAACGGGACTGATACGATTGCGCCGTTTCGTATCAGTCTCTGCCGACGAAGAGAAAACGCGCTCGGAAGGAACCAATGTCGCTTGGATGGGAGCATAATCACAGAATAGACGGTAGATCCTGGGCCAGGTCGGTTTCCCGTGATTCTGACAACGTTAGAGCGGTGGTTTGAGTATGAAATGACGCTGTACTCACTGTCCAGTATCCGATCATGTCTGTTCGCTGACGTGAAGGTATTGGACTAGTTATTTTACCCGATTGAACCACGATATTCACTAGTAGTGCTGTCCATATTACGATAATAATACGATTTTTGCCATATCGTATTATACCAATATCATATCACAGATTCTGGAGCCGTATCGTATCTGTATTTAACAATATCATATTATAATATAATTTTGTTATAATCTTAATACGGCGTCACCCCCTTTAAAGGTAATTTTTTCAGCCCAGAAGAATGACACTCAGCTGTGCTTAATTGATAGAGCGCCTGTGAATGTGCTGCGACAGGATTGCATCAGCTCTGCCTCATTTTCAACAAATTTTCCCAACTCTTCCTTCCAGTCCGGGTGCTGACTTTCCATCACGCCGATCATCAATCGCTGATCCAGACTGTTTTGGTGAAGAATTTGTAGGGAGTTAGTAACTGAGAGTAATTTCTCGGGAGGAGGCTCGGAAGGTTGAGAATGACCAGCTCCAAGGCCTACCTCCAGCCGGAGTCTCCCCTGAAATGATACAAAAATAATATGCATAATACGGTCCTGTCATATCGTATTATACTCGTATTATAATCATATTATAACATTGCGTATTAATAATCTGAGCGACCTGCCAGGCTCGTATCGTATCCGTATTATCCATGATATAATATTGTTATAATTTTTCGTATTATAATTTTGGACAGCACTAAATAATTCTACAGGTTATTGGCCCCCGAAATCGAACACGCTTCTATCTTTGCTTTACTTTTAAGTCATCCTCATCTTATTTATCTGGATCCGAACTGAAACCGAGCCCGAACCCGAACCCGAAACCGACTGAACTGAACCGAAACCGAAACTGAAACCGAACACCCCGATTGAACGATGACCGTCGAATCGAAAGGAACGATTAAACTGAGAATTACGAAATATGGCGCATTCTCATGGAGGCCCCTCCTTCTGGTGAGATATTCGCCCAGATTCAACCAAGACGCGCTCATCGCGGGCGGAACTAAGAAAGAAATACATGAGTATTGATGCACACCGTAACGACTTGCAATACTCACGCGAAAGAGAAGCATAATACCGTGCCAACGGATTTCTGCTCGAGACGCACGCCGCAGGCAGACCTGCGCTAGCACAGAGGTTCTCCCAGTGCTCAGCGCCAAAGATCAGGGAGCCAAGATTGACTTCCTCGCTCTCGAGCGCATGACGAATAAACTCGGGCTCAAACACATCGAACGGCCCGCTGTCATTACACTGGCGGATCCACAGCGACTCCTCAGAGCGCGCTTCAAAAACTCCCTGTTAGCCCAGCGCAGATCAGCGGAAATTAAGATTGACTGAAACGATAAAACAGTACAGACCTCAAGATCTGAAAGAAGGTCCCGAAAGCGAGCTGTGACATACGAACGATCCTTCCCATGCACATGGAGGCGCTCGCTGTAGAGAAGCCTGTCCTTCTCATCGACGCAGATAACAAAGTCGACAAGGAACTGTTTAACGAGCGGCCTATATGCAGACAATTAGCAAAAAATACCAGGGGACTGAATGTTGGATATCGACACCGGGGCAGCGACGCGCAAAGGCGGGATGAGTGCAAAAGACAAAAATCAATGATCTCTATCACTAGTTTACATGAGGTTATAGCGTGTTGAACGCGGATCTACGGACCGTCTCGGCTGGACGCCAATATACTTCAACACACCCCCGCAGACGAGACACCCCCGTAGTCTGAAAAATCCTAAATCGTGTAGTCCGTTCCGGCATCTGAGACATTCGCGGGATCTTCGGCAAGAGAGACACTTTCCAACACCGCCTCGATTTCTTCGACTGTATGAGTGACCGACGCACCAGTCGAGGCCGACTTCTTCTTCTTTTTCTTCTTCTTCTTAGTCGGGCTGGACGCAGGGCTAGAGTTGGTAGAAACGGAAGGGGAGTTCTGTGCATGTGCAAGAGCAGCTTGCTCCTCACGAAAAGCAAGGCTATCAACGAGAGCTGGAGGCGGATGGGGCTGGCAGTAGGCAGCGGCAAAGCCCTCAGTGACTTCCGGGGACAAGGTATCCATGTTGATCTCATTGGGGAGGTCAAGCATGGCAGAGAAAGCATGTTCGCCAGTGGCGGCAAAGGCAACAGTTTCGGAGTCCGATTCCCGAGCATCCGAAGCAACCTGGGCGTTGTTCTGGCGATTACGAAGAGTACGACGTCGGGCATGATCGAAATGCAGAATGACCGGGAAGACCGCATCTATAGCAGACGTCGGTGCGATTCTTCGTGTTGGTCCAGTCAAATTTGTCGTTAGAGGTAGAATGCGAGTGGGAGTGGGAATAGAGTTTTCCGGATGAGGTACGCTGGGTCCGATTGCGAGCGAGATGAGCTTCAGCGACAATATCTTCACCCCCGTGATTCGGATTATAGGCTGCGAAGGTGTTCCGAGCAGCCTGGATAAGCGAATCAGAACGCTGAAGATCAGAGCGTTCCCGAGCATTGATGGCATTGATCATGGACTGGACATCGCGCTGGGGGGACTCGTGCTGCAGGATAGTGATGATGGGTGAATACGCAGAGGAAAGACCGCTCAGGATTTTATCCTGAACCATGTGAGCCGGCAGGGTCGCAGCAATGGCGGTGAGACGGTTCTCGGCAGTGACGACGGCCTGGAGAAACGCATCGGCAGGCTGCATGACATTGTGGGAGACCCCATGGAACTTGGACATCAAGGTGGAGCGAGTAGCGGGATCGGGGGTGGTGTAGTACGAATCCAAAGTGGCCCAAAGCAAACGACCGTTAACGCCAAGGCTGGCATTATTGATCTTTTCCTTCACGCTCTGGCTCAGGGTGAGATAGAGCATCCCATGAGCTTTAGTATTATTTTGGGACCAAGTGCGCATTTGTACGGCACCGTTTGGAACATTAACCAGGGGATCGACCGCATCCCAAAGACCTTCAGTCAACAACAAAAACGAGGCATCAGCCTTCCAAGTCCAAAAATTCTCCGCTCCTTCAAGTTTCGAGATACAGTCGCAAACCCCGAAGCGAAACGTTTAGCTTTTGCGCTTGATTGTGGGTGAACTAGGAAGCGGAAATGGGTGGCGTTTGTTGTAGACTTATAGTTTACTCTCCTGGCTACCACTTACAATCAAGGATCGAGTGAATCGACTATGTTTTGATTGAGAACGAGGGCAATGTATGGGGCGAGTCAAATATCGCCAAATAACGTGATAGCGAAACACTTCAAAACACAACAAATTGAGCCATTCTTGCGCAAATCGACCAGTTTGTTCAATACTTTCGATGAAATCTGCCTCAAAATGACTTTCTATATTACTACTGTATGTCACCGGCCACAATTCCAGAGCAAAAAATAATATTTTGCATTGGTGCATCTGCCGGCGTAAACAAAGCCGAAACAAACAAGGCCATTGCCGGCGGCGAGAGGACTTTTGACCCACTTTCTTTTGTGGTTGGGTGCTCCGATAGTGGGGTGCCTGCATGCAAAGATTTGGCCCCGGGGGAAAGCGTTAACCCTGTATTCGGCGAGTGTTTCGCTTACTAGTGCCGTTTCGCTTCGGGGTTTGCGACTGTATCCGATGGTTTAACCATGGTCGACGCGAATCCGAGATGCAGTGAAAGATAGACAAAGAGATTGGTGCGAAAAACCGGGTGCTGATCGTGACAGCGAGCAATTAACAAGAAGTCCTGGATAGATCTTCAAAAGGTAGCGAGCTATAGGCCCATAACCTGTTGGATATCGACACCGGGGCAGCGACGCGCAAAGGCGGGATGAGTGCAAAAGACAAAAATCAATGATCTCTATCACTAGTTTACATGAGGTTATAGCGTGTTGAACGCGGATCTACGGACCGTCTCGGCTGGACGCCAATATACTTCAACACTGAACGCGGCTAGTTTGGATGTATTGGGCGCAGCAGCAGGTGGGGTGCAAAGATCGATGACATCAGGGCTGCATAAATCCACCACTTCAGTCTTCCGCGGGGGCGTTTTGGGAGGTACCGGGGAATCGAAAATAACGAAAGGTTTTGAAGAAGAGTCGGAAGCAGATGGTGCACCTGAGATAGCTTCACCAATATCGGGGAACTCTGGGAGGCGGAAGTCTGGCCCAAGCGACATCGTCGATAATTGATTGATTAGAGGAACATGCACGGTGGCGGGGGAGTTAAATGCAAAGGGAGAACCAAGCGAGGCGCTGGACAACGATCCAGACCCCGACTCGAAGATTGGCGCAGGGAGCGGCATCGCAATGGGAAAAACTGGGGACTGGCGGTTGATCGCTGCGAGCCATCCAAAGATGGGGTGATCGGACTGAAAGTGAGGAGAATCAGGGTCCTTCGTTGCGGGTTGAGTATAAGACTTGAAGCTTACATTTGGAACAAGCATGTCCAGGTTGAAGTCATTGTACCCCACACCAGCATGCATAGCGGCGAACCCAGGAACCTCGCCAATGGAAGAGCGGGTACAAGGCTGCACCCAGTCCACATATGTCTGCAATTGATACAATGAGTGTGAGTTTCGGTTAGTTTCGATGTTTGCCTTTCGATAACGCACCGTGGATTTTGTACGAGCAATTAGATGATATAACAGAAGATCCTGTAGACAGGAATCTCGGAACGAAGCCAATTTGCTATGGTGCGCGTCACTTAGTCACCGCCTCTCCGTGACAACGCTAACTGTGACCCCAGTTTTTGCCCTAATTTTTATTCCTCTTGCAAAACGACTCCTTTTCAACAGAGGAACAACTTCCCAAGAGGGATTTCCAAAATTTAAATAATTGAAGGAGCTATAAATTTTCACCCCACCCAATTTGGCAGTATGTCGCAAAAATCGAAAGTCTGATATAACCGATTATAACCGATTATAGCAGTTATTGGGCGATCATAGGCTGGTTATACCTAGTTACTCGGTGTTACAAAAAGTGACCGACAATGTGCCATTTTAGGCCGAATCGTGTAGTATTTCGTTGAGTCAAGCACATAGGAATGTTCATTGGGATGATCTGTACCCATTTGCATGGCAGTTTGTGAGAAACGACGCCGCGAATCTCTCGCACCAGTCGGTTCAATCTGACAGCTAACATTTTGCCTTATTTAGAAGAAACCATTTGGCTCTCGCTTTGTTGGCACAGGAAACACAGTTTTAAGTATTCTATATTGTATTTTATACACCATTCTATTTTCTGACCAAATTTGGTCTGTGTGAACCGTGTCATTGGGGCTTTTTTGAGCGTCTGAATTCCACCACTCAGATTTGATTCAGTTTCAAGCTGGGTATCAGCTCGTTTTGCTACGAAAAGATGGAACTAATGTGAAGATTCCAGCAGCTCTCTTGCTCTCTGTGTCAATCAAGTAACCAAGAATTATTCAGCGACATATATTATCATTATGTACCCTCCTCATTAACCGGGATCAACAACAAGGACAAATTGGAGGTGAAATATGCGCGACCTGTTTTCACACTATTTTGAGGCCGTTTTCGCAAGTATTTTGTATGACTGGATGGGATAGTGTCGTTTTTATCAAATTCAAGTTGGAAATCCGGTGCGTTGATCAGATATTGTGGATATCTTTCGAGTTTTTGTGTGGTTTGTGCCAGCTGCATGCAAAAATAGTATGACGTTCAGTTTGTTGACAAGCCTCAGGAGCCTCAGACAAGGAATGTCAGGGATCTTTTCATGTATGCTGTAGAGAATTGTCAGGGGTATATTTGAAGCGCCACACTTGAAAAAAAATATCACGTGGCCGTGAAGGAGTGACCAAATTATCGGTTACTTTTTGTAACACCGAGTATAACCGGCTATAGGTCGGGAGGACCCTTATAGCCTATTAGAACTACCTTACGAGCTGCAACACCTAACAATAGTACGACGGGGATTGGTCAAGCTTGGAGCGTATGGCTTCTCGCTCAGGCTCGGAGTCGGGAACATATGAGGTGGATGAGTGTGAACGACGCAGTTGCTGGTTAAGATGGGCCTTGGGCCATTTCGGGGACGCCCCACACAGTGACGTCACCATGGGAATATGAGGCCGCAGGCCGTGACAGCGTGACTCCGCAGCTCTTTCCTCTCAACCACCACCATCGACAGCTCGAGGACATACGACGGCGTCGATCCCGCCCTCCCTTCATGCTAGTGTCGGTATCTTCGACGGGTGGGCTCAGTAACGGTCGCTTGCCCACGCATTGATCACAAATCACCGACATGGAGGAATCGCATCGGTCCATCGGTGTGTCGCTTTTGTTGCTTATTCTCCGATGAAGTTCTAATCCTGTGCCCTTTGAAGCTTCAACGCAACTGTGAACAGTTGGTGTGTCTTTAGTTTCTTCATCTCCCGTGCGCTGTCTCATCTCGGTTGTAGTTGCCTTCATCGGATACTCCCCTCCCCTTCCCCAACATAGCTGGCGACTTCTACGATGTTGTACACGTACCTTAGTTAGAAATAGATCAATTTTATTCCGTACTTTGCTTGATTTGAGATGAATTCCATGGGCCAAATGTGCGGTGAAACTTCCCCGGGCCAACACGGTAATAAGGAGCTATAACCTCTATAATGACTTATAAATATCTTTAAAAATTATAGGACTTATAAGTCTAATCAGGCTTTATAGGCCCCCCTCCCAGATTATAGACTTATAACAGGTTACAACTGAGTATAACCGGGTTTCGATTTTTGCGACATTATACACCAATTTCGATCTTGCTGGCCTCCAGAACTCTCAATACGAGGGATATCAAACACCGCTCCTATGCCAAACCCAAATCGCACCAGTAGGTGCATCAAAAGTCCACTCAAAAAGTCCCCAAATTGGTTGAAATCCAGGCTTCAATAGGGTGTTTTGAAAAAATTTCGGCCTCCGGCCGATTTGGCAGTAGTGCAAAGGAGGCGGTGACTAAGTGACGCGCACCATAGCCTGCCAGCATGGAATCCGGAGACCCATTTGCGTCTCGATGAAGTTGGTAGCAGCGATACCACAACTTCCCATTCCAGCGTAGATACTCTGTAGATCGATCGGGCCAGCTTTGATCGATTTCTGCTCGGGAGGGGGTGCGAAATGCCCGAGTCCAGAGAATGCCCATCGAAGAATGTCGACGATATCTTCGGCAGGGGAACGTTGAAGAGAGTCGCCGTGCTCGAAGTCAGCGATAAAGATTTTGCAAATGGCGGAATAATGGTCGGCAGTCCAGGAGATGAAACCAAGTGAATCGACCCCGCCACTGCGGATGCGTTTCCGCATAGCGATGATCTCTGCGCTGTATGGAGCATCCACTTTGTTCATGAGAGTTCTGCCGTCGTTGAAGAAGCTGGTGGGGAGGAACAAGAAGGAGGGCTCAGCCTCCTGATGTTGGAAATGGACCGCTCGTCGAAAGTAGAGAAACTCGGCTCGAGCGTTGAGAACGTCTTCGAGGACCCAACGTTCGTCTAGCATGGAGCCAAGAGTATACAGAGGAGTCTCGGTAACTTTGAACCCAGCCAAGGGCTCAGCGAAGCGGTTGAGCTTCAGCTCCGCAATAAGGTTGGGAGAAAGGAGGTTGCTGTCATGAACACGATCCAGAAGTCTCTTCGCAACGAGGAGGTTGTATTCATGGTTGTTGTAATTGACGATAAGACGGAGCTAGGAGTCAGGAGTTGTGAGAACAGAGAAACAGGTTAATTTGTACTTGACTCATCGCACCTTGGAGAAATGGTATCGCACAATTTGTTGTTTTCCAATTTGAAGGCACACAGAGCTCATGCCTTCGTCGTAGAAAGCTTTTTCTAGGGTCTCGAAGATGGGACGTAGGTCATGGTAGCAGGGAATCTCCTCCCCGGCAGCAACAACAATCTCTGCAATTGCAGAGGGAACTGTACGGTCCAAATTCCACTTTGTGACGCTATCCCGAGGCAGCACATGGGGAAGGACATCATTTTGGAATAGACTCTCGACGTCTGCCAGAGTTATTGTGTTAAAAAACTCCCCAGAGAAGCGCGTTTGGTGGTGAGGAGTCGAGTACTCTGCATAGGACATGATGGGCGACAAGCAAGGAGGGACAGAGCACTCAGAGGCTCAGCCCTCTGTGATTTTCCGCGTGATTTGAATATTTTGAAGCGAAATGCTGGCAAGATCATGTTGCGAGTCCGAAGCTGGTGAGTTGCACTTAGTTATCCTTGCGATACAGGTATGTATAGAGCTTGAGCGGCCCCTCTCTAGAGTATAACCACACTAGAGAAATAACAGACCTAGAAAACCTACCAAAGCATACAAGAAGCGCTCGAGACGAATCGCAATGGCATGCTTGGGCAATGACGTAAGGGGTGCCAGATAGCAATATGTTATTTAGCACCCGGGGTACATCAGCACCCCGGGGTGCCAAATAAGGTTTCATCATGAAATCCGACGAAAGATCATGAAATTCAACACTCCGACACGGTGTTTATGCCATATAAGAGTGGTGAGCATCTTATCGGGCTTCGTAATTTTGTGACAAAAAAAATACCGGAGCTCAAGAATGTATTGATCATGGGGCATTAAAACTCAGTTCTCTGAAGCACCAGCAGTAATCCCACATCGCCATTTTGGCGTTGGAGTTCATGGCCCCCAAGAACTTATATTCGACAAATTGGGGTTAGGACTGTCAGAGGGAAGTCAGAGACACGACCACAATTACATACACCGCAGGTACGGGGACCATTGTATGTAGCGTCTGTTTACAAGAGACTAGACCACAATCGAAATCATTCATGCTGGACTAGCATTTCACGGGAACTCCATTAGAGGATCAAACTTTTACAGCTGGACTTGATAAATTCGGGTCAAACCGTCTGCAACGCAACTTTCCGCTTGCGGAGACAAACCTTTAAAGTATTCATTGACAGTGTTTGAAGTTGAACTCGTCACTGAGGGCCACAAAATCTGTACAGCCATCACAGAACATGAGCTCACTGGCAGGTCAAAGAACAATTCAAACTGACCTGTTTTGTATTCGAATGGAACGGGATGAACATAAATTTTGATTTTGTGAGCAGATTGCGTCGTGAGGCTGTATTAGAGCGGGGGAGAGTTATTCAAGTTCTGTCATCTTCGAACTGAGTACTGTATAAGTAGTAGTAGGAGGTTGGATTCAATGCAAGGATCTTGTGTGGGAGTTCAAGAAATATGCTCCAACATTGAGCGTTACATTTAGGGGCATTCAAAGTAAAACTTCGCTTTTGCGCTTATGCGCTTTCGTGCTTTCGCGCTTTTCCGCGGCTGGGCCGGCATGACCAAGTTGAATTGCGGCGCTCAACGGCAGGAATCAATCCGAGTGACACGTTGATCGCTATCCGTTTTGGGAAGGCGCATCAACGCGTTTCTCCCCGCATGAGACAGCTGGACAGTGGGTCCAAGAGGATCAGATGGGCTGAATCAGTGATAATAGGTGATAATACAGCTCTCCGGTGTCGTCGAATGTCTCCTTCAACCCAGGGAGGGTGAGTTTCTAGGGTTTCAATTGCTCCGAAATCATCCGAGAATCAATCCGATGAACCCGTCGTTTCGCACGCTGACATTTGCCAGCTTGACATATCAATGTCATGCCGGCTCAGCCGCGGAAAAGCGTAGAAGCGTACTGTAGCACTTTGTATGGGTGAAACGTAACGCGTAACGCCCGCCCTGTTTCGTTTCAACGGTAACGCATAACGGTCGGGTGGTTTCCCTGAGGACTGCGTGACATACAAAGATGTCGAATTATCATGTTTGTGGCTGTAGAATCTACCTGAATCTACTGCTATAACCCTCCACTGTGCCCAGGCAAGGTCTTGAATTTCATGATGTTGGTCATGACCTAAAGTCGGGAAAATCATGACAGTTTAGTTTGAAATTCATGTTGGTTCATCATGAATTCATGACGAAACGTTAGGATTGGGGGGTCATGAAATTCCTAACAAGTTTGGGCCTCTTCCTGACGTTTTTCCATGACGGTTTGTCAGGAATTTCAAAGGGAAACATGAGGAAAATTAGATGGCACGAAGCAAAATAATGTCGGATAATCATTGAGGCTTTCGCTGGGAATCGAACCTGCGACCACGTGGCCTACGAATCTCGTTAGCCGCATGCCTCACTCCAATTAGGCCAAGAGGGCTTTGCAGGACATGTTCTGTTACACCATACATGTAGCAACGCATACATATATCCCACCCTTCTCATACCGATTGCATCCCCTTTCGGGTCACAATCTTGCCGCAATTTTCAAACTCAGTAAAGAGCAACAGAGTAGGCATATCAGTGACATAAATATTCACTCAATACATCTTGTAGACTTGTATATCAAGGATGTGGACTTTGCAAAATTCAGCTGGATTTTTCATGATGAATTTCATGATGTTCTGCCATGAATTCATGTCCTCATAAAAATGGCTTTTGGGCCGTCATGAAAGCCATCTTGAAATTCATGATGTGCTTCATGACAAAACATCATGAAATTTGAAATTCATGACGATTAGTTTTGAAATGCATGACGGATCCTTCGCACAGTGCTCCTCCTCCTCACTGCACTCAATCACTCTCTACAATCTTCGTCAAGATAGAACCGGTACGGTGCATCGGAGACCACGGGCAAGGTGCTGAGCAGGTGTACCAGAAGCTGGCCGAGGTAGTTTAACTAGTCGCTCGAAGAGGGCTTGTGGCAGTGTTCCTTTTTAAGGCCTTAGGATGAAAAATACAAATTTTTCCGGGCTTTTTTAGATGCATTTTTCGGGGAGTTCCAAAGCGGTTTTGCTTCTTATGGCTTGCTGCAGCTGAGTTTTGGCTGAACTTGAGGTTTGTGGACTGAAATTGCGCCCGCCAGGGCAATGCAGGTAGCCGAGCTGAGAGCTTGACCCATGTTCCGACGCGCTTCAGCAGAATCAACGGAACCTGCCGGACATTGCCATTGAGAATCCGGGCCTTTGGCAGCTGCCAAGTTGCCAACCCAGCTGCCGAACCTGCTGAACGTAGCCGAGAAGGGTGACATAATCCAAGGTAAGGCTTAATTAAGGGTTAAGATGGATCCAGCTTCATGTTAACCCTTAGCATTAACTTGAAATTAAGGGTTAATTCATTCTAAGGCTTAACCCTTAGGAGGAACACTGGCTTGTGGTGGACCCGTCGCTGGTTTAGGTGTCTGAGCGTGCGCCACGGCGCAGTATTCATGAAAAAAAATTGGTGTATTACGGAGCCCGTAACAAGAGAAATGCAATCAAAAGGGCTATGGATACAAAGAAAGCATAAACGAGAGCTAAAAATTGCCCAGAATCCGTTCAAAGTTTGGAAATAGACTTTATCGGTGTTTGCCCGCCCGTTTCCAAAATTCTATGATGTCACGCATAACGCTGAGGCCGTTTCTGGTTTCCATGCGTAGCGTTTCCAGTCACGCTCGAGGGTCTGTTTCACCCATACAAAGTGCTACAGTAAAAGCGCAAAAGCGCGTAAGCCAAGTTTACTTCTCTTGCGTGGGATCTACTGCGCGTGGACGCGTAGCCTGGATTTACTGTAGTATTACGACCAAGTGTTCAGGTGATGGGTGACAGGGACCTGTGAACTGAACACTTTTGGTTGTGGTGACGGTGACACTTGGGTTTTTTCGCCAAAATGAGGTATGCACCTAAGTACTTTCTCGGTTGTACACTTTCGTTTGTCTGCAACGCACTCACTAGGCATGACATGTTTCCCTTCATTTGCTGTGCAGAGTACGGTTGTCGCTGCGCGGTTCTCGTTATGCAGGCGATGTGTCGAATCCATGAAGAGTGTGCCGTTGGGGGCTGCAGTGTTGAGAATGGTGCTGTCAAGCGAGAAGTTCTCCGTAATTGCGACAGTGAATTTCGATTTATGATCGGGAGCATCGAAGTCATGAGGATTGTAGCTGTGTCAAAAAACGGCATAAGTGTAAACCCTATACAGAGATAGAGATCCTCACTAATACATGTCCCGACTATTGCGTTTCACCATTAGAGAGTTTGCGGTGAGCCGCCAGAAGCCACCTGGCGGCTCTAATGGCATGCGGATTGGAGCGGCTATGCTGTCTGGCGGCTCGTTTGGCGGCTCATCTGGAGCGGTGAAAAAAAATGGAAAAAAAACCTTCATTTACCTCAAAAAAGGCGCGCCGTCCAGTCAAACTGATCAGTCGAGCAGAAAACAGGTCAAGCCGGGAACTCGCTGTGACGGTCACACGTGCCAAACTTTGGTGGAACGGTGTGCTCCGCGCAAGTCTCAAGCCAAAAACAATGAGCTTGTTAATATGAGCAGACGGTGCGGCTAATATGCTCTAATCACCAGGTTACGGTCATGTTTGGGAAAAATTAAAATTAAAAAAATTATGTAATGACCCCTACCAACCCACACCCCATCATACCCCATAAGTAAGGTAGATCTCATTCATCAGCAACCTACCCCACGTGATTGATGTAACGCGTTACTGATGTTACCTATCCTTGTCCAAGCCAGACTGATGCTCAATTCACGTAGACTTGGACAACATATTGAGTATACCTTCTACGTAACTATGTTCTAAATAGGTAAAAGTATTATGTCCAGCTTGGTAGATTTTTCTGCAGTGTGCGAATTATTGAAGCAAAAACAACGGAGAAACTACCGCCGATTACAGTTTACAAAGTGTTCTAAACATCTCGATGGCCCCGGACTTCGCAAAATCAAGCAGATAGTCGTTGGGAATAGCACGGTGACCGCGGTAGATTTTTGTGGCATATGCAGCCTCGCGGCCGTTCAAACCTTTGGCGTAGGCGTCACTGTATCGCAAAGCTCGGTTACAAAACCTTTGTCTGACTTGTTAATCTACCGCAGGAAATAAAATAAGTCAAGACATACCGTCGAATACACACCAAAGGTATCGCAGCCAACGAGTTAAGCATGTTGACTTCGAGATCTTCCTCTTTCGATGACTCCGGGCATAGCCGATAAAGCCGTTTCGCGTATCCCCAGCACTGTTCGATCGGATTGAGCTCACAGTGAAATTTTGGTAAAAAGATCACCGAAATGCCCTGCGTGCTGCAGTGCTCCTCGAGCAGAGACTGAACACCGGCACATTCTCTTTTTCCGTCTGGATCTTTTTCCTTTTCTTCTTTGGTGACACACTGCCAATCACACGCTTGACCCCAGACCTGATAGAATCCATAGCAGAGCCCCAGCTCTGACGAGAGGCAGCCTTGCGGCGAGACACAGCTGGCATCGCGGGTAGGGCGTCGTGGCAGAATCAGTCTTCTGTCACTGATCGTTCTTCAATAATTCAGCGCGTGCAGATTTCGGGTCAAATTTTTGTATATCAAAAGATCATGTCTATATTAGTGAAGTTACGTAGAAAAATTGAGGGTGGATGGCCCCGATTGGATGTTAAGACGCGTTTGATCGTGATTTTGCTGTAATGATTCCAATTATGGTCTGTCACGCTGGATCACGTGGGGTAGGTTGCTGATGAATGAGATCTACCTTAGCAGGAGCTTTCCACCGAGAGGTATGGGTTAAGAGAGGTTCGACTGTATTGTAATGTGAATTGATGGCAAGATGTGACCTGTATTGATCGGCGAGAAGGCTCTGCAGTGCCCCTGTATGTGATGCGGTGTCGAGCCCCCCATTGATCGGCAGACGAAAAAGCTACCAACCGCAAGCGTTCACCAGGCGTTCACACTAACTCTGTTTTCTTGTTCTGCGAACTAGTGAACTTGAAGCTGGCCGCACGAAAAAAAAATAAGAGAAACAAAGAACCAGAGTCCGCAACCGAGAGCTTCTAGGCTAGCCGAGAGCTTCTTTCATATGATGCGAAGATAATGTCTCCAAAATTCCACTGCCACCCACAGCTTGATGCCACCCGCGCGCATGAGTACGACCAGACGCGTTGTTCCCTCTCGAAGGACTGGGGGTAAGGTCGGAAACTGTGATGTCGACAACATGATCTTTGAAGCACGGCTTGAACGCTGTAAGTTTGCCCTTTATAACCACCACGTCAGCTCATGCTACCAGCCTGCCTGCCTGGGGACAGTCCTTTTGTATTGACCACCATTTCCGCGCTGGACGAGTTAGCATCTCGACCGGCTGGTCAATCTTTGCATAACAGCTACTTTGCTCGTCCGGAAGTAATAGAAGGCTACAGGAAGCAAGTCTCAATTTGGTCTCAATTCAAACCCCCGAGTACGAGAGAATACCAGAGAATGACGTTTCCAGAGACCCTTGTTCAGAAGTTGAAGTGAGTTATGGACTCCTCAGGATTCATGCACATCAGAACGTCTTTAGCTCTTTATGATCTCGGATGACTCCTATCTAAAACGGCACAAGCGATACGAAAAACTTGAGAAGGGAGAGCGTCTTCGACAACGCGAAAAACTCCAACATTTATACTACAAGCTCAACGAGCGAATCAAACAGCTGCGGAGCATGGACATTTCCGAATTTGAGGGCGCGCCCGCTTCAATGTTTCCTTCTACTCCATCTGGTGTTCATGACGCGGCAAAGATTATCTCGCTTGGAAAATTTTCCGGGACCTCCTACCACTCGGAGGGTGAGCGGCGCCGAGAAGAGATGCTCAGCACAGCTCAAACATTGGCAAATCGTCTCGGCGCTTACCTTACCGAAAGCGGCAGAAAAAAAAGCAGCATACTGCCTGACCAAAATCAAATGCTTGTTCCTGTGGATTCCTCATCACCGGTAGGGCTCCTATCACACAGCTGTCTGAGAGCCTCCGCGTATTAAAGAATAATACAGGGCTCTACTTCAACACGCAGAACGTTTTCTGACCGCGCTTCCCGCTCATCAGCATTCGCCAATCCAAATCATTGCACAAATTTAGAACTTCTCGATTTTCTTGTGGGGGCTCTTCAGGTTCCTCATCGGCTCTCGCTGCCCGGTGCCTTGGAAGCTTTTACAGAGCATCTGGCCGGCCTTAGTTTAGGAGCGGATTCCCCTTTCTCTATTTTCGCCAACAGTAACTCTCAGCAAGCAATACCATCTCTTTACCACACTGACAGTACCTTTTGGCTCCCATCATCGCCACCCTATTTCGCACTTATAACATCTACTTCGACGCGCACGCCGACCAGTCACCGCTTCTTCTACTGGGACCCGCTGCTCCTTATATCCAATGTAGTGCTGTCCAAAATTATAATACGAAAAATTATAACAATATTATATCATGGATAATACGGATACGATACGAGCCTGGCAGGTCGCTCAGATTATTAATACGCAATGTTATAATATGATTATAATACGAGTATAATACGATATGACAGGACCGTATTATGCATATTATTTTTGTATCATTTCAGGGGAGACTCCGGCTGGAGGTAGGCCTTGGAGCTGGTCATTCTCAACCTTCCGAGCCTCCTCCCGAGAAATTACTCTCAGTTACTAACTCCCTACAAATTCTTCACCAAAACAGTCTGGATCAGCGATTGATGATCGGCGTGATGGAAAGTCAGCACCCGGACTGGAAGGAAGAGTTGGGAAAATTTGTTGAAAATGAGGCAGAGCTGATGCAATCCTGTCGCAGCACATTCACAGGCGCTCTATCAATTAAGCACAGCTGAGTGTCATTCTTCTGGGCTGAAAAAATTACCTTTAAAGGGGGTGACGCCGTATTAAGATTATAACAAAATTATATTATAATATGATATTGTTAAATACAGATACGATACGGCTCCAGAATCTGTTATATGATATTGGTATAATACGATATGGCAAAAATCGTATTATTATCGTAATATGGACAGCACTAATCCAATGGGATCGCCTGTCCCATTTGCACCTGCCCTCTCGTCAACAACGGCCCCATTCGCTCAGGTCCTATCACAGTGCACGACCTGACAGGCCCATTTTTCATTGTTGGTTGCCGCTACGTTTGCACCACAGGTCACTCCTATGCCAGCACCGACCGGGCTGTGTTGCACACTCTTCCCGGATGACTCCAGCAGGATTTCCCCGCGCATCTGGAGACGCGCAGTGGGATCATCGTCTCATCAGCTCATCAGGTAATTAATTATTTTCTGGACGAGACGAGCTGACGAGCTGAGAATTGAGCGCCCCTAGTACTGCTTAGAACACTCAGCTATATATTACGCCCTGACAATGCATCAATAACAGGACAGTTTCTGATTATTGCCATATCTGGAAAGACTCAATGTATCCTCAGCAAAAAAGTGTCACAATAGAGCACTTTGGCAAACGGTGAAAAATGATTTTTTTCTTCAGTTCCCGCTAACCAAATTTTGGTTGTGGAGCCGCAAAACAGTGCGCAGCCCACTGTAGTTTTTCACCAAACTCGCTTAGTTTTTCGAACTGAAATTTGATTTTCACCGTTTGCCAAAATGCTCTAATAGGATGAAAGTACTTGAAAAACAGTCCTAGTTTCCACTTTTGTTGAATGGAATTGACCCTCATTTGAGCTCACAACAACCGCTCAGAGTTGGCTATTTTCACACAAAATAGCTGAAAATGCAGAGAAAATAGCTAAAATGACCTACTTCGAGCGGCCGTTGTGAGCTCAAATGACGATCAATTCCAGTCAATTGAAGTGAGAACTAGCATTGTTTTTCAAGTACTTTTATTCTATTATGACACTTTTTTGCTGAGGGTAGATTGTGTTTTTCCGGATATGGCAAAAATCGGAAACCATCCATTATTGATGCATTCTCAGTGCATGATATATTGCTGAGTGTTCTAAGAGGTACAGAAGTCTCACATACCCATCTCTACATCTTATTTGAGGTCATTCGGTGAAGTATACAGCAAGATTTTTTACCAAAAAGCCACGGCAATTTCTATTTGCCACCACTGTATGTATAGTCACATGTGATACATACTCTTGAATATTTAAGGGATTTATGAGTGAGTGTGGCGGGGAGGAGGAACCTTCCGAGGTGGGGACAGGAAGTGAACTCGTTTTTGGCAGGCGTTTGGCAGGGTCACAAAATGTCACAAAAACATCCTTTTCATTTGTTCAGACCGCTACAGGCACCGGATGGCTCCAAAAATCAATATATGAGCTCAAGATATAAGAGGAATTGTCATTGGTTTTTTCTGGGTACCGGAGAGGAAAAACGGGGTTAGGATCAGCAAAAAGTTCACTTCACGGGTCAAGGACACATCACGGGTTAGGATAGTATCGGAATCGAAAGGAAACGAGTTCAGGGACCTGCTGAATTTTTTTGGCGAGTAGATGTCAAGAGGAGCTGTCTGGAATGAAGTTCGGGTACTCGGACTGGCGTGTTTTTTGTCAATACGCCGGAATTTGGAGCCATTCAATGGCTGCATCGCAAACAGGGTAATGGGACCTGATTTGACCCCCTTTAGTGGAGCTTCCCGAAGCCTGAGAGCCGTCACAGTGATAAAAGGGGGAGCAAGCTCCCCCAATAAGTGGCGTGTTGGGTGTCCTGCGGTCCTGTGCGGGAGCCAAATGGCTGTGGGCACGAATGGGAATGATATGATGCTGGTTATGAGCCTCGAATGGGCGGGATGAGCTGTGCGCACCCCCCCTCCCGTCGGATGGGCAAAAACATCAGTGTGAAACCGGGGGGATGGTGGTGGTACGGGTTGTTGTTGCTGTTGTTAAACAGTGTTGTTTAGTAACTTAGTCCTTGAGGCTTGGAGACACCTCTGTTCAAAGGCAACGCAGAGGGCCTGGCAGGGCCATGACCGTGACTTGGAGAAAACTTTTCCGAGGTCATCATGACCGTGACCGTTACTTCAATACAGGGAGACAGAGTACTATTACTCGTTACAAGGAGCCCACCGGAATCCATACCAACGGTGGCAACTTCTCGTTGAGTAGCTTGGAAGTTGCATCATCTCACTCCCTACAGGAAGAGAAGGAGTCAATTGAATGAGTCCCACAGAAAGGCTGAGCGTGCGTGTATCTACCTGGGCTCCACATAGCCCTCAAGAGAGTCGAATGACGTCTCTGCAATCTCGTCCCCATATTTGCTGTACATCCCATCGGAGTCTGCTGGGAATAGTCTCGTGACCGGACTCTTATGACATCCCAAAGAACAATCAGCGGCTGTCGAACCGTACCCTTGAGCTATCAAAATTGATGTAGTTTTCACACTATGTAAGTAGCCTCCTCGGAGCCTCTTCCGAACTGGATAACTTTCTCACGGGTTTGCCTGACCTTCGGCGCGTGTTTAAAGCGTGTTTTCGACACGTTTTTGAGTCCTTGTGCTCTACCAAAGCGCACACAACCCTTGCCTTTAGCCCTACAAAGTCTCTGTGCAGATCAGATATCCGACTTACTGTAAGGGCAACCTTTAGGACCCGAGATGTCTCGAGGGTCTAGCGAGGGAGAACCCAAAGTTAATTAAAGACGCTACTAGGAATACATTACTTACAGCGCACCTAGCGAGGGAGAATACAAAGAGAAGAAAGGCTAAGGGTTCCCACGCTAGGTGTGGCAAACATATACTAACTAATTCCCACAAGGCCGGGTCAACCGGCAATAGTCCCTGGCCCGATCACATGCTAAGTCCCACCTTGATGACAGTTGGACTCGGATCTTCAATGTGTACCCAAAAGTAGAACTCTGTCATAGTTTGATGGAGCTCCACAGGAAAAATGTAATGGGCTTTGGGCAGAAGTGCCCAAGTCCCTTTGCGTCATGCTGCGCAGAACTTGTATGCAAGGCAAACCTATTTCAAAGACCCAGAGGACTTTGGGTTAATAGAGAAGGTGGTTAGCTCATATTGTGAAATATTATCTTGAGAGAAGGTGGTTAGCTCATATTGTGAAATATTATCTTGAGGCAAACGTGAAAATAAGTATAAGTACAACGCATGAATTCAGCAGTGTCTATGCATGGGAGCAGGTTCAATCAGTGCAGCACAGGCCTCCATCAGACAGGTGTTGCCAAAAGATCAGCAGGAACAGCGCGGCATTACACTGGAACAACGATTTATCACCGGCTTCATCGATCACATCAGAAGTTACGACACCCATCAAAAGCTCAACAGCACAGTTCGGTGACGGCTCTGATAAAGGGGGAGCAAACTCCCCCGATCATGGGAAAAGGTGCAGCCGTTCGCGAGATATCGCCTGATATCGCGCTGCCAAGTTGGCCAAAAATGACGTAAAACCGCCAAAACGGGGAAAATTAGGTAACTTGAAGGCGCCATATCTCGCGAACGGCTGAACCTATTAAAGTCGTGAATCCTATCTGTTCACCAGTCGCTATAACATGACACATACAGATAGTCCCAAAAATTTAGGGTTTGATTGTGTTGCCTTTTATGGCACATGATCAATTCTTATTGAGGCAATTGTTGGCCGGAAACAGACCATCGGATTACATGCATGCAGCACGTTGAATTGGCCCAGGATCTACTTACACGAGCTGAATACCAAGAAGGGCTCATGACTTAATCGTACCACGAGTAGGACCCGAAATTAAAAAACCGTTTATAATTGCGCTGGGAATTATAAACAGCACGCTAGACTGCCTCATTGAGCGGCAAGCTGAGGCTCAGGCTGCTGAGGCTATGCTTCATTAATATTGTAGGTGGGTCCACAAGATACCTCCTCCCATGGGCTTTGCTTGGGACTTTGCCTGCTGACTTGAATAATTCCTGACCACCCATAAGCGGCCGAACTGGTGGCACAGGCCCCGGGAAACTGCCTAAAAGGGTTGTCCGAGCCCTACCAGAATTTGCTTCACGATGACAACGACCATCAGCATTCTGAATCGACAGAAAGTTGCGCACAGACATCCTTTCCAGGGAAGTTGGGGAAGGAGCAGCCTAAATTAAATACACCAACCTCTTAATCCATCTGGCGGCTTCTAGTCCACTCCAAGGGATTAGACGGAATTCAAACGTCATAATCCACTACCCCGCCCCGAATACATACCAGCGTTCTGCATGGTGTTGCTGCCCTCATATCACGGCAAACAAGTAGTTGAAAACATATGATATATTCACAAGTCGGTACTAGAACCAGTACGAAAATAGAGTGTATTAGCAGTTTTTAGCCGAGATTTTCTACAACCTCTGATTGGTCGCGAGGTGTGGAGCAGCCAATCAGGATTCAAAAAAACCTCAACTCAAATTTTTTGCTAATACACTCTAATATGTCGCCGTCCCATCAACACGAAACTACCTTCGCAAATAAGGTTATCTTGTGATGGGAGCTCTATTTACCGGGTGGGGGGCTACGAACTCTATATAGAGTTGGTCCTTGGAAGGTGTTTTGCAACTTTATTGCAGATATGTAAATTGTTTCTGATTGATTTCCTCCAGAATTCTTTCCTGGAGTGCGGCTGGCTTGCGGGGAACACTTTGGTGAGTGTCAAATTGAATGAAATAGTGTGTACTCAATTTCTGACTCAGCACACCATCCTCCAATTCCCGATCACCTGCAACTTGCCTGCAATGGGCCGTTGCAGGTGACTCAACAGTAAGTTACGGGCTTTCCGGGTACCCCAGCTCCAAGTCTGAAAGCTCAACATCTTCCACGCTACCTGGGGCAGGACTGCAGGTCCCATCTGCTTGCATCTGTGCTTGAGGAGCTGTGAACCTCGGAACATAGTCCATTGCTTCCCTGAGAACAGTTTGGAGCGCCGGAGAGATGGTCAGGCCCTGTCATTGTTGAGATTTGAGGATAAAAAATGAAATCTCTGTCCCACATCAGCGACCTGTGGGATTTGGAATAGAAACTCCTTGCAAAGTGTCATAACATCTTGCCTGACTGCCTGTCAATGTACCACTTGGTTCAATGAATACGTGCAAGGGGCAGGAAAAGCCGACCACAGCCTGACTATCTCTAGTTGCACTCCTCACGCTAACACTGCTATCGGACTGTCTTGAGCTGTGAGGTTTGTGCTTGACATGAGGAGAAGAACGGCGATACGAGAGAATGGGGCGAGAAGGGCGTAATATCTGCTCCAGAGCGTCTGCGATCCTGCCCCTACACTGGGGTCAATGGAGTTCGTTGCTTGAATGATTACCCAGACTTACCCATCACTAGCGCCAAACCTTATCTCATCCCCGGGCCTTAGCAAACGTGTTGCGACAAAGCGGATACGACTCCGATCTTCACGGGGTGCACCCTCTGCAATGTGCTGTACTGCAACATTCGGAGATCGTACGTCGGTCGTTGTCCCTGTGGACGGCTGCAGTGCCATTGGAGTGAAATCGGGGCGCATACTCTGCTGTCTAACACCATCGCTGTTGCAAGCACAGAAATACTTTGACGCTGGCTCCGAGATAACACCCGCAATGCCGATGTTTGTCCGAAAATCCCCGCCTGACATTCCGGCATGCTTCCCACAATAGCCCACAATCTGCAATCTCCCACAACAACAGAGGTGTCAGATCAGTGTCAGACCTCTGGGAAAGTCGGTCAATTTCGAGGGATAATAGGACCCCCGACAACCACCTAAGATGCCTGCCGAGGAAAATTCGGATTTTGGGACTTTTTATCCGCACCCCAAATCAGGCATTTCCTATCCGAATTCGACCCAGGCCTCCATCCAGTTCGACGTTTTATCCGACCAGGCATCATGGGAAAAGGTGTACTCGTAATACGATCAAGTCTTTAGCGCTCGTTTTGCAATTCCTGCTTGCTTAGGCCTTAACTTGGGGACCTCACTCCATCCATCGTCAGAGTTGTCCCGGGTATCGGTTCTGTACGTATATCTTTTTGAGAATTTTTACTTATTGGACCTCGTCCACACCTTATTGACGCACCTTGAACAGCTAAAAGCAGGTGGAAGTAAAAAAAATTCAGTGTGGTTAAACCCATGTTCCGCAACCCGATGATAGTGGTCCGAGGCAGCAAACTCGACGAGCTGTCAAAATCCGCGTTGCATCACCGCAATCAGCCTCGCATCACGCTGGATCAGGCTGGCTTACACTGGATCACACCGCATCACTGATATCGTTCTCGGAACGCGTCTTTATCACGGCAGCCTCTGATTTACGAAACCCATCATACGCTCCAGCACAGCCCCATCACCATTTGGTGTCTGCTCTGATAAAAGGGGGAGCAAGCTCCCCCAATAAACCGGATTTTAAATGGTGCGTGACGCGTGACTGTTAGGTAAGTATCAGATTTAGCCAATCTGCGGATAAATTTCGGCCATCCATCCAAACCGCGGCATTGTCGGATTAATTTCGGTAGATTTGTACTTAACCAGTACGTAACTGGATTTCAAACACTCCCACTCGGCGAGATCGACGAGCTCATCGGAGTCGAACTTCAAAGTACTGTGAGTGTGCTGCCGGTTAGGCCTCATGCTCTTGTTGACCTATGATGTGGGTGATGTAGCTAATTCATACAGTTGCAACCCCTGAACTTGCATTACCATATATGGAAAGTACCCTTACCACACTGCGAGAGCGCCAGACAAGCTGGGAAATGGCGCAGAGGTGCTAGTAGGTACCTCGGCATTGCATACCTACCATCAAAACGCAAGGAAAATGCCTAAAAAGCTTGCGCTTCAGCCAGAATTGGGGGTTGTTTGTTACTGTTTGTAGCAGAAGCCACGTCTAATGAGATGGCTCTCAAAGGTCATCAGGACAAACCCCATCGTTAGCGGTATTCTTAGGAGGACGTTCCATATATGGTAATGCAAGTTCAGTGACTGCAACTGTACATACTTCCTCTGACTTCCTGAATTTTCTACCCCACACACTCAGCCCAGTGAATATTCTCCTGCTCATCACTCTGGTCTCCCACGGGTACACCATCTAAACCACGGGTATACCATCAGTTTCGATGGGCCAGCACTTTGCACAGCCATCCGGATTTCGACCACCCATTTTTTTGTAACCGTTTGTAATTACCGATTAGGAAACATCAAGGAAACATATCCGGCTCTGTAAACTACATTTCGAGGGCTTTATTTCGCCGGAAATAGTCTCAGATTGCGCAGGGCGACCGATTTGCCATCACCCTTGGAATGGCGGGGTAGATCCGCGCCAAGCACTGCTGCATTTCCGCCCCCACGTGTCATGGGATCCCAATATGGAAATTTTTTTCGGCAAGGAAACACGGCGATCAGGGGTTTTTCCCCACCACTTTTCGGCGTTACCTGACCTTTGCAAAAAGCAGCCAGCAAATAGCTGCTTGGTATTCAGGTTTCCTCTCGAGTGCTCAGTCTTATCAGCTGCTGCTCGGTGATAATTTTGGTTCAATTCCTACCACTCGCATTTATTTTCTCTCTTTTTTTTTTTTTTTTTTTTTTTTTCTCTTTTTCTTTTTTGGTGATTTTCCTTCGAGTCCCCCAAGGATTCAACTGCATTCTTGTCACGACTTTCATGGACATGAACAAGTAATACCCGCCGCGAGGCGGCCCACAATGCATCCAGTATAATTGACCATTGACAACTGCACTTATTTCTACCCTTCGATGTTATAAAGGCCTACAAAATTCTTAAACACACCCCAGAGTCTTGAGCGACCGCAGCGGAAGTCCACAATACTCCGTAATAGCCACCCTGCCTGAATGTAGAAAAATACTTGTTTATGATCACCTTGATTAGAGGCTTTGCGGAAGCCACCGGAAGCCACCGGGTGGCTCCAACGGCATGCGGCAGTGGTGGCTCCACACTGACATCATAGCCTGGTGGCAGCTCTGGCGGCTCAAGTTTTGAGTTCAATAGCATATTTCTTGTGCACAAACCCGTTCTCTGACCAGCGGCGTCAGGGGGAGGTTCAGAGGAACATGTAGAGTGGTCGTGGGCGCAAAACCCGGTGAAAAACCTGCCGGTCTTGCGGCAGCGCGAGCCACTGCCGCCGCATGCCTGTGGAGCCACCCGGTGGCTTCCGGTGGCTCGCAAAGCCTCTATTTTTGCGCTGACTTCTGGAGGCCTGAGAACTGTCTGGCAGGTACATGGCAGAGGTCAGAAAAATATGTTCAGTGCTTTGAGGAGCATTGAACAGAACGACGATAGATAATGGGACGAGGGAGACAGGGGTGCCAAAACTTGCCGGATTGTTGACCGCCGAGCTTTGCCGAAATAAGTTCCCATATCGGGAACGCACGTGGGAGCGGAATTTAACTGACAGGGAAGTAGCAGTATTAATATTGTAATGTGGTGGGCCCCGGCCCACAATCACAATGCATTATGGTCGGTAAATGGCCGCCGGTCAATAATAGCCGTAGTAATGCAATGCGTCCGTGGTGGCCGACAAGGCAAGAAATATAAAGTGTCAACACCGGGAATCGAACTCAAAAAGGGTTGCATGATGGCAACAGCAGGAGCACAGGAGTCCTGAGCGGTACGCCCTCGATCGCGTCTCCTAATCGTTTCGCATGTTTGTATGATGAGTCTGCCAATGTTACATCTGTTGAACCTGCCGAAATGAGAGACGTACCCCCTGCTCCCCTCCGTTCCCCACGCATCCGGCGAAAGCCTTGGGAACGTAGACTTCCTCAGCGCTATACTGTTGCTGCTGCACCCGGTGCCAACTCCCTGCATCTCCCCCTTGACATTCAGGCAGTCCAGGCTTTCCCTCGAAGGTCTCGTTGACTGCGGTGCCACCTCAGACTTCATTGACTCTGAGTTCGCAGCTAAGTCCGGCCTCCCCCTCCGCCGCCTCGCACAGCCCATTCCAGTTTTCAATGTGGATGGCTCGCCAAATGAGGCTGGTGCAATCCGCGAGGTGGCTGACGTCGTGCTGCAGTATCGTGGTCACTCTGAGCGCATGCAGCTCGCTGTTACCCGTCTTGGGAAGCAGAAGCTTATCCTCGGCTACTCCTGGATCCGGAAGCATAACCCGGAGATTGACTGGGACACCCGAGAGGTCAAGATGAGCAGATGCCCTAGCGAGTGCTCTACGTGCCGCACCGAGGTTCGCCTGGAGGCTCGTGCTGCACGCCGAGAGTCCCGCCTGGCCGCTGAGATCCTCCGGCAGCTCCGACTTGGTCCCCTTCCATCCATCTGTGCCATAGACTTAGGTGAAGATGAATACGATGACCTGCCAGAGCTGTTCCCGGATTACGAGGATGATGACGAGGATGATGCGGATGAAGTGGATGACCCCCTTGAGCCGGGAGACCGGGTGTTCTACACCCAGTTCCTGCCTTCTGAGGATATCTGTGCTGGAAGCACCGTCTCCCAGCGCCTGGCTGAGGCATACGCCAAAAACTCAGCCCCGGCGCGCTCGGACGTTCCCGAATGGGCCCGAGAGTTTGACGATGTTTTCAACAAGGAGTCCTTTGACTCGTTGCCTGAACGCCGATCCTGGGACCATGCCATTGAGCTCGTGCCGGACTCTAAACCCACGAACTGCAAGGTCTACCCAATCTCGCCTCTCGAACAGAAGGAACTTGATGCCTTCATCGAGGAGGGACTTGGCACTGGCCGGATTCGACCGTCAAAATCACCTATGGCCTCGCCCGTCTTCTTTGTCAAGAAGAAGGACGGCGGACTTCGGTTCGTACAGGACTATCGAGCTTTAAACGCTATGACCGTGAAGAATCGTTACCCGCTCCCCTTAATCAACGACCTCATCAACCGACTCAGGGGAGCCCGGTACTTCACGAAGCTCGATGTCCGATGGGGCTTTAACAACGTTCGAATCCGTGAAGGCGACGAGTGGAAGGCAGCGTTCCGGACCAACCGGGGACTGTTTGAGCCGCTGGTCATGTACTTTGGTCTGACCAACTCCCCTGCAACCTTCCAGACCATGATGAACGACATCTTCCAGGATTTTATCCTCTCTGGCGACGTCATGGTCTACCTCGACGATATTCTCATTGCCCACTCAGACATCCGTCGGAATCGAGAGATCGTCCGAGAAATTCTGCGGAGGCTTCGCGCAAACAAGCTTTACCTTCGAGCCGAGAAGTGTGAGTTTGAGCGGACTTCCATTGAGTACCTCGGCGTGATTATCTTCCACAACCACGTCGAGATGGACCCTGTAAAGGTTGCGGGAGTGGCAGCTTGGCCAGCGCCTGAGAATAAGAAGGATGTGCAGCAGTTCCTTGGCTTCACAAACTTCTACCGCCGGTTCATTGCGGGCTTCTCAGACGTTGCTCAAGCCCTCTTCAGACTCACCAAGAAGGGCATTGCCTGGACCTGGGGGCCTGAAGAGCAAGCTGCCTTTGACGAGCTCAAGCGGCGGGTGACTCGGGACCCTGTTCTGGTTCTTCCGAACCCCGAACGCCCGTACCGGCTCGAGGCTGACAGCTCTGACTATGCCACCGGTGCCGTCCTCTCCCAGCAGGGTGACGATGGCAAGTGGCATCCGGTTGCGTTCTACTCCAAGAGCCTGAACGAGGTGCAACGGAATTACGAGATTCACGACAAGGAGATGCTCGCGATCGTGCGAGCCCTTGAGGAGTGGCGCCACTTCCTTGAGGGCGTGCAGCACCCGGTTGAGATCTGGACGGACCACAAAAAACCTGGAATATTTCCGGACGGCCCAGAAGCTCAACCGTCGCCAAGCTCGGTGGTCTCTCTACCTCTCCCGTTTCGACTTCTCGCTGCACCACCAACCGGGCCGCCTCATGGGTCGCCCCGACGCGCTTTCTCGGAGACCGGACCATGGAGTGCAGGACGATAACCAGGACGTTACCCTGCTTCGACCCGAGCTGTTCCACGTTCGGGCCACCAAGGCTCTGGTTATTGCTGGCCCTGAGGCTCCTCTCCTGCGCGACATTCGTGATGCACTTGCCGGAGACCCCGACCTTGAAGAGCCCGTTGCCCTGACTGCGAAGGAACTCCTCAAGGCCCGAGGTGTGCGGTCTGCCCGGTCTTCGGAATGGCGTATTGAAGGTGGACTCCTTTACTTTCGGGGGAAGATTGTCGTCCCCCGAGACAAGGACCTCCGCCGACGCATCCTGGAGCAGCACCATGACACGCGCGTTGCAGGCCATGCCGGTCGTTTCAAGACCCTGCAGCTCGTGTCTCGGAACTACTGGTGGCCCCAGCTGTCGCGCCATGTCGGTCGGTACGTTGCGACTTGTGACTTGTGCTGCCGCACCAAGGCGCTTCGTAGACTGCCGATTGGTGAGCTCCACCCCACAGAGGTCCCCGAGGAACGCTGGCACACCGTCTCAGTCGACTTCATTGTCGAGCTTCCCGAGGCCCATGGATACGATGCAGTCATGGTTGTTGTCTGTGCCCTTGGGAAGAGAGCGCACTTCATGGAGTGTCACACCACCATCGACGCGGTTGGTGCTGCTCGGCTGTACCGGAACGTCTGGCGCCACCATGGCCTGCCAGAGAAGTACATCTCAGATCGTGGCACCCAGTTCATTGCAGAGTTCACGCGCGAGCTTTGGCGCCTCGTTGGGGTCACCCCAGCCACTTCTATGGCCTACCACCCGCAGACCGATGGCCAAACGGAGCGTGTTAGCCAGGAACTCGAGCAGTACAGTACGTCCGGCTCTTCACCAATTACAAGCAGGACGGCTGGGATGAGCTGCTACCTGCAGCGGAGTTTGCGTACAACAACCAGATGCACTCCTCCACGCTGCACGTTCTAGGTTGGAGGCTGTGCACGAGTTCCACGATCGGATTGCGTCAGGGGTTTCCGAGGCGAAGGCAGCACTTGTCAAGGCCAAAGCAGAGTACAAGCAGTACTATGACCGCCGACGGACACCAGCTCAGAGCCGCCACCAGTCCTTGACGTTCCTGGCGACAAGCAATGGGAGGTAGAGGAGATATTGGATGCCAAGATCCGCTACAGTATTTTGACGCTCCTTTACACACCAAAAATGATTTTGAGATTTGAGTATCCTGTTTTGTTCTTATGCCACATCTGAGCATACAGACCTTTTCCAAATACCCCACTGAGCGTCCAGCAATATTTTCGAGGATTTAGATGGAGAGAGGGTGTCTATGTTCACAGATTTGTAGTGTGTAAACGACCGATTGATGAAAGTTGGCAAAATTGATGGCAATGATCGCACGATTTTCACTGACTCTGGTCCATCTACGGCCCAAACTCGTGTACAGGTGTCTGAATGGAGTCTAAATGGCCCACATTAAGTAGGTAGTTGCTTGATTTGCTCAGATTTGCCCAAATGCGGCCAATCACTGTGCAGTCAAAGTATCATGAAATTCCTCATGTTTTTCACGACGATTCATTAGAAAGTTCACGATGAATTGTCACGTGCAGTCTTGAAATTCACGACGCAACATCATGAAAGTGCATCGTGAAATTCATTACGGTTATGGGAACATTCATGACGTTATTTTCATGATGTTTTGTTGTGGATTCATGACGATAACATCATGATTTTAGCGATGAAAAGAAGCAAAAATATGAAAATAAGAAATTGACACCAGGCGGAATCGAACGCATGACCTCATTTTATCACCGCGATAACGAAAGGCAAGTGCATACATCCAAGTCAGCCAGGACAGATTTTATTAATACTGGCTTGTTACACTATATATACACCGGCATCGAGTGAGTCCGAGTACTGAACCCGTTTCAGATATTACTTTGCCAGCTTTTGGCCACCTTCTTCAACCCCTCTTTACATTAGGGAGGGTAGAGGATGTGTGAGTAGGATATTGAGTACATTATGTACTCAACAACCTGGCTAGTGGACTTGGCAAAAATTCGACAGTCTTGCATGATGAAATTCATGATGTTTTGTCATGAATTTATATGCTCAACAACTATCGTAAAAATGAGTTTCTGAGCATCGTGAAAGGCATCTTGAATTTCATGATGTGGTTCATGACAAAACATCAGGAATCTTGAAATTCCTCATTATTGTTTTGAATTTCATGACAAATACTTCACACAGTGAATATTCAAGGTGTGTAAAGGAGTGTCAATGTGTAAAGGAGCGTCAAAATTCTGTATGGGAGTCTATGGTACTTTGTTCGCTGGAAGGGTTATGACCCGTCCCATGATCAATGGGTGAAGCACTCTAATGTCTTTGCCCCGGACGCTGTCGCTGCTTTCTACCGCAAATACCCTTCCAAACCTTGCTCCATTGCTGTTGCTGCCTTCGATTCCCTTCCCTTCAGTGACCGCTCGTCGACTCCAGCTCAGGTGCGATCTATGCGTCGAGGCGCCGCATTACAAGGTGGTGGTGATGTCAGGGGAACCCCTGTTCTGTACACCTACTCTGTTGATCTATCTACTCATCACGACTACCCGTACCTACCACAGTACCTATAGTTAGCTACACAGAGGCGCAGTAGCGACATATGCCCTAAAGGGCATGAAACGTTACTTAATAAATTGATTCCATCATCACCCCTGTTCTGCGCAGCATGACGCAAAGGGACTTGGGCACTTCTTCCCATTACATTATTCCTGTGGAGCTCCATCAAACTATGCCAGAGTTCTACTTTTAAGTACACAAGATCCCAGTCCAACTACGTCATCAAGGTGGGACTTAGCATGTGATCGGGCCAGGGACTATTGCCGGTTGACCCGGCCATGTTATTAGTTAGTACAGTCGAACCTCTCGTAACCCATACTCCTATCAAGCCATACCCCCTCTTAACCCATAGAAATCTTGAAAAACCATGGTGGTTTGCAGGGAAATTCCATAATTTTCCGGTAACCCATAACCCATAGCCATTTGAGTCGAAAACCCATAGTGAACATGCCCTAAAATGGCAATTTTGGCTCCTCGGACCTCGATTATCGACGGATTATGTCAGCGGATCCGTCGAATATCATGGTCCGACGACTTGCCGACGACGGTTATGAACCATCGGCTTGGTCGGGAATCTACATCAAGACGCAAAAAGTAGTGCGCAAGCTGATCATGCGTAGATTTGGTTTAAAATCTGTGTTGACACCTATTTATTTAAAGAAAATATTGAATTTAAATATTATGTAATGCCCCCATCAACCCATACCCCATCCACCGAGAAAGAGAGGTTCGACTGTATATGTTTGCCACACCTAGCGTGGGAATCCTTAGCCTTTCTTCTCTTTGGATTCTCCCAAGATTCTCCCTCGCTAGGTGCGCTGTAATGTATTCCTAGTAGCGTCTTTAATTAACTTTGGATTCTCCCTCGCTAGACCCTGTTTGCGATGGAGCCATTGAATGGCTAATGGCTCAACAAGTGTCCAAATTCCGGCGTATTGACAAAAGATTCCCCCACCCGAGTACCCGAACTTCATTCTAGGCAGCTCTTCTTACAGCCGTTTTGGAAACAATACATATATGGGTTTTGATTGAGTGGTGCTCCTTCGTTTGTGCTTACGTTTGTTGACGATTCTGTCATCGGCAAAGCCAGGGGCACCACTTTGCGGGGCGCTGCCGTACCACACTAAGTGCCACTGGTCCCTTGTTTTGGCCCTTGCTCAGTCATGGCCGTGTCGAGCTTTGGGCAAATAGCAGCTGAGTGTTAATCCTCAGTTCTGTTAACCTCCTGTTTTTTCCTGGTGTTCTCTGGGTGGCGGAAGCAAAACGCAAACTCCGCCGAAGTGGAGCTGGTGATGGAAAGCAAAACAAAGGTAAGCACAAACGAGTGAGCACCAGTTGATCAAAACCCGTATATTGTTTCCAAAACGGCTGTAACTTCTACATGAAAGTTTGGCCCATCAAAGTTTCTTAATGCGAGAATTGGTAGCCATTCAATGGCTCCAATGGCTCTTCGCAAACCCTTTAATGCCAAACGCGAGGCAGCGTCGCGAGCATATGCTCCTGGCCCCGATGATGAAACGATTCCGCAGCTGGTGGATCTGAGTATGAATTGCAACCCAAAAAAGATAAGTATTTTATGATCTCATGTATTCTGCGGTGCTCTGACGAATGAGGTTCAAGACAAGTTCAAGAGTGGTGCGCTTCCGGGCGTTTAGTTGTCGTTGTTTGTCCCTGATGTCACCTATTGTTAAGCTTCGGCCCGAATAACGGGGAAGTTATAGGATTAGATGGATCCAGCCGTCCATTTCTGCGTTGCCGCTGCGGGTTGGTGAATCTGAATAAGTCTGTGTCTACGTCATGTTGTGAGGCCTGTGGACTCGAGAGATGTTTGCCACAATAGACGGTTCTTCGGGATACTATAAATCTCCTCTTCAAGTCATTACACATGTGGTGGTTTTGCTGTGCGGCAGAGCTTTTTTGGTAAGTAAATTGATTTTGCCGCAACTGTAGTTATATTTTATTCACAATGTTATTCGCTAGATTATCTGATTAACCGTCCGTGGTCTAACTCGCTGCGCATCGTTGTCCGCCGGTCCGCGACGTCGAATGGCCTCCAGAACCGTAGTGTTTCGTCTCCTGAGCCAGTGACAACCGTGCTTCCGTCTGGACTCATTGCAAGATGCACCACCCGGTTCTTGTGTCCATTGAGCGAGCGTACCGTGGCGTGCTTTGGATAGTCCCAGATACGGACGAGATTTTGCTTCCCCGATGATGAAAAACCATGGGTCGACAAAAGCTCGGTCGAATGCATGGACCAGACCATATTGCACACCTGGCTTCCTGTGTCGATTTCATCCACCATTGATCCCCGCTTGGTATTCCAGACTCGTATATAGCCGTCACGTGTTCCTCCTCCGCTTGCTAGCACACTGCTTTCCCTGGGATCCCATGCAAGGGCTTTTACTGCCGCTGTGTGACTGCGAAACCTCCAAAGCGGACTGGTTTTATTAGCACGGAGGTCCCAGACCAATACTTTGTTGTCGTTTCCGCCACTGGCAAGATACGCAGTAGAGATATCCTTGGTAGGGCTCCATTTCAAACCGCAAACTTCACCTTGGTGGGACCCCGATCCAAACGGCCGTCGCCCAGCTTCGCGAATGTCGCGGTGGTAGATCAAGCAGTCTCCACCCCCGGACGATATAACATCATGCTTGCAGGCGCGATCCAGCACGGCGCCCGTGGACTTTGCCGTATGTGCGGAGAAGCTGGCAACTGAGAGTGTCATAGATGTGTAGCCGCCCAGACGCAGTACCAACAACGAGGTTGTAACCCTTGGAAGGAGTGAGATGCGCGTATCTCGCCTTTGACGAAAGATGTTCACGCACCCCTCTTACCCAAGAAACTGCGGTGATGGAGTCACCACTGTCAGCCATGTTACACAGATGATTGACCGCCGCCGTTTGGACATTCCATAGATACACAGAGGTACCGAGGCCCACAGCTAGTACGTTCAGAGTAGACCAGTCCATCAGGTTGAGATAGAAGTCATCAGCCAGGTCTGGTGCATCCAATATCCTGGTCGGAGTGACATCCCCCTTGCCTGGCCGTTGATCTCGAGAACTGTGCATCAACAACTCATAGGTATCCCGCGATGCCATTCATCTGGGACTGTTGGAGCCGGCGGTGGTAGCAAGCTTCTTGCTTCAATGCGGGAGAAATATAGACTGAATGGGGGCAAACTTAGGGATCAGGATTCATATACCATCGTTGTTGACCCACTGTAGAACTTAGACTCTAATGTATTTAAGTAAGGATATTTAGTTAGGGAATCATCGTCTTAGAAGTATAGGACTCAAGGATCCCGCCAGGAATTATCTCAATTTGTAGGCAATATTTTACACACCGTACACATGTTCCCAAATACCGAAGTTGTCGCGGACATCTGTATCTCAGTTGCTCCCGAACCTCCAAGACAACTACTGTAGCACTTTGTATGGGTGAAACAGACCCTCGAGCGTGACTGGAAACGCTACGCATGAAAACCAGAAACGGCCTCAGCGTTATGCGTGACATCATAGAATTTTGGAAACGGGCGGGCAAACACCGATAAAATCTATTTCCAAACGTTGAACGGATTCAGATTCTGGGCAATTTCTAGCTCTCGTTTATGCTTTCTTTGTATCCATAGCGCTTTTGATTGCATTTCTCCTGTTACGAGCTCCGTAATACACCTATTTTTTTTTTTCATGAACACTGCGCCGTGGCGCACGCTCAGACACTTAAACCAGCGACGGGTCCACCACAAGCCCTCTTCGAGCGACTACATAGTTAAACTACCTCGGCCAGCTTCTGGTACACCTTCCCAGCACCTTGCCCGTGGTCTCCGATGGACCGTACCGGTTCTGTCTTGACGAGGATTGTAGAGAGTGATTGAGTGCAGTGAGGAGGAGGAGGGTTATAGCAGTAGATTCAGCTAGATTTTACAGCCACAAACATGATACACTAACTCGGCAAAAAAAATGTCCGATTGATTTCTGGCCTGTATTTCGATGATTACTGCCCACTTTGACTTCAAACAACTTGTAGTTGTGTTCATAGGATCCAGATGCCTTATTCTTTGGGTTTGGTTTTGGGCAAATTTCTGATACGCCATCACGCCGAGCGCAAACATGGGAATTTTGATATCGGCCGACTTTACAAGTCAGTCAAATTCTTTTGGTGCGGGGAGCTGATCTGCTCATGTTATAGCCTGAGGTCCAGCGAGCTATGCGCCAATTTAAACTGTGAAAAAATATACAGGCAAACAGGCGCTATAGCCCTCGCAAAGTGACCATTTTCGACCGAGTTGACCGGAATTTGCCGAAATATGCCCAAAATGGCAGTTTTGTCGAGCCTATAGCGCTTCAACGGCTGAATATTTTCATAAGGTTTGACTTGTGAAAGTACTTGTATTTGGGTCTTCTTTCATCCTGCACACTCAGATATTGTCAGAAAAAATCCCTACTCAAATTGAAAATCTGGCTATTTGGGAATTCTGCTCATTTGATGGCGGATCAAGGGATTGCACGGCGGCGAGGTAGCATACCAATCGGTCTCAGTATCGTGTGCACGCTCAGAAGTTGTTTGCTCTCGAATACAGGTATTAACACCGCAATACGGACAAAAAACCCATCGGACATTTTTTTTGCCGAGTTAGTGTAATTCGACATCTTTGTATGTCACGCAGTCCTCAGGGAAACCACCCGACCGTTATGTGTTACCGTTGAAACGGGGCGTTACGCGTTACGTTTCACCCATACAAAGTGCTACAGTAATGCGACAGCGGGAGTCGGCAATATCCGGATACCGGCTCGCTAAAGTGGATGGATTACCTTGGAAACTTTGCCACTTTAGAAAAAGGTAAATCATTACAGACTTCAGAAGTCCAGACCCAGCTGCACAGAACACTGGTTGAAAATTCTAGTGAACACCGGCGCAAAGAATGGGACTGCAGCTCAGCCACGCAGTAAAGAATATTAATGTGTTAAGGTATAAAGAATAGAGTATTCTTTTGAGGCGCTCTTCGTCTGGAATTTTTGAAGCGGTTCAGTGATCAAGGCAGCGCCCAAAAACAAAGGTGGATCCATACATTGAACGTTTCGCTAGGGACTTCTTTATATAGGGCACAGGTCCGACTCTCACGGATCTGGCTAATATAAGTGTTTACTGTATATAGAAAAGGTGCTCAATCTCCGGCCCCAAAGTCCGGCGCTGGATGATCATCTGACGCGATTGAATCATCACCCCAAGAGACTCTCCCAAGGACGGCTTCAGTCTCGTCGGTTTCCATGCTTTCGGAGAAAACATAATAATAATGGGCCCAGGGCCTCGCTTGGGGGACGGGACAAACAGGCAACAAGTATGAATTCTCACACGGATTGCATGGCAGTGTGAGCTTGACCAACCACTGCATTCTGGCGGTCTCTGGAACCAACCGTGCGTCGAGGAGCTTCGGTGAAGCTGGACACACTTTACAGCCGTTTCAGAAAAAGAATGCGGGTTTTGATCTTCTTTCCTTTTCGATTTTAATTGACAGTTGTTGACGATTCCGTCAACGGCACCGTGCGGCTCCACAAGTCTCCACAACTGCCGTGAGCTTGTCGGTGTAAACAACTGGGCTCAAGCACGCATTTGAGCCCTGCTGGAGGTCAGATTGGAGCTCTGATGTATTCACAAAGGTTCAGGGAGCCTCACCAACTCACTCTCTGGCAAGAGAATGCGCTGAAAGAGACGAATAGCTGATTCGGCAAGGGTGGAGCCGAGGACGCGGGACCAAACACAGGTCAGCAGATTTCAATCAATCAAAACCCGCATTCTTTTTCCGAAACGGCTGTATCCTTGGCGCTAGTGCTGCCGCGAGGCGAGGTCGAACCGTCGAGGTACCTTGAGGTGATGGCCCATCAACCTTGAACCCACCTTGAGATGACGTCACCTCAGCGGTCCACCTCGAAATTCACTCTCTTCACTTCATTTTCATTCCCTGAGCCGCGAAAAAAGTTCAGCTAGCCTACAGTGGCCCACTCATGAGCACCTATCATGTTTATCTGGTGTTAACAACTGTTTTTAAATATTATTTCCGAAAACAGTCTCAAGGCGCCATCACCTCGACTACCATAAATGGCAACAGTTTAAGGCCAAGGTCACCTCACCTCCGAGGGCCTCCACCTCGCGGCAGCACTACTTGGCGCAACTTCCTGAGAGTTGTGAACCGTCTGGGCGGATGATACGCACCATGGAACGTGTCGTTTAAAACTTGCTACGAGTCGCTGGGACAGTTTGGTGAGCGTGTCGAACGTGGGAGGCTGGGCTATTTATGGCTCGACAGGCTCGGCCGAGGCACTCTTGACACGTGCGTGCCCGATATGGGAATTTTGATGACGGCATGAATTGCGGCGATCAGAATTTTTTTGGTGGGTGATCAGCTGGAGGTGGAGGGCGTGATATCATGGTGAAGAAAGCAAGTGCTCATGAGTGCTATGGTGGGGGACGTGACTTCGTGACAAACTTTTACGGTGAACATTGTGACGCTAATAACTCGTGTGACAGTCACCCAAATTTCTTGATATTGCATAAATGGCTTCCTTTTGAAGAGTAGAAGAGATTGTATGGAGCAGATTTACTCCCCATTGACTTTCGTGATTTTGACCACAAATTTGGCCATCCTAAAGGGGAAATTGATCCGAAATGGCTCTGCCGGGGGCAATTTGATGGCCCATAAATACCCAATATGCCCCCAAAGAGTAGTGATTTGAGTATTGGGTCCAAAACAAACTTATAAGAGCTACTGGAAATCTCAAAAGCTCTCCCAAGTTTTACCTCAACAGTACTTCCCCCCCTTGAAAACCTGTTTCCCCGGCAAAAATTTGGCCATTCCCCATCAAAAAGTTCCCACGGTCCAAAATTTTGGAAAACACCCACTCTTGGGTATTTCGAGTTGATCTGGCCAGGTTTCAGGTCAAAATTCCGAGAAAATTCCGGTCTGACATGAAGTCACGTCCCCCACCATACCTGGTGTAGAGGTTTTGTACTTGGGGACCGTGATAAGGATGGGTGGGTGCGGTTGTGGGTTTGACTCTGCCTCTTTGCTTTTTTTTAGGCTGCCGGAACCATGGAGTCATCCTGTGTGTGCTGGCTAGTCAGTGTATGACCTATATTTTCTGTCGATGAGCGTCTTTATGGATGTAAAAGATTTAGACTGCTCTGTGTATATGGTAGAACAATGCAGTCACCATGGCCCTGGACCGATGTTGTCCAAGTTTGCTGGTTTCTTTGGGAAAAAAAAATCATCGTGTTTTCCCATGCTTCATGCCGGTGTTTCTCCTCAAGCTTCGACAAGAGATACCTCTTGTCCTTGCAAATGTACATATATATAGTGGTATAGTCCTTCGATCTTCTTCTGAGGCTGATTGATGCCGATCATGCCGATGAGTTGGCAGCAAGGGGTGCCGCCATCAAAGTTTCCATATCGGGCGCACGTTGCGGCGGAATGCGCGCAAGTCGGCCGTGTGCACCCTATACAAACCATACTCGAGTAGATCTTTAGTACCATGCATGAGCTGTAGATTCTGTGTCGTATCGACAGCGGAGCCATATTCAATTCGATTTGAATGGCCATTCTCAGTAAATTTGTAGTCTGTAACTTACCGCGCCACCCAAGCGCCACCGGCCCTAGGAGGGTCGACTTATTATATAATCATCTTGTTTTGCAATTTGTTCCCACGGCGCTTCCCCGCCCTTTCTACCGCATGGGTGCCCATTTTTGCATAGTCTTGGTAGTAGGATGTATAGAAGAACCATTTTTTACACTCTCCGAAGGTCATACTCTTCAGGACCTGGGTAGGTAGTCTAAATCAGTGTTGGAATTAAGGGTTAACCCTTAAGTTAAGTTAAGCCTTAATTTGCCCTTAAGTTTAAGCCTTAGCTTCAATTGTCGACGGACTTAAGCCTTAATTAAGGGTTAATGATCGATTATGTAACATTCTTTTCGCCTTTATCTCACCAGTTGAACCAACTTGAAGTTGACAATAGCTGAGAAGGCTCCAAAGAGCCTTTTGTTTCGCAGGGAAACACCTGAAAAAGCATTGTACATATACAAAACAGTCTCAATTTATTTGATGTTCCTTGGATGAAATTTTAGCGACAAATTATTTCAAGTCCAGTGTGTGAATGAAGGTCTCCGGGAAGTTTCAAGGGATCTGAGAGGGAAAGTCTTGCATTTTGTTCACCTGGAGGTGGTCCTGGCTCACGCAGAAAAAATTTAAACAGCCCTTAACTTGACCCTTAATTTGCCCTTAATATTAAGCCCTAGTTAAGCTTAAGGCCTGAGCTTCAAATTTTACCCTTATTAACCCCTTAAATTCCAACACTGGTCTAAATACGTGACGCTGCGAGGTTGGCCGCGTTTGGCCGCCGGCCAATGCATCACACTCATTTCGATAGCTCTCGTCTCGCGTCATGTTGTCAAAATGTTCCATAGAGAAGTCTTGTACGGATGGCGTCCGAACTACGCGCAAAGACGCGTCGAAAATTGCGCAAGTGAATCCGAGAAATTTGAGATTACATAATAAGCGGACCGTCCTGTCAATGCACCGTGGAAAGCGACAGACTAATATATGACAACCGCAGGCACGAGGACTTTTTTGTTTATATTGTCTGTTTATAAGAGACTAGTTAGTAAATTTGAACCCCATGATTTTATTCGGCACATTCAAAGGTTCTTGTAGCGGATTTACCTTGCAGAACATGTTCAACGCGGCGCTGAAGCATGCAATTTTGACTTTGGCCTTGCCATGGTGTGAGTTTGTTGCTTGGAAGTAGTCTCGCTACTCAGACTTTCCGCCGAGTCGATGAGAAGATAGTCGTTCTCAATACTAGCTTGGAAGCCTCAGTGCAAGTCGAAATTCGGTTAATCGGCTTTTTCGCACGTGCTGTGGGAACGGCCGAGGAATCTTCCGAGGACATCTTGAATTTGATTGGCTGAGAGTACAGTATGTCCCAAGGAGGCAGCTGCTCCGAAAGGACATACCTCTTACCATATTTTGAATACCTCTGATCTGCCTAATCAGGGCATAAGAAATCAAGATTGCAATTGCTTTGGAGGGCGCTGATTTCTTAGAAACAGAGTCTCAGGTACATAGTGAGTCTCTCTCTTTTCTCTCCCTTTCTTTTCTCTTTTCGCAACTTGAAAACTTGAATTCCGCCGGCTCTCCACAGACATGATTCATAAGCCTTTTGTCGAGAAGTGCCATTATTTTTGCAAGTTGCAATAAGGACAAAATTTAAATTTGGAATACAAAGTGCTACTGTCGCTGACGGCGACGACCACCAGTGGAACTACCTTCGCCTTTATCGTCGTCTCTGTTGTTGGGCTGCTCGGTAGGGTGATCATCGGTGGTGACTAACGTGATTTTTCGCTTTTTTGGAGCGGGTTGTTGTTCCGTGACCTCGTCGAAACCAGTGAACATCAGCGCGGAGGCACCGGAGTCGGATTCTGAGGGCGACAGAGTTGTTGAAGAATTGGGGAGAAAGAAAGGTAGAAATCACATACAGTTGCGGCAAAATCAAATTACTTACCAAATATGGAAATTCTCATCAATCCCCTCCTTTTGCACCCAGATGAATGGTTGTTTCATGCGGTAAGCGGACAGAAATACTTAGAGGCTCCATCTTGTACGCCTGGTGTAGAAAAATTTGTGTCTTTGCATTGATGTTGGCTGGATAGCCGCCAAGTTTGTGTATCAAAGTGCGGCCAAAATCAGTTGGAAGTATGATGAATTTGGTTATTTTTTGTGCCTAGATGTATTCAATCAAAGGAGTCCAGGCCTTTTGTGCCATTCCAGCCTACGTATGGATGGTTTTCTGTGCGGTCGGGCAGTTCTGATGAGAATTTCCTTATTTGGTAAGTAATTTGATCTGTATGGAGGCAACGCTCTGAGATGCGTTACGCGCCGTTGCTAGCCTTTTATGGTAATTTGCTGTGCAAAAGGAGTGCAAAATTACCATATATGGGACGATTTGTAAGCAAAAATGGCTCTGCGTTATGCGTTATGTTGCTACCATACATATCGGTACAGTACTCAATTTAACAGGACTTGGCTCCGCTTTTGGTGCAGACGTCCCTTGACCAACAAAGGTGACCTTCTCGATGTCAATGATGAAATGTTTGACAGTACGATCCGGGTTGCGCTCAACACCAGTTAGGAAACCATCAACTACGACCGGCTTGCCTGGCCCTGGAAGGGTTTTTTTTTGGTGCCAGCGTGGGGTGTCAGGGAAAACGAAGTGAACCGGGGATTGGTTGTTGTAAGCCTTGTTGTTAGAAAGATATTGCTCGGCAGTAATGTCGAAAGATGAGTTCTGCTTGTCGACATTGGAAGCAGCGCCGCATACACTGACAAATGGGTGATATTTGGGGGTGAAATTTTCAGGCAACCCAAAGGGTATCAACTGGAAAGGATTGTTAGGGGGAGTGTATTGAAAATACAGGTCAAACGGTAAGTCAAACTCACAGATATGATATCCCCAAAGAGGTGGTAGTCCACGGCGGCCAGTCTGTCAGAGAAAACTTCGATGTCAGGCGAGATACGGGCGGCCTGTAGATGAAATCAGTACAACTTTAACATTCAGCAATCAACACATACATGAATCACCACGCTACAGCAGGAAACTGGCGCAAACTCGAGTTTATTTTCATTGAAGTATCGTAAGGAGCCGACAGTAGCAGGCTCAGAAGACGCAAGGTACATCTGAGAGTCGAATAAGATGGTGTTTGTGTTTGGGATGGCCCGAGGGTTTTCGAGGACGGCGACACAGTAGCTGAGGAAGGCATGGTGATAGAGAGTATGTAGAAAGTAGTTGGATTGGATAACTTTTCGACGGAGGTAGCTGAGGTTTTTATATGCTAGAAAGAGCAATACGTCAGTGGAGTTTGGTGGAGACACGAGAAACGGCCAGAGGAGGACGCGATGGTGAAAGTTCTCACCATCCGGCGCGTCCAGGCCGGTCATGTTATCGTTTTGCGTCACTAACCGTGGAACAACCCAGAACCGAGCACTGCACAGTCGGAGCAGAGTGGAGTTGAGTGGCGCAATGACGAATGATCAGCAACTTGAAAATGACGCAGGATCGGCGGTGGGCGCACTGGCCGCCTTTAAACGACGCGTACAGAGCACGTTGAGGATCACCAAAGACAGAGAATTAACAGCGATGAGCGCCAGTATCAAGGTGATCAGTGTGAAGTCTGTCAGCCTCCAAATTCTCTGACGAAGTTGGGCCAGGGAGACATAGACACAGGCAGAACTCAGGCATTTAGAAAGCCAGAAGATGTGGAGGGGATAGAGTCGGGAGTCGAAGGCCCGAGAGAGATGGTATGCATACCTTTTGCGTTTGTTGCTGCGCATAATTTTTTTATGTAGATACTATCAAGTTTCCAGCACCGGGGTCTGGGGCATATTTCCTTGATCTTTGAGCCTTCGAATGGAAATCAACCAAGGTCTCGACGCCAACGAAAGCGAAAAATCCGGCGTTGGTACGAGGTCAGAATGTAAAAATGAATTAAATGATATATATTATTTGGCTGTACTTGTATTCCCGCTGTTTGAAACGACGACGGAAAACCTCGACTTGTCCGGTTTGCGAAACTATCGCTCACAGAGAGAAGCCAACAAACTCTACCAGTGCAAAAAAAAAATCAGAGATTTTCACGAAGCGCCCCATGTTGGAGAGAAGATACAATTTATTTCAAATTAAGTACATCACTGCGCAAAAACCTGAGGAAATACGATGTTTGGAGTACAATTGGAGAGCGAGCGCTGTGGTAGAAGCGCCTTAATGCGATGCCGAGATGTTGCTCTCGAGAGAGCAACGTAGAGTTGTCCGTGAGTGAAGACTGGCATTCGAAGCTCAAGGCCAACATATTTAACGGATTGTCCCTGGGCCTTGTTGATGGACATTGCGAAAGCAAGGCGCACAGGGAACTGGAGACGCGAAAGGGTAAAGGAGAAATCATTTGTACCTCCAGAGGGTGTCAGCATAATTTGGGGGACAAAAGCTACCTCGCCATTGTGCTCCCCGCCTAAGATCTCAGCCTCCAAGACACGATCAGACATTTGTCGTATCACCAGTCGTGTTCCATTGCAAAGGCCAGATGAGGGTGATAGATTGCGAAGAAGAATGATGGGACAGCCGTTTTTGAGAGTCAGCTCCCCGGGAGGCAGCCCAGACGCAGACAAAGACCGTAAATATTCGGGGGGCATGGAATCATTTGCCATTGGTCCATCTGCGAATTTTATCTGCGCTGGTGAATGTTCGGCTTTCACCCTGCATGCGATCCAAGATATCATCATTGAGGCCATCGACATCACCGTTGCGCGCAGCCAGGATTGTGCGCTCCATAAAGTACTGGGAAGGAGGAGTCGGTCCAGAGATAGCAGGGAATATTGAGTTGATGAGATCCTCGCTGTCTCGAGTGACAATATCGCATGGTAGCTCGAGATTCCCTTCAGCATCATTGTTCTGACCATGCCCAACCTCCAGCAGCCACTGCGCGAACTCTGTCTCATCCTGACCGGCGTCGGTAAATGGTGTCCAGTCGAGGGCATGGTGGTAGTGGAATCTAGGAGCTCATAGGAGTCTGGTGGAGCGGTAGGCAAGAACTCGACATCTCAACAGATCCTGACGACATAGTGGGGCGGTTGACGGCATGATGTGCCCGTTAGCCAATACAACACAACAAAATTGATCAATGACTTCCCATGCTTCCGAAAACCATCGGAATCGATACAGTATTTTGACGCTGCTTTACACAGCGACATTAATATATTCCTTTACACACTTTGATTATTGGCCGCATTCGGGGAAAATTGGGCAAATCATGTAACTGTATACTCAATATGAGTTATTTAGGACCCATTTAGATGGCTGAGCACGAGGTTTGGCCATAGATGGTCGGGAGCTGGCGAAAAGTGAGACATCAGTGCCATCAATTTTGATTTTGGCAACTTTCATCAATCGGTCGTTTACACACTACAAATCTGTGAACATAGACACCCTCTCTTCATTTAAATCCTCGAAAATATTGTTGGACACTCAGTGGGGTACTTAGAAAAGGTCTGTGTACTCAGATGTGGCATAAGAACAAAACATGAAACTCAAATCTCAAAATCATTTTTGGTGTGTAAAGGAGCGTCAAAATACTGTACGAATGTCCGGAGACAAATTGTGTTGGCTGGTTTGTCTCGCAGGGACCGGGGGTCCTCAATTGTAATCAGTGTTCCTTCTTAAGGCCTTATTAAGGGCACCTCCGAAGGCTAAGGCCTTAAAGGCCTTAATATGCTTATTAAGGGCTCCATATTAAGGGGCCTTAGAATGAAAAATGCAATTTTTTTCGGGCTTTTTTATATGCATTTTTTGGGGAGTTCCAAAGCAGTTTTGCTTCTTATGGCTTGCTCCAGCTGAGTTTTGGCTGAGCTTGATGTTTGTGGACCAAAGCAGCAGCGTATCAAATCGCCCCCTCCATGGCAATGCAGGTAGCCGAGCTGAGCCCATCATGCCCATGTCGACACTGCCGTTGAGAATCCCTTTGACAAGGCTGCGGCATTCGGCAGTTGCCGACCCAGCTGCCGAACCTGCAGAACGTAGCCGAGAAGGTGACGTAATCCAGGCCGAGTGTAGCCGAGTCTGCTCTGACCTACCGCCGAACGTTGGGGCGGCAAAGTCCGGGACGCACGTGACCTTAACCCTACCCGATATGGGAATTTGATGATGGCATCAGCTATCATTAGGGTGTTTGTTTCACTTTTTCGGAGGTGAAGATACAAAAACTTGTTCAATTGCCTTGCAAAGCACAAGATGAGTTGCTACACATCCATAGAGACGTTTTACACTGTTTTTAAGTTGAATGGTGATGGCCCAAATGTATTCCCTGCCCCAAAGCTATCTGACTTCAGATTCTGACTTGTCAAGCGAAAATTCTTCCGGAATTACCTATCGTTAATAACAAGTGTGCAGAGCTCGATTGCCTTCTCCCTCAAGAGATTCGGCTCCACTGCATCGCCGCCGAGAGAAAGTAAACATTGAAGATGTTGAGGAACATGATCCCGAAGCCCGAGAAGCCGCTGGATGGTGCTGAGAGCAATTTTCCAGCGCACAGAAGGGCTTGAAATGTCGGCACGAAGCTGCTTCCAATCTGCAAGAAATTTATTTTTATGATTCACAGCACAACAATATTGCATCAATGCTCGGGCTGTTAGCTGGGTGTCCTTCAGGTGCGTCGGCCGGCATCTGAGAAGGGTGAGAAGAGTTTGCCATCCCGGCTGTGCTGCGGCAATCAATGCCTAAGTAGTTTATGTCAGCGGCACGTGGGGTCTCTAAGGCCTTAGCAATAAATTTCAAAAATCCGGCCGCACGCTAAGCCCTATCATAGGGCTTAGGCTAAGGCCTTAGGGCTTAGAGACCCTCTAGGGCTTAGGGCTTAGGCACAACACTGGGGCCCAAAAAAGGAACCGTGATGTGATGCTTGGCACTGTACTGTACTCGGGTAGGTAACGGGCATGCCAGAGATCAAGCCCAGTCAAAATTGGTCATGCTGGGATATGCTCCGATCGGTTGAGATCTGCTGAGCTGCTACTAGCAGATATCGTCCTTTCTGCACTGGAGTAGGTATAAAACCTGGCAACTGCTGGGATTTGCTGGGAGCTGCTGAGTCTGCTGGATTCTGCTGGATTTTGCTAGCTTATTGTAGGGCGCCAGATTTCAATAGAAATCAGATATAATTAGGCTACCTGCGATACCTGCTACGAACCACCATTTCTAGCCGCGCGCTCCGTGTCCCCCGCCCCCCGCCTACCAGACTGAGCACCACCTGCCCTCGCAAATGGCGCATGATGTCCAATGTTGAAGTCGACGTTATCAGTCGCGCGCCGGCCCCGACACCGTACCTAGTTGCACCATCGCCTCCCCTGCGCCCCACTGATACCACCTATTCTTGCTTTGCGTCTTCTACCTTCCCAATGGTTCAATAAATAGCATTGACGCTGGCGGCTGCACATCGCGTCAGAAGTAGAAAGGAATGAGTATGTAAATATCTTCGGTGAGCGCGCCAGCAAGCGGGGATGGGAGTTCGGTGTTCTGAAATGACTACGGAAAGTAGTTTCAGCCGCGTTGCAGCCGCCTCAAAGCCACTCACCGTTCTGAGCTACCTCACCCTCGCTGTCTTCGTGCGACGAATGGTGACGACGTCGGCGATCTTCGGGGCGGTTCGTCAGAAGCGTAACGCAAGGAGGAGGATATACATACATCCTGGGACGTGGGTCATTGTAAAAAAAAAAAAAAAACCAGTACCATAGTAAACAGAGGGAGCGAATTAAGAAGATGAGCTGGGGATGTTCATGGCGAACAAAAGAAAGTCCCTCGACCAACGAGGATAGTCACGACTGACTCAAAAATGCATGCCGAGCTGTCCAGAGACGTCGACGTTTTCACAAATCGGGGTGGAGAAAAGTGAGTGGCAATGGTACTCGGCATTACCAAAAGTAACCGAATTTAGAATTTTAGAAATGCCTTGCTTGCGACCAGCTAATACAGTTAGCAGCTGGTTCAACTGGTGGCAGAGAGGGGGGATGGTCATATGCTATTGCACATAACACGCGCCGAAGTTATTGGGCTTTCCCTGTGCCGATTTTCTATGTTTGTTTATTTATGTGTCAAATCACCAATTTCTTGCTCTGTTTGAGTACCCTCACTGAAGGATGAGGATAGCCCAGCAAGCTCAGAGTTCTCAGGTACAAAGTCATGAGATAGTAAACCTATTTCTGGGGTACTCACCCACCTGAAATCTTGGTGACTGTGTTCCAAAAAAGGCAAACACTGCCAAATTGATGGTATTTTGAAGATTAATTTATTCACCCACTGTGTGATAGCTTACCCCAAGTTTATATCATGAAAGTTGTAGCAAACACGCTGTAAATAAACGCTCAAAGTTCCTTGACTATCGTAATTTCTGGGAAAAAACCCCGAATTCGGTTACTTTTCCCCGAATTCGGTTACTTTTGGTAACTGCGAGTATGATGTAAGAGGCAGGATATATTGCGATATCCCGGGATGTTGGTGAGTGCAGCAAAGCCGCAAAACTACGGTGAGCGCGAGTATTTTGCCAGGAACGACTCCAACGAGATGGACGCCGCCAAGGAACAGATTCTGGTCAGAAAGCATGTCGATGGTGGAGAGTCGTTGGCGGACATAGAGTATAAAGTGCATTGTCGAAAGACGACGGAGGCGAGGAAGGCAGAGGCGAGGACGAGAGAGAGTGGAAAGGTGTCCGCCGGGAAGAGACCAAGTGTTTCAAACTCCGCCGCAAACGATGGCATCACTCTTCTTCGCGTCTCTTTCCTCAGAATTAAAATTCAAAGAAAATCTGGAAGCCAAAAAAAAATCGTATTTTCAGATTCAGGAAACAATTTTACGCAATATTTTCCCGAAGCCGCAGAAAGCAACCATTTGGAGCATATCCCGCTTGGCCGATTTTGACTGGGGATCAAGCGCCGTTTGGCAAGAGGCCGAATTGGCGTAAAAACTCATTGACAAGCTCTCCCATCTCGTCCAGACTTTGTATGTCAGTGTCCTTTGCCTTTCTCTTCCCGTTCAAGTATTCATCGCCCAATGCGGCAATGCTGGCTGACAGCCTAGTAGATGTTGAGATCAGCGATTTGAGTTCAAAGCTAAATTCTTACTCCGCGAGCATTGATTTCAATCGTTCACGCTTCTGATCCTGCTCTGCACCGTGTATGAAGGCTTCCAGCTGCCTACAAGCACCAAGAATGCGAAGTCCATCAGGAGCAGACACCTCTACACGCCCATCCGCGACCTGCACGAGTTTTGCTGCCAGTCTGCCTCATGAGTATGTAGATCAAACTTTCCGTTGACGACAACACTCGGAGAAGCAGGTACTGACCTTTGAAGGTCAGCTTCTGTGGTGGAAGAGGAGGACGCCATAGAGAAGCCTACAGCAAAACGGCGCGATAAGGCCTTAGGCCTTAGGGCTTAGCCGGCCCATCTTATACGCCCTCTATAAAGATGCGTGTACTGATCTGCCCGCCTGACTCACACACGACGGCGAAGATTACAAGATTCCTATTTCGAGGAATGGTAGCCTCTGGCTTCTCGAGAGGAGGGCCCGAATCAGGTGAGGACGGAAATTGGAATTCAAAACTGCTTAAGGTTACTCTGTCCCAAGGTAGCTACTTACTTTCACTTCTCTTTTGCTTGCTCTGTTTATAGTGCTTATCGCTCGCGCAGTGCGAGAGACCGTGGAACGTTTGATTGTCTAGCTCTGCCATTCCCCGCCGACGTGAGAGGAAAACGCTTCAAGCAATCGAGAATTCTCGTGGGTTGGCATCAAAAAAAAGGAGGCGAGACGGACTAGGAAAGGCCCCCGGTCACTGACATATAGGTTCGTCACGTATAGAGTAAAACAAGGTCGAATCTGAGAGGTCTATTTCGCGAACCAGCCATCTGACCGCGGTCTTGACTAGATATGGCGACGCAGCTCCTTTAAACTTTAACTAAGCGTTTGCGCGCATTTTCAGAAAAAATCCGTGATTTTTGAAGCCGCCAGAGCGCCATCAGTGCCGAAAAATAGAGTAAGTCAGGCCGAAATTCGGGTTTTCAATGTGACGAACCTAGTAGGTAGTGACCGGGGGCCTACTAAGAAGCGGTGAGCACTGAGAGAGGTGTGGTCACCGTCGAAGCAAGCTCACACTGACCAGCGCAAGAGCGAGGGCGAATGTGGAGAACGCCCGTTGTACGTAAAGTGGCGAACTTGAAGTTCAGCAGATACGTATGTCAGGGGCAGAACGTGGGAAGGCGGCGGTCGGTTGTCGGTCGGTGGATACAGCCGTTTCAGAAAAAGAATGCGGGTTTTGATCTTCTTTCCTTTTCGATTTTAATTGACAGTTGTTGACGATTCCGTCAACGGCACCGTGCGGCTCCACAAGTCTCCACAGCTGCCGTGAGCTTGTCGGTGTAAAGAACTAGGCTCAAGCACGCATTTGAGCCCTGCTGGAGGTCAGATTGGAGCTCTGATGTATTCACAAAGGTTCAGGGAGCCTCACCAACTCACTCTCTGGCCTGAAAGAGACGAATAGCTGATTCGGCAAGGGTGGAGCCGAGGACGCGGGACCAAACACAGGTCAGCAGATTTCGAAAACGAAAATCAATCAAAACCCGCATTCTTTTTCCGAAACGGCTGTAAGCCTCTACAGCACGGGTTTTGATCGAGTGGTGCTCATTCGTTTGTGCTTACCTTTGTTTTGCTTCCCGTCGCCAGCTCCACTTCGGCGGTTGATAATCCGATCAGCTGGGTGTTATTTGCCCACAGCCACAATGTTATTTGCCACTTTCCATCACTTTCTTCTCTTCCTCAACTTGCGGTTGTTTTGAGGATTCAACAGTTAATGGAGCTCTAGTTTGAATATATAACTTCAATTCTGTCAAGTTATTTTGTGCCCAACGAAGCGTTTTTCGGCCAGATAGCGAAATGGCAAATAACATAGGCGCTTGGCTATTAACATTGATGCCATCAATCATCCGGCGCTTACCCTTTGTCTTTTGTCGTCCGACAGTCCTCGTCCTCTCCTCGCCTTACTGCGCCCAGAATCTCTGCTAAACTTGAGCTGTTCAACACATTCAATCATATCTAGCTTCTTGGACTCTCTGATGCTGTTTTAACGCTTCAAGGACTAGTATATGGGACCCGAACTCGGCTACGTCTCTTCTGTGCTCAAACCAAAACACGGGCGGCCAAAGGGCTGCAGAAATTGTCCTCGCACTGAAAGGGCATCACCACGCCAGCCACTCAGAATGTGTGACACAGCGGAGCCGGACTCAGAAGGTGTGTTTCTAACGGTACCTGCCTGAAAGATTTGAATTCATTCCCTGATTATCAGCCGGGTTTAAACCAGCCATGGTAATTATTCGATGGACCAGATGCTGAAGACACGAATAGGTGTGCAAACCACTCCACCTCATTTCTTCCCTGTGTCGGCTTGGCCGCCTTCCCCATGGTTCCGCTCCTCAAAAGCAATCTTGCCAGTGACCGCTGCGGCGGTCTCAACGGCTAGCCGGAGACCCTGGATTTCATCTACCTTAGATCTCACCATGTATTTGTGTTTCAATGGATAGCTGTTACTACTTACAATGAACTTAACTGTATTGTGGTTCATTGCTACTGAGCCTGTCCGATGTCTTTGGAAGCATAGGTCTGAACAAGGTCTGAACAATAATTATCAGTGGGCGAAGTTTCGCGAACGTTTGAGAAACTCCTCCTTTCTCTCTTTCTTCTTTCTTTTTTTCGCGTTTTTCCGTCACGAGACCCAGTACATTGAAAAAAAAACCACTTCGGCCGAATCTGAGTTTGCTTCCGCCACCTAGAGAACACCCGGAAAAAAACAGGGGGTTAACAGAACTGAGGATCAAGACTCAGCTGCTACTTACCCAGAGTTTGACAGGGCCGTGAGTTGCGAGCACAAGAGACCAGCGGCACTTGATGTGGTACGGCAACACCCCACAAAGAGGTGCTCCCTTTGCCGATGACAGAATCGTCAACGTTTGAAACGTAAGCACAAATGAACGAGCACCACTCAATCAAAACCCGTATATTGTTTCCAAAACGGCTGTAATCCATCACCATCGCTTTCCTCATCGCAGCCTCCAGAAGACTGACCAAATATGTTTCGAAAAACTCCTGCGCCTGCCCAACAACTACCCTGTTCACTCATTCTGGCTTCTGCTCTCAAGCTGAAGTAGGATTAGAGAAGACAAGGAAGGACAAGGAAGGCTAATAATCTATATGCGAACCAAATGAATCTCTCGTAACAAGCTTGCATTTCGGTCGTGAGAATTAGTTGGACAGACAGGCCTGCGAGCCTAGCGAAGTTGCCTCAACGGAGTGCGTGAGAGATGAAGAAGCCAAGGTGGGCTCCCGCGGGAACGGGCAAGAGCTTACATGGGAAGTATAATTGGATGACGGGAATTTGGGGGGTTGAGACAACGGCGATGCAGCGCTAACAAGAGCAAAACAAGAGGTAACAGTGAGGTAAATTACAACCGATGATAATGCCGGTTACGGCCTGATTTTTCCCGAGCCAAAAGGTCGGGACGGACTCGAAGAAAATAGTCAGGATTTACACAGGCTGTCGCGGTTTTGGGTTAGGAAGTCAGGACTTATGTTAAAAATGTGTGATATTGTCAGATTTTTTGCCCAGGGCTCCTTCAGCTCCCCGCCCGTTCTCGCTTAGACTCTCCTTCTCGGCGACACGCCCGATGTTGCTCCGAGTCTCCTGGTTCCTCGCGGTTTGAGCCACTCCAAGCCACTCGACTTCCCGGAATCGTGTCGCCTGAGATTCGTCGTAACGTCGATCTGAATATATCAAAATGAATGTGAGTTAGGGACATTCGAGATAGAAGGAGAACGTACTAGGAAGCGGAACTTGTATCTCGCGCAAATACCAAGCGTGAATTAGACGGACATTCGAGATAGAAGGAGAACGTACCAGGAAGCGGAACTTGTATCTTGCGCAAATACCAAGCGTGAATATGATACAACACTAGACAATACGAGTATATGAGATGAATAGAGAGTGAAACGAGTGGAACTAGTAGGCGAATGAAATTAAGTGCGTGCACACACGAAGTAGAACGAGATACTGACAAGCCGTTGTATATCCCTCTTGACTCGCTAATTGCTTCATAAAAGCTTTGTAACATACATCAGTCACTGCAAGTGAGAGCACACAATACACACCTTGAGCAGCGTCGTCGAGACTCTCTGCAAACAGACAATACGATAGACAGTTTATTAGACTGTCGAACGCGTGAGACAGTGTGACATTTTGTGACAGCGGAATGATCCGGACCTTCCTTCCTCTCGACCACGACGATGCTCCGCCACACTGCCCACGTAGCAGCTGCCAGAGCTGCGAATCCACCCAGAGAACAAACGCAAAACTTTCTTTGGCTATCCTCACACCTATGGCTGCCATTCTCACGGCTATCCCTTTTGCTATCTCACCGCAAAATCAAGATGTAGCTTGAGCACTGGAAAACTCTTCACTATCCCTAGCTCTGCTATCTTGCTCCTGCTATCGAAAGCACACATGTGTTCTAGCCATAGCTTTACCCTTATGCCATTGAGGGGCGCCTTCGCTCGGGGTACGACTCGATTTTGGCGGTTCTGTTGGGTCAATACGAGAAAACAATCAAGACGAAGCTTCTGGCTGGTTTCCTCAAGAAAGTGACTAAACAGGAGGGCTCCACTTTGGGAAATAGGTGCGTCATTCTCATGTCCTCTGCCTTGTTCTGTATAGCCTCTTCTCTGTAATTCGTTCTCGCTCTCGAACGCATGTCACAATCCTATGTCCATGCCTCTGAAACCATCGATAGCTCATCCATTGTTGCACATTTCTTCCTGCTCTCCTTTCGAAGTCGAATTGTTTTTGCCATCAAAGGCTCTCCGCATCTTCACGCTTTGGAAAGCGCCTCACCTCTCAGCTATAGAAAGCGACTCATTCCTGGCCATCGCAGGCCCATACTTCTCATCTTGTTTAGCCATCGAAGGCTTTCTGTGCACCCTCATGCTTTTGAAAGCGCTTTCGCCTCTAAGCTATCGAAAGCGAATCATTCCCGGCCATCGAAGGCCCTTACTTCTCATACTGTTCAAATGAAATATCTCTTTCCGAGTCTTCAAAACTCATGTTTCCCAATCTGGGTCTGGTTTCTGCCATTTGATTTGATTTGATTTGAAGTTCTAATATATGCTGTACCTGGCTACGGAAGAGCTATGCAGCAGTACGGTAAGGGTCGGCGGGGATTTCATATAGTAGGTAGTTTGGAAACGGTAATATAGACTATAACGAGAGAGGAAAAGAAGGTTAAGTATCGCGCAAGGGAATGAAAGTTTGAGGAGTAACAGTATCAAATATTTGAGATGGAACGGGAAGGAAGGGGAAGAGGGAGACATAGGGTGGGTATGAATCAAGGATGAAGAATACAGAAGAATAAAAGAGAGCGGAGAGGATTAACGAGGGGATTGTATGTACGGGAGAGGGTGGACCGACGACTTATCTAAAGCCTGGTGAAGGTCCTTCATGCGCTCCGCCAGAGTTACCGCCAACTCTTTCCGACGCGGGCAGGTATACGAATCCGCGCGGTGCTTTCCACCACAATTGAGGCATTCCACAGGGCCAGAACATTGGGAGGTGTCGCCGTGAGGATGGTCCGCCGAGGGCTTCGCACATATGCCGCAAGATGGCTTCTTGACGTTGCATCGAGCCTTGGTGTGTCCGTATTTGTGACATCCCCAGCACTGGGAGATGCGAAGATGCGGGAAGCCACGAGCGACAGTGGGACTAGTGGAACACAGGATGATGCGGCCGCGTGAGAGCGCAAGATCGACCTTTTCGCGTGACTGGAGAAGGAAATATACAGAACCGGCACGTTTTGGCTTACGCCCGCTGGCCACGATGGCGGCTGTCTGCGATTCGGAAGGCGGGCGATTGACCCAAGTGAAGGCTTGGACCCCTCTGCTTTTGAAAGGGATTTTATTTCTCCCCAGGGAACTTGTTTCTTTGTCGCATTATTTCTATGTCCATTGCGGCATCTGGTGCTAACATCGAGAGGGCTATTGCCTCACGCCGTCAAAGGCCGTAACTCACTGCGAGTTGATTTCTGTTTCACCTGTGACTTGCCGTCCGAGGCATATCCCTTCCCCGAAACGCGATTTCCCTGTGCATCCTACTGCTGGCACTATGAAACCGTCTTGGCTCTTTGCGCTGACTCATTTGGTGTCCATGTGTTCTCGAGATATGTCTGCTAGCCTCTGCAGACCCTGGTGGTCGCGCGTAATATGATGCCAACGCCGCCAATATTTTCTCTGAGCCATCGAAGGCTTGTTTCATCTCTGATTGACTGTGCTCCAGCGCGGGCGAACCTTTACATTATGTCTACTGGAATATACTATCCTAGACCGTCCTGATTGCCTAGAGGTCGGTCGCCTCCCTCTCTCGAATGGAGCAAAGAAGCCTTTCCGTCCTTCGATAAATGGAAGGCGATTCATCGCCTCTGTATTCAAATGGACCGCTAAATCTCAGGTGTTGTCGAACGTGATTGATGTTTCAAATTTATTCGGAACGACCGTGATGCAATTTAACATTGCTGCCGTTCATCCGATTCAGTTTGTGTTGGTTTTCAAGGTTCCTCCTATCGATTGGCATGGCCATTTTTAGTGGCTGAAACACTGCTGGGTCCGGAATACATTCTCTATCGAGTAGCTCGGTCTGCGCCTGGCATCTTACTCTTAAGATGTTCACATCTTGGTTGTCACGACTCCATTTTCTGATGGTTCAAATCCAGAGGGTTCGATCGTACTAAATCAACCGGCTGCCGAGTTCGCGGATTCGTCCGAAAATCGCTTCCATACGATCTGTTCCCGACAAAACCGGTGGGTCTTCTTCGGCAGGCCGGGTGGCGGCAGGACGCAATATATTATCCTGGGCCAGAGCATCGGTCATCCTGGCCTCGGTATCTTCGGCTTCTTCCCATGGTATTAGCATTGAAAAAAATCTCAACTGATGTCTAATTCGAACAAAGTTTGATTATTCCGAAAGGAAAATCTTAACCATAGGGTGCGGGATGGGTGATGGCGCCCTTCCGCGAGGGTTATCTGAGCCAGAGAAGACAGGAGGAGTAGCTTTGTGGTGAATTTGGCCTCCCGGAACCATTTTTTACCCCCAGAAAAATAATCAATTATTTTTTTTTTCGACCCTCCGAGGTCGAACCACCCTCCCTGCCCTAGGTCTCGGCTTGACGGGCCGGCACACCCTTGCCCCAAGGTAGTCTCCCTTCAGCTGCTTTGGAGGTTAGGTATACAACCCAAACCTCAAGCACTGTTCACTTGAGTGGATGTTCTGCTAGGGAAAGGGAAAGGAATTGCCAACCGACAGGCAATCCAGGCGGGAAGAGGTAGGAAGGGGGTGAATGAACAGGCACGAGCTTTTACAGCAATAGGCCACATCCACCGAGAGTGCGCACACAAAGTCGATGGGGTGGTAAGATGTCCAAGGTTGTGTGTCACACAAGAGGTAGGCGGGGAGGAGGGAGAAGTGTCAACAATAGGTGTTTCCTTCCTCAGAAAATCCCAACTTGGCACTGTACATCGGTAGGCAACGTCCAGATGGAAGGAAGAGTATCTCAAAACCGCGGAGGTTATTGAAAGTGTTGAAGTATTTATTTCTCTTCCATTTACCGTACATACCTTACATTCTCCGGTTTTCCGACCATACCACTGGGTGTCCAAAAGGGGAAAAGAACGCAAAAAGGCGGGAAAAGAAAGAAAAAGAAAGAGAAAAGAAAGAGACAAGTGAGCTTTTGGGGTGAGCATGGGGAGGCTCTTGGGAGGCTCAGAAAGATCTAAGGCGGGCTATTATTGTGGACTGGGTTGAAGCTTGTTCAATTACCCAATACAATCATTGCACAAAATTAATATAAAGCAGCAAGGCACACAGGTAACTGGCAAGGCCGGCAAGGGGTAACAAAGTTCAACAGTAGATATGAAAGGGGAGGAGAGGAGGATAAACTCTGCCTCCTAAACAGGCTATTGCATCGAAAATAAAAAATAAAATGCAGTATCAAGTGCGTACATCTGTATGGTTGACTTGACTGAATTATGGACTCACACTAGAGTAAGTAGAAGCCCATTCACTGGCCGAAAGCTACAGCATGAGATACTTCAAAGGAACTGTAATCCTAGGCTTACAGAAGGTGATAGAAAATTCAAACGTGGCCCAGTAAACAGACCTAGCATGGATTCCCGAGTACAACAGAGACTGAATGAAACAATATTGAAATCTCCTCACCTATTTTTTGCCTCACCTCAGGCTGCATCACTGGAAAGCCCAGAAGCAATGAGGAAAAGAAGTTTGATTGTAACTAGAGCGAGAGAATCTCGTGAGTTTGAGCAGACAAAGAGCTCAGAACAAATTGAGTGTTGCTAATATTTTCTTGGAGCATCCGGAGGAGCGGGAGATGCCCATTTCGCGGCAACAGAGGGGGATGATAAAAATGCAGAATTTATTCAAATCGCGAGCATTCTGGCCGTCCCAGCATGAGAAAACACGCAATTAAATAACTTAGATATCGTATCTGTACAGCCCAAGCAAAATCAGAGGTCTGCAAGCCCGTAGGGTCGAGAAATCGTGGACGAAAGACAGAAGGTTGTTAAGTGTTACGCTTGTGACCCTGTCACACTCAGCCTCGGGATGTCTCGCGGTGTGTGAAACGTGGCTGTGCACTCAACATGTTGAGTGGACCCAGCTGATCGGTCGGTTAACCCATTCTACATTCTCCAACTCGCAATCCGTTCCGTTACGCGTCACACATTCCTTATGTAGCTTTGTGTCACCGTCACATTCCTCAGTCGTTTCCTCCACGACTGAGGTATGTGCACTCGTATCTACTGTCCTTACAGCTTACTGATTCTCCTGGTAGTTTATACTTACTGTATTCTATCAGGTATATAATACACGAGTCGTTTCCTCCACGACTGAGTTTATACTTACTGTATTCTATCAGAGGTTTGACCTTTTGTATATATGGTGCAGGTCATTCAGGACGCTGAATGGACGGAATATGAATGATAATCAAGCATGTTGAACACCTATTTGACTTGGTTATTATGCCTGCTATAGTAAGTTTCAGGTGAGAGAATATATTCAAATATATTCATAATATATTCGTATTCAGCCGCTATGAATATGAATACGATACACTACAAATACGATACGCCGCTGGCGTATTCAGAATTTCGGAATACGTTTGAATATCAATACGATACGGAAAATTCGTATCGTATCGTATTTATGGCCAGCACTATTTACGACGTGAAGGAGCCAGCTGAGAAGAAAGATCTTCATTATCAATGTCCTCTTGCGAAAAATCGCGGCGCAGATTAAACTACAAAGACCTAAGTTCAGCATAGATTTATCGGGGTCAGACTCAAATCTTACCGCTGCAGAGTCGATGTACAACTCACGAAAGATACATGGACCCCTGTTTGCCTTTGCCATTCTTTGCCAAGCGGTTACGAGTACTTATGTAATCGTTCCGTTAATATCCGACGCCAGCTTTCTCGAGCATGAGGTCCCTTTTTCCTGGTGCAGTTCAAATTTTTCTAATGCCCTCAGCTTAAGGTAAGCTTTTCTAAGGAGGCCTTCAAACTTTTGAAGCCTCTCTTATATTTTGTGACCGTGGGATTTTCAGCTTACCTAAAAAGATTTCGAGTGGCCTGGGTTCGATTCCCACCCTTTGTCTTTCTTTTCTTCCAAGTCAGCCGACTTCTGCAACTATGCCGGCGGTTTGCCGAACTTGTCCGATAACTCATCGGCAACCACGCTTGCAGGCTAAGATAAGTTCGGATCGTTTGCCGTGCCTGCCGGGCTTTTGACTCAACCAGGAAGCCTGAGAACTCTTTGCTTCTTTGACCAGCAACTACGATGTTAGGCTCAAGTTAGGCTCACTCTAGATCTTGTCGCTCAGTCCTGCATCTCGGCCTATTATTGATGTCCTGTTACCCACCGGAATGAAAACACACTCCGCTAACCTCTGATACAGATCGAACATGAGTTCCTATCAGGCTTGACTTCAATTTATCGAAGTTCACACGGCCTTCATTTACACTAACCAGATGTCGATTGTTGTATATACATTTCCCGAGCGGGTCTACATAGTATGCTTATTCTGTTCTTGTGTTTAAATAACATGATTTATTTTCCTCGAAGGTGCACAAATATCCTATTTGTCACGTATCCTCGCTAACCTCCTACTGTCGAAGTTTTGCAATTACCACTTCAACTCTCAAGATTCCATTTACGCTATAGGCTGTCATCAGCTAGATTCCAAGTTCCCTCGTAGCTCTCACAGTCTAATTCTCGACATCAAAGTCCCATATCTGACGGGGTAAGTTCCACCAGTTTGATTTTGCACAAACCCTATACTGGCCTCTCGCCATGTTCAAGCTGAATCGAACTTTTGGACTCGCCAACGGAAATCCTCGGCTTCAACCTTACCAGATTCAAGGATAAAGCCATTCAATTTCCAGCAGACTTAGTTCAATCTTTGCTTGGTTGGATACAGTATCCTTTGGAGAAGTTTCAATATGTTTGGTTTTGGCTTGATGAGTCCTGGACTGCTTGTTGCCCATGTTGGTCAACAAAAATAACTGTGTGTTCATTTTAAACATCGTCTTAAGCACAGAGGCTCGTCATAAGCACAGAAGCCCAAAACCACTCGAATATCATGAGCCTTGCCACCATCCACAACCTCAAAAATTACCCCTGGAAGCCTTCATTCACCAACCAAAATTACAATAGTGGATCTCGAGCCGGATTTCGGCTCCTAACTTACAGTGGGTTTTTCGGAAAATCAAAACTGAAACTGAAACTGAAATTGAAACTCACCAGGTCTACTATTGTAATGTTAAGTACTTATTGAAAAACATAAGTACGAGTTTTGCCGCGCAACGCGACGGCCCTCTTACCCCAAGTTGGAATGGTAGATAAATAAATAGAGGCACGACTCGGAGCACTGTAGTACGCATAGAAACTGCCGGCACTGTAGTACGCATAGAAACTGCCAAGAGTCATGTTGGCTGTGTTCGGCTCCATGACCATTATTCCATTATGCCAACGGAGTGTGACCTCCTCTCTGGGCAGATTATTCAGCCATAAAACTGTGTCTGTATTTGAACTATACGTACGCAAGTAGACGCAAGGGCTGTGATCGAGACCATTCAATATTGACGGTGTCTATGAGGGATGCCTTAAGATCTGTGACAGAAATGAATGATTCGTCGAGGCGAACAGGAAAAGTGACTATACCGGGGAGAGGGATCGAGACAGCCCATTTTTTGGCGCCGCTTCCAAGGTCCTGGTTCAAGGTCCTTCCCTTGCTTTCTCGCACCTAGATCTTTGAGTACATGCCCATTATACAAAAGCAACACTTACTGCCCAACCAACCAAGATCTTCTCCTCTCCCGGGGCCCCGCCTCCGTTTTCATGATGGAGCAGAGAGCTCGTGGTAAGGGCCGTGCCCGGGGCTGGTTGCTGAGCCATAGTTCTACCTTGGCGAAAGCGGTGGCTGGTAGCTGCAGCGCGCTCAAGGTGGCTTTCAGCTATGTTAGACTGCAAAGCTATGTGGATATTATTATCAGGCCGAGGCATTTGTCTCCCGGAAATGCAAAACTTACGGGTGGGTCGATATTCCGGCCCTTGGGCTGCTCTTGAACACGCTTCTGCGCCACAACTTTGAACCTCTCCCTGGTCAGGTCGAGGCATATTGCGACGCGTGACACCACACGATGCACATTGGGGCCATTGCTGCGAAATAATCACGAATTATGGGTGGAAATTGAGAAATCGAAGCTCACTATCTCGCTATACTCTGCACTCCCAAGTGGATGCGGTCGGAGTTTTTCACACTTTCAGCAGAGCTGGGCACTTTGACGAAGGGGAAAAGCACCCCCGCATCCATCGCAAGTGCTTGAAGACGACATAAGTCGAAGAGAGAGGAAAGAAAAATTGAGGAAATGAGCGGACGAGATCGAAGAACAAAAAACTGAGTTTGCCTCTACAAAACTTCGAGTCTCTATAGGCGAATCTTGCGAACGGACCAGCTTGGCAATGGTACTGTTTGGCTTGGCAGCTAGGATATAAGCACGCTGTTTCATGTCGTACACCAAGTTCCGATGCCCAATCCAAGGGGCAAAAACGGGTACAAAGTCCAAGAAGGTAAGTCATCCACTGCGAGGCAACTGGAACTTACATTTTTCAATAGTACCTTCCGATGATGCTCTGAGAGAAGCGCTGACCAAGTATGCGTCTCGAGGATATTCGCGCGACCAGAAACTCAAGTGTCTTCAAGACGAGTTGAATTACTCCATCGCGTTCGTCTTAGGGGCGCTCAATTCTTAGCTCGTCAGCTCGTCTCGTACAGAAAATAATTAATTTGCTGATGGATTGATCAAAATATGACGAGGAGTGGAGCGAGAGGCGGAGTGGGATCACCGTCTCATCAGCTCATCAGGTAATTAATTTTTTTCTAAACGAGACGAGCTGACGAGCTGAGAATTGAGCGCCCCTAAAGACTTCTCGGACGGACAGACTCATTTTGATATAATGAAGGTAAAGCCTTGGTTTGTCATCCGATGTATCTGAATTTCCTCGATACTGCATCATATAATATTTGGTTGCCCAATCGTTGATATGCTTGAGATTGCGCCATCGCGGAAACTTTGCCATTCTGTAGGGAGGTGAGACAACATGTTATGACAGCGTACAGCTCTGTGGCCTTCGTCAAAAGCGAAAGTCTCTTCAAGAGGTCCAATAGAGCGTTTGTGCCAAGCGGCGGGGCCGCTTGACAGGCATGTGGAGCGGGGTCGCTTGGCTAAAGCCAGGTCGCTCTACGGTAGGCGGAATGGTCGAGGTTCAATTTCAGAAATTCCCGCGGAGCGGAGTTGAAATCCGGGAAAGGGCATCCAGTTTCAGGCATTTTCGGAACTGCTTTGTAGCTTGGGGAGCATTATAGACCTCATATCAAGGGTCTCCTCAGTTCGACAGAGCTGTTTGAGCTAAAAACAAGCAAAAGAAAGCATTCTTGAGACATTTTACATCAAAATAGAGCCAACCGGATGCTGGATCAATGATGTATATGATCGCCGAGCCGGAGTCCTGGATGAGGAAGATTTATTTTTTTTGCTTGTTTTGCGGGAATACTTGAGTACAGAGCCTGACTGGATGCCTATTTACTAGGCCACAAGCCAGGAGCTTCACTATATTGAAGGTATCAAATATAAGTAGTACATATATCTTTTGGAAATTTGCTGGCCATCATGTTGAGCCGAAATGCCGAAGCGAAGTTGTACAGTGCAACAACAGTAGCTCCTGACTGAGAAAGATAGGGGGTGCAGGTAGTGATGCATTGCAGAGTCTACCTCGCCTTTCAAGATACATTTTCTGACCACTGAGCACTAAATATGAACGAAATATGAACTTGCTGATCATCCATCAATACCGCATCATTTCGGCGCGGCAACAGAATTCGATTCGACTTTTTTCGGCAATGGAGAATGATTTCAGGCAGCGTAGGGGGGGCACTACACTAACTCATGGGTATCTGAGGGGTTATGGGAAGGCACAAAAGACAAAATGAGGTCGCTCCCCTCCCAGATTTGAACTCCGCACCGCGGAAATTTCCAAAATTGAACCTCGACCATCCCGCCTACCGTAGTCGCTCGCATTTCCTCGGAGCAGAAGATTCTGTTGGGCTTGACACTCAGGGCCTGATCGGGTGCCTCCGATTCTGCCTCCGAATTCAATCAGAATCCCGTTGGGGATCAGAATTTTGTCACTCTCTGTCACGCATCTCTCGTCTCGCTTCCTCTCACGTTCCTCCGCGTTGTATACGTCCAAATGTCTGGAACCAAGGTCCATTGGACCAAGGGGGAGGTCCTCGGTATGCTCGACATGTTGCTTGAACTCAAGAGCGACTATCAAAGCGGCAATGGATGGAAGCCGACTGTCTGGCCAAAGGTCATCGACGCCGTTGCAGAGGCGAAGCCGGATGTGGAAGTGAAGAAGGATCAGAAGAAATGCAAGGCAAAACTGGACTATGTGAGCTTCTCTCTGATCAAAATAGTCTCCAGAGCGTCTCAAACACTGTGCTAGTTGAAGGAAATTTTCGACAACTACCTGTTCGTCGAAAAGTTCAGTGGAACAGGCTGGGACAACGAAGAGAAACATGCAATCAACACCGAGGAATATGTGAAAGAGTTTGTCAAAGTGGGTGCTCTTTTGTCTCTTTCTTTGCTCTGTGACGATGGTGATGTCTTGGCGGCTAGGAACACGGCTCACAATACGCGCGATGCTTCAAATCTCCTTGCCCTTTCTATGACAAGCTTGACGAACTCTACGACGGCCTCAAGAACCGCGCCACAGGCGAAAATGTTATCTCCTTTGGTACGAAGAAACGCAAATCTAAGAAGACGGTGAAGGCGGCAGCGACAACCCCACCAACTCCGGCTACAGACAAAGAAAATGATGCTCGTGCTGGCCCTCCAACGACCCTGCTTCCGATAAACCCGCTGCCCCTCCTGCTGAACCCAACACTCGCACCCCAATGGCCAACCTCAATAGCCCTTCCAAGCGCAACGAACCTGACGACGGTCTTCCCGGAGATAAAGACGCAGACGGAGGTGTATATGATGATGAACTCCGCCCGGTGCGTCCTTTTCTCTATACGCCCAACCTGTTCCTAATGTACTGCAGTCCCCTCCGAGCCGCAGACAATCCAATAGCAAGCGTACGCGCGCTGACAGCGACGATGACGACGATGACGACGCAGACAGCAACAACGGCCGTAAACGCAGAAAGTCTGGCTCCAGCAGCACCTCCACCACCACCGCACGTCGCAATGCACAGGCCGGCAGCCAGCTTGCAGACTCGATGAAAGACCTCGCAGCTGCCGTCGCAAAACCACTCGTCACCTCCGCCGACACTTCTTATGTCAACGAAGTCGTCGCCATTCTCAAGGACGATTCTTTGCTCCCCCCGGACCCAAATGGCCGACTCTATCAACGTGTGCTTCGTGCGCTCAGCCAGGATCCCGCTTTTGCACGCGGCTTTATTGCCGAAGATCGTCCGGAACGTCGCAGAGGAATTATTGCTGGAATCTTGGAAGAGGCAGGAATTGCGGTGCCAGATGATTACTAGGTGCGTTGAGTCCTCCTTCTATTTCTCGTTGCTCACGATAACCCAGACTTTCCCTTCCTTTCTCGTCGATTTGATTCTCCGTCTCCACTCTCGCTGTTTGTTGTTTTTCTGTTCCTGTATCGGTGTCTCCAACTTGCATTGTATCCTCTGTGTCTCAAATAGCATTGTAGCATTACCCGCATTCTCGTAGAAACAATTGTAACGATTACCAAAATACAAATGTGTTTATTACTGCAAGTCGGGATGATCTAGTATATAATCGTTCCACATCGCCTGTGCAATTCGATCCCGTCGCGCATCCGCTCTCGTCTTCTCCACCTGATCAATTGCAACAACTGGTACATCCTGCTCGTTATGCTCTGGTGCTGCCAGGAATGGATGCCCTTCAACATCGTATTCCACGTCTTCGTCCAGATCATTTATCGGTTCATGGATGCGGAGGAAATTGTGTAGTGCTGCTGCAGCGCCAACCATCAGAGCCTGTTGCCGGTAACCCATCTCAGGCCGCGCGATGAGTACACGGAAGCGCCGCTTTAACACGCCGAAGATGCGCTCAATGACATTGCGAAGCTGGGCATGCCGAAGGTTGAAAAGCTCTTGCGGTGTCTGCGGTCTTTTGCCGATGTCAGCTTGCGGTGTGAACAAATTAATAAAAGCGTACCGCCGATTTCCACGCTTCCATTCCTTGAGGTGGTATCGGACTCCACGATATGGCGCAAGGAGCATGTCACAGTTCGGGAAGCCTGCGTCGGCAAGATAATAGCAGCCCTCGGGCAAAGAGAAGCCGTGACGACGAGCATGGTCGAAAAGAAGTCCATCAGCTGCTGTTCCCTCGTACCCAGCCATGACATGTACAAATCGCATCTCAAAATCGCTTGCAGCCAAAGTATTTTGCGTTATTTCACCATGTCGGTCGCGGTTGCGTAGGATGTGTTGCTCCAGTACATAGGCAAGGAAATGGACGCCGTCGACGGCTCCACGGCAGTATTTGAACCAAGGGTACCATCGAGGGTTGTCGCGGATGTGCTGCGAAGTCTCGTTGGCTGGTTCATGAAGGTATTTGTCGAGGAAGGCGGAGGTGAAAAGTTCGAGGCCCTTATTGACGTACTTGCTGATGGTGTCGCCCGAGCGCTGGAACCGTTCCTGCAGCTCCCGTTGGCTAATGCCGTGAACTAGCCAGTACACGAATATTGCGAGCTTTTCCGGGGCCCTCACAGACCGACTGTCTGTCAAATCTCCCAGATTCACCAGTTCCACCCAGAGAAGCGCAAATTCTAGAGCCGACATCCCAAGCTCACGATGACAGCGATCAGGATGTCCTTGGAGTACTTCGTCTAGCCATTTTTGCCCAGTCAGTATCGACGTATGCATTGGACGAGGTGGAGGTTTCTCGAGGCCGAGCATTTGAGAGGAGTAGAATAACACTGCGTTTGCGGCGGCGAGGAGAGCGACACGTCGACGATAGAGAGCAGCCAGTTGCGTAGGATCCTGCATTTGGGACTATAGAACGAGGAACGACGATGTACTAGGTAGCGGAATAGGTGGGAGAGCAATGTCACGGAAAGTAACAGCGTGACTACTTGTGACTTTGGATCAGAATCCGATTCGGATTGGATTCGGAGGCAGAATCGGAGGCACCCGATCAGGCCCTCAGTAGGGTTTCAGAAAGGACCCTTAAGAGTGCCTACCTCAGTGCGTTTAATAGTCTGCGGGCGGAGTCCTGTTTAAACGACGATTTGTTAGCGGCCTGCCGGGAATGACGCCGTTGGTTGAAGCGGCTCACCACTGTGGAGCGACCCCGCGGCACATGCCTGTCAAGCGGCCCAGCCGCTCCGCACGGTCTCATTTATGTTCCGCGGGATGATGACCTCCGGAATAAGATTATTGGTTTGCACCGATGCTCGGACATCCCGGAGAGAACCGGACCAGGGAGATTGTTGAACGAAATTATTGGTGGCCGAGGGCGGGCGTAGTGTTGCCGGGAGCTGAGTTGGAGCTGAACTCGAGTTGATTGCCCATCAGCTCGCTGTCAGCTCGAGTTGACCGGAGCTGGCTCAGAGCTGATACCGGATATGGGAATCTAGTGTCCCAGGGTTCATCTTTCCACCCGAAGGGCAAAACTTTAGGGGAGAATGGACCAAATTTTTATGTGGAAGGTTTTCCTGAGCTCTCTTCAAGCTCAAACTGCTTTTTATACGTCGAAAACGGCCAAGAAACGGCCAATACAGAAACTGGGGAGGGAGTGTGATGTCACTCAGTTACACCACCGGAAATGTCAGGAAATGTCACGTCGTCCGCTTTGGGTGACGAGGGTGGAGTCGAGGCGAGCTGGCATCACCTCGAGGTGCCGCTTTTGGGAAGGGGTCGAGTTGGAGTTGAACTCAGCTCGGAGCTAGCTCCAGCTTCCGGCAACACTAGGCGGGCGATTGGATCGCAAAATACAACTATGTATTGTAATGCCGGTGCCCGGCTTACAGAAAAGGGGGAGCTTGCGCTAATTCCGTCCAGCCTGAACAGAAATGATCTTGTGAGAGGCAAAGCAAAGGCAAAGTTTCGTTAAATCAGCCTTACATACACAACTCAAGCCATACTTCTTGTCTTAGTGCCGCAGTCCCGGTAAAACCTGCTACCATAGAGCTGAATTCAGGAATTTGTGCAATTTTGACTGCTGCCCAGGCTAATGGTTCTGATTTTTTTTGGGGGGGATGGAATTGATGGACTCGGAATGAAGTTGATGGTATTCCTGCCTTTGTGGTTTCTTCGAAAGTCGGGAGTAATTTCCTATTGATGCGAGCCCTAGGCTGAGAGTATTTCTTTATTGCACTTTCCCCTGATTGCGCCGCTGTACAGTAGGCCACTTGTCTCTATAAGGCTCTGTTTAACATCACGTATTGATGGCGTACCCGTGGGAGAGTAGGCACATTGCACAGCCATCCACTTTTCGGGAACCTCAGACAAAAGGGGGGAGCAAGCTCCCCCAATTAAGGAGTGCGAAGCTTGCGCCAGGTCGCGAGTCAACCGATACAAGCAGGGCAAGTTACACCCGCACAAGATTGCGGAAGGACCCTGGCAGATCATATCAGAGGATCTCATCGGACCACTCCCAGTCAGCAACGGCTACAACGCGATCCAAGTGTGGGTTGACACCTTCACAAAGATGATCCACATCGAGGCCACTAACATGGACTTGACTTCTGAGGGGATGGCACGATTGATACGTGACCGCGTAATCAGGTACCATGGAATACCCAGAAAAATAATATCGGACAGCACGGGCAGAAAAGTTGGCGGGCGGTGGGCGTGTAGTCTCTCGTAGTGGCTATGCGCGACGCGTCGAGTCTGTGGCGTCCTGGACTGCCTGAATCTCAAGGGGGAGATGCAGGGAGTTGGCACCGGGTGCAAGCAGCAACAGTATAGCGCTGAGGAAGTCTACGTTCCCAAGGCTTTCGCCGGATGCGTGGGGAACGGAGGGGAGCAGGGGGTACGTCTCTCATTTCGGCAGGTTCAACAGATGTAACATTGGCAGACTCATCATACAAACAGTAGTCGGGCTAAGTATTTTCTCCAATACACATGAGAGTCGGTACGGATTTGCGCAAGCTCCTCCTTCTGTAGGCCAGATCTCTGGCATACAAATCATATTGAGCATTATTGGGGGAGCTTGCTCCCCCTTTTATCAGGACGACATTGATGACGCAAATCGCGCACGGACCATTCAGCAGTAGTGGATTGGTCGTCGACAAATCGTCAATGTCTTATGGCAGGACAGTGGCAGGACGTTGGGAGAAGCATGTGTTTATTTGTTGTTGACTTTCTCGTTGTACCTCAATATCAAGAGGTGGTTGATCTCCTTATCGCGTACCGTTTCCACGACCCCCCCTCCCCCAAATAAGGAGATTGTTTGGTGCGTACAAATAAAGCTCTTTCTCGCTGTTTGAGGCTCGCTGGGTGCTCCAGCTGCATCTCCGAGGCCTTTCAACTCTTCCTGGCCATGCTATGAGCAGATCACCGACCAGTTGTGCTCCAATTTGAATACGGGAAGAGTGGGTACGGGCACAGCCCATTATGGAGACGGCATGTTTGGCTGTGTTTGTCTCCAATCAACGCTTGGTTCCGATTTCGCAAACTCTTCACCGTCTTACAACCACATCCGATGGCCGCAACTATATTGTGAAATCTGTAGCCAGTAACCATTCGAATAAAAGTTATCGGGTGGCTGGGTAAAATTTCGCACTTTGATCAAAATATGGGCCATTTATCTACACACATGAGCGGTGTACACAAGCGAGGCAATAACTTTTGTTAAGAAGGGTATTTAAAATGAGTTTGTCAGCAATAGTGAATTGATTCATGCCCATCGAAGGGAGTTGATGAATTTACAAGGAAATTATTGAAAAATATTAATATGGAGCACTGGTTGGCATTATCTGATGGCATGAGCATCCGGTATACCTCAGAGTCGCAACGCCCCCATTTCATGAGTTCTGTAGGCCTAAGGCATTCTGAAGCAGTTGTGTCGAGGTAATCAATCAAAATATTGAAGTAAAATGCCCATCAATTTCTCATTTTACCCTGGATTCACTTGAAGTAAATATGAATAGTTGAGGTCTACACTTTTTCCATAAAAGTTATCCCTTTGCCTCGCCATTTTACTGCACTATGCTCTACCACCGTCGTTAATTCCTCCAAATATCCCGCTCACTCAATATATAGAGGAATACTCGTGCTCGAAATAAGTGATGGTCACGTAGTTTTTGACCGGTTCTTGCCTTCCAGAAAATATTATGGGGAGATCTCAAGTGCTGAATGTGTGTATCTGATCAACGGCCATGGTATGAACACATCAACTGCATCAGAAACTGTTGATGTTATCAATTAAACGCAATTTTTGCGAATAAATCCACATGTGGGAAATTTCAACAGCTCAAGTGGATATTTTTTCAACAAACTAAATGCACCCGAATGGAGGTCTAATGTACCAGGGTGATGCCCAACTTAGTTTGAATAGAGAGTTTGTGCGAGCGACCCAGGTCGCTTTTCGACCGCTCAGATCTCGACAACGAGCAGTCTCAGGTGTGAAGTTCCAGCTCGAGATCTGAGCGGTCCCAAAGCGACCCGGGTCGCTTTGCACAAACCCGCTAATGCATAGCTACACTCGTTCAGGTGCATGAGATTGAGGTGGGCTTTGGACGATATTGAGTGAGGCTTGTGAGTCTTGCGCATTCTGTGTAAAAGGTGTTTCGTCACACCTTCCCGATTTGGGGGGTGGGTACCCCGTGGGTATTTTTCCGTCATAAGAAGATCGCACGCCTCTTGACCCATTATGAAAAGCTTCCAAACTCATTTTCGACGTGTTTGAGCGCATCTTGCGAAAAATAAGGCGGAGATTTGGCGGATCATGTAAGCTTACGTACACACTACACGTGATATATCCGTGACTATAGACGCGACGCGCCGCGCCAAATTAGCAACAAAATACCTTGTTTAACGCTCGGAAGGTGCGATTGCCTCATAATGAGCTAGCAAAGCGTGATGCTCTGTTGGTTTATAACCATCCAATGTATTTCCATGAACTTAACACAAACAGAATTCAGACACGGAATTTAGGGTCAGATGTGTATTGACATTCACATATATTTGAATGGTGAGCACAACAAAGTGGTGATTGGTTTTCTCCATTTGCGTTCGTTCCATCTGCTCCTCGGTTGCGTGTGCAATTGCGCCGTCCTCGGTGAACTCCCCGCTGAACCGTTTCCAAGCCACCCTTGCCCCCATTAGCATGGCTGTCGTCAGATTTTGAGGTGGGGCAGTTCTGGTGCGTATTTTTGTACAGCCAAGACAGCTTGCAGATGATCCCAAGGCTGACCATCGAGCGAAGCAGTCTCATGAGAGACAGAGGAACCAATTAGAAGGTCTGGATCGGCAATTAATTTGTCGAGGTGGGCAATGAGGCGCGCATGAAGAGGTCCGAGTCGAAAAACATTATCCTCCGATGCATTAGCACCGCGTATTTCACGCATGTACGGTACGCTGATTGCCTGATAATACATCGTTGTTGCACAGAGTTCGGTGCGAGTCGGAATGTCGTGCAAGCCATCGAAGACATTTTGTTCCATATGGTTCAACTTCCGCGATCCCTTGTTCTCCTTCACGTATGTCAGGAATCTGACGAAATAATCCAGATACGTGAGGAGAACAGCGGCGGCTTCCATGTGAGATTGGAATCTAGTGTTGCTAGTGTCCGGGAAAGCGAGAACAAAGCCGAGTTCAGAGTCGAAAAAAAATCGCAGTGAGTCTTGTTGACCCCGTTTGCGATCTCCTATATAATCAATTTAGGAACATTCACGATGTTATTTTCATCATGTTTTGTCGTGAACGTTGGCAGGGGGGTACTGCGTCAAAACGGAAAAATAAAGTAGAACATAACTACCTTTGTAGGCTGACCCTCGCCCACTAATTTCAAAGTCCTGCCATTTGGGCGGATAAACCGGGGTCCTGTTATAACCCGTTATCATAACCGCTACAGCTTACTTGGTAATCTTGCTACGTTTTTACTCTTGCACAGGGACAGCAATGCTGACATGCCAAGTCACCAACATCTTGGCCTTCTATGGCTCCAAATCCTGAGGTTGCTGACAATCCTGTTCGGTTGATACGAGTACAGCAAATAAATGCTCAACTAGCTCCAGATCCTCCCCCAGCTGTTGTACATACAACAAGTTCCGGCTCAACCTCATAATTGCCCAGCGAAAGTGAATTCTAGGCTCCAAAAACTAGTCCATTGAATTCAGAGACCTCAAAAGTAGTAGGAGGGGTGCAAAATTTCTTCTCACCAAAGTGTCTGTGGCCGATACTCGTTCTCTGCGGCTCTCTATGCGAATCCACAATATAATGGCGGCGGCGCCGCACTCAACCGCCACGCAGCGGCTGAACCACGAATATTTCATGGTCGAGGCCGAGTGACGCTCAATGCTGCTGTTGCTCGATGAAGGGGGCTAGCGGGAAGCTTTCGAAGTTCGTGTTGGCGTCGCTGTTGGACATTGTGGCTCTGAAATACAAAAGAATGTGTGTTTTCCGTAGTTTGAGGGGGTTATGGTAGGGCGCCGCTGCCATCATGACCAAAATCAGTCAAGCTGTCATTGTAGTTACAGTGCCGGACAACCAAAGTCGAAAATGATGATTGCCAAAGAACGCGAATTTCTGGCATAAATCTGACTTCAGAATCAGACTCAGCACCCTCGAAAACGTCCAAAAAACCACCTCCGAAGTTTTTCGCACGACATTTTAGCTGCGGCCAAATTTTTGAGCCAAAAAATCAAAATTGTGTGTACCTCTCCGAGCCTCGGGGAACAAAAATTAGCTAACTAGTATGTATGCCTTCTGAAGCCCCATTTGTGCTCTAACCAACCATGCCGCCGTCGTCGCCCTCGCCGCCCTTGCCGCTCATGAATATGGGCCAAGAATGTTTGATGCGGATGCCCAACTGTTGCTTCCGGTGCTTGATAAAACATCTCCGACTCCTTCTGAACCTCTCAAAAGGCGGATTTACGCCTCATACTACTTCCATCAAGTCAGCCATGGATCAACTTTGTCTAACCAATTTATACCCAAGTGACAGTATACAATGAGAAGAATAATTGTCGAACACAAACAGAGTTGGGCAGCCCAAGTGGGCCATTTAAAATTTGGGTAAGGCAGCTCTGAGCTGAAGGAAAGGATCTTGGCTCATGATAGAAAGGAAGGATGCTGGTTGAGTGCCATGTCGCAAGACTTTCATAGGTGTGCATTCCGGCTCGGTCACGGTGTGTGTTGCTGCCCAAAAGAATTGCAAAAAAATGTCCAAAAAGGGAAAGAGAAGGAGAGGGAAAAGGGGGAATTTCCAGAGTTTTGGATGTACTCTGGCCGTAAATTTCGCGATTGCGCCTCAAAGTTCTCGTGAAATGCTGGCATTCAGTGCCGAGATGCCGAGGTAGAAGCGTCGGTACGGCAGAGCAACATTCTAAGTTGATTTGTTCAAATGCAGCACGGATTCCCGTAGAACGGTTTGCTAGTCAATCGTTGAAGATAGTACATCAGAGCACGCAGAGGTACCTCTGGTAACTTGAACTGAACTAAAAAAACAAGACCGCAATACAATTCATTATTCATAGCGAATTTTGGATGTTGAACATCCAACGCAACTGACTTGAATCAAGCCCTGGTGGTGCTCCTGTTCATTTGTAGTACATTACCCACAAAGGTATCTGTATACTCCACACTGTCATCATGCAAACACAGTCAAGCTGTGAATTACTTAAACACATTGATAATGACGGTGTTTACTTTCAACCCCAGATATACTATAGGATGATTGTGTCAGAGACCATATCTGCCCAGTATTACTGCCTAAGACACACAAGTAGATAGCAAGGATCGAAACCATTTATGAATTGGTGGAAGGAGCTCCGTTTACAAGTTTCGTTTTAGTTGGTTTCGGTGTAATGCTTCTTCAATATAGCTGTAAATCGGATTCTGAGTACTACTTACAACCTCATTCTGTTTGGTTCTGCTTATCAGAGCTCTCTGTCTGCTTCCAAGTAGCCAGAACGAAATGGTTTCGAAATGCTCCTGAATATCAATATATCAGACATTCAGAGGCTAAAAAATCCAAAAAAGCCTCCCATGCACCTCAAGCTCCTGTAGCCTCACATTAAGGTGCAGATTCTCTCAAGATGCTTCAAAATGGATGGAAATTGAGTCGTTTTGTGAGTTGAACCAGTCTTACATATACATATGTAATGCTCAGCAACCTTTGTAAAAATTCCTGCAAAGACTGTGGTCTAGTTGAGTGTGAAGGGCGAGATTCATCTCATCCTGAAGTACCTTGTGCCGGTGCTGTTTGGAGTGTACCAATTTGAACTAGATTTACCCTGTAAATGAATGATTTGATCATGTTGCTTGACAATGCTGTAAATTGGAATGAGTAGTTGATATTGTCTGTGCTATGCCATTTTTTTTTGTATATATACCACTGCACACCAACCTTGAACTGTGGGTGTTTGACATTATTCACTACTATAGGATTTACGAGGCTATGGGAATAGATTCCCCTATTAGGTCGCAAATTGACAGGTGATATCAATCATTGCCTCTTCTGGTTGCTCCCAAAATGGCAGCAACCCGTTTAGGTTGCTACCAAAAAAGGCAGCAACCTAAACGGGTTGCTGACTTTTAAGGAAATTTGATGCAACACGCGCCTTCCATGCCTTCCATGCTGCACACAATGCCTCAACATCGTTGCAATGCTAAGTACAATCTTATCTTTGACAGTAACATGTAACGTGACTCGGAATTGCCAAATCCGGTGCGATTTCCCAGGCAAAGAGAGGCAGATTTCTCAGAAACCGCTCGTGGAATTTTCTTTATTTTATCAGAATCATAACTTACTCAACGAAGGTGTCGATTGCGCTATGTCCGAGGTTTTTCCCATCAATTTTGAGGTTACGGCCAAATTTTCGGCTATCATTTTTCATAATTTTTTGTTTTTTTGACAATCGGCTCGTGCAAAACTGTTCTTTGGATGCTTAGCGACTGTTTTACACATAAATCTAGACATCTGGGGGTATGTCACACCTTCCATAAAGGGAAGATCAAAGTTGTCGACTTTGCGTGTCCGGCACCGTACCGATTTGGAAACATATCCGTTACGCGGCGAAATTAAATGCATTACCATAAAGGGAAATTCTCACTATTTTCATCCCTTCTGACTTTGAAGCGCCGGGAGAAAGCTTGATGATACAATGGGAGGTCTCTAAGTGCAGTATGCAAGTACGAGGTAGGTCGTTTGCATCACGATTGAGCAAGAATGGTGCAATAAACTGTAATCTAAATCGGCCAATCGGAGCTCAAGTTAACTTTCCCGTGTAACATTTTGACCGCCTAGACATCTGAATTGGCGACGCCAATGTTGAGCTTGCGATGGGTCGGCCGCGTTGCCCTGTCCAGAGCTGATTTAACAGAAATTTCCTTTTATGGTAATGCATTTAATTTCGCCGCAACTGTATGTATGGTGCGCTCGGCCTAAACACCACCAAACAGGAACAAAATCTATTGCACCTGATCACAACCTTCCCACGACTGATCCTCTGGTGAAAACACTCTGATTAGGTAGTAGACTAATCCCTCTAGAGGAATTTACCATGCCCTCAAAACTCACAATAAATACTTCTTTTCTCGAGGCGGATTTGAGACATCAGTGATTCGATCAATCCATCAGTCATGTGAGCTTACGGAATCTCCCCGATTTAGGTGCGAGGGAGGTTTTGAGTCTGCCCCAACCTTATTCTGCAGCAGAAAATGCAATTTAAATTTGAAATTTTTCCGCCGGTCGATTTGAGACATCACTGATGGCATCAATGATGGGACCTATTTGGTGGTGTTTAGGCCGCGCGCACCATAGGAGGACTACAGTGCCACTCATCACCTCTCGACTACCATATAAGGGTGTGGGAAAGTAAAAATTTGTAATCCTTTCTCGGGCCGCAAAAAAAGGCCGATTTCCTCGGAAACTGCGGCAAACGACTCAGTTTGATTGCAGCTATCAGGCTTGTAAACGGCTAAGCTGTAGCATCAAATTTCAGTTTTCGGACCAAAAAAAAATGACCGATTGCACAGCCACACACTGTTTACCGGTGCATAGAGCCTCGGACCGAGGCAGAATGTCTATTTCTTGTGCTTTCACGGTAAGTAGATCAAGGTTTAGACCGCCAGGAGCGGAGAAAAGGGCAAAAAATGTAGGAAATTTTGGTTCAACAGCCGAAAAAAATGACCGATTGCGTAAGAAAATGAGGTCTTAACGCGAATCGCATTCTTTTCATCGGTTTCCTTCCAAAAAATTTGGTTTTGAGCTCTAATTCTCAGCCGATCACTCACGGCACGTGTGCCGAAAAGGTGGCGGTTGGCACTGTACGTACATAATGTTACTACTACTTACCTAGAAGAGAAGGTCGGGGTTTCTGAGACTACCGCTATCGGCCGCATACCATCCTCGCAACCCCGCCCGTCAAAAATCAGCCTGCGATGCTTAGCACAAGCACCTCTGTCTCTTCATGCCGCCTGCGACCCATCGCACCGCGACCACCGGCGCAAGCGCCACACCTGGGCGATGGTTCTAATTCGACGTATTTGTTGGCGGAAACAGACCCAATGTCGCCGATGCCGCGGCTCCCCGGCACTACTACGCAGCCGTATTCGATAAGGTTTGGGCAGGGGTTAATACGGGTGATGCAGTTCAGCGGGCTGTTAGCGTCCGATACGCCGAGTGCGCAAGTGTGTGATATATTGCTTGTTGCTCATTGAACTTACCATGCATAACAACATTTTCCCCAAATTCTAGAGTGCAAAGATACTGTACATCTCTCGTACTGGGATGGCCTAATCCGAGAGTATTTCACGCCGAAAGCGGTCATGAGGCTCACACTATGGGACAGCATGAACAATGAGGGGAAGCGGTTCGGTGTGTCGCCTTATTGCTCATATTCAGATCTCTTTTAAAGCCGCTCCAGAAATTGGCGTTCCGATCCTGCCCCGATTTTTTCTCGTAACAACGCAGTCGGGCGCAGAGTCGATGTCGCCCACACTGGATGGTGCACAAGAGCGACTTTCTCAACCAGGGCGCGCGATAGTCTAGGATTTGATGGGGGGTAGGTCAGTGAAGCGTCCGTGGGAGTGATGCTGAGCTGATCCGCCAAACGGCAGGTTCCCCTTTGGGGTGGCGTGTGATCTCTCTTCGACTCTCTCTTCAACCGTTCGCTCACTGGCAATTTTGGACGCTCAAACACCCCTGACAAGACTCCCAGATACTTACAGGAACCTATAACCACGCGTACTTTGCATCGGCGCCGGAGGAGAGCATCTAGTAGCCATTGACGCGAATTGACGACTGAAGACGGGTCTGAAAGCGTGGTAGACACGTTGATTTCATCCATATATCAGTGTAGTTGATTATAGCATGGGCTACTATACGTGAAGTGCAAGCAAAGGACGAGGAGCGCGTCGCTCTGGAGAGCGATCGAAAAGAGAAGGGCAGGCAAGCGACGGCCATCAGCAGCCGTACACTCCCATCACTCTCTCTCACGGACGCTTCACTGACCTACCCCCCATCAAATCCCAGACTTTATATACAGTTGTGGCAAAATCAAATTACTTACCAAATATGGAAATTCTCATCAATCCCCTCCTTTTGCACCCAGATGAATGGTTGTTTCATGCGGTAAGCGGACAGAAATACTTAGAGGCTCCATCTTGTACGCCTGGTGTAGAAAAATTTGTGTCTTTGCATTGATGTTGGCTGGATAGCCGCCAAGTTTGTGTATATCAAAGTGCGGCCAAAATCAGTTGGAAGTATGATGAATTTGGTTATTTTTTGTGCCTAGATGTATTCAATCAAAGAAGTACAATCCTTTTGTGCCATTCCAGCCTACGTATGGATGGTTTTTCTGTGCGGTCGGGCAGTTCTGATGAGAATTTCCTTATTTGGTAAGTAATTTGATCTTGCCGCAACTGTACTGTAGGTCCTTGAGAACGACTGTCTTCTCATCGCCCGGTATAAAGTCTGGTTTACGAGACTAGGCGCGCGATTGTCACGTGTGAATGTGCAGTATGGACATTTCGGTATCGGCCACATCGTCACCCTCCGCGGGCCGCTCACCGCGCACCTTGCTATATGTGCTGCACCGCCAAGTCAGCAACCGCAAGGCGCGCCGTCAGGGCAGGCCTGTGGTGGTGCGGAGAATGACAGCAACCCCCAGCCATACGTGCTCAAGTTTGATGACTTTGAGTTCGACGCGATGTCCCACGAGAAGTATGATAGCGGACCGAACTTCGTGACAAGTCAGTTACCAAATTTGGAAATCATTACTGTGCACCCACCTGTTACGTAGTAACAGTGAGACTGTGTAGAAAGCACCATAAGAAGGTCATCTAAGTATCCCCCGGTTCAAAAGTTTGAAAATCCAAAAAATTATATTTACCTTAGGGATTTCGCGCTTTTGATCCGGGCCGGTAAGTAACCGGTGGCAATGTGATCCCATCAATCCATCAAATGCCTGCAAAACTTGACCAAAACTCGGTCCGAGTCAGTCAGCTCGAGAACTCACTGTTAGCACTGGTCGCGAACACACTAGTATGGCTGGGTGGGGGTTTCAATGCATAAATCTTCAACTTCAGAAGGTAAATCACAACATTTTTGCCCGAAGTTAGGTACACGCAATTTTGAAATTTCGCGCAATAATTTCGCGCTTTTCTAACCCTAGGTTAATTTTCTCTGAAATGAAAATTTTACTTATAAACCCACCCCATGTTCCTTCTAAATCTCGAATCTCGAGGAATTTTGACCAAAATTGCGGGTGGATATCAAGTTAGGTCCGCTATCATATATTGCCCTTCAGGCGATTGCGGGAACCCTGAGGACAAAGGATGGAGCGCCGCTCGGGGTGGAGGAGAAAGAGTGGGCAGAGCCATCGCTGATGATTGAGAGTGGGTCAATACCAGGGGAGCTTGTGAATGCGTTTGGTATACCTCGCGCGACTATGCGGTGCCTTGAGGTCAGTCTTTATTTCCGTTCATTGTGTTTGATATCATGTATTTTGTGCTGCTTCTGTTCAGCTGTGGGACAGCATGGAACAGTTGGCGGATTTGATATCGAATGAGCAGGGAGAAGGGCCATTGGGTGCGTTCGTTTTGTTTTTGTTTTCGGTATATTCGGATCCACTGACCACACCGTCCTGCAGTCGCACTCAAGCTTTCCGCTAACAAAATCCGCGAGGAACAAGCACAGCTTGCCATGATAGCGTCGAGTTCAAAAACATATAAAGGGGCGTGACATTAGCAAGGGACTTGAATGATGGATAACAACCAGGTGGTATTTCATCTCTCAGAATATACAGTCGTCACTGTCATAGCCCATATATGTGATACCCCATGACCCATAATTTGGGTGGCAAAATTTCTGTTTAAAGTGCTTAGATTCCGTGATATCTACCTGCCATAACCCCCCACCGAGGGGTATGGGTTAATGCAGTGACGACTTAATGTAACATCCTCATGAAAGATTGGAACGGAATTGGTCCACCCTTGTGGTAATTTAACCAACCTCAACGCTCTGAACGGGGTCTGAAACGTTGTATAATCCCTAGACGACTCGTGGATAGTTCGATGATTATACCCAGAGTAGCAGCCCCCACAAGCTCTACCTGCAGAGTGGAGTGCCAATTCCTCTGCTCCTGGAGGAATTCCTGAGTGCGCAAGTTGCTCATCCACGGAAAATATTAAGGATTGTAAAAATAAAGCCGGAGGATGTTTGGCAAATGTTTGGAGGATGTAAGCTATAAGTCTCCGGAGGGTCCCGGTCACCATATAGGGTAGAATCCCATCAATTACCGGCAACCTGCCAGCACAACAGCATACACGCTATACCGTGAACATTAGGTGCAGTGCGGAACATCTTGGGGCATCATCTGGCATCATCGACCTTCCCAGGCACATTGCACAGCCATACACTTTCCGGAATCCTCAGACAAAAGGGGGGAGCAAGCTCGGGTCCTTTTACTCTACTAACTTAAGTATCTAATCGGAGTGTTTTGGCCAGAGGATCAAGCGTGGGAAGGCTCTGATGTGGTGCAATAAATTTTGTTCCTCTTTGGTGGTGTTTACGCGATGCGCACCATAAGGTATCTTGACTTCCGGCGAGCATCTCGGCAAAATTTTGCGGGGTGGGTACGGCCACGGCAGACTCCTTTCAGACTTCAAAATGATGCGCGGAGTCTCTCTTCATCTCCGGCAGCGTCTGCGAGAGGTGATTCAAGGTGTCAGAGGAAAAATCCGATTTTTCTTTGATTTTAGCCGATTTCATGATGCCTCGTCGACGAGGCCTGGTCCGAATTCGGATGGGATCTTGGACCCCATTTGGGGTCCGGATAAAATGTCCCAACATCTGGATTTTCCCCAGGCGGGTCCTGCCACTGGGCCGGAGGCCGGGGGAGGACTAGTCTCCCGTAGTCAGACTCACAACAAATTAAGACAGTCGAAATTGTGTTGTATAGAGTCTGATCGAAGTGACAGGTGCCACGCCGGACAACAGAAAACGTGATCATTTCGTGACCACGTGTGCTTTGAGCGTGACTTCGGGTTCCTCCGACACCCCCCAGAATATTCGTTTTGTTGCCGAGGACCGTAGAAGAATGTACAACAGTCAAGAATCTCATTTCTTGAAGGCCTGCGCGCCGTTTTTGGACCCAAATCCTCGCGGATCGTGAGCTTTGGGTGAGAGGGCAGTGACGTGTAATAATAATAAATTTCCATTTTTATAGTAACTGCACGCCGTTTACGGCGTATGATGCTACTCTAAAACATGAGGATCTACTATCGAATGTATATGAGTGGGAGTGTTTGCGTGGGTTCAATAGGAGTAATCCCGGGGGTGAGGGAGAACAGGGAATTAGCAAAGACATGAGGGTGGGGTGTGAAGGCTAGAGGGGAGAAACAGGGATTGGCATCGGGAGAGTCATTCCTCGGGGAAGAACGGCCCCGATGCATGGTGCTCGGCTGCGATGCGTCGAAGAATCGACTGACGGACGGGACATGCAGGATCAGTGGATCGATGCTGCCCGCCGCATCCCGAGAGGGCGCATTTGAGCACGATGTGAGAGCATCCAGCGGAGTTGGCACGGCAGGGAGTCTTGTGGGGGCAGTGGCAGTTGGAAGTGGGGTGGTCGGAGGCGCAGGTGCCACAAACAGCAGAGCGTTTACACTGAGCAGCGATGTGTCCAAACCGATAGCAATTAAAACACTGGAGGGGCTGTGGGCAGTACTTCTCAGTACGATGGAGGTGACCATGAAGGGCGAGTCGGTTGGTAAGGAAGTAGTTCGCCGTATCTGGATAGCGAAAATGCAGGACCAAAGACGAGAATTTCTTGGTTTTCCGTACCTGTTCACTAGACCTGCGTCCAATCCAGTGAACCCGAATCAACGACTCAGATTCAATCTCATTCGCTTCAGCAAGCTCCAAGATGTCATTCTCCCATGAGTCATTGTCTGCATCCAAAATCCCATTACCAACATTAAAGTCGGTGGGGACACGGTGCATGACAACAGCGTAGGATGGGGAGCGTATTTGGAGCAGGCTGGAGAAAGCACCCCCAACTGGTTGGCGTGATCCAGCAGCAGTCATGGTGCCATAGGCCCATATTTGCATGATTGCCCGTCGACGTATAGCTCGAACGATGACCAAACTGTGGTTGTACAGCAATTGCTCGAGCGTCTCTTCTGAGAAGGGCTTAAACCGCACTCCACCAACCTAGCTTCAATTGTTAGAGACGCAGAATAGAAGAGCATATAGAACTTGCATATTCCCAAGTGCGGTCTGCATGTATCCAGACAAAGCGGACCACGTCTTTGCCACAGCGTTCATAAACAGAAGGTCGGAATTTGACAAGCCGCATATTCAGATCCTTGTATGGGTGAAAGTATCGAGGCTTTGGTTGGGGCTTGGGCTTTTCACCTTCTTTAGGTTTGGGCTGTCACAAAATGAGCACCAGGATACAAGACGAGACAAGGCTTTGGGCTCACCGGAGGTTTTGGTTGAAGGCGGTCATTGAGAGGAGCACTAGTAAGAGCTCCGCCTATCAATGAACGACAATCGCGATAGTGGACCTGATAATAGCGGATACAGCGTTCTTTCATTGGACGGTTGGCACAATGAGGGCAAGAGTTGGGCAGGTCATTGAGATTGGCAGGCATATGCGCGGGTGGAGTGTGAGACGTAGAAGCTCCAGGGGTGCGCTCCGGTTTCGTTTTTTGTTCAGGTTCCTGTTCCAGATGAGGTGTACTTGAGCCGCTAGCTTCAGCCTCTTTCTTGGCTCGCTGACGCCGAGCCCGACGCTTAGAGGCCTCACTCTGTTTACCTTTTTTCCGCTTCTTTCGTGACGCAGCACCTGCCCCAGCATCATGAGCTGTAGTCTCGTCGGAATCAGAGTCCATATCATCGGAGTCGTCCTCAAGGCTAGGGGCTGGGGACTGGAAAGATGAACTAGGGATCGGAACTGTGGCAGGGGTAGCTAGTGGAGCTGGTCTGAACAATTCGTTTTTCACTGTGGTCATAAAGTATCTGTAGTTGGCAGTTTCCCGAATCACAGTGCGAAATCTGGGGTCCCGAGACTCGAAAGGCAACTTGTCTTTAACACTGAAATATCGACGTCGGCTGAAGATCTTCAGGTTCATCAAGCTACGATAAACGCGTTCCGTGTGCCAGCCCTCTAACCACTACAAAAGAGCATGAATTTAGAACTTGTGAAGACTAGCTTTGCAACGCACCGGATATTGGAGTTCTTTCAAACAGGGCACCAACCATTCTTCACAGTTGGCGTGGAACGTATCTAGGGAAAAGAAGAGGAAGACCGCCATCGGATTGAAGCCCCAAGGCTGCATCCTGGGATGGGTACCAATGAAGTCAAGCAGACGGATAGCGGCTGCATCATCGATGGGGTAATTGGGATCCGCTTGAGGAAGAGTCTGAGAGAGAGCAGGTTAATGAAGGAAACTGAGAAGATCAGCAACTCACTCGTTTATACTCCTCTTCCGTCAAGGTTGGTTTAACCCATTTGCAGATCAGCTCCGAGTAGCTGGTTCGCCAATTGAGAAAACGGAAGCTCAAAGTTATACGAGGGTGCTTTGTTTCAATTAAATTGCCTGGTCGGGCAACCTCGCGCATTAGTTCGAACAACTGTGAGTTCTGTTACCAGGTTAGATAAGAATATAGTCAGGAACATAAACCGACCTTGAGTTCATATAGGAATTCGTCAGATCTTTTCACTAGTTTCATGACGACTAGATCTGAACGGATCTGCTCATCATCCAGATAGCAGACTGCAGACCATGAGTTGTGAGTTGAGATAAAGTTTAGGTCACGTACAGAAGGATCAACGGGAAAAAAGAACTCGTTGATATGTCGAGCCCACGAGCTGGATAGTCCTTAACGGAAGGCGGGTTGGGTTTCTTGCGCGGTAGAACATTGGGCTTGGGGACCTTCCGGATGAAGTCTTGAGATGGATGAAGAGGTTCGGCAGTGTCTTCAGGTTCTTCATCAGAGACCTCTTCGTCTGAAGCTTCATCGGGAGATTCGGGATCATCGTCTGGCTGAAAATCAGTGTCCATGGGGTCGTTATCGTAATCTTCATCCTCATCCTCGGATTCGAGCTCATCCTCAACATCACTGGTATTATCCCGACCCTCCAGGTCCTGTTCCCAGCAGAAGTCAGCCGGAATGGGACGGTCATCCTAGTCGTGAATGAGTAATATTTCAGTCAAGGAGATAAGAACAGAGGAGTCTACCAATCGAGAACAGTATTGCTTGATATAACTATATCTGAGCTGTTTCTATAGCCTTATGAGCAAGTTGATCGCCTTCAGTACGTTGTCGTCGATTGCCATCATGTTGAAAGCGGATATAAAGAACATTCAAAAAGAGCTTCCGGCAGTCTTCGAGTGCTTGAGCGGGAAGGTGAGTCACAACGGCGTAACCAATTGTGAAAATTAGCCAATCGTCCAGGAGTTCGGTCTAAACCACTAATGTGGGCACATGGAAATCAGAACGGTGTGAGGCCACGTACATTTTCAGGTGTATTCAAGACCGGTGAAAGCTCCCGGAGAAGGAAGTCTTCACTAGATGAAGAACGAGTGTGCGGGGCCTTAGAGCAATTCAGAAAGACGCTGGCAAATGGTTCGGTCGAGAATATAGTGGCGTCTTCTTCCCAGGGACGCAACCTGGGTGTCCAAGCTTGAAAGGGAACTTGAGGCATAGATGTAGTGTACAGTGCCACTCATCACCTCTCGACTACCATATAAGGGTGTGGGAAAGCAAAAATTTGTAATCCTTTCTCGGGCCGCAAAAAAAGGCCGATTTCCTCGGAAACTGCAGCAAACGACTCAGTTTGATTGCAGCTATCAGGCTTGTAAACGGCTAAGTGTCACAGTCTGGCCCATTGATTCCATCAAAGCCTGTGATCCTAACTCTCCATCAGCACAAAGGCCCAGCCTTGCCTCTAGACACAGTGGACTGATTGCCTATCGACTGTGCATTGCTGTGGAACTGTGCAAGGCTGTGCGACTGTGCGCTTACTGATCTCTTACTCAGCCGACTGTGCTTCGGACTGTGCATTTAGTCATCAGACTGTGCACTTACTCAGCAGCCTGATTAGTATCAGAGTAGTCAGCTGTAGTCAGTATATAAGGAGCCTGGTCTCCACTCATGTACCTTAGAGTTTTTATTCCATCATCTTCACCTGCCAACTCATACCATCCAACTGAACCTCATCCACATCTTACCAAACACACCCAAACACTCACACACTGGCTAGTTTGTGACATAATAAAAACTCTATCCTCCTACCCTCGTACCAACCTCAACATTTCCAATCCTACCCTCCTCTCCACTCTTCCCCTCTTCTCTTCCCACTTTCCCTCTCCTTCTTCTGAAGCTACGTCTCATCTATCTTTTCTTTCTTCTACAGATCAGCAGAGCATCCCCTCGTGTGAACTGCACTTGACATTTGTTTTACAAAGTTAAGTAGCTAAAGGGAGAAATTACCTTGCGGGGTACTCCGAGAGTGCTAAACTCTTTTCACCTGCAAAAGACTGTTCTGTTTTCATACCCTTTGTTCTGGATCCTACCTGGAATTATCGTACCACCCTCCAAATAATCACCTCTCTTCCCAACTCTCCTATCTTACCTTCATCACCTTCTACTCCCCCAAGCCCTTGGGATATTCCTACTCCTTCCACCCCTATCATGACATCTTCCAAAGTAATTCTCGCTACTCAACCTCCATTCTTCGATGGTGATAAATCGAAGTGGAATAATTTCTATGATTCCCTCACTACCTACCTCGCTGCCTATGAGGCCGACTTTGACACGGACAAGAAAAAAATCTGGTTCACCATTTCTCACCTCCGCAAGGAGAATGGTGCTGACTGTACAGCGTCAGATTGGGTTCGTAACTGGAAGAAGCGCAATCTTACCAGTGCTACTCTCTCTCCCACTTACGCATTCAACAACCTGGTTTCCGAACTTGAGGCTGCATTCAAGGATCAGAATGCTTCTCAGATTGCCCATGTCAAGCTCACCAGTACACCACAAGGCAGATCATCCCTTACCGAATTCTTCCAACGCTTCGAATTGCTGGCAGAGCAGGCTGGCTATTCTCCTAATGCCGCTGCAACGCCATACAATGCTTTCCTCATTGAACTCTTGGAGTCTCTTGTCTCTCATCACATTATTGGACAAATGTATGTTGGAGGTGCTGCTCTGCCCACCACATACAAGGACTTCAAGGAGCGTCTGATTCAGATTGACGCCAATATACAACGAGGAAAAATTCGAGGTAATCACTCAGTCATTCATACCCCTCACACAACAACCCCTACCTCAACACTTGCACATTCACCACCTACCTCTCAGGGTACCGTGCCGAATCTTGCTAAGCCACTTATCAATAGTCCAGTACCTATGGACGTTGATAAGCAGGCCCAGCATGGACGGACTTTCCGCTGTTACAATTGTGGAAAGTTTGGTCACATCAAGCAAGACTGCCCTGATCCTCCTAAGCAAGGATTCAATCTTCGCTCTCTGGTCACTCAAATCAAGGAAGAGGACCAGGACAGTGAAGTGTTGAAAGCTCTGGCTGGTGCATTGCGCGAGAAGGGTTTTTGATGCGCTCCACTCCCAAAGCCAAGGAGATGGGGCCTGAACAAGGAAAGTACGGACGGTTCACAGTGCTAGGCAGTATCGAAACTGAGCCTGTGGAACCTGACACCCACACTGGAATAAACTCGTCACTACGGAATAATATTCAGCATCTGTTGGTCAATACATTAGAACAGAAACGTAATCTTAGGATCTCTGAAAATAAGAATCGGATTCAGAATATTAAAAACCGTAGGCGTGATGAGCAGAATAAGCGCTGGGGTGCTTTCAAGAAATTGGCTCGTGGAATCAAGACCGCGTCATCAAAGGTTGAAAAGGGAAGCATAGCTTCGGAGGCTCAATCCTCGAAAGAGGAGGTAGCGCCTAGTAACAGAACTCGTACTTCAGTTTCCACTCGCATTCGGGAGGCTTCCCACCAACAGAAAGGTCCAAAGCCTGACCGACTGACTCAGGAGCTGAAGCAGCTACAGCGTGAGCGCAGACACCACGAAATGCTGGTCCCAGTCATGTTGACTGCCTTGGATACTGGAAAGACTCGATCAGTAAAGGCATTGCTTGACAATGGCTGCACACATACCTGCATTGATCGAGATTATGCCAAGGCAGAAGGCTTCGACATGAAGGAACTGGATGTCCACATTGTTGCTCGAAATGCAGACGGCACAGAAAACACCAGGGGAAAGATCACTCATTATGTGGAGCTTCTCATGGCTGTTGGTCCCCACCAGGAGAAGCAACGTTTTCTGGTCACAGGACTGGGAAAGGCCAGGGTCTTCATTGGGTATGATTGGTTGTTCAAGCATAACCCTGAGATCAACTGGCGATCCCAGAAGATCCTGTTTAGTAGGTGCCCTCCGGAATGCAATGTGGATGGAACGAAGTCTTGGAATGGTTCTCCTGTCAAGGAAGTACTTGAAGATGATGAATCAATTCTTCTTGTGGACTTTGCAGAAGCAATTGATTTACGTCTGAAGGAAACTCCTGCACAACGTCTGGCAGAGAAATCCATACAGGCCAAAGGATCGTCCCCAGCACAGATCCCTTTTCCATATCGTCAATTTACTGGAGTTTTTTCAAAGGAGTCCTTTGATTCCCTCCCAGAGCGACGTCCATGGGATCATGCTATAGAACTCAAACCAGATGCAAAGACAGTGGACTGTAAAATCTACCCTCTGTCTCGGAATGAACAGGAGAAATTGGATGAATTCCTGGATGAGAACTTGAAGACTGGGCGTATTAAACCATCGAAATCCCCAATGGCCTCTGCCTTCTTCTTTGTCAAGAAAAAGGATGGCACTTTGCGTCCTGTCCAGGATTACCGAAAGCTCAATGAGATGACTATAAAGAATCGGTACCCTCTACCCCTCATCTCCGAACTAGTGAACCAGCTCCGTGGTGCCAAGTTCTTTACCAAACTTGACATCCGGTGGGGGTATAACAATGTTCGCATCAAGGATGGAGATGAGTGGAAAGCAGCATTCCGTACCAATCGTGGGCTGTTCGAGCCCTTGGTTATGTTCTTTGGTCTCACCAATTCTCCCGCTACGTTCCAGACTATGATGAACGACATTCTCCGCGAACTCGTCAATGAAGGCAAGGTTGTTGTTTATCTTGATGATATCCTTATCTTCACGGAAACACTAGAGGAGCATCGCAGAATTGTACAACGTGTCTTGAAGATTCTCCAGCAGCACAAGCTCTATCTCAAACCTGAAAAATGCGAGTTCGAACGCACTGAGATAGAGTACCTGGGAGTCATCATTGGACACAATTCAATGCACATGGATCCTGTGAAGATTAAGGGTGTTATGGAATGGCCAGAACCAAAGACTGTCAAACAGGTTCAGGCTTTCCTTGGGTTTACGAACTTCTACCGAAGATTTGTGCGTGGTTACAGCGAAATTGCCAAACCTCTCACCAAGCTCACTGGGAAATTGCAGTGGGAATGGGGTGAAGAACAACAGGCAGCTTTCCAGAAACTCAAGGATCGTATTGCAGAGGATGCAGTTCTGGCTCTCCCTAATGATGTTGGTCAATTCCGTCTTGAAGCTGATGCTTCTGAAGGCGCAGTTGGTTCTGTCCTCAGTCAAAAGCAGGATGGAGTCTGGCGCCCCGTGGCATTTATGTCCCATGGCTTGAATGAAACGGAACGCAACTACGAGATCTATGACAAGGAGATGCTGGCTATCATGCTCTCGCTTGAAGAGTGGCGTCAACTGCTTATGGGGGCAGCTGAAACATTTGAGATATTCACAGACCATCAGAATCTTGAATACTTCAAAAAGCCTCAGAAGCTTAATCGACGTCAAGCACGCTGGGTCACTGAACTATCCCAGTTTGACTTTACTCTTCACCATCGTCCTGGAGCACTCAATCGAAAGGCAGATCTCCTCTCTCGTCGTGCAGATCATGATCAGGGCCGAAATGACAACAAGGACATCACTGTCCTCAAACCCGAACTCTTCCGATCAACAGAGTTTGTGGTTGAGGGACAGGATGAACAGCTGATGACTCGCATTAAGGCAGCAAAGCTGTTGGACACCAGTGTCAAATTAGCTCTCCAGAAGTCTTTGCCTGATTGGAAGCGCGAAGGAGATCTTATCTTCCATCGGGATTTGATCTATGTGCCCCGAGATGAAAAGTTGCGAGATGACATCATCAGACTCCATCACGACCCCGCGCTTCTGGGCCATCCAGGAGAGAACCGCACTCAAGAGCTCCTTGAGCGTAACTTTTGGTGGCCTAGGATGGGCAACCAGATCAAGGACTACATCTGGAAGTGTGAAGTCTGTCAACGCACCCGCATTCGGCGCAAGACAACAGGTGCTCTTCATCCTCAGAAAATTGCTTCTGGTCCCTGGGAGATCATCTCCATGGATCTGATTGGTCCGCTTCCACTAAGCAATGGTTTTGATGCCATCCAGGTCTGGGTGGACACCTTCACAAAGACCATTCATGCAGAACCAACCAACATGGAGATGACAAGTGAAGGAGTAGCCAGGCTGACTCGAGACCGCATCATCCGATACCATGGAGTCCCTCGCAAAATCATCAGTGATCGTGATACCCGCTACGTCTCTGCATTTATGCGCGAACTCAACCGCCTGTTGGGAACAGAAATGAACCCAAGTACTGCTTATCACCCTATAACTGATGGACAGACCGTGCGCATGAATCAGGAGATTGAACACTATCTCCGGATTTATGTTAACTTCCACCAGTCCGATTGGGCAGAATGGCTAGGTTTAGCTGAGTTTGCGCATAATGACAAGATCAGTGCCTCTACCAAGATGTCACCGTTCTATGCTGATCATGGTTATCACCCATGGAAGGGTGTTGAGGGACGGATGGAGTCAAAATCTGAGTCAGCGAAGGAGTTCGCTCAGCGGATGAAACAGATCAGAGATGAAGCTACAGCTGCCCTTCAGAAAGCTCAGACCCGGATGAAGAAATACTACGATGCAAAGCGGACACCTGCACCTGAATTCAAAGTTGGTCAGAAGGTGTGGCTTGAAGCAACCAATATTCCTCAGGGTCGCCCTACAGAGAAATTCTCAGACTTACGCTTAGGGCCATATGAGATCCTAGAGAAGGTTGGAGCATCTGCGTACAAACTCAAGATTCCAGGCAACGGGCGTCGCTATCCAGTCTACAATGAGTCACTCCTCACTCCATATGTTGAGCCTCCTCCTGATCGTCGTGATCCACGTCCACCACCAGAGATTGTCTCAGGTCATGAAGAGTATGAAGTTGAGGAAATCCTCAAATCTCGGAAGAAGGGAAAAGGTCACCAGTATCTGATCAAATGGAAGGGTTTTCCTCATAGCGGAAACACCTGGGAACCAGCAACTAATCTCGCCCATGCAAAGAAGCTGTTGAATGAATTCAATAGCAGACATAGCATCAGCAATCGTGCACTCCCTATGTTGAAAGCTGGTCATTGGGACTACCTCACAAACCGCTTTGATCCGACAAAACATCCCTCGCTTCCATATCCTACCCGCAAACTCTTTGACCCAGTCAGTGGTGAATTTAGGCCAGTCAAGAAAGCCTTAGTCGACGAGGACGTCGAGCCTAAAGGGGGGGTAATGTCACAGTCTGGCCCATTGATTCCATCAAAGCCTGTGATCCTAACTCTCCATCAGCACAAAGGCCCAGCCTTGCCTCTAGACACAGTGGACTGATTGCCTATCGACTGTGCATAGTGAGTGTATACACTCGGAGGAATGCACGTGGGAGTCATCACCGTGACTCATCGCCTCTTTTTCTTCCACCACCACCACCGGGCGCGTTCCTTCGCCCGTGCTCTCGTTTTTTAGTTCTTTTCTCTTCCCCAATGGCCAACGACGACCCCTCGCCCTTCAGTGAGGCTCAGCTGGCCGCACTTACGGCCATTGTGACCCGGGCCATTGCCGACAGCTCCGCCAACCCTTCGGGCGGCTCCGCCGCGTCATCCTCGTCGAACGCAGCGAACGGCAGCGGAAATGTTACGGTCCCCACTACCAATGCCGCCGGTGAGCTTGACAATTTCGCTTCCGCCTCCTTTCGGTCCCCCACGATGTGGTACCGCCGCGTCAAGCTGGCGCACATCGACGCCATTGTGAATGGCACCTTCGAAGCCGACGACCTCCCCAAGCTCTCCTCCATCGCCGCCGCTGCCCCCGCTGCCCCCGTGCCCATCCTCTTCCACCCGACTTCTGGTGTTGCCGCCCCGGAACAACCAGAGGAAGCCCTCGATGCGGGTCTTCCCCGCGCATGGGTCAAGGCATTCCCCTCCTTACCCCCGCTCCTTGATGCCTGGTCGACCTACACCGGCATCCGCTCCCTCATTGACACCACCAATGGTGGTGTCGCTGCCGCCCTTTCCATCTACACCAGCCAGCTCATGGATTTCACCACACAGTATGAGTGGTCCGCAGTCTTGCGTTACCACTACGAATTTATTCGTGTGCGCATGGCGGAGAATTTTCTCCCCACGCGCTGGGTGACGCCCGATCAGGACCTTGTCTCCACCAGGTTGGTTCGCTACCCACTGCCCCCACCATTCTCCTCCAAGCGCAAACGCGACCTCGCGGAGCGCCTTTCCGAACCCAGCGCCCCTGCATCCCGTCCGAAGGTTGATGAGACCTGCTACAAGTTTCAGGATGCCGCTGGTTGTCGCATGGGCGACAAGTGCTCTCGCCGCCACGTCTGCATTGCGTGTCAGGGCGCCCACCCCGCACATGCTTGCCCTCAGAAGCGGAAGTAGGATGTTTGGGGCACGCTGACCGAGTCCAGCCTCTGCCCCACTCCGACCAACCCTTTGGTTCCTCTTCGTCCACCGGCTCCTCGCACCCCACCCTCTCTATCACCCCTCTTGCATACTGCTCATCTCTCTGCCCATCTAATGCCTCCTCCCCCTGCCCGTCCTAATACACACATCACATTCCCAGTTGCCCCTACCTCCGGTCCTCGTGTTACTAGCTCCCTTAATCCCGCTATGCTATCTTTCTTACTTCAGGATTATCCTGATCCCTCCTTCGTACAACACCTACATAATATCTGTACCTATGGTGCGTCAATTGGATACACCGGCCCCCGAGTGGGCCGCCCCTTCTCACGGAATCTGCCTGCCACACCGTCCGAGCACGCTGTAACCGCTGCAGATATTCTGGCAAACTTTTCTCTGGGTGAGCTTCGCCGTGTCGACTCCCTCCCCGTTCATGAGCAGCGCCGGGTCGTTTACTCACCTGTGGGCACTGTCCCCAAAGCCGATGGTGGTTGGCGCACTGTCCACCACCTCTCTTATCCTCGTGGCTCGTCTATCAACGATAGCATTTCCTCTGACGCAGTGACACTCTCCTACACCTCGCTTGACACCTTCTTTGACCGCCTCCGCCGACTTGGTCCTGGCGCTCTCCTCTGGAAGATCGACCTGCGGCGTGCGTTTCGCCACATTGTAGTATGCCCAGACGACTCTCTGCTGTATGGCTTCTACTTCGACGGTGTTGGTTACATTGACGTTCGCCTACCATTCGGATCCCGCTCATCACCCTTCACTTTCAACTTGTTTGCGGAGGCCCTGCACTGGATCTCAGAGCGTATGGGCGCCCCTTGACCACTTCCTCGACGACTTCTTTGGTGCTCGCGCAGCAGGCGAGTATGACCTTGCAGAGCGCGACCGTGCAATTTTCCGCGCAATCTGCGACGCAACTGGTTTCTCTGCCCATCCAGTTGGGAAAGCAGGGAAGGACATTCCTCCATCTACCCGCGGTGTTATCCTAGGGATTGAGATCGACACTGTTGCCTTCACAGTGGCTCTCCCTGCCGAGAAGCTGCAGCGCACCATGGCTACTCTCAAGTCCCTTCTAGCCGGAGCGTCAGCTACCCTCTTGGACCTCCAGTCCATTGCTGGCCTTCTGCAGTTTGCAACAAAGGTCCTGCCTGCGGGGCGCGCTTTCATCCGTCGTGTGTACGATGCGCTGTCCCATTTCCCATCCTTTGGCCGGCGTCGCATCCCGAGAGGTGCACGCCGTGATTTGGAATGGTGGGCTCGTCTTCTTCCGACTTGGAACGGTATCCAGTCCCTACATCCTCACCGCCCGGGCGCGGTTATCTTTACTGACGCCAGTGGGTCTTCCTCGAAAGGAATTGGCGGTCATCTTGGGCCCCGGGAGGCACCTATCGATTTTTTTGCGATGCGAGTACCCAGGCGGCACCGGGGAAAGTCTATCCTTTTCAAGGAGCTGTGGGCCGTGCTCCACGCTCTTCGTATTTGGGCATCTCCAGCCTGGGCCGGGTCCCGGGTCTTACTTCGGGTTGACAACACCGGCGGCGTGGCTGGCTTGAATGGAGGTTCTATTCGGGAGGTGCCTGCACAGGCGCTCTTGAGGGAGATCTTCCTTCTTGCGCTATCTTTCGGCTTTTCCATCTCCTGCGTGTGGGTTTCCTCTGAACAGAACTACCTTGCTGACGCACTCTCTCGTTTTGACATGCCACGTCTTCGCCCATTGTTACCTCAATTCTTCGCCTCACAGCACACTCCCTTCCCCCACCTCCCGCCGGATGGCCTGAACGGGTCGATCAACCACCGCTCGTCGCCTACTTCCTCTGGCACGGCCTCGCTGCCTCCACCCGCGGCGTCAACCAGACGGCTTGCAACTCCTTTGAGTCTTTCTGCATGCGAAAATACGGTGCTGACGGTGCCTCTCCATACCCCGCCTCAGAAGCCCACCTTCTCGAATGGGCGGCATCCCTCCCTCCGGGCTGCAGTGCGAAAACAATCAAGCGCTACATTGGTGCCCTCAAGTCCTTCCATACTGACCTCGGATACGAATCCCGCCCCTTTGAATCACGCGTTCTCGAGCGTGTGATTCGCGGTATACGCCGGGTGTACGGGGACGCAGAACGTAAGGAGCGACTTCCTATTACGCAGCCCGTCCTAGCCCAGATTATTGCCTCCCTCTCCAACCCTATCTCCCTTCCGCGGGGTGTTTCTCGTGAGCTAGCCGAGACTCTCCGAGTTGCCTACGCCCTGGCCTTCGCAGGTTTTCTTCGCTGCGGCGAGATCACCTACGACTCTTTCGATGGCGCTTTCAACCTCAAGCGCCGCGACATCATCATTCAAAACGACGAGTACCTCACCGTTGACCTCCCGGCCTCAAAAACCGACCCCTTCCGCGCTGGGGTGCGCATCACTATCGCAAAAACTGGCTTGCCCACCTGTGCCTACACCCTCCTCCGCGCCCACCTTAATAAGCCGGGCAAGCCCGACGACCCGCTGTTTGTGGGCCGGCGTACTCGCGATGGTACAGGCTATGGAGCTTTCTCGCGGAAGCTTTTCATCGACTGTTTGAAGGCCTGTCTCACTCATGTCGGGATTTCATCGTCAGGATATTCGGGCCATAGTTTCCGCCGTGGCGCTGCCACTTGGGCTCGACTCATCGGTCTCTCCGACCTTGACATTCAGCGCCTGGGCCGTTGGACTTCTGACTGCTTCAAACTATACATTGACACGCCACCTGATGTCATTGTGGGGTTGAGTAAACGCCTTCTCTCCGACCCCCCACTTATTCAACCAACCTCCATGGTTGTCGCCCCGGGATTGGTTTGGCGCGGCGACGATGCCCTCTAGCCGCACGCCTTTTCTTGCTCTCTTGGCCTCAGCTCACCCTCCTCGCTGTCCCGGCAACCCCTCCTCCCTCGGGCTGCCTTGTCTTCCTGGGTTCCGGCCCGAGAGCGCTCGCTGCGAGGTCACATCACCCTCACCGCAATCATAAATATACCATCCTTTTTCCTCCCTCCCTTAGCACGAGCTCGCAGCATTCCTAGTGAGTGTATACACTCGGAGGAATGCACGTGGGAGTCATCACCGTGACTCATCGCCTCTTTTTCTTCCACCACCACCACCGGGCGCGTTCCTTCGCCCGTGCTCTCGTTTTTTAGTTCTCCCACCCACCTCCCATTTACATTGCATGTACATCGTATTTAGTTTTTGTAGTTTCGTGCAGCTTCGCGCCGACTTTGGGTTCCGGCCCGAGAGCGCTCGCTGCGAGGTCACTCACCGCGTGATGTGACCTCGCAGCGAGCGCTCTCGGGCCGGAACCCAAAGTCGGCGCGAAGCTGCACGAAACTACAAAAACTAAATACGATGTACATGCAATGTAAATGGGAGGTGGGTGGGAGAACTAAAAAACGAGAGCACGGGCGAAGGAACGCGCCCGGTGGTGGTGGTGGAAGAAAAAGAGGCGATGAGTCACGGTGATGACTCCCACGTGCATTCCTCCGAGTGTATACACTCACTAGGAATGCTGCGAGCTCGTGCTAAGGGAGGGAGGAAAAAGGATGGTATATTTATGATTGCGGTGAGGGTGATGTGACCTCGCAGCGAGCGCTCTCGGGCCGGAACCCAGGAAGACAAGGCAGCCCGAGGGAGGAGGGGTTGCCGGGACAGCGAGGAGGGTGAGCTGAGGCCAAGAGAGCAAGAAAAGGCGTGCGGCTAGAGGGCATCGTCGCCGCGCCAAACCAATCCCGGGGCGACAACCATGGAGGTTGGTTGAATAAGTGGGGGGTCGGAGAGAAGGCGTTTACTCAACCCCACAATGACATCAGGTGGCGTGTCAATGTATAGTTTGAAGCAGTCAGAAGTCCAACGGCCCAGGCGCTGAATGTCAAGGTCGGAGAGACCGATGAGTCGAGCCCAAGTGGCAGCGCCACGGCGGAAACTATGGCCCGAATATCCTGACGATGAAATCCCGACATGAGTGAGACAGGCCTTCAAACAGTCGATGAAAAGCTTCCGCGAGAAAGCTCCATAGCCTGTACCATCGCGAGTACGCCGGCCCACAAACAGCGGGTCGTCGGGCTTGCCCGGCTTATTAAGGTGGGCGCGGAGGAGGGTGTAGGCACAGGTGGGCAAGCCAGTTTTTGCGATAGTGATGCGCACCCCAGCGCGGAAGGGGTCGGTTTTTGAGGCCGGGAGGTCAACGGTGAGGTACTCGTCGTTTTGAATGATGATGTCGCGGCGCTTGAGGTTGAAAGCGCCATCGAAAGAGTCGTAGGTGATCTCGCCGCAGCGAAGAAAACCTGCGAAGGCCAGGGCGTAGGCAACTCGGAGAGTCTCGGCTAGCTCACGAGAAACACCCCGCGGAAGGGAGATAGGGTTGGAGAGGGAGGCAATAATCTGGGCTAGGACGGGCTGCGTAATAGGAAGTCGCTCCTTACGTTCTGCGTCCCCGTACACCCGGCGTATACCGCGAATCACACGCTCGAGAACGCGTGATTCAAAGGGGCGGGATTCGTATCCGAGGTCAGTATGGAAGGACTTGAGGGCACCAATGTAGCGCTTGATTGTTTTCGCACTGCAGCCCGGAGGGAGGGATGCCGCCCATTCGAGAAGGTGGGCTTCTGAGGCGGGGTATGGAGAGGCACCGTCAGCACCGTATTTTCGCATGCAGAAAGACTCAAAGGAGTTGCAAGCCGTCTGGTTGACGCCGCGGGTGGAGGCAGCGAGGCCGTGCCAGAGGAAGTAGGCGACGAGCGGTGGTTGATCGACCCGTTCAGGCCATCCGTTCCTTCCCTCGACGACTCACAGCAGGCTCGCAGCGGCGACCTGTTCTTTTTCATTTCAGATGCTTCGCATTTATGACAAGAGGACCCATCGCTACTGAGCCACTCCGCGCACTCAGCTTGCAATGCCATCACCGTTCATTCGATTCACATCTGCTGGCCGCCAACGATCCAAGCACTTCACCCATAATGCTAGGTCTGCGCCCCCAGCCCCGTCGCTTCCGCCGCCTCCAGCGGGCGGCCGCTCGCTTTTCACTCGAACGTCAATATCATCTGCTCGTCGACAACGTTCGAAGCGCTTTGCTAATGGCACACAGTCAAAGCTTCTCGTTCCCGACCTCAAAACTGGCGAGGTCCCGTCAAATCTCCGACGTCCCACATTGCCAGCACCCGCACCTCGATCTACTTCCACGCCCCCGTCTGCGCCGAGCCGCTTGCTCCTCTCGAACGAGTCTACCGCGCACCCCCACGACTCTTTTCTCTCCATAATACAACCGGGAGCCTGCACTCCACGCTCACCATTTACTCGTAATGGTGTTACATCCGTTCGTCGCCAGCGCTCGAAGCGCTTCACACCCCGTGCAGAGCTTTGGTCCCGACCGCTCCTCATCCGTGAGTTCGACGCACATTCGCATTCGTCTGAATCAACGTCGTCTATGGCGTCCGCGCCACCATTGACCCTCCCGCCTGCGCCGAGCCGCTGCTCCTCTCGAACGAGTCCCCCGCGCTTCGTTTTTCCGAGATCCCCCATTCCGTTCTCTTCCCGGCATTCTGCATCCCCGATTCTCGTCCGAACACCGATCCTCGCGCCAACACCGTGCAGCCATCACAAACTCCACGTCCCGCATCCGTCAGAACCCCACTCCACCGCGACGCTTGGGAGTTATGCCTCCATGACTACCCCAATCGTTCTTTCGTCGAATCTCTCCTCCACATCATCGACCATGGCTGCGATATCGGCTTCATTGGTGACCGTAGCGTCTCTCAGACATCCTCGAATCTCCGCAGCGCGTCTGAACACCCCGAAGCTGTATCAGATAGCATTTCGACTCAGCTCTCTGCAGGGCGCCTGGCTGGCCCTTATTCCGAGCCGCCATTTCCGCACTCACGCATATCTCCTCTGGGAGTCGCCGTTCGAAAACAGTCTGGCAAGCTTCGCCAGATTCACCACCTATCTTGGCCTCGCGAACACTCGGTCAACGACGGCATACCCGACTCCGAGGCGAGCATTGTCTACGATATGCTTGCCAAATCTATCGACGATCTCCGCGACTCCGGCCCTGGCTCCCTCATGATTAAATTCGACCTCGAAGCTGCCTTTCGTCACATCCCTATCCGCCACGCTGATCTCCCATTACTCGGCTACTCATGGAGAGGCTCAATTTATTTTGAACTCTTCCTGATGTTCGGCTTGCGCTCCGCTCCATATATATTCAATCTTTTCGCTGAAGCTCTGCATTGGATCCTGCAGCGGCATATTCCAGCATGGCTTCGTCATTACCTCGACGACTTCCTCCTCATCTTTCGCCCCTCCACTCCTCCGTGGATCGTTCACGCCGCCTTGACTTGGCTGCGGGGCCTTGTCAGTTTTCTCGGCCTCAGTCTTCAAGACAAGAAGACTGAGGGTCCCTCGACCCGTCTCGAGATGCTTGGCATCGAGCTTGATTCAATCGCGATGGAGGCCCGCCTCCCGCCGAATAAAGTAACGTATCTCAACGAGATGCTTCAACTTTGGCGCATTAAAACTCATTGTACGCTTCGCGAGCTGCAGGAGTTCACCGGATATCTCATCTTTTGTTCTCAAGTCATCCCTCATTCCCGTGCATTCATTCAATCGTTATTTGACTTCACCTCGTCCTTCACATCCCCGTACTCTCGTCGCCGTCTCACTCGCGCTGCCCGCCGTGACATTCTCTGGTGGTCTAACTTTGCGACTAACTGGAACGGCATCCATATCATAACCCCCCTCCGCACTCAGGTGCACATCTTCACCGATGCAAGCGGTTCCAAAGGCGCGGGTGGCGTCTTCCAAACAAACTGGTTCTCTATCCGCATCCCTAACCGCTACCGCACTCGTGATATCAAGTTCAAGGAGCTTTTTGCTGTCGTCCACGCCCTACTTTGTTGGGGTCCCCAACTTTCCGGCTCCCACGTCACTTTCCACATTGACAACACCAACGCCTTTCACGCCCTCGATAATCTCTCCATCCGATCCGCCCCGACAATGCAGCTCCTTCGCCAATTTCTCTTCCTCTGCGCTCGATTCGACATCACATTCACACCTCTCTGGATTCCCAGCGAAGATAATCCCCTCGCCGACGCCGCATCACGTTTCCAGTTTACTCGGCTCTTTGAGCTGAATCCGTGCCTCTCGAAGAAACCTAGTGCAAAGGTGCTCAGCCTTGCCTTAGATGCTCTCCCCAACCCCTCGTTTTCTCGCCCACATTCATAATCCGCGCGCCGCTCGCATTCCCCGCCCATGTCGATCACTTGACCCATCCCGCTCGCCTCACATTTACTCTCCATTGTTACACCATCTCGCTTTCATCTCCCACGACTTCGCCGCCGTAATCGCTCTCCCAACACATTTCCTCACTTCCTGTCTCGCCGCATCGATCTCACATCCCAAATCAAGTCCGATTACACATATCCATTCCTCCTATTTCCTCGCTGCTTCCGCTTTGCCGCCGTCACAGATACAGGTTGATTCACTTTCAATCCCGCGATATTCATGTTCTCAGATATTCATTCATGCCCCCCACGCCGCTTACAACGCATCCTCGACTCCCTACCCCACCCATCTTAATCATCTTCACCTCCTTCCGATTTTCCTGCGCTCTATAAGTCCCCATACCCGTGACTCCCTCGCCATCCAACCTCACTACCATACTCCCACCTCTGCCTACCCCTCTCTCCCCGCGGCATCCATTCCGACCCTTCTCCTCCTTCCCTTCCGCTCGCGGCTTGGCCAAATGTTCTCGAGCTCACGCTTACTTCGACTGCGGCCTACCCCACTTCTCCGCATCACTACCCGACGATCTGACTCACCCACTCGATAATCTTTGCGGCCAATTTTCTCGTCACATCGCAAACCATCGTCTCCCAGTTCAAGGCTGCCCCTCACGCGATAACTCACCTGTCTTCCCATTTTGTCATGTCACCAATTCACCACCATCTCCTCCCCTTCCCATCCACCGACCTTTGAACTCTTTATCTGCTTCACCATTCCCATATGGGCACCTCACTCCCGTCGTTCCCGCTCCTCCGGCCCTCCACTCCTCATCCTCCATTGGCCCGTTCTGCTGCCCACTCGGCACAGAGCCTCCCGAGGCGGCGCTTCGTCGGCTCCCTGAGCCACTGCGCGCGGGCACTTTAGACCCAATCTACTTGATTGCGCCCAAATCCATTGACGCGAATTTAATGGCTGGAGAATGTGTGGGGGTGTTATTCTCCAGGGTTAAAGACAAGGAGGGATGCCGGGCCGCATCACCGATGACATCGCGTATCACGCGCTTTGTTCCCGCTTTGGCGAAGCCCGGCTTTATAGACGCGTCGCGACGAGACGCGTCTTTGTCCTTCTTCCTTCCCTCGACGACTCACAGCAGGCTCGCAGGTAGCCTTTCGTCCTTCTTCCTTCCCTCGACGACTCACAGCAGGCTCGCAGCGGCGACCTGTTCTTTTTCATTTCCCCTCCCTCCGTCCCTTTCATTTGCTATTCAGTCCATTACACAGAATTAGTAGTAGCCTTCCCATGTCGTTCCACTCTCATGTCTCCCGTAGTTAGGCCCGTTCTGCTGCCCACTCGGCACAGAGCCTCCCGAGGCGGCGCTTCGTCGGCTCCCTGAGCCACTGCGCGCGGGCACTTTAGACCCAATCGAGGCAGCCCCTACACAACTAAAGAATACAGAACAAATCCGTAGCTACGTGAGTGCGCAGGAAATAGCAAAACTAACTAGGGATGGGTGGGTGGGCGCGAAAAAAGAGGGTATGACGGCGACGGGGGGACAAGACTAGAAGCGGGGAAGGAGACTCGAGGTCATGGAGGGGGAGGGGCTGGAGAAGAGAAGGTCTCAAAGAGACGGAGTCACCGAGCCAAAGGCGCGATGCGGAGGCGGGCGAGACGAAAAGAATGAGGAGACATGTGACTGATGGGTGATCGCTTTAGCCAATCCCTTCGGTCTGTCCAGACCACCTAGGATTGGCCTGAGTTCTCGAGAGGGAGAGATGAGTAAGCAAGCCATTGATATATTGGGTGTGAACTCCGAAATGGAGCTCGCTGCACTCCGCCCGAAGACGAAGGAGCCGAGGCAGCCCAAAACCAACAGCTCACCCTGAAGCAGCCAAAGGTGGGCAAAATACAGGGGGAAGCGCCACAGGCTCCACAAAAACAGGGAGGAGATGGACAGCAATGGGGAGGCGAGAGGGGAGGGAGGGGGAGGGGGAGGAAGGGGTGCTAGGAACGCACAATGACGACAGAGGGGAGAGAGACAGCGACGCGGGCAGGACGGGTACCAGACTTGGGGAGGGGCCAGTGCGGATACAACTTTGAAAGTGTGAGCCAGCGGAAGCGGGAAAGCGCATCAGCAACAGAATTCTCGTCCGTTGAGATCCAAACTGGGCGAAAAGTGAAGTCCTGTTGAACGGCCAGGAGAGCGAACTGGCGGAAGAGAGCTTGCGTAGGCGGATGGTCAATAGAGCCAGACTGCAAGCAGGTCGAGATGGCCTCGTTATCAATACGAAACACCACCTCCAACCCAGCCCAACAGTGGCCCCAGAGCTCCGCAGCCCTCAACACAGCACGCATTTCCTTCCAATGGATCGGATGACGTGCATACTTCGCTGGTACAGGCTCAGTGAAGAACAGATCGCCGCTACCCCAATGGCCACCCAGACCTAGCTTACCACTCGCATCTGTAAAGATTTGGACAGTGGGACGTGGAGGTCCAATAGCAAAAATGCCATTGAAAGACGGGAGGAAGGTATTCCCTGCGAGGTCACATCACCCTCACCGCAATCATAAATATACCATCCTTTTTCCTCCCTCCCTTAGCACGAGCTCGCAGCATTCCTTGCTGTGGAACTGTGCAAGGCTGTGCGACTGTGCGCTTACTGATCTCTTACTCAGCCGACTGTGCTTCGGACTGTGCATTTAGTCATCAGACTGTGCACTTACTCAGCAGCCTGATTAGTATCAGAGTAGTCAGTATATAAGGAGCCTGGTCTCCACTCATGTACCTTAGAGTTTTTATTCCATCATCTTCACCTGCCAACTCATACCATCCAACTGAACCTCATCCACATCTTACCAAACACACCCAAACACTCACACACTGGCTAGTTTGTGACACTAAGCTGTAGCATCAAATTTCAGTTTTCGGACCCAAAAAAAATGACCGATTGCACAGCTACACACTGTTTACCGGTGCATAGAGCCTCGGACCGAGGCAGAATGTCTATTTCGTGTGCTTTCACGGTAAGTAGATCAAGGTTTAGACCGCCAGGAGCGGAGAAAAGGGCAAAAAATGTAGGAAATTTTGGTTCAACAGCCGAAAAAAATGACCGATTACGTAAGAAAATGAGGTCTTAACGTGAATCGCATTCTTTTCATCGGTTTCCTTCCAAAAAATTTGGTTTTGAGCTCTAATTCTCAGCCGATCACTCACAGCACGTGTGCCGAAAAGGTGGCGGTTGGCACTGTATGTGTGGCTGAAGAGATGGGGCAGCGAAGATGGTGGGAGGAGACTGAAAGCACACAAGATTGAAACAGATTAAAGGGCATGGTATTGGCATGACGTGTGAGAGTACATGAAGCCGTCCAGTCTATGAGGAAGACCGGAAGCAGAAGGACTATATCATCTGACCGTCACTGACCCAATGGCACTACGTCTATAATCAACCAAAACAACAGGCACGATAGCCAGGACAAAGGGAAAGATGAATTTGGTCATGAAGTTGGTGAAGTCCGGCAACCCAGTGAACCGAGACACAAAAGTATCCACAAGGCGATGGTGTGGAAAAGGCGCAGAAAGAAGTAAAAGAATCACATCTCTGCGAATGAGAACCAGCCAGCAATCTCAATTTCCTGGAGCCATCCAACAAAGGTGCCAAAGAGCAGAGCCAAGGAGAAAGAAAAGCTTAGAGGAGAATCGGTGTGAAGGAAGATACATAAAGGAACACGAAAGGAACATAAACGCGTCGTCAGGTGGTCACGTGACAATACACAAGGCCAAACAAACACGACACGTTGATGAAGTTGACAAATTGAGAAGAAAGATACAAGTAAAAGCCAGGCAGGAGGAAGAGAATGTGTGAGAGCTAAGACAGGATGGCACAAAGACAAGATCCCAAAAGAGATAGGCATTATGAAAGAAAGGTAAGCACAGCACCTTACAGACAGTCAGCCAGTCCGACGGTGGTCCAAACACTCATGAAGAACGGAAAGTAAAGCTCAGGACTTGGAGACTTCAAGACAGCAGGAAGGAGAATGGAGGTTTAAGGAAGGAGGAACAGGACCAAGAACTAGTAAGCCACACCGATTCTCTATGATCAAACTCGCGCCAACTGTCCTAGCCAAAGGCTGGTCATGAAGGCTAGGCAGACCCCAACTGCAGGCGCGCCATTGAGTAGAAAAGAGATGGTGGGGGTACCAGAACAAGGAGTTCCCAAACAGCGAGCAAACAATCAACGCGCTTTTATACGTTGACGCGTTGTTTGTGGTCACGTGCCCGCAAGCGGTGCCAAACACGGTGACAGGCCATTCTTTCTCTAAGTACTCTCTCCACCAACGCTGTCGAGTTCGACGCTATTTTCCTCCCGCCGCCCCGTTACCGACCCCAAAGGCTTTACGCAACGGCGGCTCGACTCCCGCTATGCCGCGCCCGTTCGATATTACGCGCGAGCGTGCTCCCCGCGCTCACAATTTTTACCGACAATTCGGGTTTCTCGAATCTGGATCTTGCTCGCCCTTGACTCAATCACCGACACCGAGACGCGAATCGATGATTCGTTTCTCGACACGCCGCCGCCGTGTTGTGCCACCGCCTTGCAACAACTCCGCTGCTATTTTATCTCGAAATGCTCCTTCCACCTGCTCCCGAAAACACGCTGCAGATCTACAGCCAAGCCGTGCGCGACATCCGTGCGCGCCGCTACGGGCCTGTGCTTTTTCAAGTTGAAGGCACGCGTCAGCACCGCTTGGTCATCGCGTACGACTCCAACGCCTCCCCGACAAAGCACTTCTTCTCTTCGCTTTCGAGATCAGCGGATCGCCGCCCATCGAGCATCCCATTATCAGGTTTGTGTTTTCTTTTCTTTAGTTTCAGTGTTAAGATAATACACAGGTCACAAAAGAAGCCTCCCTCCTCTTCTGTCTCTCCGACAACCCCTTCTTCGTCCCGAACGCTCTTGGAAGCCACGCCGTGCAAGAGGCGACCTATGCCTGTGCGTCCTCTCTCTTTTCTTCTACTGCCCTCGCTGACTCTGCACACAGACTCCCGCTGGATCTTCGCGCAACACTTCACCAACCGCCTCGGCCCCGCCTACCTCTCCCTCCGCAACGTCGTCTCCGAATCTGACCCCGTCCACGCGGAGGTGTTAATGTCGTCTAGATAGGTTGAGGCGGGCGGTGTCGCGTAAGCATGATTTGCAGATTTTCGACGCGTTTTTGGTGTTTAATCGGCGGGTTTTTTTCTTCATTCGTTCTTCTCTTTGCTAACTCCCTCACCCCTCCCGTCTATGGTGCCCTCCACTTAGTCACCACCAATTTGTGACAACCGTTACTGCTCGGGCGGGAAAACACCGATTTTTTATTCCTCTTGGGAAAACACTCAGTTTCACGCAAGGAATCTTTTGGCAAGACAGAATTTTTATAGCGACAAAATTGAGCGAGTTATAAAACTTCTGACCCCCCAAATTGGGACTGTCCCTCCGAATATGTCCCTACTGGTCAAAACTCTCTGCGACACGTTGTGGGATACGTCTGTGAGACTTGTATACCTTAGAACTAAACTTGCGGACGTGTAATTGAGCATCCTGAGTCGCCATGCCGGATGACGGTGACGATGATTCGGCACGACGATGTCGACCAGCACGCGCTCTGGCTGCCGCACTCAACAAGTATTTTCGTTTGCGGACCATGGAAGACGGGCAGACGTATTATAGACAGTGTAGATGTAGAAAAGTGTCTTTCTGCAGGCGAAAAGAGGTATATACCCTTCGGCCGATTTGGGACTAGTACATTTTTGGCGGTGACTAAGCGGAGGGCACCATAGCCACATCCTCAAAACGAACTTCTACAAGCCCACCCAGGTCGCGCTCTCCTTCAGCCCCGCGCCGGATTTCTTGCCCGAGGTGGAATATCTCAAGAAGCCGTTTGGGATGTTTTTCGTCGTTGGAAACGAGTTCCGTGGCTTCCACATTCGATTCCGCGACGTTGCGCGGGGTGGGATTCGGATTGTGACGAGTCGGAATAAGGAGTGCGTTCGATCTATTTCCCTCTCCCTTTCTTCTAGGTCACTGATAGTTTGCGCGTCCAGGAACTACTCCATCAACCAAGGTATGCTGTTTGGCCCGGGTGTCCCTCCACACCCTCGCTCGCTCGTTCCCCGCCTCAAAACCCACTATACGTCAGTCGAGATCGAGCCGTCACGTGGCGCAAGGTGCGTGTCCGTTTCTTTATCTCTTTTCCTTCTCTTATTCCTTTCAGCTCAGTCTTCCTGCTCACAACATAGCCGCTCCCCCCGACGTGTCTCTCCTCCCCGCGTCCCTCTTCCGCAACTCACCTCGCGCCGCTTTTGCCGACCCATCGCTTCCATCACTGCCAAACGCGTCTGACCCGCCCTTCCGCTTGTATCCCCAATCCCACCTCACCGCCTTCATCTATCACCAGCCTCATCCTCCTACTTGTCGGCTTCAGCGGCAACGTTAACGTCACAAACGTGCGTCGTCGCTTATCTACTTAGTCTCCTCGCTAACGATCTCTTTTTCTAGTGCGAATTTCTTACCCTTTCGACCCCAACCACCCTCTCACCCACCCCCCTTCGCACCACCACCACCCTGCGGATCTGCAATCACCGACTCCCACCTCCCCGCCCAACGCCGCCGTTCGCGAATCGGTTTCAAACGCAACCCCTCCGATGTGATCCGCCAACGCGCCGTCGAGAAAGAACGCACCCGCGAGGCAAGCATGCACACCCCCGAACGCATCATCCAGCGCAGGGGGCGAGCGACGACGCTGTGCTTCATGTTGTGGAATGGTGGTGGGGGGTATGGCGGGGTGGGCGGGTTTGATTTTTGTGGGTGAGTTTTTGGTTTCGTCCTTCTTCCTCTCATGCGTCCCCTAACGACCTTTACCTGCACAGCCTGCAAAACGCACCCAACGAACGCCTCCTCCACCGCGACGTCAAACCTCGCCGCCTTATCGCTTTCCACATCTCCCCATCACCACCTACCTTCACCGACGCTTCGCTTTCCGGACGCCGAGCCGACGAACGTGCGCCGCCCGCTGTCTTGCTTAGTAAGTACCTGCACTAACGGCTTCTTTTCAGCCGCGTAGACGTCTTCCTTCCCGCCACAACCCGCCACACTACACTCGCCCACCTCTCCACTGCGCCACCTCAGCAACTCGCAGCCTCGCCCCGATCCACCTACTGAGCCCCCACCACCCCGACGCCGCCGCTCGCGAAGCCGCCGCCTCAATATTCAAGCGAGTTTCTTGCGCTTCCTCTGCTTGGAAAATCAATGACATCTCTCCTCGTACTTCGACGGGCCGTTTCGCCTTTCGGCAGCATCGTGATCACACTACAATTCATGAAGGTTCTTGGGTATCTGCGGGACCTGGATATGACGTGGGGAACAGGATGGTATGTTTCTTTTCTCTTTTCTTTCGTTTCTTTCTTACCAATTTGCATGCCAGTGGCTTCTTTCACGCGTCGTCATCAATGCCGTCGTACTTGAACTCTCTTCCTTGAACCCAGCGATGTTGGATACGGCGCATCGGAATTTCTATGTTGCGTGTGGCCGGGAGTTGGCGGGTGGAGGTGTTGAGTGCGCTGAGTTCACTGCGGAGTGCGTTGAGCGGGATGGGTGGTGAGTCTATGTCTGTTTCGTTGTGGTATGAGAAACCTCATTCGACGTTGTAGATTTTACAGGCGGCGCGAACCGTCAACGACGGAACTGCCGTCGCAGTCAACTACGCCATGACACGCACATTCTACGTCACCACGACGCCGGAGCCTCTTCCATCCGCGCCACCGTCGTGTCGTTCTCCGTCCCGGACACGGTGACCGGCAAAGCGCCTTGTCGCTATTTCGTGCGTGTCGGCGTTTCTTCTTCTCTCCATTTTTGCTCACGAAACGGAGGCGTTTAGATCGACGTCCGAGGGGCAGAGGATGTTATTGGAGCTTTCGTGTTTTCAAAAGAAACGGGCATACCGTTGATCATGAGAAATAGGGGTGAGCATCATTAGATTGTTTTCATGGATTCAAACTCACCCGAACCGGTCATACAGCACGAATTCAAAGGACGAAGCAGCGGCCGTAACGCGGTGGCATTATGGGTGTGTTGTGCTATCCTCTCTTTTGTTTCTTTCTTACCGATTTGCATGCTAGCAGCTTCTTTCACGCGTCCTCATCAACGCCGTCATACTCGAGCTCTCCTCCTTGAATAACGCCCCTCCCGCGCGCATCCTCGGCGTGGTTCGACCGCATCAAAGGCGCTATATGGGGCGCGCCGAATGCGTCTACCGGCAACAATGAATCAGCTGGCAACGTCGACAGACTGGTGTCTACTTCGAAGTCGTCACACTGCTGGTCAACCTCTTCAACCTGGCTCCCGCTGACTCATTTGATCCGTCACTCATTATCAGCACGCGTCTGGATTCCGGCGTCTCCGCGTTACGGATTTCGCCGAATGATAAGACTATGCCAGAAATTCACCGGCTATCCACGACGCCGCCGCCACGACGCCGCCGCCACTCCCTCTCTCGCCACCACTCTCATAGCCGTCAAACCCGCCGTTTGTCTCGACACCCCCATCCTATCACTCCTACCACACCTGCGCGTTCGACTCGACGGCAATTGTTTGCCCTCTCACTACCGACATCTTTTAGCGGGTACGCCCTCTCCCGCCGCAGCACACCCCATCCTAGACTTTTCGTCGAATGATGGGGGCGGGCGGGTGGAGAAGAAGAGGGGGTCGACGAGTGCTGGGGCGATGAGTGCGGGACTAACAAGAATCTGAATAAGGCGAGGAGGACACCGAGTTCTGCGGGGTCGGTTTCGTCGAGGAAGGGGTTGGAGTGCGATTCGGGGGTTGCTTTAGGGTCGTTGTGGTAGGTTGATATCGGGGAGACAAGTCTTTGGACGATTGTTGGGACCGGTTCGTATTTTTTCTGCTTTAGGTTCCGTCGCGATGTTGACTTCGATTTTTTTGTGCAGACCAAGTAACTTTTACGTCCCGCCGGTGTTGTTTGACAACCAAAATGCCCCGTCACGGCGGCTTTCACATTCTTCCTGATGTCGTCGTTCCCGGGTCTCACGCTCAACAACGGTCACCTCAAGATCGGCGGGAGTAACAATTCGGGGCCGCTGCCAATGGGGTTGGTGGAGGAGATGATGAAGGCTGTGGGGTAAGTATGAATAGTTGAGCGAGGTGTTCGTCGTACGTCCGTCTTTTCTTTCTTCTTAGGCTGTTTTTCAAACAACTTGGTGCAGACACGGTCGTCGGTATTGACACGACAAATTCCTGTGTATCTACAGAAGAGGGCGAGACATCCCGTATCATTTGGAACACTGGACGTTAGCCACCACTCAATCTTGTAGTAGAATAGGAAAATAGGAAACAGATGTCCGAAAAAGGAAAACAAAGGTTGCCGCGGCACGCCTGTTACATGCGACTTGCACGCTGCACGCTGCTTTGCTTTGCTTTTGACCCCCACCATCCTCTTTGATTTACACCGCAATGGCTATCCCGTCGGTTACAGCTGCTTTAGCTGTGATCCCTTTTACTGGTGCTTGTAAGTCCTTCCATTCTGTCCTCTCCAACTCGCGGCTACTCAAGACAATTGCAGTAAATCGCGATCTGTGGTTCGACATCCTGCGCTACTTTCTTCTTGAAGGCCGCGACAGCGCCTCAATCCTTCAGGCTAATCTCACTTGCCAACTATTATTTGTTATCATTCAATCCCGCATCTATCGACATGTTAACCTCCGCTCTCATTACCAATCCCTCCGCTTCTTCAAAACTACTATCAGCCGATATGCAGATATTGTTCAGACTCTCCAGCTGAGCTTTGACCTTGACCGCAATCCCGATGCCCCCGACGTCAAGATTGAAGAATTCCCTGACGGTCAACCTGCCGAGGACTCAGACACGGATTCAGATTCAGAAACTGATGAATCTGAGCTCGACTCTGACGAATATGCTGATCGGTACGGTCCTGGTCCTCTTCTCCACCAGCTCAGAGTGCGAAACAAGACGCTTATAAGCGCGAGACTGCGCGGTTGTTGGCACTACACACCCGCACTACTCGTTCTACAGACGTCGAACTGGCCTCCCTTCAGGATGATCATCAGATCATCCAAGACTTCTGGCGGTTGTTCTGTTCAGTCATGCCAACCTTGACTAGGCTGACGGCGTTGAGCCTTTTATACGCTCATGACGACCCCTTGTTCCTTCGCCGCTTCATAGATTACGGGGAGGTCAGGAGCACCTTGCCTGTGTCTTTGCGAACTCTCCATCTCAAGCCTTTGGCACAAGATTATACGCGTCGCAAGGTACACCTGATATTCTTCCTTGGTATATCATGCTAACTCCTGTTAGGCGCTTTCCGGGCCATATGCCTGGCACGATGACTCCTGGAAATTGGAAATATCTTTGATCCCCCACATTGAAACCCTCATTCTCTCTACCCCTTCATATGTAGTCTGGCCACCGACAAAAGAGTTTCTTACTCTTACCCTCACTGCATGGACAGCTCAGATCCGTCGGAATCGCCGCTGCAACTCGAACCTCAGCGAGATTGTGATCAACAGTGGATTTGGTGACAACGGCGCAATTGGCCAGGATTGGGCGACTCCAAGATTGAACTCCCCAAACTTCAACCTCACTGATCTTGCCATCCTGCGGAAACTGGATCACTTCTACGGCTATCAGTTGGTCTGGTTCAAAGGCTCGGATGCCCAGTGGTTCGAGGTTCGTTCTTCTTTTATCAGCTTGCGCTCCGTAATTTTCAAAAACACTGTAGAAGCAAGGTCCACCGCTGCAGAGTCCATCCAATCGCTCTGAATACCTTTTCGGCCGCAGTCATTGGGACGTGTTGAAACCATTCATGGCTGGAAATGTGGAGGTTCGTGCTCGGGAGTGGAGACAGAAGCGTCTTTCTACACCCTATGCACCGGGTTTTGGTATCATGTACTAAGCTGTTGATGAGTGCCCTGCGATAGATTGCTTTAGATTTTGCTCTTGTAAATGCTATTCAATTCACGTCTTTCTGGTTCAAAGCGTTGCAGAATTTCTATACTGAGATAGCTCGGTGCGGTATTAACATATTATGGTGTAGTGTAAGCGTAATCAATGAGTGCTGTGGGGTGTACGTGAATGAATGGCTTCTAAGTAAAAATGAATGAGGAAGTGATGCAGCAAAACCATTTCAAAGCCCTTTGAGTACTTTGACCGCGCCGGCAATAATTAAGTCTTCACGCAAAAGAACATTGGGATTGTTCTCGAGTGCTTTAACGGTGAGTTTGCGACAAGTGCCAGGCATCTGCCAACTGACTGAGATGTCAGGAAGAGCGTTTAAAATTCTGCGGGCAGGCATGTGGTGGGGATGGATCAAAGCAATGGCAACACCGGTTTTGTTGGCTTCACCCCACCAAGCATGTGCCCATGCTTTCTTGCACATCTCCGGCCGTTTGCAGTCTACGTCGTGAACGACAGGAGGAGCTACAAGGGCGCTGATAGCACGATGCTCTGCGATCTTGGTATGAGTTTCGGCCAGAGTGATGTATGCGCTAAAGCCGATCTTGTGAATTTGGTCCTGGGTGAGCAAAGCTAGAGGGATCTTCAAGAGCTCACGAAAGGCTGTCGGCAGCCACTCATCTAAATGGTAACGAATGGCTAGCTGAAGCCGGTCAGCCGGATCGAGGTCTTTGGCCAGCGACAAATGGTGAGTCGCGGTGGACATGACGCTTGTGCTGCCCAAAAAGTCTGCCATTTCTATCGCGTGAAGCCAAAACAGAGCAGGCTTCCGGTACAGGTTGGCCTGGCTGCGAGTAGAGGAAACTATCAGATACGCTTTAAGAAACAAATTTAGGAAAAAGAAACGAACTTTCCGAACACACATTCCAAAAACGCCTCAAAGGCTGCTTCAGTGCTATGGAGAATCAAGGGACTGTCTAGTGCCTGGCCATTGCCTTCACCCTGCTTGCCAGATCCTAACGCTTCGGCCTTGGCAGGCTCAGACTTGGATGTCTGGGTCCCCAGTTCAAGGAGATCATTGAAGTACTCGGATATTGAGGCCAGCTTAAAGGCGTAGACACCGTAGATAATGTCTGAGGTGGTGAGCTAAATGTTGATGAGGCACAACATTCCATTAAACGGCAATAAATCATACCTTTATCCAGAGAGAGGAATCGGGAAAACAGTAGTTGAGACTCTGGTTGGTGCCCGGTTTGCATTGCCCGGCAGGAGGAGGAGGGGGAACATTCATGGAAGTCGAAGGGAAAAAAAGCGTAACAAAGAGAAGTGGGTTTGTTTGGCACAAACAATCGCTCTCTTGGTTTCATCGATCGCTTTCTTGGTTTCATCGATACCATGAGCAACATCCCAAGAGACTTCCCTCCTCTCCCGCACGCCCCATGGCCACCGAATGTCGTCCTGGCATATCAACGAATCAAAGGCGCTTTTGATTATGGCCTCACCTTATTCGAGCACGAAACTGGCAATGAGCACCAACTTACTGCAGCTTCAGAAGGCCTTGTCAACGATGTGGTGCCGCTTTTGGATCAGCTTGAGCTGGACGGTGTTCCTCGTGCTTTCACTGAGGCATGCGCGAATGTCATCGGACCTCTAGGGGCGCTCAATTCTTGGCTCGTCAGCTCATCTCGTCCATAAATTATTTAATTCTGTGATGATCCATCAAAATTTGATCGAGCGATCATTCCCTCCTTCCGTCGTCCCAACACGCATGCATGACACGCACGACCAAGGCGGAAGTCCAGTCCGACATTGTCCATGTCGCCGAAACTCTTATGCTTATGTCCACCCTTCTCGATGACTCCGACGAGTCCGATCTCCTTGGATCCGATGAAGAAGATCAAGACTTTTGGGACGACGACATGTCCGATGTGTTGGAGCTTTCAGCGTTGGACTGGGCAGAGCTGGCTCGCTATATGTCGGGGGATGGCTCGCGGGGTACTTACGACAAGATCCCAAAGTCAAAGGACTTCTTTGCGGTGTGTTTGAGTGCGCCCGATCGCGAATTTCGGCATATGTTTCGGTATGTCGGGCTAGTTCTCTCAGCAACCCTTCTCTTCTGAACCTTTGGCTAGAGTAGGGAGGGACTGCTTTGACTACCTCGTTCAGCTAATCGCCTCCAATCGAGTCTTCCAATCAACTGGGAGGCGTCCACAACGTCATGTCAAGTTTCGGTTGGGATGTTTCCTGATTCGCTATGGCTCTGTAGGATCAGACACCCTTGGTACTGCACAGAAACTGTCGATAGGATTCGGAACAGTGTTTATCTACTGTAAGCGAGTCACCCGCGCCATACGCGAGCTGCGACCACAATTTCTCGGATGGCCGACACCTGATCGCAAACTTGTCATAAAACAACACATCCAGGACAAGTCCGGCTTCTCGAAGTGTCTGGGCTGCGGAGATGGGTCTCTGGTTCGCTTTGGTGAAGCTCCGATGGAGGATGGTCATCTTTTCATGTCGCGCAAAAAGTTCTTTGGTGTATGTTTTCTGCCTACTGTCGAAAGAACTAGTACTGACTAATCCAGACCAACGTCCAAGCTACTTGCGATCACAAGAAGAGATTTACGTCCTTCGAATTGGGATGGCCCGGTGCCGTGACAGACGTAAAGATTTGGACCAACTCCGATGTTTGGAAGCGCCGCCACCATTACTTTGAGGACGGAGAATACATCTTCGTGGATAAGGGTAAGCATATCACCTTTTCTATACTCCATTGTATTATAGCCTCATTTTCCTAGGCTATCCCTCTTCACCGTATGTCATGCGACCATTCGATGAGCCGGAAGTTGCAGCTGCATCGCCAGAAGACAAACTACGTATGCGTGCTTTCAATCTACGCCTTTCTTCCGTACGGATTGTAATAGAACATGCCTTTGGGCTTCTCAAAGGCCGTTTCCCATCCCTGCGAGGGATGGGAGCGCATCGCTCCGTTCAAGATATCTATCGAGTCATCGAAGCGCTCATGATTCTGCACAATATTGCCATTGACGCTAATGACAAACCTGACGAGTGTTGGCGTATAGACGAAGATCCGGATGATCAAGAGGACGAGAACGACGGAAATTCCGAGTTCGCTCAAGAGGTCGAGGGTGCAGCAGATGTTCCGGGGCATGAGACAGCGGACTGGCTCAAGGAGCAGGGGCGTTTGAAACGTCTAAGAATGTTAAACCGTTTGTTTTGAGAAGATTTACAGTATAAGATTGTACGTTTGACTACGAGTGAACCAGATATGTACAAATTATAACGAAGATAAGCAGTAGTATATGTACGATGATAAGTGAATTATTGTTGAAACATAGAGAGCAAAAAAGCATTGGCAGCGTCTCTCACCTCAGGAGCCGTTCCATCCATTTCTAACACTGTGCGCGCCATGTCGACCTTCCCCTTGTTGTTATCAATTTCCATCCGCTTCTTCTCCAGGTCGAGCTTCTCTTTCTCCAACTCAAGTTTCGCCTCCAGCGCACGACTCTTCTTCTCCTCGGCGGCCATCTTAACTTTCACAAGCTCCGACATGTTTCCTAGCGAGTTGTTCACCTGTGTACGAAACTTTGACGCGGGCGTGAACTTGGTCTCGGATACGACAGTGGCAGGATTCTTCACAGCCGGTGTCTTGGGAACGCCACCGGCCTTGCGTTCTTCCGCCAAGAGAACGGGATCAACATTCTCCTCGTCATCGTCCACGTCGGAAAGCGGGGCGGCTGAGCTGCGAATGACAGGACGCGCAACCTTCGCATTGGCGCCAAATCTGATTGAAGCTGTCAGTAAACCTGCCATGGACCTGACGCCACTTTACCGCTGAGTGAAAAGGTCGCGCCATCCTTTCTTCTCCCATAGCTCCACCACAGAGGGCTTCAGAGTGCCGACCACTAGACCAGCATTCCGTGCAGCATCTAATTTCTTCCCCAAAATGGCTGCGGGATCGTCTAAATCGGGATCTCCTCCACCGTTGCCAGTGAAAGATTCAAGTGCAACAATATATCCAAACGTTGCGAGCGCACGCTGCCACATGCCGCCTACAGACTTATCGCTACGCTTCCCTGAAAAAAGCTCTACAGAGGCCTGCCATCGCCGCTGAATATAGAGCGGACAACAAAGAAGAAAAACATACCTTTCTATAAACATGTGCCGGATTTTTCTTATGTTGAGTGAAGCGGTGCTCCGCTTGGGAGTCAGGACCAAGAAGCCAGTCGAAGAACAAGGTTTTCTCGCCAGCCGACCAGCGTTTGCGGCCAGACTCTTCCTCGTTGTCACTGCTATCGCTGTCGTCGTCAGAGATGTCGATCGGGGTCGGCGTTGTTCGTGTGAGGGGCTGTGGATTGTCGACAATGATCGGGTCACTGACGGGCTCATTTTCCTTCGCGTTGGTGGCCCGGCGTGCGCGTTTCTTTCCATCTGCCTTGGCTTTGGCAGCTTTGGCAGCAGCGGCCTTTCCACCCTTGGCATTGCCTGGTTTTGTGCCGTCTTTGCGCGGCCTACCAACCGGACGCTTCTGGGGAGGTGAAGGGGGAACCGTGGGTTGAGTAGGCTGAAGTGGAGCAGCGGGGCGTGAATTAGGTGCGGGTGAAGGCGAGGGACATTCTGGGTGCTGATAAGTAGGACCTGAGACATATGTTGGACCACCCATTGACGGAGGTGGCGGATACGGCGAATAGTACACGGGAGGTGGCATGTAGCCTGCATAGCCGTACTGCTGAAGGACAGAACGCGTCAATGAATCTCATGGGTACCAAAAAGCCAAGCCAACGCACTGGAGGCCCGGGTTCCATTCTGAGTTTATACTGTGTCGTCGCGCATGTAGAGTGGTGCTTGCTGCATGTACAGTGCTAGTGACCAGTAGTAGGAGGTACTAGAGTGGTCGTGAATATCTGGAGCTGAGCGTTGACGTCAATATGGAGCGCAATGCGTGGCAGCGGTAAGATCAATTTTGATGGATCATCACAGAATTAAATAATTTATGGACGAGATGAGCTGACGAGCCAAGAATTGAGCGCCCCTATACATACTCTGCGAGCTTCTCCCCGCTAAATCCTGTTTAATTCCCTGCATTCGAGCCTTGCTTCAGTGCCGAATGATGCTTGGGTTGAAGGTTATGACACAACGCCGAAGGGGCGTTGCGGAGGGATTTATCAGGAACTATGAACGGTCTTGCAGGGTACTTCATTAGGCACCGAGAATTTGCTTGCAGAAGGTCTCCGAGGAGCATGGAAAAAGCTTTCGCTTCCCCAAGCAGCATTTTCTTGCGCACGCATTGGAAGATGTCCGCTTGAAGGGTGTGCTGCGCAATGCGACCACACAAAACCGGGGAAGGCGCTCATCAGGAGGTATCTCAGCACTTCCAACAGACGAATATGCGAAATGCCGAGGTGCAGGTATGATACCCGCTTGAGGCCGTATTCTGTAATATTCACATCTTTAGATCGCCGTCCGCGACGAGGATCAAGAAGCTGTCGCCCACACCCGCCTCATAATCGACGACTTTTTCAAGTCCAGCGGTGATAATCCATGCCCGGACGACACGGAAGCAGAATCCCTCGAAGGCTTCGGGCGCCGAATCCCCAGATCAAAACTTGCACCCGGAAGTCCATCTAACCACTGGATCTTTGGGTCTCCTTTGCGGCATGGTGATAGTCGCAGCTACGAGGATCTTCACGGCGGCAACAATCCCGTATACCGCGCATTTGACCCCCGACTTCGCGACTTTCTGCACGCCCAATTTCCTGCCGAGTATCTTACCTATGAAGACACAATCATGGTGCGTTTCCTCGCGCTTCTCAAGTAAGATTTCTCATAATGGATGATTTAGGTTGAAACCTTCCAATGTTTGTACATCTCATACCAATCGAGAGAGGATTGGAGGAATGCCGAAGATATTCTGCGATGCAATTCCAACTGGAACAAGGAGGGGCCGAGGTATGATTGCATTATGTTCAACTCGGACGAGCCTGGGGTTGCATGCGCGCGTTTACGCTCACTTATACGCTGCAAATTACCGTCATCCCGAATTGTGGACCTAGCGGTCGTGAACCCGATGAAAATCAGTAAATGGCGGCCGAAAACAGTGTGGGATGGATGTTTGGTTTACGAAGAAGGCAAGGAGTTTTCATTTCTTCTTTTAGACTATGTAATTCGCGGGGCTTTACTTGCGCCTGCGCATGGGGCGAGGTCGACGCAGCAATTGCGTTATTTGGTTGACGGGGTTGACGGAGACATGTTTTTACGGATCCTCAATGCGACAGAGCATGTATGCTACTAAAAATTCCATTGTAATTGTAACACTACTGTCCTATGGTGCACGTCACTTAGCCACCACCTCTTTTGCCCTAGTGCCAAATCGGCCGGAGGCCGAAATTTTTCCAAAATACCCTATTTTAGCCTGAATTTCGACTCAATATGAGTGCTTTTGGAGGGACTTTTGACCCACCTACACCCTAATTTTGGGTGTATTGAACACTTACGGATGGAGAGTCGTCGATGTCACTGCCTTTTGGAGGGCGAAACCCGAATTTGGCCTGTACTGCCAAATTGGGTCGGGTGAAAATTTATAACTCCTTCAATTATTTAAATTTTGAAAATCCCTCTTGACAAATTGTTCCTCTGTTGAAAAGGAGTCGTTTGGCAAGAGGAAATAAAATTAGGATAAAAACTGCAGTCACAGTTAGCGTTGTTACAGAGAGGTGGTGACTAAGTGACGTGCACCATAGATGTACCCGACCGTGCCCGATGCTAGCCCGATACTGCCTGACCGACCTTATCGTTGCCCGATCGGGAAGGATCGGGTGGTCGGGCCCGATAACAAAAAAAATAAATTTGCGACATATGATCCCGCACACCTCTTGGCTCTTGGATTGGCTCGCTTCATAGAATTGGCTAAGTTACCATCTTCGTTCGTTGATGCTCATTCGCTAACACGTTTTTCGTTGGGCGGTCACACGGACACTACCTTCTAGAAGTTCTATTTTTCGCCCCAGGATCTTCCCGAGCTGATTTCTGCGGGTTTTTCACCAGAATTGAGCTTGAAACTGCTGGATTCAAGCTTGATTCCCGCGGATTTGGCTATCCAAACGTCAATTTTGGCTTCCGATTTCGCCTCCAAACCAACTACACTTACAAAATTTTTGGGAGGAGGAGGAGCGACGACGACGACCACAGAGGTGATATGCTCCGCGCGATTTACTCTATTTCAGCCGGACTTTTGCAGATTTCCGTTTTACTCTATTTTTCGGCCGGAGATTGGGCAATTTTTGGGCGTTGATTTACTCTATCCGCGACGCACCCGATAGGTAGTGACCGGGGGCCTACTTAGCTCTTCTCTGCTCTTCTCCGTTCCCGCGATCCAACCGCAAGTGGCCGTATGTATTACATACGGCCACTTGCATGTAACAGGGCAGGGTCCTGGGTCTTACGGCTGACGGTGGGTCTCGGTAGTGTCTCGGTGGGTAATAGTATGGTTCTTCTCGGATGCGGTTCACACACCAACCCTGTTTACGTCAAGAATATCGTTGCAGAACATTTAAAAAGAGAAAAGCTGTTTTCACTTCCTTCTTACTTCCTTCCATCTCACAACATGGGTATCGAGGTGAGAGGCCTCCGACGCCTGTTCTTCCCTTTGGAACGAACACCTGTCTCACCAGAGCATTACCTTTTCCTTTCCCGCCAGGCTGCATCGAAACAGACACAGCTGATCATCGACTTTCTCATCATTGGCGCTGGTGTTTCAGGCCTTTCATGCGCCATAGCACTACGAAGGGTCGGCCATCGAGTCGTCGTGGTGGAGCGGGAGAAGGAAATAGGGCAATCTGATGTATGTCTGTCCTGGTTATTGGTGCGAGTTGATATTATACTCAGGGCCGCTTGTCTAGGTTGGCCGCGGCGTGCGCCTTCCTCCAAATTTATCCAAAATTTTGTACCGTTGGAACTTGAAGTCTGAGGTCTCTGCATTTGCAGCAAAGTCCAAGCAAATTCAAATTTCTCGATGTGCGTTCCAGCGCTGATGTTGTCTTCATACACCACTCATTTGAACGCAATCAGTGGATACAGGTGACCGTCTAGGTGATCACTATTGGGATGATGAAGTGCTTCGAGAAACGCAGGGGGAGTTTCTCTTCGGCCATGTAAGTCGAACCGCTTTCTGCTCTACAGTCTCCATTCAAGCCAAGCCCTCAGCTCGCTGATCTCCGCAAAATGATGTACGACGTTGCCGTTGGGCAAGGGGCCACCGTCCGTCTAGGTACCACGGCAGTATCCGTTGACCCTAAGCGTCGCGAAATTACTTTAGATTCTGGAGAAACGTTAACGGCAGATGTAGTCATCGGAGCTGATGGTGCATTTGGCCTCGTGCGGCCATTGTTATTGAATGAACAGGGAATTCAGGAAGCAACCAAACCGACCATGTGCATGTACAGGTAGGTGATCTCGGTCTCCGTAGACATTGGTCTGACCGCCATATGCAGTGCTACTGTACCCAAAGCTTTGGTGGAAAAAGATCCACAATCCAAGCATTTTTATGAGCCCAAAGTAGTTCGTCGTTCCCGACGCTTCATATGCTGCTGCTTAACTCTGTTCAGATTTCCATGTTTTCATTTTTTGGCAACAACCAATCTGTCATCAGCCACCCCACTGTAGGTTCTCTTGGTTGAAAAAGATGACCCACATCAATCGCTCATCCAGGGTGGCTTGCCTTGTTTCACGTTCACATTGTTTCGTCGCCCCCACGACGAATATGAAAGCTCACATTCAGAGGGAATGCGTGCTGCATTGGAAAGTGTTGTCCCAAGGTAGTTTGAAAGCACTATATCATACTCCCTGGTCCTACTGATCACCATCTAGACTGCGAAACCTTGGTCCCATGATATCACAACCACGACGCTTCCCAATATTCGAACATCCCCCTTTAGAAGATTGGCTGGCCGATAGCGGGCGAGTGGTCGTCGTTGGCGGGGCGGCTCATCCTATACCTGTAATCGCCGCTCACCTTTCATCCTAATTTTCTATTAATTATGATGCTCTAGACGGGCTCTACACAGCAATACGCTATGGGGCTAGAAGACGCCGCAGTTCTAGCCAAACTCTTCTCACATTTGGCCACCGATAGCCAAATCACGGACTTCCTCTACGCTTTCCAAGAGCTGAGGCAGCCACGCGCTCAGGCTGTTCTTACTTCCGAAACCGGCGTAATACATTACATGGGCATGCCGAATTGTCCAGACCAAGAGGCGCGCGATCAGGCGATGCAGGAGAAGCATAAAGCGGGCGGAGACCTCTTCAGCGGAGACGACGAGTCCGCCGAGTGGGCCGAAATCAAGACAGTCTTTGGTTATGACGCAGAGGACGAGGCCGACAATTGGTGGGTGACCTGGGGTCTCTTGAAGGCGAGATCTTCGTTCAACGATGGAGCGCAGCACGTGTTTGCCACGTCGCCGAGCTAGCTAAGTAGCAGCCTTGTCGAAGTACCGTATAATTTAGGTCACGTCTGTCATGCGTCACGCTCGACTTTTTTCCGATTTTTTCTCGATTTATTGGGGAAGCTTGCTCCCCCCCTTTTGTCTGAGGTTCCCAAAATCTCTGGCCCATCATCATTTAGTCTTGTACTCTCGCTCGGCGCCAACTACGGCTTAGGCTGCGCTCCACTGGATGGCATGAATCACCTAAGGCATCGACCTGATGCTTACGTAAACCACCTGTTAGGTTGGGTGGTTCTCATGAGTAAATGCCGCCTTAGAGGCCCGACCTTCGTTGAAGGTGTCTGACGGCATATACCAATTTAGGGCGTTTTCTCCAACAGGAAAACACCTCGTGGCGTGGTGGCATCAACTTACGCATTACATAATCCATCGTCCGCATCAACGTACGGAATGCGCATCAATCTATCTCCAGCTGCTTCTTCCACCTTCTTCGTGACCTTCGTCCACCACGGTATACCAGGACCGATGATTATTCCTATAAAGGTTGGATCCAAAGTTCGGACAAATTTTTGATTTTGCGCGGCCGAGGTTGCACACAAGTTCGGACAAATTTGTCCCCCTCCCAGGTGAGGTCGAAGGCAGAGTTCGGACATCGGAATTTGCCGGTCAAGGTCAAAGCCAAGTTCGGACTTCGAAATGCTGTGTGTTTGATCCTTGAGAAAGTTGAAGGCTCAACCACCGGATAGCTAAGGAGAAGTGTGCTTAATCAATTGATTTACAGCCAATTTTACAATAAAATGCGCCTCCCTTGAATGAAAAGGGTCCTTGGACTATTGAGGATTTGCACATTTTTTCTGAATTTTGGAATGTTTAAGAAAATTTTGAGGTCAGATGCATAGTTCGGACAAAAGTTGAGCCGAGGGTAGGTTGGAGGCAGAATTCGGAGAAAATTTTGAGCTGGCCCTGGAAAAAAAGTTCGGACAAAACTTTTTGAATGCCCAAAATCTGTATGTAATAACCTTTCTTGGCATAATCATCGGTCCTGTTATACCGCTCTCGCCGCTCGCGCTCTTACGCACTCTCAATCATCCGTCTTTGGGAACCCCAGGAGCCTTCTTACCTCCGGCACCTGCTACTACCCTGCGGCCTGGCGCCTCTACATCATGGCGCGCTACATAAGATGGAGGGCGTGGGAAGCCCGCACCCTTATGTCAGCAGTCACAGTGACATTTGTCACACATTTATACCGTCACCCAGAGGCCACTTAGGGTCAAAGTTTTACATAGAAATACAAGCTACAGGGTGCTTGAGGTTGAGGATGTCCACCAGACGAGCAAGTAGTAACAAGACTGGGCGTCTGACGCCTTGATATCGCTTGAGATTATTGCGCGGCGCTTGAAGTGTTAGTTCTTGCGGAATCTTGAGGAAGCGGTGACCACTTGCTGAGGGCCCAAAATCTTGCTCAATGAGTCGTCTTGAGGCAAAGTTTTGACTCTTGACGGATGCGACGCGAGTGAATTGAAGCTTGCTGCTTGAAGTTTCGACAGGATAACCGTCAGAGATACAGGGATTGAGGCCTTGGGATTGAACGAGGGAAGAAGCTTGAGGAAGAAGCTCGAGTGTCGCGACATCAGAATCGAGAGCTCGAGACGCAAAACGAGCACGAGCCAACGAGACGCAGCGAGGAGGGAGAAGGCGGAGGAGAGAAAGCAAACAACAAGTTGATCGATCACGTGTCCACAACACTGGCGGAATGTTTGGTTATTAATTGGATACTTCGTCGCAATAAACGGGTGAGATTCTCAAAATCCACCGCATCTTCACCTCTGAATTGTATCTCTAGGTTGGATTTCATAACCGCACTGGTCAAAAATAAAAAGGTCATTTCGATCTATGGATCCGCGCCGAAATCGTTGAACTTGCCGTTGCGTTCGGAACAACGACCTCCCCTCCTCTCCGAGTACTTTCAACTCGCATCGCAACCTCTGAGACGCTCGGGATTCTACCAATCGATGACGCCCTTGCCAAAACATACAACATTACAACCCTTCCTCGGCCACGGATCACTGGTGTTCCACACCATTGAGACATGCCAGTGCATACCTTGACGCGACTTTCAACAAAACCAACAATTTGTGTCGCAAATTTATTTATTGTGTTACCGGGCCCGGTCGTGCCCGGTCGGTTGTTATCGGGGGGTGTCGGGCTATCGGCCCGACAGCTGCGTCATAGGGTGGACTCGGGGACTATCGGTCACTATCGTGCCCGACGACCCGACAGGCCCTATAACCCACTATCGGGCACGGTCTCGAAAGCCTACCAAATAATGAAAATGCAAAATAATTATTTGTATTGCCTTGACTGGTCTCTCTAATGCTACCAGTCAATGTCTCTAACACAATGTTCCTTCAAATGTACTAGGTGTTATTGTGAAAGTCTAATGAGACAGTAATGAGTAATTCGTGAGCTACTGGAATTGAACCGAGGTCAATATTGTCAAATCTAAGGGTCCTTACCACTCCCCCACACGCGCATTGAGAGAAAGCACCACCCAGTTCAATATATGGAGTCGGCTCCACCGCCAAGCAGGGCCAAAAAAATGACACTCGTCTATGCCCCACTCACCTCTTCCACTACCGTGCCTCCACGACGTCCTCTCGTGCGCCGCTCGAGCTCAAACATCACCCATGTATCGGACTCTGAGCCTGAATACCAGGCCTTTACTTGAAAGAAATCATCTTCCATCGCATCCCCTAAAAGCCCTCGCGTCCGCCGACCTCTTACTTCACTCTTTGCACCGCCGTCTCAGGCCAGAGGCTTTCCCAGAGGAATTTGGGAGGACAAAGAATAGACTTTTCAGGGTGCTGGGGTGTTGAGTTCTTCGGGTGCGTCTGGAACGGCTTCTCTTCTCATTTCTACAGTCTGATTCATTGCAGCTGCTCTGGCTAATGCTACGACGCGGCGCGCATCCTCCAGCTCACCGCACACCACCTCGACGCAAAAAACGCCGTCTCATCCACGACGCATGTCTTGGGAGCGACTCTTCCATTGGCCGGCTCGACTCGCCCCGCATCCTTCGAAGCTCCCTTCTTCTGCCTACTCCCGAAAGGGAGGAAATGACCCGGGAGATGGGCAAACACCGCCGCCAGCTCTTTGACGACCACCTCCAACAACTTCGTCAACGGGGAGATGCCGAACGTACGTCGACACCTCGCGCTCGGAGGTCGACAGCTCTGATACTCTTCCACTACCCGCGGCAATTCCTTCGGCTCCGACTCGTTGGACATCGTCCAGGCCATGCTTCACCTTCCCCCACTACTCATGGGCTCGCTTCCATCGCGCTGTCCTCGCTTCCACCGCCGAGTCCCATACTCTGTCAATCCTACCTCCTTGCCGCATCCGCACATCGACAGTCACTCGCGCCTTCGTCGCAGATGGTAGCCTGCCTGATCTCAACCTCAATCGAGCGCTACCCTCCACCGCATCAGCTTCGACACCAACCTCTATCGTTTTCTGACGCCTCCCCTGCAAGCCCAGTGAACTCTAGCACGAAAACATGTTGTCCTACCCCTAAGAATTCTCTCGCGACATCACGTACTTACTAGATGCTCGTAGTAGAACCAATAAACAGATTTGGACGAGAACAGCTCACTGCGTGTGCGTGTGACTCAAACAGGTTGAGTTGAAACCACGAAGCCGAAGATGAGCGGGTCGACACAAGATGTAATTTCACACCTCGTAAGAGCCTACTAAGTAACAGGAAACCACCAGCATGCTTTGGAAAAGAATCCATTCATATTTAACCAGAAATCATGTCCGATGTGCGAAGAGAACTCTAGAACAGCAATGCACTCAGCATTGCAGGCAGTGTATGCTCCTCAGAAAGTTTTCAAGTGGATTGCAACCTAGACGGCCGGTTCTTATTACTTATGTAGAGGAAAGCCTCATCGTACCCCATCGTACCCGATAGTCACGAAGCCATCCCGATAGTGTCCCGATCGGGCACTATCGGGAGGTCATCGGGCAATATAGGGCTGTTATCGGTTGGTTATCGTGCCCGATCGGGCTGTCGGGCCCGATAACAAAATAAATAAATTTAATAATCTTCAGGTCAAGGTCAGTTACTTTGGATTTTATCAAAGTCTTGAGCAGTCGTGGAGGTTTGAATCATTTGATGATACCCCCATCAATTATTAGGTCAATTATTTGGTATATTACGGGCGGCGCCGACACGGCATCGACCTTGTTCCCGAAGATGCCCAAGGCCGACAGCCACGAAATGATCGGACGGTTTGGTTGGCAGGCGCCGGAGATACCCGGGTTGTCGGCATGAAGCTTGGCATCACCCTTAAGGGCTCTTAAACCCTGGATACCTGAGCGGCCAGTGCTTAAGGCTTATGTTAAGGCCTTAATAAGCCTTAACCTTAATAAGGCCTTATCCCTTAGGGCGAACACTGTTATAAACACCCTTTCACCAGACGAAAATTAAAAAACCGTTTATAATTGCTCCGGGAATTATAAACAGGACCCTAACCTGGCTGATGGACTTAGCAAAATTTGGTTGGTGGTCGCATCATGAAATTCATGATGGTTTGTCGGGAATTCATTATTCACAAAAAATGGTGTTGAAACCGACTTTGAATTTCATGATGTGGTTCATGACACACATCATGAAAATTGAATTTCAAGATAATTATCATGAATTTCAAGACAAATATGATAGCGGACCGAACTTCATGTCAAGCCGCAATTTTGGTCAAAATATTTCAAGATTTGAGATTTAGAAGGAACATAGGGTGGGTTTATAAGTAAAATTTTCATTTCAGAGAAATCGGACAAACCCTAAACTAGGGTTAGAAAAGCGCGAAATTTGTGCGGAAATTTTCAAAAATTGTGTGTACCTAACTCCCGGTTTTGAGGCAAAATCGTGCTTTTTTTGGCCTGGAAAGAGCCTAAGATTGTTTTGAAGTGTGGTCTGAGGCTTGGAACTACCACAGACACTGAGGACAGTTGTTTTAAAGCTATTGATGGGATCAATCAGCCACCGGCTATCCACCGGCCCGGATCAAAAGCGCGAAATCTGTCGAGGAAATATTAATTTTTGGATTTTCAAACTTTTGACCCGGGGAATGTGTAGCTGGGCTTCTTAGAGTGCTTTCTGCATAGTTTTCCACACACCCAAGTAAAAGGTGAGACCACAGAATTGATCTCCAAATTGGGTAATTGACTTGTCACAAAGTTCGGTCCGCTATCATATATTGTTTCCAAAACGGCTGTAACTAATTCGTGACATACCCGGAGTGGGAAAGAAGCCCCAAATATTTTTCTCGACGACCCCGGAAGTTGCCGAGCTGGGAAAGGTTCGAACGCGTCTCGTTCCTATGATTCAGAAAACTTATTCTAACTTTGCATACCTCCTCAGCTATGCCACCTATACTGCCCACACAACCCCAGTAATAAGTGTGGTACAACATTGCTCAGCTACAACACTAATTAGTGGCGAAACCGTGGGGGCAGGGCTCCTGTCGATATCTTTCGGAGATCTTTTCAATAACTTTTTGCAAAGACATACATTGAGGAGAAGTCCAGCTCAGCTCAATAACTTTGCGTATCTTTCAGTAACTTTCAATAACTTTGGGACTCGTAGATGTTCCACAGGCATCTACTGCCCAAAAAGGAAATGTATTCGTAAAATACCCGTAAAATACATGAAAATTCAGCGAAAAAAATGGCAAAAAAAAATCAGATGATTGTTTGATGGCACGAGGGCTGCTGAGGCCGTTGCGGCTCGTTGGGAGGAGTTTGAATTCTGACTCAAATAAATTGAATTTATTACTAAAATACAGAACATATGTGATTCGAAAGGTTAAACTGCCCAAGGACGTTTCACAAAGTTTTGCAGCAGTTGGCAAAGGTGGTACGACCAAAATATGATGTCCCCGGCACTTCGGCACATATATGGGGCCATCAATTCAGCTATAAATTCACCACTTTAGCATGCAATTTATTATTTTAGCCTCGGAAATATCCATTTATTCCATCCAATTGAACAATATTTGTCTATTGTTTATACCTTTGATATTGATTTGGTTTGGAGGCAGTTTGCCATCAAAACATGTAAGATATGTTCAAAACCGCCGGGGTTTCGAAAATGTTTTGCATTTTGCGGGCCAACCAGCACTCAGATCAAAAAATGCTGAGTGTGGATCTGATAGCCCTTGATGAGCTCTACCTGATCCATACAGGCATCAGACAGTTTGTTCTGAGGTTTCCTATTTCGGCCACTAACGCCTAGCATCTCAAAAAGGAAATTCTCGCAATTCTTGCACCCCTGGGTATATCCGCTATATTACACTATTCTATACTGAATCTAGATAGTATATGTCCACCTTTCAGCAGCCTTCAATGATCAATTCATAGAATACCAGCCTATAAAACAGATTAAAAAGCGAAATTAGTTGGGATTTATTGACCTGATGTGAATGGGGTGTTCTGGCCATTCTGTGCTCATAATAAATCTGCATTCAGTCCTATAAACCATTCAAGAAACTCCAGTGGATTCAATGGGTATCCTATCTCATTCAATACTGTGTTTTAGGTATGACATCAAATACTGATTTCAAGGGTTTCTGGTCTTCATGGGTCCCTACCCTTGATTTATCACAGATAGGTTTAACCTCTAAACATATTTGATCTTGTTGAATGCAGCAACTGCATCAATATACCATTCTCTACCTTGCTTTTGCCCTCTGATGGCAGGTTGAAGGATTTCATCCTTTTACTCTTCCTTAGCATACATACGGCATATTGGGTAGTATAAGCTTTGGTTAGAAGTCTTTATGACCCTATATCTCAGTTCAATGCCTGCATATAAGCTTTGAATCAACCCAACCTGAAACCTACAATTTCACATCAATTGGACAATAGACTGTAGGGTACACAGATTGGCGTCTTGATAATTTTATATTCGAATTCAGCGTGTAAAAACGGTTCATTTTGACTATCTACTCATCCTATTCCAACCTATTTTGACGAAGTTGCATATCCGAGCAATTTGGTTCAAAACTGGTTTACACTTACCACTACCCTTGCATGTATCCTGTTAGATGTACCCCAATGCATGCTGGTTAAATAGGGAAAAAATCAGTTCAAGCTCTAGCTGAAATATAGAACAAATGTACACCTTCAAATGTATAGGTAATGTAGCAGAATGGTGTCATATGAAAATGACCCGGTGGAAAATGTATTTTCTAGCCCGTGGTGAGTGCGTCATCACTAATTCAAATCCCTAAGTCTCATCCTCTACCCGTCAAAACCCGTTCAGAATTTGCCACAATGCTCATGAGCTATCATGCTATTTATCTGAAGCTCCAGAACGACGAGATATGGACAGTTAAAGGTGTATCAGGTGGGACATCAAAACCATCAAAACTGAAATTGTATGTTATTTTGTGCATAGATGTGCTCGTATTTTGTCTCCAATGGTGAGTGATACATGTTCTGAAACTTTCTATTGACTGTACTGGGTTGAGAACTGTGAAGAGAGGGGCTGGTGGTGGAGGTTTTAAATCTGTGATCACATCAATGTTTCACACTTGAATTGAGGTGTTACTGCAAAGAATGAAGCACAATTAACCTCATACAAGATGCAAGAATTATTATAATGCAATATGCAGTACTTGGTGGATGCCACTGGGGCTATTCACCTTTTGTTTTGGATTTTTCCGAAATTTCATTTATCCTTCATTCTACTGTTACATTAACACCTCTCTACTGCAACACTGCTCAATAGAAGAGATGGAGCAACTGGAGAGCTCTAAATAGATCATGAAATTGCACCCAGAACAGGGGGAACAACAAAACCTTCCTTTTTGGGATGCTAGGAGTTAGTATCCCAAAATGGAAGCGAATTTGATGTTGGCCTATATACAGGGGGAAATAAGTCCCCCACTCTCTAACTATGCTGCTGAGTGTTATATGGGTATACTGCATAAGCCTCGACCCCATCAACTGGGAATTGGGGGCCTGAAGAACACATTATGCCAACAACTTCCTATTTGGGTTGCTAGGCGTTAGTGGCCCAAATCGGATTATGTCATAAATGTGGTTGATGTTTATATGCATCAGGTAGATCTCATTGAGACCTACAAGATCTACATACAACTTTTTTCGATTGAAGTGCTGCCCAGACCGTAAAATGCAAAACATTTTCGAAAAGCCGGCGGTTTTGAAAACATATTTGATGGTTTTAATGCAATACTGCTTTCGGCAAGTAGCGGGAGCCCAAGCATATAGTGATTTCAACATTTGCTATATTCAGAGTATTAAATGAATATTTCTTAACCTTTTGAATCACATATGCTCTGTATTTTTAGTAATAAGTTCAATTTATTTGACTCAGAATTCAAACGCCTCCCAACAAGCCGCAACGGCCTCAGCAGCCCTTGTGCCATCAAACAATCACCTGGTTTTTTTTTGCCATTTTTTTCGCTGAATTTTCATGTATTTTACGGGTATTTTACGAATACATTTCCTTTTTGGGCAGTAGATGCCTGTGGAACATCTACGAGTCCCAAAGTTATTGAAAGTTACTGAAAGATACGCAAAGTTATTGAGCTGAGCTGGACTTCTCCTCAATGTATGTCTTTGCAAAAAGTTATTGAAAAGATCTCCGAAAGATATCGACAGGAGCCCTGCCCCCACGGTTTCGCCACTAATTAGTGTTGTAGCTGAGCAATGTTGTACCACACTTATTACTGGGGTTGTGTGGGCAGTATAGGTGAGCTATGCTATTCTCAGTGACTCATCTCTAAAGTCAAGCAACAGAACGGGGCACAGTGGTGGTATGTGGTGAATGGCGTGTGGGAACATTTTCCTAATTCGAACATTACGGCATTATACTCACCTCCGTGGATCACCCCCGTGGCAAAATACAGACTATGTTTTTGTCCCTGCACGGTGATGCCTTTCGGTCCCTGCCGCATATCAGCCTGCCCCGCGTAATATCGTGTTGGTGCAGCATGCCGCAAAGCCATTGCTCGCGCACCACGACCCAAAGACATAGCTTCCAAATGCTGGTCCATGCTCGTCGATGGTCATGGGGGTGCGGGCCGGAGAAGCCGGCACACCGGGCAGGGAGGGTGGGTCGGCCGCTGGGGCGGATAAAAAAAAATAATGACCTCTTATGTTTTGGGCTGGAATGGGTCCGTGAGGTTCTGGGTTGAGTAGAAACGAATCTTACCACTGTATACACTGAGTTCTGACCTTCAGGAGCCAATCGGAAGCCTGTTTGGTGGATTGTCCGGATTTGGATGGGACCGGCAATCAGGTTGGCCATATTTGGTACTGTAAATACCAAGATGTGTTGGAATTTCAAGTGGGGTTGTTATGATTCTAAATGATAGATATCACTCATAGAACACAGTGTAGATAGTTCTATAGGGCTTGAGGCAAGAATTGTCGGCTGAACAGCTGTTTTTGATGGTAAATTCCATATATGGACGTCACGTGGTAGGGTGGTTCCAGCCGAAGGGTCTCTAACAAAAAAAGCAGCGTGAGGTCAACGTGAGGTGTTTTTTTTTGTTTCAGTACCCCCTTGGTCATTACTCCGCAATACGCAACTGGTTATCGCCTGCCTTACCCGCAGTCGCCAACCTGATCTGCGGCGGAAACGATGACTGCACGGTCTGGCACCCGCGCATTTCAGCCGCCAACGCCTGTTTAGCGCGCGGTTGAATGGATGCTTTGCCGAGTTTGCGCACCTTGCATAACCCGGCTGGCTTCCGAGCCCATCTGCGGCTACTCTCCCACTTCAGTGAACATTCTTCGCAGCACTGTTCACTGTGGGCGAGCATCCCTGATGCCTGTATGCTCTGATGGTGTATCGTCAACTCGAAAGACCTACGTAACAGACTTGTAACAGACGCTAACAGTGACCCCTTTCTTTTGCGAGGTCTCTCTCCTCCACAAACCCGTGCCCGCAGCCAACTATGTTGTCATGCTAAGTCCTGCGTTTCCTCAGCTCGACGGTTTGTGAGAGTTTGACAGAGGACCACTACATCGTTGAAGTTGCTTTTCAGGGGATTGGCTCCTTATTTACTTATTACATTCTGTGTAATCCTACTCTCTTTATGACCTCCGGTTTAATGAGAAGTTGCTTCACCATTCATGACAAAATCTCTTGTGTGAACGTCATCTGTTGAGCTCGAGGACTGCATATGGGATTAACCCTATGCCTGTCATACATCTCGATGGCCAGTATGAAGGAGAACCGGAATGCATACTCTGAGATTTCTTTGAGAGTACAAGACGGTTGAAGGGTGAACCCTGTCGTTCAATGGAGTGGATATCCATCCACTCTCTAACCCACAGCCAGATGAAGCTATTCTGACTTTCAGTGTGCGATATTTCTGACTCATATCCACATTGACTTCATTGAATGACAGAGTTGGTGCGCCGTTCAGAGGCTGGCTACACCGCCAATTGGCGGGCATGTGTCCGCCATGTGTCGTTGAGCCATGGCTCACATGCCGATGACGAGTGGCGGCCAGCTGGTGATGAGGTGGTGTACAGGTTTGATCGCTAATGGCACCATTGTGTGGCCACGCACTGCTGGCGCGCAGCTGTGGACTGCAGGTGGTGGGCACTGATCAACGAACGTGGAGCAATTTATATGATTATTATTATCGGCTTTCGCGAACAGGGAGAGGAGAAAAGTGTGTATTTTAGATAACGCGGAACAAAGCACAACGTATTCTACCCCTCGGACGGCTCGGCGTCGGGTTCTCCATCGTCGTCCGCAGTCGTGGCAGCATTGACATCAATGATGTCGTCGACCTTCTGCTGAAAATTGTCGACCGCGTCTTGAATGTCGGAATCCTTGTAATCCTTCTTGCCGTGCTTCTTCTGGTCTTGCTCAAGTACATGGCGGAACCCACTAAAAATGTTCATCTGTGAGCTGAGGGATGATGATATAAACTCGAAGGCCATACCGTACGAGCTGCTTGGGATCACCATCAGCATCTTCGCGAATTTCATCCAACTTGGCGTCCAACTTGTCCCAGAACTTCGAGTCGGGATGCTTCAAATACACCTTGCGCTATATTCAGGTCCAAATCAGGTCAATACGAAGTCAGATCCGCCAGAACATACCATGAGGGCCACGCGGGAGCATAGAATGACGTTGACGGTGCAATTGGTGCCCTTGACGATCGCCGAAGCGAGCTTGTAGATGTTGTCGTGCTTCTTGGTGTCCTCGGCGTAAGTAACCACCTTCGTGTCCTTGTCTGTGACGGGCTTGAGACTCGCCCGGATCTGAATAGCGATGTCAAACACACTTAGAACCACCGCGTCGGGGAACTCACCGCTTTCTTCATCGTTGCACGTTTCTGCGTGAGGCAATATTCAGCGAAGGAGATGACTTTGTTCCAGTCCGCTGGGATATGCTCCAATCCATCGGGGATGCTGAAGCGAAGCCTTTTGATGATTTCCTAGCGAGAAATGAAGTGGCGAAATGAGAGTGCACGCAACATACCATTAGAGCCTCGGTGGGAACGTCGCCTTTATACGATCCGAGGCGTTCAGACAAGAGAATGGCCGGGGCGTATTTCTTGATGTTGAGCTGAAATTATGTTACAGTCGCGACACAATATCAAAGCCAGATATATACCTGGAGATCGTCGGAAAGCTCAAAGGGCGGCTTGGCTGCGACAATCTGCTCCAATTGATTGGCGAGAGCCAACCCATTGGCCATTAACTTGACTTCCCGGAGTGGCGCAGGATCCTATTGCGGGTATGAGGACACAGTCGGGCATTTAGGAAAGGAACTCACATTCACGAATGACTCGAGCTCAGCAATTTGATCCCCTCGAAGGCGCTTCCTCTCGCCGTAGCGCTTGGCAGCCATGACGAGATTCTGATTGGAGAGCGATAGATTCCGTGGGGCAGCAGCGTCGTCAGAGTCAGCGTCGTCTTGACCGGAAAGGTTGGTATGGGGTCGCTTGGTGCCGGTACGAACGACAGTTGGGGTGACTTGTTTCATGGCGAGGCGCATTTCATCGTCAGAGTCAACAGGAGAGCTTGAGCGCGACATGGGGAATGAGATTGAGGGGATACCGAGGTGTCGACTCTAGAGCACAGTTATACACCGACCAGTTCCTAATTGGGAAAGCGGGTGCAGTGGTATCCATTTTTGCTGAGGCGAACAATTTTTTTCGAGGTAAAATAGGCTTGAGTTTTGAGCGCCGGAGCAACCGATGGAAGCCTCTGAATGCCTCGTTTTTTCTTTGCTCTTGACCAATGCCAATCCGGGGGCAGACGAATCTCCGCGAAGAGGGTACAGTCAACCGCTCCAATACAAGCATTCATGTCTTGATAATTCGATTCTTGTAGACTTTAGGTTCAATCAGGAGCGCACACAAGTTCAGTGTAGGGCCTGCAATGCCCATCTTCCTCCGGAACGGCGAGAATGGATCCAGATTAAAAGCGGTCAGAACCATTTGTCGACAGGGGCACACACGAAGGCTGTACAGCGGGGTCGAGAGCAGCAGCGAAGGAAGGAAAGATTGGGAAGAGAAAGAGACGCCGCCTCAGCTACAGACAAGCTTCGGGAGATTGCCTTTGCAGTCCCAGGTACTTCGATGTCTGTCGCTGGCGAACAGTCGTCGTCACAGATAAGCGAAGCGGAAGAGAATATGTGGGAGGAGTATAGATTGAATGGGGCCAGTTTCACTGCTGGAGACGTGGTCGAAAAGGCCGAGCTGCGCGAAGACCGATTGCGCAAGGAGGCTGAGATTTTTGGTTTGTGGAATCCGGAAAGCACAGCTCGGAAGTTGGGTTTCGGAGATCAGAGCATCGTTGAGGAACAGGATGACGACTGGCTTGCGCAGATTATTGGAAACATTGGTGAGTCCTTCGATGGACGTGGGGGAAAGAGAAAAGGAGCGGCGATGGTTCGTTTCGATCACATGATTGATGATCATCAATGTCGTCACTGCGTCGCGAAGTCGATCTTCGACTCGACTTGTTGCGCTCTGCCAGTGAGCAAATTGCCATGCCGAATGGCTACTGACAGGGAGGTCAGATCTGGATGGCCCGGAACCTCAAGAAATTCAAAACTCAGCACCGCAAGTTGCCGCCGACAATGAATGGTTCCCATATCCGTCGAAGATGGTGCGTGTTGGCATTATTTCCGCTTGAATTCAAAGAAGAAACTCACCGTAGATGTTCTTGCTGGATACGTTGGACAACCTTCCGCGGCTCCGCATTTCGAGCTCCCTCATGCGGGTTTTTCTTTGGATTTTGAAGGAAGCAAATTGCAAAAATGTTCCGTCATTCGATCAGCTGCGCAAGGTTCAAAAACAACTAAGGGCTCAGTGCGGCATTCCGACCATCCCATGCAAGTCTCCTCTCGGGAATGTATTTTATATAAATGATCCGAAGGCAATCATTGCAAAGGTCATCACGATTCCTTTAATTTCTTGACTTGATCTCAGCTGAGGTGTTTTCGGTCAAAGGACTGGGCAAATCCAACCACCCGCAAACTGATCCATGTGTATCCAGAGATACCTGAGGATGGAATCATCCGGGAGGTCTGGCATGCAGAAAAGTGGCGCAAGGCTATGGACCTTGACATCCTAAGTCCGATGTACGATGCTGGACTCAAACATTATTATGTGAACGAGGTGGCTCGGCTACGCGATGGAAGACTAATCATCCCAGTTCGTTGGGTAGAATTTCGGGGACGTGTTTTTGCGGATGCATTCTCCATTTCATTCAACGAACAAGTGAGTCAGATTTTGTCCTTTTGGTGTACATATTTTGTGTTCAATTCAACTCTTGACTCCTCAGAATCTCGCAACCATTCTTGATAACAAAACACAGCTCGTTTCCGCTGAAGAATTGACACAAAACTTCCACGATCTCGAGGAAGACGGGGAGATCCCGGAATGGGGGTGTGCGTACAACTCGTGAATGTCAAGATGGCATCCGAAAACCATTCCCAATAGCGTCGACCAAAAACGCCGGTCATCATTCTCGAATGCCAAATCCGAAACGAAAAATTGCTGCTGGCCGGCCACTTTACTCCAGCTTTGTCAATTATTTTGCAGACGACGTCTCCGGAAATCGAAGTAAATCCTGGAACAAACATTGGAATGCGTACCTGACGCACCAAAATTTGCCGCGGCGAATCCTCCAGCAAGAGTTTCATGTTCACTTCGTCTCCACTTCCCCGCACGCCTCCGTCGCTGAACAATTCCGAGAGTTCAAGGCGGCAATTGAGTTAGCATGATTTCCTCGTCAGTTGGTCGATTCGATTCGCTGACAACTTTTCTTGACAGCGAGACACATACTGATCCTCTAGAAGTCCGAGACGAGCGCGGGGAGGCCACTTGCATTAGCATTTACTGCAACGCTGGACCATCGGATAATCCAATGCAGAGCGAGATTTGCTCTCATATTGGCGGGAAGGGTAACTGTTTTTGCAGAAAGTGCCGTGTAGGCGGATCACAAAAAGACAAAGCCACAGACGACGGTTATCATGCCCTCTTCGAGGTATTTATCCACGTCTTTGTAATATACAAAGGATTTCACCTTGGTTATCGTGAATTATTTGCAGGCCGGTATGCCCCGAACGAAAGAATATATTCTTTCCGAGCTCGAAAAGCAGGTTGAAATGGCGTGTTCGGGTATTAGCAAGCCTGTGAAAGAGTTACAGACCGAGACTGGAGTCAAGGACGCCTACACACAGGTTTGGATCGATGATCTGATAACACGGTTCAAACAAATGCGAAAAGACAACCCTACGCGCTCTGTCGAAGAGATCCAGAAAGAACTCATCCAATGGACAGTCGAAAACCGTGATACAATCTACAATGGGTTTCTGACCACCAAAGGTGTGTATTTGATTGTTCGAAACCCTTTCGCGCCGTCCAAGTAATTGTCTCTGATCCAACAAGGTTTCGACCCCACGAAAGATACACCTATAGAAATCCTGCACACGATCCTACTCGGAATCATCAAATATGTGTGGCATATAACACATACTCCCTGGTCTGCGGAGCAGAAGCAGACGTATGCTCTTCGCCTCCAATCCACCACCGTTGACGGGCTTTCCATCCACCCGATTCGGTCTGCGTATATTTTGCAATATGCTGGCTCACTGATTGGCCGACAATTAAAGACTCTTGCGCAGACGAACATATTTCACCTCTACGGCATTGTTAGGGATGATCTATTCACCGCCTGGAAGGCTGCTGGGGAACTTTCAGCGCTCCTTTGGGTTCCTGAGATCCGCAATCTAGCGGAGTATCGGGTGCGCTTCATCCGCCAGCTCGTACATTTCTTAACCTTAATATATCCGCAGGCTGACCTTAAAACTGCAATCGCAAATGTTCTTGATATCTTTGCGAAAATCGATCCCTCAAAAATTGTTACGAAGATCAAGTATCACCTCTTAACACATATAGATGAAGACGTGGTTCGGTTTGGTCCCCTGATCGGGGTAGCTACTGAAATTTTTGAGTCGTTCAATGGGGTTTTCCGATACTGCTCTATTTTGTCCAACCATCTCGCTCCCAGTCGAGATATAGCGCTACAATTGGCCGATCAAGAAGGCATGAAACATCGCTTGACGGGGGGGTGGTGGCCCATGGGCGAAGGTGGGACTTGGGAACGACCGGGAAGCGGAGTCCGCCAATTCATGACAGAACGTCCCGTATTACAAAAGCTTCTTGGGTGGAGCGCACCTGAGTCGGCTAAACCGGGTATGTTCAGCAATTATCTACTAGTACGGTGCTGGTTGTTGACGAACCGATATCATCCAGGAGAGTTTAAATTGGTGTCCGTGAAGCGAGGCGAGGGTGCAAGAAAGACCTTCGCGTTACGCTCGACAAGTGCCTCTCGCGCTCTCAACTTTGGGAATTATGCCCCGGAGTCTCTGTGGAGAAAGTGCTCCTCCGTTGTTGCCGAATCCTTGGACGAGTGCTTTCTTAGCTCCTGGGTATTCGCAACATCACCGATGGTGAGTTTGGAACTATACATATATTTATTCGGTGTCATCGGGCTGAACGTAGTTCAGAATTCCTCCGTTATATCGGGGCGCGTATCAGACATTCTCGTCGATGAATCGGATGCAGCTGTGCTCGTTGTAGAAATGTTCCAAATTCTCGGAGCTCGAGATGACATATTTGGGATGCCAGTCCTTGTTCGTCGCGACGCTGAAACCACGTTCTTAATTATCCCAGCCAAGGTGAGTCGTTCAGTGGCTTTCAATTTATCGTAGCTCGTTATTAAAAAGAATTGGTAGAACATCAAGTTCAAATTCAACGCTCAGCACGACTGTCATTCGGCAAATTGTGAGGCCTCGGGACAGCGTTTGCGAATGCAAGAACGTACCGAGTCCGACCAAGTGGAGAACTACATTGTTCACCAACCCCTGGATCGATTTTTTATCAACATGCACGCCTTTCACAATTCTCACCTTCTTCGCGCCACTCTTCCCAGAGACTTGGTTGCTCCAATCCCGCTCTTCCCAGATTCGGACAGGCGCGCAAAACATTTCGAGTTGGCTTCCGTTCTTCGGGCCCAAAAGGCTGCCAAAAAAGCTTCGTCAGCAAACAAGCGTAGGAAGCCGGAGGCCACTGACAACGAATCAGACGTTGAAGAGATGCAGCCAAGGCCGAGCAAAAAACGAAAGACGGGAACCAAGAAAAAGTCGACGAGTTCGGCAGCTATCTTAGCCGGACCCTCCGTAGCGTCAGGTCGCGCACGCCGAGAAATTCGACTAAGCGCCAGGGCGAAGGAGGCGCGGGATGCAGAGTCAGGGAGTGAAGAGGACTCAGAGAATGCCGTGTCGCATGAGTCAGACAAGTCGGACAAGGAGTACAGTAACAATAGTGATTCGGATTAGTTGCGCTTGGAACCTACTAGTCGTAAAAAATATTTATTATTGGCGGGATGTAAGGCAGCTGGTTTGAATATATGCCCGACACATGGGCAGCCAGGTGTCTCGCACCTGGAAGTGCAGCTGCGCCGGCCAGCTGGCAACCACCTAGATCCCATCTGCGCACATGTGGTGGGACATGTGCCTTCATGTGAGTTTCCCAGCTGTTTCCGATGTGTCTGCACTTTGGCGGTGTACCTTGAAAATTATGCACCCCTGTCCACATCAGTGATGTTAGATAGCCATTTGAAGAGAACAAATGCGACAACTCGGAGTGTACTGTGATTGATTTGCGTCGAACGTTTAAATCTCTTTTTTCTCAATCCTCGGCACGCGCCGCGCGCTCCCCTTCGGGTCGCGCTCTGCGGCGGCGCGTGCCCTCGGATTCTCGAAACAACGAATGATTTCTAAAATTTGTTCTTCCTTCATCTTTTACCGTCAATACAAAATGCTAAGGGTTGAGTTCTCTGACCGGATTCCCCGAACGTGCCCATGAAACCCACTTTTCCGACCTCTGACCAGGTTATCGGGTCCCTGATGCTATTGCTTTTGTATGGTACCTCTCGTGTTCATGAAATTCAGATCAATGAAATGCTAGCATTGTTGGAATGGAGCCTTGAGGAGGATGAAGCAGTTATTGGAGGAAAACGTGTCGAGTCCCCATTTGGCTGGATTCCGCGACTCCCGTACTCACAGCGGAGTTTCCTCAATTTATTGGCCCGACAAGTTAATTGTTAAGTGCAAAGTTTTTAGTTGGAAAAATTTGGCGGAAAAACGTTGCATAAATAGCCTGTCACGTGACCGCGTAATTTTCTTATATGGAAATTTCGGATCGCTATTTACCTAACATTTTTGTGCGAAATTTTTCCAACTAGAAACTTTGCACTTAACAATTAACTTGTCGGGCCGATAAATTGAGGAAACGCCGCTGTGACTGGCACTCGGTTTGTTTTCCCATACGCACGTGTCAGTCACATGATACGCTGTTTTTTTTTTTTTGTTTTTTGTATCAGCATTTCTATACCGCAACAAGTAAACTAACTACTAAGACGCGGTGCCGAAAGGGCAATAAATACGGGATGTTGTGCTAGGGGGATTCGACCGATGCAGGTAGAGTATAGTCTTGGAGTGGGGAGGTAGCGGGTGGGTGGACGGCGTACTGTACTAATCCGACCGGTTGTTCACGTTATGTGTGACGGCCCGTCGTGAACTGAACTTTTTTGAAGGTGGTGACGGGTGACACCGAGTTTTTTGGCCCAGAAAGGGCAAGAAAATCGAAAAAATCTCCGGCCGGCATCTGCCGAGCAATGCCGGCTTACCATATTTGGTAATTTTGATGTGATTGACGTGTTGTGAACAACTTGTCCAGTGAACAATTTGGGTGACGGGTGACATCCAGTGAACAACCGGTCGAATTAGTACAGTAAGTGGCAAACGGTACGTAAACCATAGAGCATAACCATAGAGAAAAGAAAAGAGGCTAATTAGCCGTGGCCTCCAGAGGTCCGCCTTCCGTTCGACGACCGTGGCTTGTACCGTGTGGCCCGACAGTGAGAACCAAACAGAAAAATTCCGTCACGCAAAAAGCGACGGGCATCTTCCTGCTCAATAAAGTCGACTCGTACCGTTACCTCCTCCCGTGGAACCTTGTCCCGCTCGAGCAGGAACCGCACATTACCAATGCGGTACTGGGTTCCTGGGAGCTGGTTGCGCTTTGCGACTTCCCGATTGAAGTCCCGATCGGAAGGGAGAGCTCCTGGCTGCATTAAGGGCACTCGATGGAAAACCACCTTGTGCCAAGAATCAGCCGGGTACATTGGGGGCTCTGCAGGGTCAGCGATCCCAAGCAGTGGGGATATTGTACTCCCTGAGACGAGCGAGCGGTGTGCTGCAAGGGCCTGCGCAGAGCATGCCGGCGCAGAAGCATGCAGGATTAAATTACCGCTGCGTGCGGTGGAGACAGCGCTGACTGCAAGTCTTCCGCCCAGGGCGTCGTTGAGAGCGTTGCACAACGAAGCGGGGTGAGGTTTCTTGGTCGGATGGCAGCCCGAGAGGTCAACAATCAGGCGCGTGGAGGGTAGGGCACGTCGGCTGGGCTTTGCAGCGTCTCGCCTGGGCGCCGCTGGTTGGTGTCTCGGCTTGGAGGGTTGTTGGGGCCGCGCTTCGGCCGGTTCTGGTGGAGCCTTGACGACTTCCGCAAAAGTAGGGGGGCTCGGTGTGTCGCTGACAGCAGCGGGTCGGAGGTCGGGGGCATGGTATTGTCGGCATAGCATGAGGTCGCGTATTTCGTTGACCGCCGATAGCACGAAGGTAATGCTTTCCAAGTCAGGAGGAAGAAACTTCCTCGGCCAAGCGTCTGCGTTTTGTCTAAAGCACTGCGCCGTTTTTAACAGTGCCGACATTTTCTTTTGTAACTCGCCGAGCATAAGCCCAGCCATTAGGGTATATCACAGTAGCGGATTTGGTGGATTTCGAGCTTGATTTCGATTTGGATTTCAGTCAGTGTGACACTCGGCGAAGTGCCGAAAACTCCGGAAAAGTCCGCGGGATCAGCTGGAAAATGCTGTGGATCATCACGACATTCTTGCCGCTTCAGCGAGGACAAATTTTGAACGCGTCCCAGGGCGCTTTTGCCTGGTATTTGAGTCTCCAGAGGTTCTAATAGAGAGTTTGCGGTGAGCCGCCAGAAGCCACCTGGCGGCTCTAATGGCATGCGGATTGGAGCGGCTATGCTGTCTGGCGGCTCGTTTGGCGGCTGGTAAGACTGGTTCAAATTTGGTTTTGCGAGTCTATTCTTAGTACTTAGTCATCTATGTCTTGAGCCATACACACACGAAGAAAATTGGACCCGAAAATCTGACGCTATCGCGCATTCGAGCCGAAGACTTCGGTTGACGCTGGAAATTGCTTCAATTCAAAACAATTATGCACGTTTGGACAACGAACTCTCATTGGCTGAAGGTATAGTCAAGTATGCAAGGTACACAACCACTACCCAACCGCTAAGGACCGCGCGCGACGAGCCGCTGAACGAGCCGCCACATGACGTAGCCGCTCCAATCCGCATGCCGTTAGAGCCGCCAGGTGGCTTCTGGCGGCTCACCGCAAACTCTCTAATTTACTAGTTGTAGCAGCCAGAATCGCGACAGGCCGACAGTAGGAGAGGGGAATAAAATCAGGTGAGATTTTGTATCTCTGCCGTCTGATGCCGAGACTTGCTGCCGAATGACAGCATGTGTGACAACTGTGATATTTGCTCAAATCCAAATCGAAATCGAGCCTCAAATCCGCCAAATCCGCTACTGTGATATACCCTATTGTCCCAGCCATTATGGCTTTTTCGCGAGCTTCGTCGATTTCGGATGTGAAGACGGGTATGGGGGCGGGTGTTTGGTCGGCATCCATGGCGGGAATGGCATCGGAGGGACCGCGGTCTGTTCTGCCTCTCTTGATGATGCGTGCGGTGTGAGGGGACTTCGTGATGGGCGAGGGATGATGACCCTCTGAAGAGGATACAGCCGTTTTGGAAACAATATACGGGTTTTGATTGAGTGGTGCTCGTAATCAAAACCCGTATATTGTTTCCAAAACGGCTGTATCGAGGTTTCCGGCGACCTTGGCGGTCCGGAACAAGAGAGGTCTGACATGATACGCTGGAAACAAACAATCACCACGTACCGTTAGGGAACACTGCCACCTGATGAGTCTTTGCAGACGAAACGTTGCGCCCAAACGTCGTGGGTCCCCGCCCGTCTTCTCTCTCTAGCATATCACCTCTGTGGTCGTCGTCGTCGCTCGCGCGGCGCTCCGCGCCGCGCTCGCTCCTCCTCCTCCCGCTAAATTCTTTGCTCTTAGCATCTTCGAACGGCAACGCAATATTTGGGTCCGTGCAAGAGGGATGGTTGAAATTGAACCAGTCCAATGTTGACAAGAAATTGATGCAATCAGAGATGTCGAGCAGTGAGGGACTGAAATGGATCCTCGAGTATAACCTACCGTCCGAGGGCATGTTCTTGAACTTCAAGCAAATTGGAAATGCAGTCATTTATGTGCAAAACAGCTGCAAATTTGAATCCGCCGAGAAATCAGTTGTGCTTGATGGATTGGTTCAGGCCTTTGTCTTATGCTGTTCAAAACATGCAGGAGAACATTCCGATGCATTTTAACCTATTACATACTGCAATATTCGGACCATACGAGTCGATTCACGGTTACTTTTGTCAATACCGAGTACATACTCCGTTTCGAGAATCGAGGAGAACAGTTCCCATCTCATCAACTGTGACTTTCGAATATGAGTATTTCTTGAAATCCTTCGGCCAATTTGAGATCTGGCGTTCAATGTGCTTGGACAGCGGCCGTTTGGCGATGTTCCTTGAACCAGGTTACCAATGTGAGCAATAGTAACTGAAAAAAATGAAAATCAGGAATTACACACAGATCATCATTGGTGTATGGTCGCTCAGAGGGACCTGAATTCAAAGCCATGGAGGGATAAGAACGTAAGAGAGGGGAAGAAACACAAGAAAAACACCCTGTGTCACTTGAGGGTCTCACTTCCTGTCTTGGGTGACCTAGTCGCAGGATTGTACTGCAAAACGCCCCGTAGCGGCAGGGATGCGCAGAGGGGGACATAGATAGGTTACTTGTACCACAAACCCCGTTCGATTTCCGTGATATTGAACTGTGATTGAATGAACTTGCTTGGATCAACCCAAAATGGAAGGTGGCGGAAACACAAGCACCGAATTGCCATGACACGTATATAGCACGTTCAAGGGCTTCAGTCGTCAGATATGATAGCCAGACACAATACGTACCATGGTTCTTGGATGTGACGGATCGGCGTTCGCGAGATCTGCCCGTATGTCGTCCCCATGGCTCCCCCCAGTGCCCACACAGCCTAGTCTCGTAAACCAGACTTTATACCGGGCGATGAGAAGACAGTCGTTCTCAAGGACCTATATAACCTCGATTTCCCTGTATAAGTAGTTAGCAGCAGTGACAAGCACCTTTCTCGTTCGTTGACGTGTTTTGACAGGTTCTCACGAGTCAGTGACTTGATGTGACCCAATTGCTAGGTAGCCAAAAATTAGCAATTTGGGATCCCGAACTGGGCCTTAGCTTCTGTCGTAGATAGTGTTCTCTTGGTCAATTTAGTCCTTACACCAGTTCTCTCTTGATCCCCTTGTGCCGGAACTCGACTTCTCCTCGCTTCCGTCACATTGGCCGTCACCCGTTGTTACCATCCCGAAGTTGAGTGAACTTGGAAGAAACATCCCCACAAGGGAAGGCGATGAAGTATCATTCAAAATGAATGATGAACTGGGCTGAAGACGATTCAACACTTACCTCGGACATATATATATATCAAGCTGGTTCTACAGTATAGGCTTCCCTGAATGGGTTCTTACTACGTTATCAAGTGAAAGGTTTTGCCGGCACGACCGTGTTCTCGATTGAAAGGAATGTAAGAACTGTTGCATTCGATCGAACAAAAAAATGAAAGAACCCAGAGTATACACTATGAACAGTCAGAATAACCAATCGAAAGCTTCCAGACAAGTTTACCGAGTTCACAATGTAAACTTTCAAAACCACCGATCGAAAGGAATGGCCGTCCAATGTTGAACATCGCCGAAGTGCCCGATCGCATTGATCGGTTGGTGCGAACGTTGACAACAGTGAGATTTGTTTGGTTCCAAACAGCAAGTTGATTGTCGGGCGGCGAGTATCTTATGCAAAAATTGATACTGAAGGGGGCAATAAGACAAAGAAAGGCCGCGCTACACAGCGCGACCCTGTACAACTCAGTAAAATAGCCGCAGATAGACAGTAAAGAGTGGTGGGTTGTCGGATGCCACGATCGAGGTACACAAACCTTCCGGACAAGTGCGATCGAGAATATATTCCGCCAAGGTTCGTACCACGTCGCCGCGGTGACCCCCACGCCGTTAGTATATGGAAGATCACCAAAAAGCCATCAGCGTTTCCCCTTGGGGATGAAGAATTAGCGTGGGAGTTATGACCGATTTGAGATGGGGCCCCGGTGCCCCAAAGCAATTGCAAGCTTCTGTAATCAATCCCTAATGATACATTTCGTATCATGGACAGAACTTCACATTCACAGCGGAGTTGCACAAGCTTGTGCTTCTGACCCTCTCCATGGGCCCAATCATCACATATCGATTTGATGCCCAAGTCAAACCAAGTTCGTAATATGACTTCGTTCTAACCCCAAAAGAAGTTCTCTGTCAGTCAAGCTCTAGACATCGCAATATATAGCTATCAGCTTCCTGAGATTATTCCTCCCCCCGGATAATGCCTACCATGACCTGTAGAATCGTTGTGCTCGGCTCGCGGTCGGTCGGTACGTCTCCCATCATTATATCCATGAACTGTCGCTCACGGGGCCCAGGGAAGACCTCCCTTATTGCCAAATACTTGTCTGGGTCTTTCAATGAGGCCTACCACCCAAGCCTAGACTGGACTATAATCCAAAATGTCAAGTTTGGGGACATCGAGTACAAATGCTCCGTGATTGACACGGCAGGGCAGGTTTGAACTCCCTCACAACTGTCAAGGGATCAGTCTTCACCTCTGGTTTCAGGATGAATTTTCCCTACTGAAACCCGATTACTGCATTGGAACGCATGCATATATTTTGGAACGTTCTGCAAAATGTCGTCATACTATTTGTCTTTCTTATACCTCAACCTTAACAGGTCTTTTCTATCTGCTCACAAAGATCGTTTGATATCGTCCGAGAGATTTACAGTAACATTATAAACTTCACCGGAGAGACCACGGTGGCAACGGTGATTGTTGGATGTAAAGAAGACCTTGAACAGCAGTGGGCTTCCATTGTTTGGCAACTCGCGAACCCAATGCGAGCCTAACATGTTTTCTGCAGCCGGCAGGTGGGATCCACCGAGGGGCAGCATTGGGCGGAGCGCATTGGTGCCCAATGGCTTGAAACGAGTGCGAAGACAGGTCACAATATTGGTCAGTATTCGTTGTCAGATCAAGTCGACCGCCATTAACGGCGAACATGTACAATAGAGAAGGTTTTTGAAGCCTGTCTCCATGAAATCAAGAGACATGCGGAGCTTGAGGTTGAGTTCCGTTACCCAATCAAGGCTCCTGTGAGAAGCTGCATCATCATGTAATAGAAATATATAAGGGATCAGTAGCAAACAGCAGGTGGTTGACAATAGCAGGGTCGGAATGGCCGTGGACGTATTCGCATAGTCACTGTGAAAACACCGGCGCCTGATTTTCATGTACCTAGACATTGAATTAGTTATTTCATGAAATTGATTTTTGTCTCTCATGTATCCCAGAATAATCCGGCCTCTGTTTTACGGACTTTCGCTGGCGCCGGCCCATGCGTACATCCACAGAACTTACGACCCCCCCTCCCCCCACATCCGTGGCGCCCGCCGCATTCGTAATGCGTACACACCGCGCAGCGGTCTCCGGTAGGTTTTTGCAATGTCGTAGCGCGTGCAGGGCCTGCACCTGGCAGCACACTCTGCTGCATTGGATGCCGAATTGGTGGTGCGGGTGGTGGTGCGGGTTGCGCAAACACAGTCGGGGGATCAATATCCATCGGTCGTGGTTCATTGCGAAAGGCGGGGGTCGGTTCGGAAGGCTGTTGGTCAATGAAATCGGCGTCGGCAATGGCACCTGGTCCCGTAAGGAGTGCCATGGAGTTGAATGATGTTGTGTCGATTGAGTCTAGGTAATCTTGAGTCGAATCAACTTCCAACATGAGGAATTCAAACCAGTCATTGAAACAACCGTTTGTTGGACTCGGTTTCGGTGCGAGGTTGACCATTGACCAGCAAGTTCCAAAATTTGCAGAGTTTCTCGTGATCGACGTTTTTAGGATGTTCAATGTCACATACTCCATGCGGGTGCAGAGGGGGAGAAGTGCATACGCTGCCGCAGTTGGAGGTACTGATAAATGTTTTTGCTTTTTGTGCAAATATGCCCCGATATACATGCTCCACTGGAAAATTTACGCCTGTTTGAGGGTGGGAACTACCTACCTAAAAAGCAAATTAAGCCTTCAAGGTCTTAAGGGTTATTAAGGGATAAGGCTTAATAAGCCTTAAGGGTCGGCCAGACCTGAATTTAAGGCTTAAGGGCGAACACTGAAACTTGGACAAAATTTCTCAGTTTTTGATGGGAATTACCCGTTTTGGGGCGTATATAACACTTGCGTATGGGGGGTGGGGGTCAAACGAGCCTTGAGTCAGTTTTCCGACCCTGGGGTCCCCTGTGTCCAGGATTTTAAGGATGGGTGCCCCTTGCTCAGATTAGTCTCGTCACCAGACTCTTATGTAACATCGCTTTGTTTCAACAGCCAGCCCCAGCGGATCCATTGTCAGAGGAGGAGCCGCAAACCAAGCCCGATGAAGCGTCGGGTAAGCCTTAGACCTGATGTGTTTGTATCCCCGCGCCCTACGTAGTTTCTTGCGAGTTCCGTAACCGTTAAGCCAGACTGGCTTAACGGTTACTAAGTCTGGCTTAACGGTTACTATGTAACACAGTTGACAAAAACAACCAAGTTCTAACAAGCTTTTTTTGGTAGAACCGTAAAATCAGTACTTACTACTATGTACTCTAGAAAGGAGGGAAAAAACGGAAGCAAAAAGGGAGCAAAAAAGGGAGGTGTGAACACTAATTGACAGACTGCAGCGGTCCAGTGTTGAACCTAAGAGTTAGTTAATTAAGGGTTAACTTGGTCTTACAGGGAATAGGGGTGCTCAATTCTTAGCTCGTCAGCTCGTCTCGTCCACAAAATAATTAATTCGGTGATGGATTGATCAAAATATGACGCGGAGTGGAGCGACACGCGGAGTGATACCATCGTCTCATCAACTCATCAGGAAATTAAATAATTTCTGGACGAGACGAGCTGACGAGCTAAGAATTGAGCACCCCTAATCCTGAAAATAATGACAATCACGAATAAAAAAAATTGTGTTTCCCAAAAAGGAAATTTGGGTTCTTCCCTTTCCTTCTCCTTGTTTTTGAGCTCTCAACTCATGGCAATCCTTCTTCTGACGTCTTGGACAGTGCCTATGGTCATTCTGGAGGTCTTCGAGTTCAATCCGCCCTCACTTGTGCCTTTCTGTGCTCGCAATTCGATACCTCAACAGCAGAGTGATGCGGACTATCTAGTGCCCGTTACATCGAGTGAGCGGGCCTTTCTCGCTACGAGAGTATAAGAGGATTCAGAAGACAATTATTTTTCAACATTTATCAAACTGTAGACAAAGTCTACATCTCGAAACAAGGAAACTGTGCATCATGATCGCTTATCTCTCGCCTGCCGGACTTGCTCCGGGCAACAGCCTCCGCCCATGCACGATAGCCTTGTTCTTTCTCATCCATCCAACCAGGATCAGTAGGGTCAGCTCGTAGCGACCAGCCAAAGACTGTGGCCTCGAGGGCGCCAATTCTTCCGGTTAGTTCTCTAATGACCTCCAGCAGACCATCTACTTGAAAGTCAATGTCTGGCCTCCCTCTTTTTTTTCTTTACCGAATTCAAAGCTCACCGGCTTGCTGCCGAGACCTTGACCGGGAGGCCCTTATCATTGCGGTACTTGGTCGTTCACAGGGGTGACGATGTTTCCTTGAGAGCTAGTCTCAACTGACGCAGTTACGATGATATGAAGATCCACTGTTCACAAGTGGCTCCTAAATCACACCTTGTTTTGCGATCTTTGCATCGTAAGCAGGCCTTCCAGGTCGTTGGTCGTTTTCATGGCAACCAGCTTAGTAGAGAGGTTGTGCGAGCGACCCAGGTCGCTTTTTGACCGCTCAGATCTCCGCAGCGATAAATACCACGTGTGAGCTCCAAGCGACCTAGAAGAGTATTGTCCTGGGACATTCCTAGGTCGCTGGGATATCACATCTGAGACTGCTCGTTGTGGAGATCTAAGCGGTTTAATAGCGACCTGGGTCGCTCGCACAACCTCCCTAATGACATACCCTGTTTGGCGACAACGACCCCGTTAGTTTTGGCATTTATCCCAGAGAGATAGATTACGAGTATAATGAGACATTGGAACGTGAACATTATTTAATGTGTACCGGGCCCGACGCGGTTAATGCATATGATACATCCCGCTCATCTGCCCTCATTGACTCTTGGTTGACGAATCGACATTGAATGGACAAATCATTCATGGTCTTGAACCCATTGGCTACCGGCTCCCCCGTCAGCCTAGCGGCACGGCTCGATTGACGGTAAAACAGCTCTCAGATGATATCGATTGGCCACACGTTCGGGTATTGGCGCGGCAACAATCTTGCGTATATGGCTCAAATATGTGCCTTCCCTATCACCTCATCGCGCTGCTATGGAGGAATTGTTTTCAGTGAAGCGTAGTAAACACCGACTCCGCCTGCGGAAGAACAAAATCCATACGTTACGGGCAACTAACGAGGCAATGTTGGTTACATAACTTACATTGTGTAATCACGCTCTGGTACATGGAGCTCTGTGCATCCATTGCTGAGGGTATCGATATTGGGCGTTCCTTCGAAATTATCAAGGAATGCTGCGAGCTCGTGCTGAGGGAGGGAGGAAACAATTGGTATATTTATGATTGCGGTGAGGGGGTGATGTGACCCTCTCAGCAAGCGCTGTTGAGCAGGAACCCAGGAAGACAAGGCAGCCCGAGGGAGGAGGGGTTGCCGGGGCAGCGAGGAGGGTGAGCTGAGGCCAAGGTAGCAAGAAAAATGGGTGCGGCTAGCCGCTAGAGAGCATCGTCGCCGCGCCAAACCAATCCCGGGGCGACAACCATGGAGGTTGGTTGAATAAGTGGGGGGTCAGAGAGAAGGCGTTTGCTCAACCCCACAATGACATCAGGTGGCGTGGCAATGTATAGTTTGAAGCAGTCAGAAGTCCAACGGCCCAGGCGCTGAATGTCAAGGTCTGAGAGACCGATGAGTCGAGCCCAATTGTCAGCGCCACGGCGGAAACTATGGTCCGAACATCCTGACGACATGAGTGAGACAGGCTTTCGGCCCGATCAATCCCGCGGTCAAATTTGACAGCTTCTCGGCCATTCCCGGCTAGAGTTCAACTTTAACTGTTTCTGTTCAATCCGTTTGCGCTGTTTCACCCTCGGACTAGCTGCTTAGCTGCTTCAATATCTGTATAGAGTATGTAAAATACTCTTCAAATGTGTGGCTACTTACAGCTATTTACGGAAGCTTTGTTTTCCCCACAAATGACATTTTCAAGCATTTTGCTCGCTGCGAGCTCAATTTCGGCTCAACAGCCAGAGTTTGAATATAGACAGGTAGATATTCCTCCTCTCGAGACGTTTCTACATTCAGATTGAACATAGTTGTGATGTGGTCGTTTTGTTTCCAAAAATGCCTGTTTTTCCGAATTTTGACTGCTAAAATGCTAGGTAACAGAGATGGTGTGTAAAAATTATGTTGGTAGACCACTATTGGTTTGCTGAAGCTTCTTAACAGCTTATAAGGAGGTATATTAGTAATGCTGCTGAAGCGAAATGAGTGTTGCGATAAATTGATGGCATCAAACAGGCCTGCGGGAAGCAGTACATGTTGTAGACGCACTGGAAGCAATATTCTCACTTCAGAGTAGCTATTAAAAAGCTCTAAGTAGTTGTGCTGCTTCCTGGTAGCGCATTTGACAATTTGAGAACGGAGATTCGGAAAAAGAGGGATTTCTGAAAAGAAAGCCACCACATTGCAACTACGATCAATCTGAATAAAGAGTCATCTCAAGAAAAGGAACTACTCACCTGACTGTATCCAATTGTTGACTGTTGAGCCGAAATTGAGCTCGCAGCAAGCAAATGCTCAAAATCAACTCAGAATGTCATTTGTGGGAAAAAATCTGCTCCCGCCCTAAAGTCCCGCAAATAACTGTGATATAACATAGAAACAAGCCTTCGAATATATCAAGAATCATCAAGCATTGAACAAAATCCCAAGGCTGTATTTGTATTTGTGCTTGCGAGAAACGAGCCTAAATGAACATGACCGGCATTTGCCGGTTCAGATTTCGTGGTAGAGTGGAGAGGATTTCAGTTGGTACATGAGTAGAATGCTTTCTATAGAGGTATATCTAACACTTTGCAATTGGCCGCTCCAACAATCGAAAAAATGGGACGAGCTCGAGGAAATCAACCGTGAAGTGGAAAGCAACTTGAATCAACGAGCTGCCGTGATTGATCTTGAATTCAAACTCCGGTCAGTATCTGGAGAGCTGATGGCAGTGAATTGGTCTACAACTAGGGCAGATTTGCACCTGTAGATATTTGGGATATGTTCTCCGCACTTGAGAACCATGCTCTCTTTATCTCAGGTTTTTTCACTTCAAAATGAGTATTTTTGTGCTTTATTTCAGTATCTGGCCAAGGGACGGCAAGCCGTAACATGTGGGATCCGAGTCATGACAGCGCAGCGAAAAGCCGATCGGCCGAAAAAGAGTGCTCAGAAATGTCCCCGAGATCCCCGAATCCCCCTCAATCTCCCGCAATATTTTCGTTTCTTTATTTTCTTTATTTTTTTATTTTTGTCCACCGCCATCAGTATCGAGCCTAAATTCCAACACTGTTCAAATTGATACCATCCCGTCAACTCTAAGCATAACTTTAGCCTTGGCAGAACCAATACTAGGGCCGACAAATATCGCCAAGTATGCGCGTCGCGAATGGCACGGTTCGGTAATACGAGCAGATAAAACTGCGAGCGCAGTGAACGCGTTGCGAAGATCGCGGCACAAGACGTCAAATGACGATAGTCGATGCTCTCGCTTTTGGAACGCTTTTGGTGCTGACTTGAAAAGATGTAACTGTTGAATTATCACTTCCAAATAACAGAAGCCAACCTAGGCAAAAACGCAGTCCAAACTCAAACTCTCACCCGTCAAGAACTTTGCAGATCTAAAGGGGCGCGTGGTAGACTTTCCGCCTAGAAAAAGGTCCCAGATAGTGTCTGCAAATTCTTTACCTGATCTTCAGAGCTAAATCCGGCAAGGCTGTCCCCTCCGAGGCTGAGTGTGAGAATAATTCCCTGTCTCTGACACTCGGCGATTGCTGAAGACATGAAAGAACAGTCCAAAAGACCTGTATTCGGAAACGCGGGGCCAGAGCAAGCCTATGGCGGTGGTCAGCTGCGATCAACACCAGTGGACACGGGGTGAGTCATTTACATTGGCAAGATTGATCACTGGGGACGAATTCTCGTTGAAAAATACGGCAATGGGGATGAGGTTGATATTAGGATCCTTAACAAATAGTAAGTTCAGAATGCGGGAACGAGGATGTCATACATGGCAATGAGCCGCTAGAGACATCTGATTAATTGATGTTCCGGCAACGTCCGTGATCCAATATCCGCCACTGAAATGAACAAAAGCCAGAAGACAACTGTAGCCTGAGGTTTCACTCAAGAAAACCAGAGTAAAACACTGTAGAGAGAAGTCACAGCCGGTATGACCGCGCCGCGGTTATTTGATTTTTCGCGCGGTTATTCTGACCGCCTAAATTTTGACCGTGGCCTGCCACGGTCATGCCGACTGTGCGCCGCACAGTCATTCTCAACACAGTCAATCTGGCTGTTCCTGTCATATGTTGCTACAAGTCTTTATTCTGTTGAGTCTAATACACAATATCACACCATAAAGTCTATACTGCCTATAACTACCCATAAATCCCGTGTTTTTACAAGCTCGTAAACCACAGTCAGATCAGCCGTGTCGGCGGTCAAACCGGCTGTGGCGGCGCGGTCAGCCTGACTGCGGCCCCACAGTCGGACCATCCCGTACCATGGTCAGATTGACCAAGGAAGTGTTTATTCGTCAAACCCATGCAATGAGAGGGTTTATTGCAGTTTGCAAATATACAGTCGCAAACCCCGAAGCGAAACGGCACTAGGAAGCGAAACACTCGCCGAACACACGGTTAACGCTTTCCCCCGGGGCCAAAGCTTTGCATGTAGGCACCCCACCGTCTGAGCACCCAAAACCACAAAAGGAATTGTGTTGAAAACCCTCTCGCCGCCCGCAATGGCCTTGTTTGTTTAAGCATTAATTTGTTTACGCCGGCAGATGCACCAAGGCGAAATATCATTTCTTCCTCTGGCATTGTGGCCGGTGACATACAGTTGTAATATAGAAAGTCGTTTTGAGGCGGATTGCATCGAAAGTATTGAACGAACTGGTCGATTTGCGCGAGAATGGCTCAATTTGTTGTGTTTTGTAGTGTTTCGCTGTCACGTTATTTGGCGATATTGAGTCGCCCCACAAATTGCCCTCGTTCTCAACGGAAACACAGTCGATTCACTTGATTCTTGATTGTAAGTGGTAGCCAGGAGAATAGACTATAAGTTTATAACAAACGCCACCCGTTTCCGCTTCCTATTCCACCCACAATCAAGCGAAAATGCTAAACGTTTCGCTTCGGGGTTTGCGACTGTATTAGGGGCGCTCAATTCTTAGCTCGTCGGCTCGTCTCGTCCCAGAAACTATTGAATTGCATGATGAGCTGATGAGCTGCTGATCCACTCCGCATTTCTCTCCACTTCCCATCAAATTTTGATCCCCTCATCAGGAAATCGATATTTTACGGACGAGACGAGCTGACGAGCTAAGAATTGAGCGCCCCTACTACCGTGAATCGGAACGTGAGTCGCGAGAATTCCCCCGCCTCATACGGCGAATTGTTTCTGATACGCAAGCCAAAAGATTTGAATCCGTCCTCAAACAAAGGAAGGCAAATGTGTCCGTGTATACATTGAATAAACAAAATGAAGAACAAAACAATAGAATGAATGCAAATTTATAGATGGTCTGTACTGGTTAAAGCGGACATTCGCATCCGCGTACTTACCATCGCCTCGTCATCCCCATCACACGCGCCCTCCTCGACCCCAAATCCCACTCTCCCCTCCGCCCTCCGCCTCCTGCCCGTTCACTCTCTGGAGGGGATTTGCGTACGACTGATCATACTACGGTAACTTCAAGCCAGCGCCAGTCTCCCTCTCCTCCATCCCACTCCCAGCCGTCCTCGTGACATCCCCCTCCGCTGCATCCTTCCACACGTTGACACGTTCACCAGCGTCGCGCTTGTCGTCTTCCAGTCCCGCGCAGCTCTGCACCTCACTCTCCCCACCTAGCACCGCATATCACCCGTGAATGTTGTCATTCCTCGAAAAGGCGGAATCGGCGTGAACGGCGCTGGCGTATACCCACCCCGCCGACTCGATGCGAGCACCCCCGGCTGCGGGACCCCTTCCATATTGTGAAACGGCGTGCCGGTGTTGTAGTCCCGGAAACTGAGAGACCTGATGTCAGCTGAGAAATGAGAGGAGAAGTCGACGAAGACACGCACCACCAGGAAGGAAAATATGCTTAGCATTGATAGAAAGCGTATTGACGATGGCGTTATGCCCACTGAAATCAAAAACAAAAGTGCCGATGAGATTCCGTTTCTTGATGTTGTTACCGCCGGCGGAGCCTGACGCGAGAAAGTATTCTATCGGGAGGATAGCGAGTGCTCGGACGTATTTTTTGTGGTGTGGGAGTGTTACGCGTGTTGTGCCTGCGGCGGAATCCCATAGCCTATGATATAATCAATTAGAGATCAATGAACAAATAAGATGGAGAAAGGAGACACACCAGACAGGGCGAGAGCGGCGAGCGCATGACTCGAGTCGTTTGTAGCGTCGGAGAGCGCCGAGGGAGGCACCGTGGTCGTGAGCTAGATGTGGGGTGGGTGTTATTGCGTAAGAGGCGAATCGAGGGCTCGAAAACGGGCTGCGTCGGAGGTATAGGATTGTTGTTGAACCAAAACAAGGTGGTGGGCTGTGTGGTCATGGTCTGAACGGCGCCGCGGTCGCAGGCTGAGGCCGCTGAGGAGGTATTGTCGACGTTGAGGGGAGCTTGTCAAACTCAAGAGTGTGTGAGATGTGTCCAGGACGGCGAGAACGTTGAGAGATGAGGAGGGGAAAGGGGAAGGAAGGGGGCGGTCGTCAGCCACGGCGGGTATGGTGGGCGAGGGGAGACAGCTGCGCTTGCCTTCGCGTCGTCGATAGCGGCAGCAGATAATAAGACGGCGGCAATGACTGGGCAACAGAGCACCGTTGGCCGAGAGTAGCTTGGGTGATTGAGGCGGAGAATGGGGCGGAAGGTTGAATGGAACCATGGCGACGGAAGGTAGAGCGAAAATCGGGATAATGGAGGATAGCGGACTTGGTGAAAATTCTCCAAGTCCGCACATCAGTCACGAGTCACAACCACATGACTCGGTGACTTTGGTTCGAAACAAATATTTGGCTGTCACCCCGCTTTCCTTTCCTTCCACTACCATCTCCCTCAACACCATTCCCCTCGACCGCCTCCTTCTCTGACCTTGTCGTCCCCTTCAACGTTACTGGCGTCGACATGCTCCTGTATCTATCCGGGCTTTCTGTCTAGGAGTGGCGACCGTCGGCAGAGGCATCGCTGTGAAACAGGTTAGTCGTACAATCTCCATCGTGCGTCGTCGTGCACTCACTTCGTGGTTGTCTTCTCGTTCTCCAGTCTAGTTCTGTTTCTCTTGTCCTCATGCGGCACGACGACCCCGAATTCGGCCGTGCTGCTCCTCACGTTATTAACTCTCTATTTTTTTCATTTCAGATCGTGACTTAGAGAACGGGTTTATCTATCAGGTGCGCTAGACGGCTTGTATTTGGTCTGATACTCGCTCAACGTGTTTGCGCCGCTCTCTCGTCAGCTAAGACTGAAACGTCCTCGCTCATCTCTCGGCATCTTTTCTATTGCCACGAGAACCGAACTTACTGAAGGTGTGTGTGCTTGTTCTTCTCTTTCATTCAGCTTACTATCCCTTTACTCAGAATTCACTCGCCACCTAAGACGTCGATTCCGGCCGTACACTCGACTCTCGCCTTCTTACCCAACGACAACCTGCCTCACCAACACCTTGCCCGGGCCGTCATTCGGACAACCATCTCAACAGCTCAACAGACTCTGCCATCGCCTCCACCCCGTCACCATTCACCTCCTGCACAGACACCGCCGTTTTCGTTCCAACGCCCATAGCCGCACCTTCTGTGCATCTCCAACACCCTCGGACACGTCATTAGCACCGGCGGACGTGTGTAACCCTGCTTTTGAAATTGATATCTTTACTGACGAATATCTAGGGATATCTTCGCTCCACCTTTCCTCTTCACTCTACCTTTCCCACAGCACCAACGCCCTCTTCTCCGCCTAAACCCAACCTAAACCTACTAACCCGCACGCGTCAAGTCCCGCGCTTGCCCCGACCGCCCAGCCGTCCTCACTCCCACTACCGTTCCGTCCATCTGCTCGCCTCTCTCTCCCCTCAATACACCAGCTCAGCTCAGCTCGACCGTCCAGACTCAACGAACCCTTCTCGACGTCACGTCACTCCGTGACACCAGGCCGCCACCTCCCATTCAATTCCAACCCATCACGCTCCCGTTCCCCTCCTGCCCGTCGACTCCGTCGACGCGACGCCCAAACCTTTCCTACTCCTTAAATACAAAATGTACTCTATGTTAGGGTTAATATATTCTTATGCCTCTCATTTCTGTCCTCGTCCTTGAGTTAAAAGCTGGGTTGTGGTTTTTCATAATTGTTTTTTTTCGCGTGACGCGCAGAATCTACAGGATTCTACAAGGGTTCTACGCAAGAGTTGAGCGATCTCTGGATCGTGGAATTTGATGTCGTCGCGTGCGGTGGCGTTGATTGACGTCGGACTTCGCCGAATCTCCTCCAATATTCCCTTTGTTCATGGTTCAGCTTTGAGTTATTCGGGGGCCAAGTGTGAGTTCATTGGCCTCCCCCATCCCCAGTGGATGTGAGCCATTGCCAAGCTTCAACGATAGCGACACAATTCCTGGTCGACGGCCCGCCTGATGCGGCTTAGTCACAATTGCCTTATTCGGGGGGAGGGGGGGGTCGTGGGAATAAATCCAAGATCCAGAGATCGCACGCCTCTTGGTTCTACGGGCCTTCTACAGAGAACTACGTAGATTTGGGCATTCTACGGAATGCTATATATAGGGTACCCTTGTCTACGGTTACTACAGCAACTACAGGGCTCTACAGGCGCTACGTAGCGCTACATAGAGGGCCCAGGTAGGTATTGCTGATGGACACACCGACATCACCATGCCCCGCGCGTCCCAGCCGAGGACCACTGGCAGCCGAACACGACAAGTTGAACAGCTCCTACACCTGATGTCAGTGTCAGCTTGACAAAGATGTCTGATTCGCGTCGTGGACACTTGAGCTTGTACGACCTGACAGTTTCCACATCCCAAAAAATATGAAGAGCACCGTATTCGACGCCCAGGCTTAACTCACAGTTGGTGTGTCTGCTGAAGTAGTGGCTCGGCTGGCCATATAGCCGGAGTAACGACTTCGTCGTTACTCGTATAGCCTGCCCCCTTGATATGTATACTCCTATCATTTTACCTACGATCGTCTACATATATTCGCAGTAGCTACAGACACACCTCAGTCGTTCACCCTCTCGTGTGCCCGGCTGAGGTTTGTCTTCTAAGTATACCTTTGACTTCCCTCTCTTTACTTACGACGACTCTAGTTTACTTTGTCTTTAGGTATTCTAATACTTACAGTTGTTCACCCTCTCGTGTGCCCGGCTGAGTTTACTTAGTCTCCCGCAGTCAGACTCTATGAGATATATGATAGTCGATATATCTTTTTATATAGAGTCTGATTTTGTTGGCACCTGTCACCAAGGATGTGACAATTTGATGGCACGTGCTAATTTTCCCACACGGTTCGAATGCGTCGAGTGACCTGTTTTCCTCGTTCTTGCCCATTATTTTGCCTTCTAAAAAGCTCTGATGACACCCTAGCTTGTCTCTCAGCACTTTAGCACAGTTTCTTTGATACTTTTTGACCTAAAACAGATATCTTTGAACTCTAAGGCTCCAATTGTTTAGTTTATGTTTACGGCTGGCCGTAAACTAAACATAAACCCTAGAAAACGGTTTAAAAACTGTTTAAACAGTTTATAAACATTAATAAATCACCAAAATAATCCACTGCAGCGATTGAGGCCGCTAGGAAGCCGTCGTGATAGGTTTGCACCACAAAGGGCCCATGAAGTTGTGCCCGATAGTTTCAACACCATTTACGACCTCGGAACAAGAAAGCGGGCCCAAAGCTGTCAAACTCGGCAGCATTAGTAGACATCACTGTATCATCGGCATGCTGTCCGACGACCAATCACACCTCACCATCTTCAGACTTTCATCACCGGAAGCTTGCCAGGAACCTTGGCCCTGTTTCCCCACACCTTTCGCTCGGGCAGGGAGGAAATATCTGCTGGGAATATTAATGATTTAAATAGGTTTATAAACTGTTTATCAAGGGTTTACGACCCCTCGCAAACTAAACGAAAATATAAAGCGTTTTAATGGTTTAAAACTGTTTTTAAACAAAATCATTGGAGCCTTATTGAACTCACTCTGTTGTCTCGGCTGTCGGTTAACCCAGCTTGGTTCCAGTGATGGTTTCGGGGCAGAAAAAGCAATGTACAGCTAGAAATAAACTTTATTTGAGACTCTGCAACATTTAGAGTGGTCCACGAGAGTGCTATGAGCAGCCGCGAGCAGTTGAACCGGATTCGAACCGTGTGGGAAAATCTGCACGTGCCGTGACAGCCGTGACAAAACCGAGGTCCTGGTTGACAGGCGCCAACAAATACAGACTAGAGTTTACTTTGTTTTTAGTGTCTTCGGGGCAGATTTCAATTTGTTGAATCTGGCAAAAACCTGGCATCCTAAAAATTTCCGCAGTTGGCAAGAAATACAGGCCGCATACTCATGGGAGATTTAAGGGACCCACCAGCACAGCGGACCAATAATTCTGGAATTTATCTGAATTTTTGAGAATTTTCGGCCGAAACGCAACTTTCGGACTTGGCGACGTGTCAGTCACGTGATTAGTGACATCAGTGACATGTAACACATCGCTCCTTTCCCTCTTCCTTCATCTTGTGGCTCGTCCCGCGGCTTCCCGCGCCTCAATGCACCTGAAGATGATACAAGCCAACTCATGCAGGTCATCGACACGTCCCACGCCGCTGAGACGACCCGATAATGCCCAAATTTCGGCCTCTGAGGCTGATTGCGTCTCCGATCGACATCGCGACTTCGCGCCCGTAAGACGCGTTCAAGTGCCTCATCCGGCTGCTCTGACGACTATGAAACGTTTGAATTCTTTTGAGCTTGCCAACTATCCCCTGCCACCTCTCTTTGACCGGCACGAGGGACATGGTATGACCATCATTTGCATCGCTGATTCACGCGCTCCTCAGCCTCTCGATACTTTGCAATTAGCTTCAAGACTTGATGGGAACGTATGCGGAGAGACTCGGATTCAACCACCTCGACACTCCTCAACGTTCCGCCTCGTCAATTCGCTCGTCAACCGCTCGTTTCCGCCACGATCTCATTCCCAATCACCAATTTCTGCAACACGCCATCGGCCACCTTGTATTCTGATTAAAGGTGCGTGTGTCATTAACTCTCTCCCCCTCGTCGGTCTCATCCACCTCCCTTCAGCTCCTTCTGCTGAGCGCGAAAATGTCTCTCCTCCTCTTTGCCCCTCCTCCCTCCTCTACCCTCAACGAGCTCAATTCGCAGCTCCCTGCGGAGGCTTCTCATTCGACACATTTGACTGGATGGTCGCCGGCGGGCTCGTCAAGTGCCAGGATTCGTTTGCGACGTTTGGAAGTATCCTGGGAAATGTGTCGACGTTGGATACTGGGCGAGTAACTCTCATTGCTGCGTCTCTGCGCATAACTGACTCACTTCAAGACCCGTTACACCACACCAGCTTCCTCGCTCGAAACGGCGCCCTCGACCCTTCCACCTCCACACTCCACAACCCTCATACCGACACGTCAATTCCAGCACGACAACGAACGCCACACTCGAGGGCCGTCAAGATGCGCTCGTTCAATCAGCAACGCCGTCCACGTCCGCTCACGCAAGCCTGACCCTTACCTCCCTCTCTCTATGACGACGCTGACGCCCCGCCGCCACTTTCCCCCACGTTCCCTGTGTCTACTCTACGCTATGTCTACCTCGCCGCCGTTCCGCAGCCCAACTACCGCCTACCTCGCAAGCCCACCCAACTCCTATTTGCTACCGCCGCCCGCCGCCATCGTCCCCAAGGGAACTTGACAGCATGTCGTCAATCAGGCTTTGACACCGCTGCCTTCCTCGCCAACACTCCGCCTTCTACCTCAAATCCTCCATCCAAGCCCCACACCGCCGCCATTCGCTCGTTTCCGATCTCCACCAATCCTGCCCCTCAAGCCCTCGACACGGCGCTCCCGCTACTCCCTCTTCGCCGCTCTCTCAACGCCGTTTCCCACGCGACCGCAATCCCCGCGCTTCTCTCGCCATCACCACCTTCGTCTCCCGCCGCCACCAACTATCCCGACCCCACCGTCTTCTGACCGGACAACACCTAAGTCCCCGCCTCGCGCCATCAAACGCGCAGTTTCGACTCTAAAATTCAGCAAGTCAGCATCCAATCTAGTAGAACGAGCGAAATCGACGTGCGCGGTGAGTCGCTTCGCCATACATTTATCAGCACTGATTTATTGAGTGACTTCTGGGGTGACTCTCAAGACGGTGCCGGCTTCACTCTCGTGAGTTTCGTATAGGTCCGCTTTGCGGCCCAGTTGAAGCTAAGGTAGGATTCTACAGGTATCGCGAACACTTGTTCTGTTATGTCGCTTGCTAACGGGAATTTCTTTGGATAGATCGGTTGACATGAATTTGGACCTTCGAAGGTATGTAAGATATAAGATATAGTATATACAATAGCTAACATATGGTGGACAGCACCAGCTCATTATGCGCGCCAGTAATAAAAGGTACATTGGCGTCTGTAAGAGAATCTCGCTGATTCCGCCCCCACTCATATTGCGACAACGGGACGACGCGCACCATTCAAAAAGGTGCATCATTACCTAGAGGAGAATCTAGCTGACCTCACTCCCACTTGACACTCAGATTTCGTGAACAATATGTGGTTTGGTTACAGCTAAGTGCCGTCACATCGAGCGACGAATATGATTCTGAGATATGTCATAGATTCACCAAAAACGTGTCTAGGTGAGTGCTGTGCAATGGTGAATACTTTTACGATTCTGATATGGAGTTGGATAGGAGACGGCGCGTCGGGCGTGGTCTTAAAAGATATTTGCTCGGCCAGTGAGTGGGTAGCTCATGGAAGTTCCTTAACTGATTCCCTTTGCTAGGATTGTGAGGATTATCAATTGCAGGGGTATAATGGTCTATAGTACAGCTTGGGGGTAGTAGTAGTATGTAGATTGAATAGTAATACAAGATTTTATCACGAATTGGATCGAGCGCAACCAAAGAGTACAATGACTGTGAGGGTGCTGCTAGGCTGACTGTGAAGGCGCGGCTGCACTGACTGTGGGCCACGGTCGCGCTGGCTGTGGTAGCGCAGCCAGGTTGACCGCGAAATTGGCCATAACGCAGCTGAGATGGCCGTGCGGGCACAGTCATGCCGACCGCGGTCGCGCGGTCAGGCTGGCCCCATGCCACGGCCGAATGAGCCAGCGCACGCGCGGCTGTTCCGGCTGCGACTTCTCTCTACAGTGAAAAGTGGCCGAATTTACGGTACATGACATAGCCACCGTGAATTAAAAACAGGTAGTTTTGGCCAGCCCATTAAAAACCCGGTTTATAAACCGGTGTTTATAAACATGTTTACAAACTGGATCAATAAACAGGACCCTTAGTCTCGTGACCAGACTCTCAAAGGGAACCCTAGTGGAACCCATGGCTCTATCAAAATTGATGGGATTTTCTCACGGTATGTGGACTTTACCTCCTCTCATTCTGCTTGCTTCTACAGCGGAACTTGACAACATTTGGGCAGAGTCTACTTCTATAGTGCAGCTCAAGTCTATCTGTGCAGTTCAAGTCGCATTTCTGCGGTCGAATATCAGTGCTTGAAGAGGTTTGAGTATACTGCGTAATAAGGATGACTGTTACGTCCCAAAACGGGTCGAGGGCCTCAAGTAGCTCATCTTGAATCTTCTGCAGACTATTAGGTGGTAAATTTGGTAGATCTAATCTCTTTGAGCTCCTGTAGGCTGTTGTCGAAAAACTTGGCCCTTTGCGCACTTTCAGCGAACTTTTGACAAGTTAGACCGTTTTGGGAAGTGCTGTCAGCAGAATTACGCACAGGCTGAATATCGTGCAGCTACGACCATGGTTAAGAAAAAAATTTGTTTGGAAGGCTCGATAGACTTTGAGCAGCTAAATAGCCCTAATATGCACGAATTCTATGTCATGAAAAGGAAGAAGTGAGCAAAACGAGGGGTAGTAAAGTCCACATACTGTGGGAAAGCTCCATCAATTTTGATAGAGCCATGGTACGGTTATGTGGCCGCTGATTGTTCCAGACTCTTATGACAGGGTTCCCTTTGGGATGGCATAAGAGTCTGGTCACGAGACTACAGGACCCTAAGCCAGGTGGTATAGCCTATTGAGTACAAGTATGCACCTACACTTTACACATCTACTCCACAGGCAATATGAAGGTATTTGCCAGGTGGCGGCACACAAGTACTGTACAGTAGCCTGCAGCATCTAAAGAGACTGCTACATAAAAGGAGCAAAATGTCACTGAACACAAATTCCGTGTTGACTTAGTGGTTTGGAAAGCACGCGTTGCCGGGAATTGCCGATGCCGGCAGTTGGCCGAAGCGGGCCGCCGAAGACGAGAGTGTCGCAACTCAGTCCACTTGCGACACACTGGTCGACAGTGTCGCGAGTGGTGGCGGGGTACCGCCACGAGTGTGAGTTCGACAGTGTCGCGTTTGGGGGATCCCCGAATTACAACGGAGAACATGATTCTGAGTAGATTTTATCGAATGAGTATAATATTCTGGAGCGATTTTAGACCAGCAGGGCGAGTAGTATGTCTTGTTGTCGGCTGGTGTGACACCCAAGGGGCTTCCATGATAAGAAATTTCCTAATTTGGACGAGGGGGAGGGGGGTCCCCTCGAGCTCGAAAAAAAAGTTTTATATGAATTTTGGATTTGCTTTTTTACGCTTGTTTCAGCGGTTAGGATGAATCCCCAGTGAATGTGTAACAAATTATAGTGCCCACAAGCGATGGAATCACTGTAAGGCCGGCTACTTAACAGCGAGTTATTGATACTTGACTGTATTTACCCTCGGTGATTAAGGCATACACGGCAATTTTTGCAGCACGGCGGGATGTGAGACAGTCTGGGTATGCCTCTCATTTCTTACATGTACAGCGCTCACTTCTTCTCAGTTCCACTCTGAATGTGTCGACGCTGATGGTCGGAAGCCATGGGTGTGCGAGTCCTGCAGAGGTGCGAAAAAGTGCAGATAAGTCAAGAATAACAGATTCATTCGAGTAGACACATGGGTATTGCCAAGTTATGGTCTTGCTGATGTCCGAGAGTCATATACGCGCGGTAGAGAGTGAAGGAGCAAAGCAAGGGCCAAGATACATGCCTCACCGACAGCGTGTGAGTGATTGATCGCGTCCGAGAAAGGGAATTGATCACGTCCGAAACAGGGAATTCCCTAATTGAGAAGGGTGAGGGGTCCGCCATTTCGCTGAGAAAAAAACTTCGACCCTTAGTGTAGATTTCGCGGATCGGTTCCCCCTTGGTGACACCCGGGACGTGCGTTACAGACGAACGAGATTTACCTATTTCTGGCGTTATATTGGGTCTGGCGAGACTTTTGACCATGGAATAATACTTTTTCATGTCGAAAATGTGTCTAGAGGCCTTTTACAATTTTCTCTTGCAGATTCCATATTGAAGGTCATCCGTGCTGTGGCTCGTGTCAGTGAAGCTATGAGGTACAGAGCATGCATACCCCAAGCTGTAATTCAACTTTCTGAAATGATTTAGCATGGGAGAATTGGCGGGTTAGCGAGACTTATCGTGAACAATTTTGAATGGTCCCTCGCGATGAACCGTGTCGAGGCTTCTATGGGAGTTGCATGTAAGACTCGCTCCACTACTTAGATCCTCGACCTACGTGCTGGAATGCTCATTGTTGTTATTTGGTTGTTATACTAAGTAGCCACACTCCCACGATTTGTGACAGACGGACGAGCGGGGCTCGAGTCGGTGGTGCAGCTGCTGAAATAATACATACATTGTCTTCGAACCGAAGAAATAGGTAGTCTCTTGCACAGACTCAACTCGCGTGACCAAGAAATCGGAGTGAAGAGAAAAGAAATTTCAGAACAATTGATACATTATAATTGTCGGAAAAATCGAAAACAGGTTATAGGGCCAAATAAGGCCGTGTTAGGCCTTATAAGGTCGTTGGGTAAAAGCTTATAAGCTTTAAATATGTACCAAATGAGACTTATAGGGCAAACGGCAGCCGGGGCAATCCACGCCCACCCGCAAAACGCCCAGAGTTCTTCACAGCTACAAGAACGATATCCACTTAAGATAGACGTCACCCGGTCTTACATAAGCCAAGTCAAGCCGTCAACAAACCTGTTATACCTATCTCGCTCCACAAGAGCATAAGTATTGACAATTGTAAGCACACCAAACTGTAGCTAGGAAGCATACCTTTGATTTTGTGTAGGGTATTGGGCTAATACCTCTCAGTTACGATGTTATATGGTCATCTTTCCAAAAAAGGTAATATATTTTTGAAAAGCTTCCAAACGCATTTTTGACGCGTTTGATGCCGCAACTGTATCTCTCGCATCCAACTGAGTCAAACAGTTCTACCGATGAGGACTCTCTCTCTCTCGTAGACCCATGTCGACATCTGAGCCTCGAGATGCAGAAAATTCCATGGATTCATCGGTTATTCATTTTAGAGGAATGGATCCTTTTCTATTACATCTACTCTTTCTTTTTTTTTTTTTTTTTTTCATACCTTGGTTCAATAAGAGTTGTTTCACCACCCATGACAATTTGTGCGTGAGCATCCCCTGCAAAACCCAAGGGCTATGTCTGAACATATGTTCTGATGTCCGCATATATCGAGGTGCAGATTAAAGGAATACCGTAGTGTATACTTTGAGCTGTCTTTTCACGACGAAGTTGAAGCTTGACGAACGGTGTGGATTCACCATCCATGCAACAGCTTGTCCGAAAGCTCGTCTATACTGCAATGTGTGATACTGTTGTAGAATACGTGATGTATTCCAGTTGAGTTCGAAAGTCATTGGCGAGAATTTTCGGAGAAATCCCTTTACAGTCCTAGCGTAGCGTAGGTTGCCCGAGAATCCGTAAGAACGGTACATATCTTGAAGCCATTGTCCAGAGGAACAGCAAGACGCCGATAGAGTGGGCATGTGGGGTCTAGCCGACGTCAAACGTGGTCAAGATCCAGAGATCTGACACCTCTTGTCTTGCGCGGAAACCCGGGGTGCAGTAGTCTCGTCAGAAGTTACAGAGCAGCCAAGCGCTCGCGCTCTGCGAGCGCTAGTCTCGCTACTCAGACTTTCCGCCGAGTCGATGAGAAGATAGTCGTTCTCAATGATCTATGCGAGCGCATCCAAAAAGGGAAATGTGAAGATGTTTGATTGCGAGGCATAATGATGGAGAAAAATGATCGCGCTGGCCAAGAGGCCTCTGATCTCTGGATCTGACCCATTATCAACGGCACGTGTTTGACGTCGCTAAAGCTCGCTTAAGAGGGGGGGCCAAATATTTATATTTGGTTGGCAGTTGACCTCGACCAGAAAACTCCGTCTGTGCGTTACCTTGGGGAAGCATTGAGCTGCAAAAACCCTCGGAATAGCTTTGGTCTTCAGCCTGAGGCCATATTATGCCTTATATCGATGTATTCGTGCAGATTCATGGCGACATCATCTACCAAACAAATAATAATATTTTGCCCCCCTTTTGATGCACGTGCCGTTGATAATGGGTCAGATCCAGAGATCAGCCGCCTCTTGGCGCTGGCTGCTCTGGGGTTCGTGATTTGGTTGATTTCCCTGTCCCGGCCGTCATCCCGAAAGATCTGGAGCCGAGATTAGGGGTGCGCTTTCATATGGAGAAGTGAGGGCCTGATCGGGTGCACTGCCTAGCGAGGCAGACCCACCCAAATCCCACACATATGCCTTACCTCACCTTTGCTCCGCTTCCTTGTGTGATTCGGCCCTGTCACTCTGTGAGCTTCTGGTTGTGAAAGGGAAATACAGTCAAGAATCGCGGAAGCGCAGATAATTGTTTGGTATGTGTAAACAAAGCCGATTTTAAGCCTCTTTGCCCCAGTTTCGCCCGCCCAAACCTTCCAGGCATCTGTCGTGTCTCCATTGTAGTAAGTAGATTCAACCAATATCAGCCCCTGCTTGCACCCAAACGTGCAGAAAAACGTTGAGGACAAGTCGACGGCATATCGGACGTTTCGGACTTGTTCGGTTATTGTTCGGACAACAAGGACGAAGGCATGAAGGCACGTGCCAAGTTTGGTTCCATAATCCGGAGATCGCTCGCCCCTTGATATCCTTCGTAGTACTCGAGTAACTGTTTTTACATAAAAGAAAGAAAAAAATTAAAATGATTTACGTAATAACGAAATAACGGAAGTCGACTCACCAAATTCGGGAACTTGGAGTGGGCCGTTGCTGAGTCAATTTTTTCATGGTCTCCAGAGTGCCTGTGCATTTTGAGACACCGATTCATAAGCTGGAGATTTAGAGCGCACCAAGTCAAGTGCACAAACAGTTGATCATTAGCATTCTTCTCCACAGCATCGATTTTCCTCACGTAAGCTTCCCAGCTCGGTTTGTCACGGAACTGGGACATGTTGGCTGTTCGTTTGGCAGGCCGATCCCCCTCGCAGATAAACTCCACCTTGAACTTGAACTTGAACTTGAACTTGATTTCTATTTCGTCGCATTCGATGATATACAGTACTGTGTCCAGGCGAGATCCTCTTTGCTGTTACACATCACTGACATTTCTGCTCCATGCCTAAATTTCCCATATGCTCTCATTTTCCTCGTTTCCCCAGATTTTCGCGTCCAAAACGAGTCAAGGCTATTTCACATCACTCCACGTGACCGCGTCGCTGCACCAATATTGCGCGCGTATATTTGCTTGATGGATATATTGGTTCTGGTGTCGTTGATTTATCTCTACTCTATTTTCCTTCATCTCATACACAAACTTACACCCTCAATCTCTTCCTTAGTTATTATGTACAACTCAAAGGTTCGACTTCGCTTCCTGAGTTCGAGATTGACTCGGAGCCAGCTGGGGATTGAGCGTCCGTGGTCTGGGCACCCACCGACACGCGTCTGACGGCGGCAGCGCGTTCTCTCCCTATCAGTCTTTGCTGGTTTCCCGGTCAGTTGAAGAACGAAGGAGCGGATGAGTTCCAGTGAGTATTTTATTTTTAACGGACTCTCTACCTACATGTTTCGGATGTATATATTTTTGGCGTCATGTAGGGGCTCTGGCGACGCAAGAGTACGCGTTGTGGCTATCCCCATCACCAGATATTTATACCGTTGTGAATCGATCGCAAGGGGATGCTCTCTTGTCTCTTTCTCTCATCTCCTCCAATTTTGTGAAGCTCTCAGAGCGAACCTTCGCCACTTATTCTGCCCAAAGCGTGCAGTATCTATCGAGTATTTCATTCTATCTAGCTGAGTTTCTATTCCTTTGTCTCTATATTCTATTCCATCACTCCTTTAGATATTTCTCTTCGTCTCGGGGCACTTCACGGCACGCCTACTCCCTTCTCCCAGCACGACCTCTGGTTCACCGAGGAACCGACCTTTACTTCGACACCGTACCTGGCCCTAAGGGCTATGCGGCAGTACTGACTGGTTAAGCCAGTCTCGGGGATATACATGGATGTAAACTACTGGGTCTGTGGTGATGCTGTTATGTAAAACTACGAGAAATAAGTAAAAGTTGACGACTGACGGGGAAACAGTGAGCTAAAGTAACTGGGTAATGTAGTGATCAGGTTATAACGAATATTGGTTGAGCGATTACGGGCGGAGTTTGTGGGAAGTGATGGTAAAGTAGATTAAATGATAAGTAGAGTATTGTAAGAGGAAAGAAGACCGGAGAGGGAGGGAGGGGCAGATGGGATGATGCAGGGAGAAATGATAAATAAGTCATTTGAAACGCTTGGTATGAGTAATAAATTCGACCAACGGCTTTACGAGTTTGGGATGATTGAGAATGGTGCGTACATCGACGGCGCCTAGGATACCAGCTGCAAAGGAAGCGGCCTGGAGGGGGGCACGAAACTGAGACCATGCCGGGCAATGGAGCAGGAAGTGGGTACGTGTCTCGAATGCGGCTCCGCAAGCATCGCAAGCGGGAGAGGCAGCTAGTCGGCAACGGTATCTGTGCGCCTTGAGTGAAGAGAAGTCGGAACGAAGCTGGCTGACGATGGAGATATTGGCGCGGGTGGCTGAGGAGATGTATGGGGAGCGGAGGATGAGGCCTCGAGGGACGGGGGTGCATCATCGATGTCTCGAAGACCGCGGCCAAGGGTTGACGTAGCCCACTCCTTTTGCCAGCGCACCAACATGGAGGAGTTGATACTCCGTTTACGCGTTGTCAGTGAGATGGGAGGTGCTGGGTGGCGGAAGCAGCGTAGCGGCTTTGGCAGCGTCGTCCGCGAACTCATTGCCGATGGTGCCAACGTGGGCCGGAGTCCAGAGATTGGTGATACGGAGGGCAGGAGAGAGTTCAAGGGCGGACCGGATAAGCTTGTCATACAGAATGGCACGGTATTGACCTGCGCGCGCTCGAGTCGACTGGATTCCGCGTAGCGCCGCCTGCGAGTCAGATACAACTAGAATATGATCCGCCCCCCGGAGCAGTGCGTGTTCCGTAGCCCGCAGAAGTCCTTCCATCTCACCCTCAGCTACCTGTCCGTTACCAAGAGGGAGGAGAATTCTCTCCTGGATGACTCCATCTTCCATTCGAACGACAGCCCCTCCTGCTGCGCCAGCAAGCAAGGAGCCGTCGGTAAACCATGTAGCCCCCGTGAACAACTTGTCCCGCACAAACTCATCAAGGACACCGATGGCCGAAGAATTTGAAGGAATGATGGTGTTAGTAGGGAGAGGGTCGGCCCATGGTGGTGAGTAGACTGGTTCGATTCTCTCCATTCCTAGCAGCAAGGGGATGGAGGGGTTCATCTGCGGTAGTTTTAGAGTATCGGAAGTTACAGCGGGAGTAGCCACAGCGACTTGCCTTCCGCCAGAGGGCGGAGGTGATCGTGCGACCACCCCCCCTCGCTTTCCACGGGCGCCGTAGTCTCCGTCGAGGTCTACGCTCGCTACCGTCGTAACTTCCATGGGAAGCACTATATGAGGTTTACTGGTCAAACGGGTGCCGCGTGCTGGAACATCTTGCGGGCAACGGATAGCCGGGAGACGCTCCACATAGTGCAAGCAGGAGGCTCGAGCAGGTCGTTTTGGGGTTCGTGCGATCGCGTCCTGAATGAGCGATACAATGTCGTGTGATGGAGGAAGGGAGAGGTACCCAGCTAGGCGATGCAGCAGGGCACGTTCAAGCCTAAGGTGAACCGGGAGTATTGCCGATTCCTTTTCCAGCGAAGCGCGCGCCGCTGTGCGATAGCCGCCTGTAATGCACCGTGCTACACATTTGTTGACACCTTCGAGCGGCTTGAGTGTCGACGACGGCAGCGGGAAGAATGAATTGACGCCATAATCTGCCCTAGGGAACACCACGGCGCGCGCTAGATCACGAACCATCAGCGGCTTCAGTGCCCAAACAGCATGAGTGAGTGCGAGAGACGCATTCAGAGACCTCGCGGCTGATGCAGCGCGAGACTTGATGTGAATCTCACCTGTGAGCTTAGAGTCGATCCAGACTCCAACCCACTTCACGACTTCCGCTGGGCGAATAATCGCCCCGTCAAACTCAACGCAGTACTCCGACAAGTCATCGCGTCCTGGCGAGTGATGAATTAGCTCCGTCTTGGTTTTTTCGTGGCTTCGTCGTCCTTTGCCCATTCGACCGCGATCGTTGCCGCCTCGTTGAGAGCTACGCAGTTTTGGTGTGGCGATTTACTGGCTGTGCTGAAATTTGTGTCGTCGATAAAACCGTATCTCCAACTCACAAAAACCTGTATTGCACTGAGCCTGCGAAGGAGACGGTTAATGGTGAGGAGGAAGACGATGACGAGCACTGCGGTGCGCTTTCATCATTAAACACGAACGTGACGGTACGAACCCCGTCGATAACCACAGTGACCCGATGGAGGTGTAAGAACGACGCCACCCATCGTATTAACTGTCGAGGGAAACCGAGAGATGCCATTTCTTGAACTACCACCCAACACAGTGTTGCCATTATCAAGCTGGGACCGAACTCGATGGATGAATCCATCTACTGCTTGTTGCGTGCTGCGTCCTGGTCGGCCGCCGTGCTGAGCATTGTCCAGGATTCCGAGACTTTCTGCATCGAATGAGAGGCGGTCAGCGATGAGGCGCTCCAACGGCTTAGCCAGTACGTGTTCGAAGTTTTCGACGGGACGCCACGATTTCGGGGAGGTTCTGTCTTTCTTGCCAGACTTTGGGATCGGGGTGGCGACGTTAGCCTTGAACGAGGACGGTTTTGTGCCGAGAGCTACAGAAGCTTTGAAAACTGGGCGAATCCAGTCCTTGAGAACCGAGTAGCCGCGCTGCACGTACCCCATTTGAAGGCCATAGCGATCCGGCGCCTTCCATGGTGGCGATGTCGAGATGACATTATCGACTTCAGTATCAGAAACCGCGTGGAAAGGGCGTTCCGCCTGGATCTCAACAGACTCAGCAAGGAGTATGGGGTCTGTGGAGGAGAACGGTGCTTCAGATGTATTTATAGGGGCAGGCAGATGATCTTGCCTGTCCGCCGCAGGCGGAAGTTCACCATGAGTACTAGACTCCGCGTGAACTCCCCCGCGCTGAATCCGGGCGCCGCTGCCAGCTTGGTCTACGCGCGAATCCGGAGTGACATCTGGTGGGGGCAAGGGATAGTTCTCGGATGAGCCTCGGTTATTCAGCTCGATAGCTTTAGCGCCAAACCATGCACGAGCCAAGACTCGGCCGCGATCAAAGTGAGAGAGAACGGTTTCGTTAGTAGACAGTTTGCGCAAAAGCCGAGCGAGCCGTGCTCGGCTTTTGGCGATTGCGCAGCGTGCCAGCAATTCTCAACGCATTTCAGCGGTCTTTTCGAGGTGGATAGTATACAATACCTTCCTTCCGTAACATCCAACCACTTTGGGCCGTGGGAATCTATGGAGCGACCCATGTTACAGTATGTACATATGTAGCTGTCTTCTTTTGGGCAACCCAGCTCCACCTTCAAAAACATCTGCTGGCTTCATGGATTCTGGACCTCGATGGGGGCATCAACACGCCTCACTAATCACAAAGGGGCATGGCAGGTCTATTGTGGTCAGTCTTGACCCGAATTTGGCTTCACTCGAATCTCGTGAAAGCCGAACACGGCTTTGCGCAAGGTGGAAAGACTGTCTGAACTTGAGAAGACAGTGTGCTGTTTTGTGACTGCGGCAGAGAGGGGCCGGATCTGATGTCTCAGATCCGAGCCTTTCTCTTTCCACAACCACCACCATCGACTTCACCCACTATCTCTGTGCTCATGAACTCTACTGATTAATATTCACAACGGCTTCGACGCTTCGCTTCTCCCACCCACCCTTCCCTTTTACATATTAGTCATCCAATTTTTATAGCGAACGTTTCTATGTAACACTTTCCAGAGGCAGCCACAGAGTGGGGTGATGGGTTCATCCTCGCGCACCCCATCGCCCCACGCCCCGGCCGTGAGCGTTCCAAGACCGCTTTGCGTTCCACACCCACACCTATGTGGCTGTCTCACGCTTGAAACGAACGAAGCAACGAACAAACTTCGTTCTCGATAAACTCTGTCGGCCTCGAATACTCCCACTGTCGACACAGGATGTCTCTGCGCTGGATTTTCTATCATGGATTCAGTCCTCCTACATCCCCAGCCATCCTCCCCAACCGTGTCAAAGAAACCGGTAGTCTGGTACCCCTAGCCAATATCTCAAATCCTCTCGGTCTCCGGGCACAGCGTCACTACTATACTAGGTTCTCGCTAAATGCACACCTTCTACATCCCCTGCAACCTAAGGAAGCTTGTGCACAGTGCTCCTATCCAGTGTCTCACTCTATCTCCCGCCTCATCTCCTCCCTTGAACGAGCCACTTATCAGCCTCCGCACCTCTACGCACCCAACATCAACGGCTCTGGCTCTTTATACTATTTAAAATCCTGCACCATCGGCGGGTGGTCATATTTCCATTCCATGAAGTCCTGCACTTTCAGCGGGTCGGGCCTCATGATGCTCGTATTCCATTCTATAAAATCCTGCACTTTCAGCGGGTCGGGCCTCATGATGCTCGTATTCCATTCCATGAAATCCTGCACTTTCAGCGTGTCGGGCCTTATGATGCTCGTATTTCTATAAAATCCTGCACTTTCAGCGGGTCGAGCCTCATGATGCTCGTATTCCATTCCATGAAGTCCTGCTCTTGTGACTGTTGCTTCATTGTCTAGGAATATTTATTAGAGTCAGGGCAGCCGTAGTTCGGTCTGGGTGAGGAGAAGACAGCCGGCGGAAATCTACCCGGCTGATCTCCAGGTCGTGGGCAAAGAGATGCACGAGAAGGCACCCAAGAGAAAAAGACGCCAGACGAGGCATCTCCAGAGACCACGGCTAACCCAGAAGAAGGCGGCTGATGAAATTCCATAGCTCGAAATGCTGAAAATTTTGAGCTCTGGTGGGAAATTACAATGTTGACGTAGCATGAAGTACATCCCGCAATTAAAATCAGGAATTGTGAATGGAAGCGGATCACCGCTATAAAACAAGGTGAGATAAAAGAGAATTAGGCCAATGGCGAATAATTTTAGGTATGATCAAAGACTCGGAGAGGTCAAGAGTGCAAATCATTGATGTTGACGTTGTCAGTGAGTCGTCGCAGTACTGGCAACGCAAAGTAGATAGCAGAAAGTGTAGGAGTTGTCGAGTCGAGCCCCGAGTTCAAGCCAAAATAAATGTGGCGTTATCGTAGAGAAAATAAGTTGTACTTATATCAGAAGAATCAACTTGTGGCTGTTAGCCAGCTCCAAACGTTTGATATCCTCCATCGCCGGCGGCAGGAAAAGGGTAGGAGGAGAGGGATTGTAAGACCAAGCTATGACAATAACAGTGGTGTGGTGGGGTCCCGGGGTCGCTAGGGTGGCCCTCCGCAGGTAGCTGGACGCGGACGAGGATGGCAAGAGGCAAAGGGAATAGATCCTCACGCTGTCTACATCACATGACTATCTACTCGACCAAACACCCTACCACATTTGAAAAATCGGTCATTCCGAGGCTTTTCTGGGTGCCGAAAACGTGTTTTCCCGGCCGAGGGATTTCCCCTTGGAGAAGGGAAAACAATGACCCACTGTGGGAATCTGGACCGTTTTGCCATCACCCTCGAAATGGAGAAGTTCCCGAGGTCAATACGCCCTGTACGGTTGCCATCAAGTCCACGCTTTGAATTTCGGCCGAAGAATGTTGCGCACAACTTTTCGACTATTGTCTGGGCTTTTATGTCTTCCTTAGAGGCAGTCTGCACTCATTCTACCATACCTACAGGCTATGTCGAGGTCTCCACACAACACTCGCCATGGCCTCAGGGAAGGGACAGCTCGCCACTCATTGGTTAGGGAATACTGGTACCTTGTTTATGTAACATTACCAAACACTGTCTACTCTCCCTCTTGCTATCCGCTCCGTATCTCAACGAACAGCAATGAACACCTTGATTTTTTATACAACGATGCATCTTGAACCTTTTCCATCTCCGCACTTGCAGCAACACACAGCGGCGAACTCATTTTCAATGTCAAGACACCGTGTGCGCGGCCGACTCTGCCGTCCATTTTCGATATCCCCGCCCTGCGGTACCCTGCGGCTCAATCCTTACAGCTGTTCCGGAAAACCTTGTCATGCGCAGATTTTTTTGCGCCGTTCTCACTTTTGATTCAAGTGATATGATGCACCATTTATGGAGATCTGGACCGAATGCCGCCAGGTGCCGCCGTTTTTGACGATTCCTGGCATCTCTGCCTTGCTTTCCGAGGACTTGTCTGCATCCCATTGCCGATGAGTAGCCGCTGGGCTGCCGGTGCTAGGCGTGTGTAGCCGAGCTGATCTTCCCATAAAAGGTGCATCGTATCATTCGATCAATATCTGAGTTGCGCGCAAAAAAAAATTTACGCCGGCATTGATGCAGCGAAGTTGAATGAGTGGGAGCTCACTATATTTGCCAAGGTCGTCCAGCGCGGTATGTTTCTTTTCTCTTTCTCACATCGCTCGTCTCTTCGCCAGCTGATGCCCAGTAACAGCTGCCTCCCTTGTTCGGGGGTATATCAGCGGCGCGAGCGCCGATTTCTTCGAGCAGTTGTTCGATGAGCTTCAGCGCATGAAGCTCATGTTCACTGGCCGGCCTATCCCTTTCAAGAAATTCGTTCGAGGCGGTAATCTACTCGTGACGAACCTTGACATGGACACGGCGCAGGTCCTCGGTCTGTGCCGGTCTGTGTTGAGGTTTAGCGACCCAGAATACAGCGGCATCCCAAAGGATACAAATCCCGAAGACATTGCACCGATGTTCATCAAGATATGTTGGCGCCATGCCAAGGAGTGAGTCGGCCTGCCGTAAAAGCCCGACCACGGAGTTAGCGTTTGTAGCCGCAGCCGTTGGCCGTACATGCCGAATTTTGGTCAATTCGAGATCCGAAAGGCGGCATGCACATTTTGCCTTCCTAGGTTTTGCAAAAAAAAAAAAATTGACGGGTCAAAATTTCGCCGGTTTCTTTGACCCATATGGTGGAGATCATACGTAGAAATCAATCTTTGGCGGGCAACATCAGCCAAAAATGGACGGTTCGGGCGGAAAACGCTAACTCCGTGGTCGGGCCTGCCGTAAAAGCCCGACCCGGTAGAACACTAGACACAGCCTCTGCTCCAGACGAGCGGCGCCACGCGCTTCCGCTCCTTCCCACCCATCCATTCTCTCCTCCCGCGCCGTCTCCGATTCCATGGCAAGAGCCTGGGCCCAGCGCTCCAAAACCAAAGTCACGCCGGAGCCGAAAAGAAGTTGACGAAGCAAACATTGTGACTTCGACTCGCTCTAGGGCTCCGTCCGCCCGCAAAAGAAAAGCGGACGAAGCAGATGATGAATCTGAGCGCGCGACCAAGAAGGGAAAGAGTGTCGAAGCCTCGAAGGTACGAGTTTCCGTTTCCAAAATTCCATCTCAGTATTCTTACTCACTTATTTCAGGGTGGACTGTAGGAACTTTTTGGCGTAGTAAAGTATTTAATGCATACACAATATATCCATGTGTTCTGTCTGCGACGCGTCTGAGTCTGACTAAGTTGACTTCACACCGGCCGACTCGATTGACCTCAATCAACGGCAAATGCCGTCGGATGCACCTCCCATCAATGTGCCGTGTTTCACCTGGCACCCGGCACATTTACGGCTCAAGTGCCGGGCTTGACGGGATGTGACTTGTTTGCGGCCGCATGTGCCGTGCATACAATGTATGTGCGGTACTAGTTTGGTTTATCCCGTACTTTCTGCCGTAGCGAGTAGAGTGTGGAATCGACATAAATAGCTTGCATACTCCTTTTTGGAGCCTTTTAAGTTCACAGTGGTTAAGGGAGGGCGCTTACTACAAAAACACTCATATGTACATTATTACTTATTTCTGAAACTGTAACCATAACTATGCACATAAGGTATAGGGTGGGCAACTCAAGTAAACCAAGTTTGACCAGAACTAAGTCAAATGAGGTATAGCGGCACCTAAAGTTGCACATGGCCATTGATGCTATTCGACCTGAAAGGGGACGTCGACAACAGACGGCACGGCGAGGCGGTGCAGTGTCTGCGTCTGATTCGCGGATTGACTCCCAGGGCAACCTACTCTTCCGTGGCGATCCAGGATTTTGAAGGATCGTTCATTCTACTGGGCTCTGGTCTTCGTCGAGGCGACTAATCTTGAAGCTTGAAGAGGGGGTGATGTCAGCGGATTCCACAGCTATGACATCTTCTGACTTGGGCAGAAGTTCTCTGTCTCCAAGACATCATGCTGTGTGCTCACTTATGTCATATCTTACGTCACCTCTTGTATATAAGTAGTTCACTGGGGATCTCTGATCCCCAGGTTTGTTATCGACTTGGCTCCTGGGCCCTTCGCTTCTCTGTCTCCAAGACATCATGCTGTGTGCTCACTTATGTCATATCTTACGTCACCTCTTGTATATAAGTAGTTCACTGGGGATCTCTGATCCCCAGGTTTGTTATCGACTTGGCTCCTGGGCCCTTCTCCCCTTACACCATCTTTGCTATCTTTCCAGTCCATATACAGTCGGATATCTCATAATGCATGAGGTCAAAATGCATAAACCTCATTATGCATCGACTTTTGGTGTCCACCGACTTGGTAGGCTGATATTTTATGCATTATCCTCATAATGCCTATTGCATAGGGTGAAGAGCGCTTTTATGCATTTTGAAATTGCACGTATAATTTGGTGAATTTTACTGCTCTCAGGACCAATTTAGACAGCTGTGTCATTTTAACCCCAAAATTTAGCCAAGTTCCTTGATCTGCTTACGGTCGGCGGGAAGGACTCAGTTGAAATGCAGTGGGGCTGCGCTGGAGCGGTTGAACTGCCGCCGGCCTCGGCGAGGGTATGCACAAGCAATCACAGGGAAGAACCCCACTCCATCAAAAACCGGACAAAAACCGTAAAACAGCTGTAGTCGACTACAGTAACTAGAGTTGCCCATCAAAATCAGTGATGACGGAGTGATGACTTACCCAAGCGAGGCCCTGCCGCAATTGTTGTCCATCAATATCCCGTATCTCGCAGCCGTACACACTCTACTCGGTATTGACAAAAGTAACCGTTAATGCGACGATTGCTTCGCGACCACGTGATATTTCTCCAAGACTTCGAGTTTGAAGGATATTCCTTAAACCTACACAAGTTGTTGTGGGCAACCTCTGTTCCTGACGCTCTTCAGAGCCAGCGCAATTTTGGCAATAGCTTGAAATTCACCTAAATTCACCTGTGTCTTTCAACTTCTGCTCATTGTTCAACGGAAATCTTAGCAACTGCCCTTCCAGGCCACTTTCGACTACCTCTAGCTTGCACATGTGATCTATTCAGATGTTTTTGCACACTTGCTTTGGCTAGTAAGGGTGGTAAACAAGCCTACAATCTGAAAACTCTTCGGCCCCTTACTTGACCAAACATGGGGAATTACGGAAGCCATGGAGGCCTACTCTGGGATAAAAGTATATTGAATGTGTAGATAATAGGGCTCAGCACTGTGATGGATTGGAAATTAACCAAGACTGTAGCTGCTCTTAGCATCTTTGAACGGCCACGCAATATTTGGGTCCGTGCAGGAGGGACGGTTGAAATTGAACCAGTCCAATGTTGACAAGAAATTGATGCAATCAGACATTTCGAGCAGTGAGGGACTGAAATGGATCTTCAAGTATGGCCTACCGTCCGAGGGCATGTTCTTGAACTTCAAGAAAATTGGAAATGCAGTCATTCATTGCAACAAACAGTGCAAAACAGCTGCAAATTAGAATCCGCCGAGAAATCAGTTGTGCTTGATGGATTGGTTCAAGCCTTTGTCCGATGCCGTTCAAAACATGCAGGAGAACATTCCGATGCATTTTAACCTATAATATTCGGACCATACGAGTCGATTCACGGTTACTTTTGTCAATACCGAGTAAGCGAAGGCTTGAGGATGTCACCGTTACTCCTACGAAGTGAGAGTGCAAAAGCATTCTGTAGTTGAACCAGAATAAGTATTTCGATCACAACTTCCAAATGTTCAATTTTCTTTCCCCTCTCGATATTCCACCACTCTTCCGCCGGAAAATACCTTTTAGATCATAGAATAGTCCTTCTACTCGGTGTGACCAAAAGTAACCGGAATTTGGCTTTTTCAAGAGGAATTTCGAAACTCAAACAACTTTAAGTGATACATAGCTCCTCTAAATCAGTTTATTTACAACTTCCATGGTATGGGCATGTCATGGGATGTTTTGTTTTTGAGTTGGTGAATCATTCTTTGAAAGTGGACCAATTTGGAAATGTTTGCGCTTCTGAAGAGGACATGCCGGAGTTTTGGGCCGGTAAGTACCTCAAAAAAGTGCGTCGTATCCAAATCCGATATCTAAGGTTGACAGGTGTTTCCCGTTGTTCAGTGAGGGAGCCAACTTGGCACACTAATTTCCCGCCTCAAAGCATATGTACATTATATACGTTTGAACGACTATCTTCAAAAGAGTATATAAAGTCTTGTTACGAGACTACATCCAAGTCAGCCAAGATACAGTAGATCTATTAGTATTAGCTTGTTACACCATATATGCAACTACATTGAGTGAGTCCGACGTTACAGATATTCCTGAGCTACCTTCTTCGACCCCTCTTTACATTAGGGAGGGGTAGATGATGTGTGAGTAGAATATTGAGTACCTAATAGAGGGTTTGCGAAGAGCCATTGGAGCCATTGAATGGCTATCGATTTCCGCATTAGGAAACTTTGATGAGCTAAACTTTTATGTAGAAGTCAAGAAGAGCTGCCTGGAATGAAATTCGGATACTCAGACTGGGGGTGTCTTTTGTCAATACGCCGGAATTTGGACACTTGTTTAGCCATTAGCCATCCAATGGCTGCATCGCAAACAGGCTAATGGCACTCAACAGCCTGGCTCGTGGACTTGGCAAAAAGGACTTTCAACACAATTCCTTTTGTGGTTTGGGTGCTCAGATAGTGGGCTGCCTACCCCGCGTTGAGTCCGGGTAAAGCTGGTTTCCGCGACTCCATACTGGCACTGGGTTGTGATGCATCAAGAATGTAGCCAAACAATCGTCACGGTACCGTATGGGAACACTGCCACCTGATGAGCCTTTTACAGACGAAACGTAGTCTCGGATACACTGACAGTGACTCGGAAAAAATATGGGATCACGTCATCCGTGAGAAAGTCGGCCGTTTAGCGCGAGACAGCAGAGCTTTGGACAAGGTCTTTGAGGTTCATGAGCATGTCCATAAGGTGTAGTTAATACATATATAAGATGTAGTTTCTGCGTGAAGAACTCGGCGCTGTACAAACGATTTATTGATGACCGGTGATCCAATCATTAATCTGCATTTTGCCGATTTGGGAAAACAAAGTCAGAATAATACTCTGAAGAGGAAATGGGACAAACCAAGCCTACGGAGTTAATAGTGAGTGTTCCCGCCCTTCGCCTTCAATAATTCCCGCACGCGATTGGGCATACTAGTGTCGATGAAAGCCTGGTCAATGCTTTCCCACTCCTCCTTCAAAGCGAGCCAAACTTAGGCCGTCCTTGTTCTTCGGCGGGGGGCCCTTAGCGCGTACCATGCGCTCCAGGTGATCCCAAAGGTTCTCTATGATGCTCATATCCGGTGAGTTGGGGGCCCACGGCAAGATCTCGAAGCCTTCTAGATCAAACCAGCCGTTCGCGTGCTTTGACCGGTGCTTTGGGTCGCCATCCTGCTGGAAATAGACGGTGGAACAATCCAAATCGTGCCTATCGAGGGTGCGCAGGAGGGACTGGGAGAGAATGTCGACGTAAACGAAGCGATCCATGATACCCTCGATGCGGTGAAGTTGTCCCACCCCATGTCGGGTGACACCTCAAGCATGGGGGCGGGAGCGTGATGGTCTGGGGCTGTGTCACCCGACATGGGGTGGGACAACTTCACCGCATCGAGGGTATCATGGATCGCTTCGTTTACGTCGACATTCTCTCCCAGTCCCTCCTGCGCACCCTCGATAGGCACGATTTGGATTGTTCCACCGTCTATTTCCAGCAGGATGGCGACCCAAAGCACCGGTCAAAGCACGCGAACGGCTGGTTTGATCTATGGTGCGCGTCACTTAGTCACCGCTTCTCTTGCACTACTGCCAAATCGGCCGGAGGCCGAAATTTTTTCAAATACACTATCTGAGCGTGGATTTTGACACAGTTTCAGTGCTTTTGAAGTGGACTTTTGACGTACCTAGAGCCTATTCTCGGGTGTATGGAACAGTACCATAAATACTAGGCCTCTGACCGCACAATGTTGAACCTTGTGGAGGCAACAAATGCCGGAATAGGTGGTCTGGACAGACCGAAGGGATTGGCTAAAGCGATCACCCATCAGTCACGTGTCTCCTCATTCTTTTCGTCTCGCCCGCCTCCGCATCGCGCCTTTGGCTCGGTGACTCCGTCTCTTTGAGACCTTCTCTTCTCCAGCCCCTCCCCCTCCATGACCTCGAGTCTCCTTCCCCGCTTCTAGTCTTGTCCCCCCGTCGCCGTCATACCCTCTTTTTTCGTGTTTTCCCTTCCTTTCTGGGTGCTTCCGCTGCCATCTCATCCTCTCCCCCGCCTTCGGCTGGTCGACTTCGATGCCTCCTCTTCGGCCTATCCCCAGCCTCATTCAAGTTGATGGAGTTCTTCGCTTTGGTGTTCCCGACCGAGGACCATGGACACCGCCAGATGATGGAAGAATTTTGATGACTGCTGGGACTCGGGTGCGCTCTCAGATATGCTGGGGCCATAATCGTGTTGGAGGGTGTTGGGATGGTCGACGCCGGTGTCCCCGTCGTCATGTTTGCTCCCATTGCGGTGACCGTGCTCACACTGCGGCTTTCTGCGCACGTCGTTCGTCAAAACCCCCAGATGTAGCTCGGCCTACTCCGCCTCAGGAAAATCCCCCTGTTGGTGTGTTAATGAAGCCGGGTGAGCGAGGGGGAGATGCTTCTGGCTCTCCCTGCTCAATGAGCAGGAAAGTCTCATCTCCCCTGTCATCTACCAGCGTCGTCGAATCTGACCATGCTCCCATTCTTTCCGAGATACCCCCAATGCCTCCTTTTCCCCCGGCTCGCCCAAACACCAATCTGCTCTTCCCCCTCACATCTCCCCATTCAAAGTCAATGCCGCCCACGAAGCTACATCCTGACGCTTGGGCCAGTGCGCTGATTGATTATCCAGACCGTCAGTTTGCGGACACCCTTGTGTCTGCTATTCGCTATGGTGTTCTTCTTGGTGTGGATCCTGCACGTATGCCTTCCCCCTCCTCTTCGGCCCCTGCACCCCTTCCCTCTGCACTTGCGTTTCCCGAGACGGTGGACAAGGATATTGCCCATGAGGTTTCTCTTGGGCGTATCATTGATATCACGGACATGGCTGATACTGTCAAGCCTGTCCTTTCTCCGCTGGGTTCTGTACCCAAGAAATATAGCGAGAAACGTCGTCGGATTCACCATCTCTCGTATCCCCATGGATCCTCTGTCAATGACGCGATCCCAGCTGAGTATGGCCATCTGGTCTACGAGGCTGTTATGGGGGCAATTGATCGCATACGGGAAGCTGGCCCTGGATCCTTCCTTTATAAGGCAGATCTGGAGGCTGCATTCAGGCATATTCCGATTCACCCTGACCATGTGCATCTGATGGGTTTCGAGTGGAAGTTGCGCCTGTTCCTTGACATCTTCCTACCGTTTGGTGTTCGTACAGGCCCCCGCCTGTACAACTACTTTGCGGAGGCTCATCACTGGATTTTGCTCTGCCGTGATGATGTCATGAAGCTCATTCAGCACTACCTGGATGATTGGTTCAACGTTACTCCTGCTGCGAAGGGTGTGGAGTACGCTCGTCATGGTCGCGCAGTCTTCCGGACCGTTGCTGCCGAGTTGGGCTTTTCAATCTCCAGTGACAAGGAGCAGGGTCCGACTCACTGCCTCGAGTTCCTCGGCATTGAGCTGGACAGTATTGCTATGCAGGCTCGTCTTCCTCAGGACAAGCTTGCTCGCCTCCTTGTTCTTCTGGATGGGTGCCTGTCCCGTCGATCTGCGAGCCACTACGACCTCGAGCAGCTCTGCGGCCATCTCGTCTTTGCTCAGTCGGTAATTCCGGTTGGTCGATTCTTCACTCGCCGTATTCGGGACTTCATGCGCCGCCTTTCCCTCCTTCCCCGCCACCACCGCCGCCGTCTTCCTTCCTCTGCCCGCCTCGACATTGCATGGTGGAATACCTTCCTCCCGTCTTTCAATGGCATTTTTGCTATTGGACCTCCACGTCCCACTGTCGAAATCTTTACAGATGCGAGTGGTAAGCTAGGTCTGGGTGGCCATTGGGGTAGCGGCGATCTGTTCTTCACTGAGCCTGTACCAGCGAAGTATGCACGTCATCCGATCCATTGGAAGGAAATGCGTGCTGTGTTGAGGGCTGCGGAGCTCTGGGGCCACTGTTGGGCTGGGTTGGAGGTGGTGTTTCGTATTGATAACGAGGCCATCTCGACCTGCTTGCAGTCTGGCTCTATTGACCATCCGCCTACGCAAGCTCTCTTCCGCCAGTTCGCTCTCCTGGCCGTTCAACAGGACTTCACTTTTCGCCCAGTTTGGATCTCAACGGACGAGAATTCTGTTGCTGATGCGCTTTCCCGCTTCCGCTGGCTCACACTTTCAAAGTTGTATCCGCACTGGCCCCTCCCCAAGTCTGGTACCCGTCCTGCCCGCGTCGCTGTCTCTCTCCCCTCTGTCGTCATTGTGCATTCCTAGCACCCTTTCCTCCCCCTCCCCCTCCCTCCCCTCTCGCCTCCCCATTGCTGTCCATCTCCTCCCTGTTTTTGTGGAGCCTGTGGCGCTTCCCCCTGTATTTCGCCCACCTTTGGCTGCTTCAGGGTGAGCTGTTGGTTTTGGGCTGCCTCGGCTCCTTCGTCTTCGGGCGGAGTGCAGCGAGCTCCATTTCGGAGTTCACGCCCAATATATCAATGGCTTGCTTACTCATCTCTCCCTCTCGAGAACTCAGGCCAATCCTAGGTGGTCTGGACAGACCGAAGGGATTGGCTAAAGCGATCACCCATCAGTCACGTGTCTCCTCATTCTTTTCGTCTCGCCCGCCTCCGCATCGCGCCTTTGGCTCGGTGACTCCGTCTCTTTGAGACCTTCTCTTCTCCAGCCCCTCCCCCTCCATGACCTCGAGTCTCCTTCCCCGCTTCTAGTCTTGTCCCCCCGTCGCCGTCATACCCTCTTTTTTCGTGCCCACCCACCCATCCCTAGTTAGTTTTGCTATTTCCTGCGCACTCACGTAGCTACGGATTTGTTCTGTATTCTTTAGTTGCGTAGGGGCTGCCTCGGCTCCTTCGTCTTCGGGCGGAGTGCAGCGAGCTCCATTTCGGAGTTCACGCCCAATATATCAATGGCTTGCTTACTCATCTCTCCCTCTCGAGAACTCAGGCCAATCCATGACCTGTACTGCCAAATTGGGTGGGGTGAAAAGTTATAACTCCTTCAAATATTTAAATTTGGGAAATCCGTCTTGCGAAGTTGTTCCTCTGTTGAAAAGGAGTCGATTGGCAAGAGGAATTAAAAATGGGATAAAAACTGCGGCCACAGATGGCCTTGTCATTGAGAGGTGGTGACTAAGTGACGCGCACCATAGAAGGCTTCGAGATCTTGCCGTGGGCCCCCAACTCACCGGATATGAGCATCATAGAGAACCTTTGGGATCACCTGGAGCGCATGGTACGCGCTAGGGGCCGCCCGCCGAAGAACTTACGATGGTAGGTACTCAATATGCTATATAACGTCTCCGAAGACTGCTCACTCCCTACACAGTCGATTGAAAAGCCGGTGATCCCATATTTTTTCCGAGTCAGTAGGACTGCACCCGAGCTGATTGACAGATCCGATCGCCTCCTACTCCTATAGGTCGCTTAGAGCTCACACCTGGTATCTGTTGTTGTGGAGATCTGAGCGATCGAAAAGCGACCTGGGTCGCTCGCACAAACTCTCTATTCTCAATGCTTCCATCTTCCGCTCCTACCTCTGGGAATTCATTGAGCTCCTTACACTCACTCAGGATATGCGGCTTGACTTGGGGCCAGATGACGCAAATTTTGCTGAATGGCTTCTTGGTGTTGGTCGCGGAACATCAAATGACACTGATGGTACTATCGAGCTCCCTGAAGACATGGTCACTCGAGACAGCGAACACCTGATTGCATCCATTTTCCCCGACATCAATGGACCCACACCGCCTCCGAACTATTTTCTCGAGCGTAGCATCTTAGCTGCCAGAAACGGAGATGTAGACGGACTCAACGAGGATGTCCTGAGCCGGATGCGAGGGCAGCAACGCACTTTCTTCAGTGCAGATAAAATCACAACCGAGCCTGGAGCGGATGATCCCGAGACAAACGACTCTATGCCTGCAGAGTATTTGCGATCCTTGAATGCTTCGGGCCTTGCACCAGGTGAACTCTCGCTGAAGGTTGGATGTCCTGTGATCCTTCTTCGCAACTTGGCTCCATCAGCGGGGTTGTGCAATGGCACCCGATTAGTCGTGCGTCGTATGTCTGATCGAGTGTTGGAGGCCGAAGTCTTGGGCGGGGAGCATAACGGTGAAGTTGCTTTCATACCCAGAATTACCATGACGCCTTCCGGTAACACCACCGAGTTTACGTTCACCCTCTCTCGGCTTCAATTTCCTATCCGTCTCGCTTTCGCCATTTCCATCAATATTAAAGAAGGTAATTATTTGGCTATCTACCTACGTAACAAATAGATCGTCTGATAGGCGAAGCCGGGTGAGGTAAAGGGAACGAAGCGGTAAATAGGAAATTCTACCTACCGTCCATACCACTCTTCCACAAGGGGGGCGCGTGTCCGACCAGAGGATATCCTACGCGGTGGCAGTATGCAGAAAGGAGAAATCAGGGGTTTGGATAGGCTCATGACCAGCCTGTCTACGAGTTGTGCAACGATTTTTACATTGGGGGTGGTAGCTTGCGCGATTCCATGTGTTGAAGCCCTCTCAATGCCGGTTCTCAATGAATCGGTGCTCATAAGTCTTTACATCAATTACCACAACGCTAGGCCTTGTCCGGGGACTCCCTTCCCCCCCTCCAAATATGTAGGGCAATTTATCATCTTCGAGCGCCCTCTAAATTTGTCTGAATACAATAGAGGATTTGCGATGAGCCATCGGAGTCATTGAATGGCTAAAAATTTCCTTATGGGGAAGCTTCCCCATTCATCGGTATAGGAATGCAGATGCTTACAAATCTCCGTCCAAATGCTTTGTAAGCATGTCCTGGAGTCCTGACTCCGTGGCCTCGGACTTCGGGAACGGCCGGCAGTCAGTCATGTCAATATCACGTGACCTCGGAACGCGCGCGCCGAAACAGAATTCAACCTTGCTACAATGCTAGATACTTATGTCCTACCTACAGTGGTGGCAAATAGAAATTGCCGTGGCTTTTTGGTGAAAATCTGGCTGTATACTTCACCGAATGACCTCAAATAAAATGTAGAGATGGGTATGTGATACTTCTGTACCTCTTAGAACACTCAGCAATATATTGTGCCCTGAGAATGCATCAATCATAGGATGATTTCCGATTTTTGCCATATTCGGAAAAACACAATGAGGGTTCAGCGAAAAGGTGTCATAATAGGATGAAAGTACTTGAAAAACAGTCCTAGTTTCCACTTTGGTTGAATGGAATTGACCCTCATTTGGGCTCACAGCAGCCGCTCAAAGTTGGCTATTTTCACACAAAATAGCTGAAAATGCAGAGAAAATAGCTAAAAGGACCAACTTCGAGCAGCCGTTGCGAGGTTCAATTCCAGTCAATCAAAGTGATAACTAGCATTGTTTTTCAAGTTTTCATCCTATTATGACACTTTTTTGCTGAGGATACATTGAGCTTTTCCAGATATGGCAATAATCAGAAACTGTCCTGTTATTGATGCATTGTCCAGTAACCCTACCATCATTGTTTAAACAATCCACGTTGGAACGATTAATCACGTTTAACTACTGTTTGATTTTAGCATAGCTGTATAGGGTGAGGGGAGTGTTTAAACGTGTTGAGAGGTGTTCAAACCCGAAGCAAAACAGAAATGCTGAGATCGGGAATCGAACATAGGATCGGCGACACCAAATTATATTACATGACGTGCAGTCCATACCACTCCACCAGACAACCTTGATATGCAATAAATCTTTGCTGTATGGGCACGGCTGCAATCAGGCCAAGGAGACCTTATTTTTTAGAGTGAAGTCAGTGAGATTGGGGTGAGAAGTGAGAGGTTGTGAAGTAGATGCACCATGGACCTCATACATTTACATAGTATGAGAGTTTCAAGTAACCTACCTTAGTCCAAGCCTCCAAGGTTGTTGCCATAATCACTGGTTCAAGTTAGCGGGTATGTTTGTCAGATTCAATAAACACTAAGAGGATTAAACCAAGATTAAACAGGTGATTAAGTTCATTTGTTAATACGTGTTTAAACCACAATTAAACAATTGTCTTTATGTTTTTGTTTCCCTCCGTCAAATTTTATGGATTTGGGCTTGATCAGCTCCCTAATGCATACCAGGAAGCTGAAATTCACTGACCAAATTTCGGATGATAAGTGTATCCTCAATATGACTTCAAAAGTAGGTGCGCTCTTGGGTTGATGATTAGTTCGGGTTGTCACTAGGAAAAACAAAGGGGTACCACTATATAAGCATCTCAAATTTCCACTCCTATGAGGTCTCTTGGTGTAGTGGTTGCACTCTATCTTACAATTCTGCTTGCTCTTTCTTCAGTCGGCAGTTCGAGTCTTGCTGCTGACATTCCTTTTTGAAATTGCGGCGGTTTAAACTACCCTCACTGTTTAATCAACTTTGAATCAATCAGTGGTTAAACTGGGTTTAACGTTCCAACGCTAATTGTTTCAACCATGATGGTAGGGATTTATCATTGTCAGGGCATAATATATAGCTGAGTGTTCTAAGTGGTACAGTAGTATCATATATTTATCTCTACATTTTATTTCAGGTCATTCGGTGAAGTATACAGCAAGATTTTGGCCGAAAAGCCACGGCAATTTCTATTTGCCACCACTGTATATAGTATGTGCAGTTGCTCAATGGATGTGCTCCCTCTTTTCTTTCTCTCCTCTATGACGTGTATTTTGGTATTTCTTACACTTCTAGCCATTTGCTTAGTGGCTTGTTGCAGCTGATTTTTTTTTTTAGCGCTTAGCATTAGCACTCAACATCAGCTTAATCCTCCACATTATCTTCTGTTACTGAATGTATGAGCCAGATCAATCAGTCGATGCTTTCTATCAAGCAAAATTAAATTAAATAGGTCTACGCCTCCAAATACTCCACAGCGCATATGAAATGCAGCTCAGGGGCAAGAGCGTGTCAATCGCATTCTGGATAGCCCTGTACACCGGAGATTGCCTGTACAGCAACCAAATTTTGTTCAGGTTAACTGGAATGGCCAGCAACTTCAACTTACACCTCGCACAGCTGGCCGAATTGCCGAGATACAGAACACTGGGAATGCTGGTGCTTTGGCAGGACAGAATGAAGACCAGGATATGCAAACTCCACCTCCGTCACCAACACCTACACCTCAAGGTCCAGATCCACCTCTGGTGCAGCAGAATCCTGTAAAGCCAGTGCAAAATATAGTACAAAGACAGGGAAATGCTCGACCCAATGCTCAAGCTCGAAGAAGGCCAGTTGCTAGAGAGCCACATCCTGAGAATCCTGACCTCTGCTATATTGCACAAGTGGCATTCAATATACAGGATATTCTTACTGAATTTCAATTTCCTGAGCTTTTCAGCAGTTGCATGAGTACTTAGAATAGAACGATGAGGGGGCCGCAGCGTACTATGTATGTAGTATGTCATTCAGTAAATTGCATGTACGGACTGAATCAAGCTTCCCCTCCTATGTGGACTATTGTCCACATACATCATATTTAGGGAACTTTGATGGCCCAACAGTTGATGTCAAATTTCTGAGTGTAAATTGTATTGATATATCAATTATCGCTCTCCACGTCTGTCAAGTCACCATCAATAGCCAGCCAAAATAAGTGTTGAATTTCTAGGCGGCTTTTGTTCAACTTTTTTAGTCTCTCATCGACATCAGACCGCAAGAATTCAAGAAAGTCGACCAGATGCTCGTACCGCCTCTGCTCTCTTTCAGCCTCACAACCAAAGCAGAAACATTCTGCAGATTTGTTTGTGAAGTATGCTTGACCGTAGTTCACTGTGATTTCTTCCCCCTTTTTGATATCGCGGGAGGTGACTAGAACCTGGGCCTTAATGTTGCCATTGAGGTGATAAAACTGTGGTTAGGTTGATTGTGGGTCCTGAAGCTACAGAAGCAAGGACACTGACCTCTGTGTTTGCTTTGCAAGAATGATTTACAAAACGTAGTGGGCCAAAGAGAATCCGAATTTGGCCGTCCTTGCACTTCATTTGAGATAGTTTGGTATTGTCATATGATGGTGGCGAGTCCCTGGACATAACACCAAAGAGTTCGTCCAACTCCGTGCCCCTCGGAATCGATGTTCTGGCGCGGATGATGAACTGAGAAATCCCGCCAAGAAGCTCGAAACTTAGATTGACAAATGCTGAACCATGGAATAGCAATGCGTATGCACGGGCACACCTTCGAATTCAAAAGTGATCAAACCTAGGGAGGAAATCAAAATCATAACGCACCAAATAAAAATATCTGGGCAACCTCTTCTGAGTTGCAATTCAGAGATGTCATTGTGATCGAGAGCGTAGCCACCCCTTGCTTTGCGAAAAAGTCTCCCTATCTCTCGGAGCGCATCGCTTGGAAGATTGGGCGGATCGTGTCTGAATGTGAGAGGTTTATAATGGCTACCGAAAATGGACCGATGAGCTCCGAGCCAGAACATGTCGTCCACCTTCATAACCAATGCAGCCCTAAATTTGACCGTACTCAAGGTCATTGCTGCGTTTTTTATAGCTTTTCTGCGTAGTTGAGCCACTAAGTCCGGAGTGATTTAGCGCCGGAGAAGCGGACAACAGCTTGACTTACGATCAGCTGCAGCCCTCCCCATCCTCAGTGACTTCGACCTCCGTCCCATAACCCTCCCTCTTGGATTGAGTGTAAGTACAGGGAATCAATTACACCGTCATCAGCCAAGCAAAGTAATCCCTAGTAATCCCCGGGGTTACCGTAGTGACGGTAGCAAGGGAAGAGGATACCAAACGGCGGGCCCGGATCAAAATGATGGATTCGTTGTGAGGCATGGGCGGGATACCCTCTATCGCGTTGATTTCTGCGGTGATGACTCTTCAAACGATGAAGTTGACACGGACGAAAACTCACCCGAATCCTCCACATCTACACCATTCGCAAAACCGGTGTTGAATCGTCGCTCACGTCGAAGGTTGGCTCGCGAAATTGAAGCGTGTAATTATCGTGTTGTAGAAACAACCGATGCGTCCCCACTCGCGCCACTCATCGAATTGCGTGAGCATATGGCGCCATTTGGTACTTAGTACCAAGAGGTGTTAGTCAGATCTCTGGATCTGGCACACTCTGATGCGCACGTGTTTGACGTCGCTTGAGGGCAAGAGGTGGGCGGCCGAAAAATCCCAGATATCAACCTCCCTTCGGCCGAAAGTACGGCGTTCGGTCCGGACCTGTTGCTCGCTCACCTTTCTTGTTTGGGATCAGCTTCGGCGGAAAGACTTAGACAATGAATTAAATCCTATTGCTATTGTATTGCCTTTTACAGTAATTTTATTGTCCGCACTTGTCCGCGGAATTGTCTGGAATTGTCGTGACGGAACTCATCACCTGTGACCCGACCTGTGATTTGATGCGTAGTTCCCGCCGACTTCAAGCGCGTTGGCCGAGTTCTGGGTCTGTCGGTGGCGCGTAAAATCTGGCAGACTTTGTATTGTTCACTTTACTGATGCCTCTGTTTCTAAGACTCGTCCATGTAGCAAGAATGTCCACCCACGCGCCGAGCAGTTCGGCATCAAGTGACGAGTGACAGTATCCATCACCAATCCATCACGACAATTCTCAACAATTCGATTACTGTAAAAGGAAGAACAATAGCAATAGGATTCCTATTGTGCATCCGAACAGGCTCTTAGGTCAAAGGGATGACACCCCCATTTATTCAGCGATCTGTTGGGTCTGTATAATTTCTGGATAGGAATGTACGGTAGATCTGGGGTTTTTGATAGTCTCTCATAGCCAGACTTCAACACTATTGATCTCGTACCTCGATGTGTTGAAGTCTGTTTTCAAGTTCATAGGCGTGTCAACGGTAAAAGCTTATTATATAATCTTTGTGGCTGTGTTTCTTACGGCAAAATAGTCCACTTTTCTTATATGGTGCGCTCGGCCTAAACACCACCAAATAGGTCCCATCATTGATGCCATCACTGATGTCTCAAATTGACCGACGGAAAAATTTCGAATTTAAATTGCATTTTCTGTTGCAGTATGAGGTTGAGGCAGACTCAGAACATACTCCCCAGCTATAATTAGTGTAGTATGTGGCTCATAAACCTCTCTGAGAGCATATGAAGCCAGAGTCCGAACTTAAATCGGGCCTATTTCGTAAGCTCACATGACTGATTGATTGATCGCATCACTGATGTCTCAAATCCGCCCCGAGAAAAAAGTATTTATTGTGAATTTTGAGGGGACAGTAAATTCCTTTAGAGGGATTAGTCTACTATCTAATCGGAGTGTTTTGACCAGAGGATCAGTCATGGGAAGGTTCCGATCAGGCGCAATAAATTCTGCTCCTGTTTGGTGGTGTTTAGGCCGAGCGCACCATAGCAGCTTCCTTCGGGCATCTATAGACTCGAATTCTCGATATAAGACATCTATGAATACATGGCTAACTACCTACCAAAGGATTTCCAATGAAATGCATCTTCTGCGCAGACGCGCCAACGTTTCGCTCCGGCTCGTGACATCTGTGACGGAGTCATCACGCATTTTTTCAACCACTTTCCGTGGTGCCTTGTCATGATTCCGGCCAGCTCAGACCTCCAGGCGACTCGTATGGGTCTATATAGATGCTCTACACAGAGTTTTAGCCTTAGATACTACGGGAATGGGTAGAAAACGTGATTACATAATCCGAATTCTACCCCTTGCACGCCGTTGATCTTAAAAATGGACTAGGTTTTTGATTGATTTGAGGACGGTGTTTAGTCAGCTTGATCTGACACCAATAGCTGACGTCAGTCGGAAATTTGGCTCCGGAGTTCGGTCCGAGGGGGGTGGGGGTGGTCCTGGGTGGTCTCAGATTTGGGAGGTTGATATCCGCGGATTTTGACCCGCCCACCCAGAAGTCTGAACCTGCTGGGAGGGAGAATTCTCTCTGAGAAACCGCGTAGAAACATGTTGGGTATGTGGACGATGGTCCACATAGGAGGGTAAGCTTGCTTCAGTGCGAATGGGAATTCAATATCGTAGTCGAATACGTCCAATTCATTCATGTACAGTAGCTAATCTTGCTAAATTCGGGCAACATCATTGGCTCAAGCAGTGTTTCGCCCGATTCGGGTAACCAACTTATTTCAGTTGACGAACCTCAGAACCGCCTCAGTAACCGCCCTCATATTCACCTTCAAAACCCTTCTACTCCTTATGAATCTGGTAGCACACTCAGTGGCCCTGGCTTTTTTGGGTTATTAATTTTGACAGCTAAAGCTTATACTCACTGGTACTGGATAGTGATAAGTATATTCAAGACACTGGTCTAATAGTAGCACAAAGTCTGGTAATTTTTTTGAAGTTGCTCAAAGCATTCCCCGAGCCCCGGCACTGGTGGCGATTCTAAAAGTGCTTGTAACTTGAGGAGGCTTTTGGGAGGCTTGTAACTTACAAAACTTGATGCTTACTGAATTTTTTCTTACAGTAAGGAGCAGGCAACCATTGAGTATATAGGTGCTGGTACGGTATATATATTTATTTACAGCACATGAGGTTCAAACAGGCCGATTGAACTTGGGCTGAACCAAAGTTGAACACTCGGAAAAGCTCGGAAAAGATTACAGTATTCGGCGCACAGTCCGAAAGTCACATGGCAATGACAGTGCCGCCTGTTCCCGAAGTCCGAGGCCACGGACTCAGGACTCCAGGACAGTGCTTACAAAGCATCCGGACGGAGATTTGTAAGCATCTGCATTCTGGAGCCCTATACCGAAGCAAGCTTCCCCATTATCCGCTAATCAACTGATCCCGCGCGCATGCCCGAACCTTTCCGTCATAAGGCCGAGACGAGGCGGTGCCGGAGATATCCGTCTACGGTCTTGTCAACCTACTGGTTCGCGTCTGTACGTTCAATTGGCTCAGTTCTTCTTTCGGACTACTACCGCCTACTTCCCAGAATGGTATTTCTCAAGTTCTATCGTTGTTCAAGAGTCCGTTCGAGTTTGTCTACTTTTCCTTGGGTTGACACACAGCCGCGCTCGACTCGGCTGCCTGATACATTCTCTGAATCGGCTAAGAGTGGTTTACGTGGTGTGTACGTTGTCGACGCGCAGTTGCGCCCCCGACACCGCCGGCGGCCGCAGGGTGACCACCCTCTGGATACCTGTTCTTTCTGCTATATTCATTCTTTGCCAATGACCTTGAGCTTCGTGAATGCTTTGGAAACAATTTGATCTTCCATTTACCGCCGCACCTGCTAATTATGCTTCAACCAGAAAAATGTCTGTGGCTCTCTGTACAGCCTAACTGGCCTTGAAGACCTGTCGGTTAACTTGAAACTTGAATATTCTACCTCGCTAGTACAGCCTCTCCACGTATTTTCCGTCTTGGCTTGAAATTCCTGGTATAAAAAGGCTCGAGAGACTCGTAAAAAATCAGTTCCCTTCCCTTTCTACTTTCCTCTCTCTCTCTCTCGACTTACAGTCGTCCTTCACTCTTTAAATCTCTCTTTCTCTTGCAGGCACCATGGAAGAACCTGGTGATCTCAATATCCCCCGGCCAGAGACTCGGTTTTCTCGCTGCACCAAGTGCGGAAGCACATCCTTTCGGCCCAATGGCCCGTTTCAGTGCCAGGGTAAGGGAAGCGACCCGTTCCATTACAAACGCTGGTTTGATATCGTATGTATCATGCAATTATTTGCAGAGCCTTCTCAAATCTTCACTTCAGTGCGAAGAATGCAACAAATTTCTGTGGTACAACCCTCCCACCGCCCTCCATCTCATTCCCGAAGACGTTCGAATTCGCTGCACTATCAACAAATCGGCGAAGGAGGATGGTGACGGTGACAATTCCCTCTTCTGTCCAGTTGACGGGTGTAGGACGGCAGCGAAGAACGAGCCTCGCAAGGCAAACAAAGGATGTTTGCGGCCTATCCCGCATTGCTCTGGATGCTGTAAAGCAGCGGGTGGGTGCGCACTCAGAGCGCACCGTGTCTCGTCGTCTGTTGGAGGTACGATTGAAATCTTTCTTACCATGATAACACTGACTGCGATGTTTCCAAGATTCACCTGCTGAAACTCCTTCGCCGTCAATCAACACGCCTCCTGTTGCTGAGGCTGTTCGCAGGGAGTACGCTCGGCCTTTCGACCCGAACTATGCAAAGCCCTACATTGCAAGCCACGGGCACTTGATCACAGAGAGCATCAAGGCAGCGGCGGAAAAGATTTATCTTACGTTGTGATTTGGTCAAAGGCAAGCCTAAGTTCCACTTTACAATTTGTACGAATACAGATTCTAATTTCAATGAAGAATGCCGACTCTAGCCCGTATGCGCCGGCGCGATTCGAATTCATCAACGAGAGATCCGGCCATTTCATCCCAAATTTTGCACCTCCTATAGTCGCTGCTTCAGCCGCCTCGACTCTACCTAATTTCATTTCTGTGCTGGACTTCACCGCAGCCCAACCGACATGGGTTGGACAGGATTTGCAGTGTGCCATTGCGGTCTTGAAGACCTCTCGAGTACTTCTTCGAACTTGTGATATCACTGCCGACAGCGATTGCCTCGAGAGCTTGAGTCGGAAATCTTGCTATACGGCTCCCCACTCACTGCAAATCCGATCCCAGCCATTGTCGGCTCTAAATAGCGGGCTGTTACATCGCGTGGGCTCCTCGATGTCTCCCTCTCATCGACTCCCGGGCCGTCCAACCTCTCAGTTGCTCCGACATCTCGACAATTCAAACGCAGATTCCCTTTGCAATATACTGTACCGATCTGTATGGAGGCAACGCTCTGAGGAGCGTTACGCGCCGTTGCTAGCCTTTTATGGTAATTTGCTGTGCAAAAGCAGTGCAAAATTACTATATATGGGACGATTTGTAAGCAAAAATGGCCCTGCGTTATGCGTTACGTTGCTACCATACAAATCGGTACAGTACATGCGAGATGGTACCCGTAATGTTGGCTCTTAGTGGTATCAAAAATGACGGCCCAGCACTCCGATCTGCGTTTAAAGAGCACGTTCCCGGCGCCGAATTCGTTCAGCAAACGGTCTATCGCAACGTGGCGCTTTATAAATCGGCCGTCAGACTCGGAATCCTTGAAAAGTATATCAAGTTTGCGAGGACTACGGATGGAAAGTGGAGTAATGTGAGGAATGAGGTGGGGCAACTGACTCTGAAGCCCACTGCGCCAAAGGCAATGGGTAAGTTCTTCACTCGTCTTGTTCGCTTCTTATTTAACCGAATATACAGTACCAATGACCATCGACTTGACAGGCGACGAGATTGTAGTTGAACCCGATTCAGTGGAAGTCGTACCTGACCTCGATTCTGGCCCACTCAATACTCTCGTGATAGACGACACATTCGAACTTCAGACTCACCTTCGCAGAATGTCCACGTATTGTTACATCGACGCCTACTTCCAAAATTATCTGCCACCAAACATTCCGAATATCAATCTCGAGATGGTCGTCAATCACGGAACTCAAGGACACAAATTTGTGGTTACCCTGGTGCGAGTTCTCTCTACACACCTTGCTGTTGAAACTGACAACTTGTTATCTAGGCAACTTTTACTTACGTCGGCTACCCTCAACTTGGGGCCATTACAATTGCTGTCAAACAGCCAATTTGTGCGATAGCGATTGGCTGTTGTTCTGGCCCAGCATGAGTACTGCCGTGTGGACTGAAGGTGCACGGTTGGCAACTTGCCACGATCTTTGGACGGAGTTCGGAAATGTTGCTCGTGGACTTGGTGTTGAACTTCCCGGTATTAAAGTTATTCTTCTCGCCAACACTAGTCCTGAGAGTTTTTATTCACAGATTATCTCACCGTTGTTGAAACCTCCTACATTTCTCCTGTTGCGGAAGGCGACGACGAGTGGTTAGGGCAGCCATGGCACATGGGAACCCAATTCTCCATTCATTCACTCGATGCTAATATTCCCGCCGATGTCGATGTTGCCAACGTGTTATCGGCGTTCTCTCATTTCACCTTCCAGCGAACTAATCACCGCAGCGTTTGCGTCGATTTCCAAGGTGCGAAACAGCCTTTTAAAATTCCTTTCTCATCGTTGTTGATTACGCATAATAGGCCTCAAAACTCATAACAACCGATATGTTATACTGGACTCCGTTACCCACGTTTCCCAGTCCAACATCCAGCCTGCCTTCGACCAATATGGCGAGGATGTCCCACCGCCTCTATATTCTGTCAATAGCGCCCCGCACTTTCTTGGGAGCTTGGGTGATGTCGGTCTCGAGGCATTTGAAACTTCCCATAATTGCACCGCACTCTGCGGGAGATTGCAACTCAACTCGCTACCTCTCGCTCTCTAAAAGCCTTATGTAACTCAGTTTTACTCATTCCCATAGTCTACATGGCCACATATAATCAGTAATCGCTCTTATAGTTCATGTATATGGTTACGACTAGTGTTGCCGGGGTTCGGTTAGGTTCGGTTTTTTGGCAAGAACCCCAAACCGCACCTGGGGTTCGGTTCGGCCAATTTGGCGAACCCCGAACCTAACCCGAGGTTCGGTTCGCTACAGGTTCGCACAGGTTCGAACCTTTTGGAACCCGAGGATATTTCCCACGGTTCAAATGGACGAATTTTGGGTTCGGCTGTCTATTAGTGTTGTTCTAACTGGCTGCATTGTTGAATACACCCATGAAACCCCTCAATGCCGCAACATATCACTGCGCAAGTTGATACCATATGAGAAATTGAAGTGGTTTTGAATCATACTGACCATTGTTCAGGTGTTTGGAGAGCTTTACAACCGAGAAGGCACTATGCAATGAGAAATTGACCACAAGTTATTGAGAATTCACCTCATTTGCAATGAAAATTCTTCGTTTTTGAGTATGGGTTCGCACCGGTGCGAACCTCTTCCAAAATCCACGAACCCCGAACCGCACCTGGGGTTCGGTTCGGTGCAGCCAGCCCTTCCGAACCTAAATTCAGGTGCGGTTCAGGTTCGGTTCAGGTTCGGAATCGGTTCCGAACCTAACCGCGGCAACACTAGTTACGACCCAAAATTGCATCAGTTTTGCGCATTAAAGTTGTTTGAACTTGATCAACATTGACTGGAATTGTCTGAATATCTGAGGAGAGCTCTTTAGTTATAGATTTATCGACTATCATAAATCTTGTAGAGTCTGACTTGGTGAGACTACTCTTTAGTATATAGCTTTAGCATCCCAAAAGTTCAAATGACTTGCCCCTCTTCTCAACCACACGGAAAACCGATTTGAACACTCGCGGCACGCTCAGCCGGGGCCAAGGGGCACCCACCGGCAAAACCCGAGACACGGGGTTAGAGGGGGGTGGGGGCAAGGGGGTGTCGGGATTCGAAACTCGGATATCGGGTCGACTTATTTTTTAAGCCCTCAGCCAGACCCCCCCTCCCCCCCTCCCCTCCTATATAGGGTAATATATTCCCACCATTGTCAGGCTGCCGTGTTGCCGGTCAACACACCCACCTCGGTAATTTCCGAAACCCACCATTTTTTATATCTGTTCGTGCGTTTGAGAGTTTATTTGCTAGACACAATTCTAGAACTTAATTTCGTGGCCAAGCAAAATAATCGTTGAATTTTGCGCCGCTTATTTAGCGTGCGAAAACTGTCCAAATCCGGAACATTATTGCCGCTTTGACAGTCAGATGGGTTCATGAGACGGAAATTTACCCTTGGACAAGTTTAAACCAATTTACAACTGGTTTATGAGCCTTGGGAAGCTTATGAGTACTAGACACAAGAAATTTTTTAAGGACCTGCTGGAGACCCCCCCCCCCTCCAACCCATGGTACGAAATTTTAATCCCGACACCCCCTTGGGTGGGGGTCTGAAGTACCTTATTTCACTTTTCCGACCCAGCCTCTGATTGGTCTAAAAACGCGTTTCCGAAGGTCAAAAAAAAAGTAACAGAAAATATTTGATTACATAATATATTATGTATCCCACGACCAGACTCGAACGGCAACTTTTGGCCAGCTGGGAGGCAGAATTGTGTGGGATAACACGTTTGAGCACCAAAGTGTCCCCGAAGTGTGCTGGTACAATCCAAATCACGGCAAAACTTGGACAAATTTTCTCAGTTTTTGATAGGAATTACCCGTTTTGGGGATTATGTAACACTTACGTATGGGGGGTGGGCGTCGACCGAGCCTTAAGTCAGTTTTCCGACCTCGTGTGGGTGCCCCTTGGCCGGGGCACATTCTCACGGTTCAAATTATTTACAGTGGATGAATGACAGCAACAGAGTAGGTAGAAGCCACCCAAGCACTTGCTGTGACTATGAACTCACTCTATCTACGAGGTTATGTCGGGAATTAATAATTTAAGCCCCCCCATTTTTGCAGCTGAAGGTGACACGGGGTCACGTGATCGTAATCACGCTTGTCTATCGCGATAAACGCGTCGCTGCCAGTGGAGGGCATCCCCGAAGAAACCCACACCCTATATAATTTTAAGTGATACTTAGCAGTCTTAGGTACGTACATGTACCTCTTTCAGGGCTTTATTGGTGGCTTAAGGCAACTTCATAACTCTTGGAAGTTTCGACTCCGAATGTTGTCAACTGCACAAAACATGCTGGACCTTGACCTTCCATTGCTAACTGTGCAATCAGAGTACAGACTCTACATACTACGCGCTCGGGGGGAAGAGGGCAACCATGGGAATGGTCCAAGGATTGTGCCCCTTCTCACCAAGTTCCTTTATTATATTATTAATTTATATACCTATTTCGTCGTTTAATCATCTCATCGAGGAAGAAATTATACCGCTTTGCCTCCATGTCCCTTACTACCGAGATATAACCTCCAAACCAAACATTTGTTTGCTCGCAGATCGATGTGTTGAAGCGCCAATTGCCGTTTTCACCGATGAGTTCGGGAAATGCAGCAGGATTGCAGTATAACTGGCAGTGATGATCGGTGAGCTTGTGTTTGCAGGTGAAGTGGAATACATCGACGGGTTTTCCAGTGTTATCGAAATGGTGATCGCCGATTGTGCGCTGATGAACATCGAGCTTGCAATTGTTGTCAAAGATGAAAAATTCAGGAGTTGATTCTGGCGATGGAAAGGTAGCTTTTGCGAAATCCTGCAACTAGGTCAGCATGAATCAATGAGAAGGAAGGAGAAATATAAGACATTAACTGCGGACACTGCCTCGGAGCCGAAAAGAGTTGCACGCAAGGGGGGCCAAATTCGCGGTTTTTTGAAACAGGGTCTAGACCTTTGGTGCTATTCTGCTCGCTGAGCACGAATATGAAGTCGCCTAAGCGCTAGGCCAAGCCCTCGTTGAGCTTGAGGTCAAAAGATTATTCCTATATCGGGACTGATAAGACGTGTTATGGCGTGGACTGCCACTCATTTCTCACACATGTCATGCTGTCGTCATGAGCTCTCGCTCTTCCGTTCACCTTTAGCAATAGAAAAAGCTGGAGAATGTAGGGATAAATCAGCAGAAGAGCCTCCTGCAAGAAAAAATTGGAAATCGGTGGAATTGACGCTTATATAAGCCAATTTCCCACCCGGAGACAGGGGGAGGGGTCGGCCGACCCTCGAAAAAAAACTTTTGTACATGATGTGTCTTTGTCTTATCTTTGTTCCCCCTTGGGCAAACGGCTGTACGTGACCGTGACAAGCTTGGCGCGATGGTAAAGCCCGCCACTTCTCTTGTTCCGTGCCGACGCTTCATTTAATAATGACCTTTTAGTTTTGGCTGGGGGATGTCCTCAGGCCTAGGAGGCTTTAAAATGAGTAGAGTGTGCTGTTTCTGCTTACCCTTCAATGCCGAGTAAAAAAATTGAAGAATTCGGAACAATATGGGCCTGCATCAATTTCGAGGACACATCACGGGTTAGGATAGTATGTTCAATTTTTGGATCACGATTCAAACTTATGGGGAGTTTCGATTTTTGATCACTTGAAAGTGAACACAGAGAGAACTTCGAACAACACACATACAGCTCAGAGAATGAACAGAAGAGGTTCCATGCATGCATATGCGCATGGTCAGAGACATACAGTGGACATTCATGATGACACCCATAGGATAAGCCAATTTCAAGTTTTCTCGCTCCTGGGCTTGAAACATAAGAAGAGCCAGCAATAAGTGTACTCGTAGGTAAGTTTTGGGATTTGTGGACAGTGAGAAGTAGGACAACCATATCAAAATCCATACTCATTTGGAGGCCATTGAAATCAATCAATCAATATTCCATTATCCTCACTGCGGGCCGTTTATCGGCCCATGTCGGAGTCTAGCAGTACATTGACTGTATCACTAATTGGTAATCATTCGGCTGCCCTTGATCCTTCAAACTCTCTGCAATGATTCCCGCAACGAGGGGCTGTGTTTCTCCAAACGGGGTTGTCGGTGCCGCACTACCGCCTGGCGTGAGTGACACGATCGTGGGGCGATCACGTGCCAGTGTGGTCATGAGGTTGGTCAGCCGAAATCGGCGCGGCGGAATCTCGGAGTGTCTAAATTGTTTCTCCGAGGGTGGGGGCTGCAGGATTCGAACCTGCGACCTTGGCAGTGTGCGCGTGGTCGAGGGGATGGTTACTGCTGTGCCATCCAACCCCCCATTGAAAAAAAATCCAGTAAGTATTATCAAAGCATTATCGGTGAGAAAGGCGAGCAGTCTGTACATGATGACACTCTTGGGGTACAAAATAGAGCATTTCTGGCTGATGCTCGTAGGGGGATACTAATTTCCACTGCGCAAGCCAGGCCTGCCCGAAGTGATAGACCGCTGAATCAAGATCGAAAGGTGATTACGTGCAACAGCACCAGACACTTGCACTTGGAAAACTCGAAGTCAGAACAGCGCAAATACTGATCGATGCCAGGCATTGGCCGTTTCCTGGCGAAGGCTTCAAGCTTCAGGACTTGAGCACCTGAGCTTGAGCAGCAACAACACCGAATTGGAGCAAAACAGAGCAGCAAGCACACAGAAGGACGGAAGAGGATGGAAGACGGAAGACGGAAACAACAAAACCAGATGCCGGAATGTTAATTGTGAAAAGTAAAAGCTCCACAAGTGAAAGATGCCAGTGTGCTCGCTGCTATGTGCCTCTCAAAAAGGAAAGTCCATGGATTCTACAGGGATTCTTGAGGGCGAGGGGAACTAGAGTATGATTCATCCTCTAAGCATTCCTCCATAAACGAAAGGAATACATCTACGTTTCGTTGCTTCAAGTCCTTGTCGATGGCGGCATCGGAAAAGGCCGAGCATTCGAAAGATGCATGACGTGAGCTCCGAAGCACCAGACACGAACGTTCCGCGATTCCCCTGGCGTTGTGGGAAACTCGACTGCCAACTCGAGTCGGAACTCGGGTAAACTCGCGCAATCGAGTTGCCGCCGAGTTTCCGACTCGAATCGACTCGACTCGACTCGGCGCAAGGGGGTGTCGGGATTAAAATTTCGTACCATGGGTTGGAGGGGGGGGGGTCTCCAGAAGGTCCTTAAAAAATTTCTTGTGTCTAGTACTCATAAGCTTCCCAAGGCTCATAAACCAGTTGTAAATTGGTTTAAACTTGTCCGAGGGTAAATTTCCGTCTCATGAACCCATCTGACTGTCAAAGCGGCAATAATGTTCCGGATTTGGACAGTTTTCGCACGCTAAATAAGCCGCGCAAAATTCAACGATTATTATGCTTCTGTTGTCAGGCCACGAAATTAAGTTCTAGAATTTCTTCTAGCAAATAAACTCTCAAACGCACAAAACAGATATAAAAAATGGTGGGTTTCGGAAATTACCGAGGTGGGTGTGTTGACCGGCAACACAGCAGCCTGACAATGGTGGGAATATATTACCCTATATAGGAGGGGAGGGGGGGAGGGGGGGTCTGGCTGAGGGCTTAGAAAATAAGTCGACCCGATATCCAAGTTTCGAATCCCGACACCCCCTTGACTCGGCGGCAACACTGGAAAGAGAAAGGCTCGGATCTGAACCTATCAGTTCGGCCCAAGGGGATTCAAAGATAAAACAAAAAGATATCACCCACAAAAGTTTTTTTTCGGAGGTCGGCTGACCCGGTTTCCACCAAATTCGCAAATAATCGCTTTGCCTGCATTCTGCGCTAATCTCGAACTGGAAAATCAAAGTATTACCTCTGAGAACAGGTGTCTGTATGCAGAGAACACATTTGAAGCCATGAAAATCCAAGATTTCTATTTTTCACCTTAAGATCAGGGTCTGCCGCAACTTGACTTTATCTACAATGATTTTTTGTCCGTGTACAAGTGTAGCAAGTCCACCTCTTCGTAGTCGTCGACGGAGGTTGCACGTTGCATGGTGGGAGAGGGTAATGGTGGCAGAAGGTAGGAGAGAGCGAGGGGTCCTACCAGTCGTTATTTTCCCAAGTTGATGAAGCTCGATCAGCAAGGGGGGCACCGGAAATGTAAAAAAGTACATGTGGCCAAAATCCAATGCAAATCCACTCACTGAACACGAATTCACAGTTCAAAAGTGTCCCCGATCAGCGGTTCAAAAGTTATACGCAGTTTTTTGCTCCGGAGATACTACCTTTTATAGTACAAATCATTACCCGATAAGGCATATCAATGCCGTAATGCTTACGTAGTTAGTCCACCAAGCCCTCGGACAATTTTTCGAAGCTTGACGAGATCTGTTCAGAAAAAAATTCAGGAAAAATATTAATTTCTTTCAACCAAAAAATATGGTGCGGTTCACTTAGTCACTACCACTTTGTGACAACCGTTATTACTCACCCAAAAAAAGGCTGATTTCTTATTCCTATTGCCAAAATGCTCATCTCAGTAAGAGAAACACTTTCCCAAGAGGGATTTTAAATTAGAGCAGATCTGACTGAGTAATAGATTTTTCATGGTGTTAAATTGGGACTGCACACCACATATGCCTCACAAAGCTGGTAGAAGTGGGTTGGGAGGATTTCTTACGTTCAATATGCTGTTCAGAAAGCACATTGTAAGCCCTTTACATTGAAACTGAGTGATATTTGCTCACTGTTCTGAAGGCAAAAAACAGGCAACGAAGTGCATTTTTGTAAAGGTTTTCGCCTCCGGCGGATTTGGGACTTGCACAAATGTGGTGGTGACTAAGTGATCCGCACCATAGCTGGATCTTGACGACGAAGATTCAGAATCGCCTCAACTCTTGCTTTTCAGATTCGGATTCCTGAGCCAAAATAACGCCAAAATCGGCCCAGGGTCAAAAATTTTTGTTCCGGTGCCCCCTTGTCGATCAGCCGACATTCGCTGCTTCCTCATCGTGATTCGTGAGTTTCTTTCGCCTCTTGCCTCGGAGGATGTGCCGAGAAATAGTGCTCGCCAAGCGTTCGGCACAAGTCGATATCAACCGCAAATCAACCGGAGCACATTGATGCCCCCCTGCCTTGAAGCAGCCTGAGGCTTCATTTGACCCACACAAATATCATAAACCTTGCACAGACCAATACTTTTTACGAAGAATCCTCACCTTCAAACCACCTAGACCAAGGCTAGCCCACCGGTTGGGTAGATAGTCGCTGGGGCGGAGCGCCGGCAGCAAGCCGAGCTACACTACGACAGATCGATGCATTCACTAGACCAAATAAATTGGTGGGCGACTCTCCAACTGGACTGGATAGCACTTAAAAGCTCAAATGTACCTTGAATCTACCCTGAACATTTGTGCCACGCCGGCCGGGCTCTTACTCGTGTAAAGATAGCTTATCCCCAATAGATATTTCCAAGCGTGACCCGCCGTTTACTTAAAATCACCTGATCAAAGGTCTGTCATTGTCTCAGTCTTCTGAGCTACAGTCGTTCCTATGGTGCGCATCACCTAAACACCACCAAACAGGAACGAAATTTATTGCACCACATCAGAGCCTTCCCACGCTTGATCCTCTGGCCAAAACACTCCGATTAGAACATAAACCGTCTAGAGGGATTTCTCATCCGCTCAAAACTCACAATAAATATATTTTTCACGGCATGGATTTGAGACATCACTGATGCAATCAATCAATCACTCACGTGTGCTTACGGCACATACCCCGTTTGGGTAACCATAAATTCGTACGTCGAGTTATATCCTCCCAAAGTCACCGGAGAACCGTTTGATGGAACTTATATCGTTTCCCCAGCGCTTTGAGTATGTCTTACATGAGAATCCAATGCGAAAAGTGCAATATGAAATTTGGTTTTTGGTTCTTGGGATTTGAGACATCAATGATGGCATCAATTATGGGACCTATTTGGTGGTGTTTAGGCGATGCGCACCATAAAAAGGATGAGATTAACGGCATTTTTTTTCGGACCGGTTCCGAAAACGGATCCATCCTAATTCGGTTGTTTGGCGTATAAACAACGCCCCCCTGCGGATCCTCGTCCCTTCTTCACCGTCTGTCTCTTCTGTCATCCTCTGCTATGGTATATCGCAAAATCAGCAGAGACTTGAAGGATGCGGCCCTTCGCCTGTGGGATCTCGGCTGGGAGGAAACAGATATCATGCAGGCTTTAGTCGTATCTCGTGCAAGCCTTTACCGTTGGAGGAAGTTGTTTGAAGAGTTGGGTACGCCCGTCAGACCCCCATCTCCTCTCGTTGGACGTCCCAAAGTCATTACACAAGCCGTTCTCACTGCCTGCTACGAGATCTACCAGAAAGACCCCGACATCTATCTCGATGAACTCCGATGGTGGCTTGCCATTCACCACGACATAGTCATCTCAATCTCAGCGCTTCAGAAGAATCTCGCAGACGTCGGACTGAACCGTAAACTCCTCCACAAAATTGCGCGTGAACGCAATCATCAGCAGCGCGATGACTACTGGGCGGTGAGTAATGAAGACTTGGCTGGCGACAGCGATTTGCTCGTTGTGGCCGATGAAACCAGCAAGAACGATCATACCTTGGCTCGTAGATATGGAAGAGCCCCTCCCGGCATCCAGGCAACTACAGACCAATATACTTTCAATCGTGAAGAAGGATATTCGATGGCAGCAGCGATGTCAAAAGAAGGCTATGTCGCGGCGAAGGTCATTCCGGGCGCGTTTGATTCATGGGATTTTTTTGATTTCGTCGCGGAGCAAGTGGTGCGTCGCCACCTTTCCTTCTGAAGATCTACCTGAGCTTGGGTAGATACCTTCCATGAACGCGTGGCCAGAAAAACACAGCGTACTGGTTCTAGACAACTGCCGTATTCACCACAACGAAGCGCTGCTGCAGCTACTTCAAGCCAACCGTGAGTTTGTTCTCATCGTATCTGACATCGCTGAGTCGAATTTCAGACTCGCTTTTGCTGTATCTTCCGCCCTATTCGCCAGACCTGAACCCGATCGAAGAGTCATTCAGCACGTGTCAGTTTGCAGTACATCTTTTGCTCACATCGACGGCAGCTCAACTCTTGTTCACAGTAAAGGCTTACATGCGCCGCCATGGGGTAGAGATGTTGGCTGCAGAAGATCCCGTTGCCGCTATCTTGGAGGCAACTGCGTGTATTACGGCGGAAAAGGCTCGCAATTGGTTTTATCACGCCGGGTATCGATAGGTGGGATCGATGGATGCTATAGGATTGCTACTCGACATGGACATGTATTTTCTATTGGTAGTATTACAATTGTAACTTGAAACTTGTCGAACAACAGTTATTGCACAAGAATAGCGAAAGAGAGCAATTTCAGAGCGGCGCCTCCCCGTCCCACAATCCGTTCGACACATCTTTGAGGAAAGCACGATGCTGACGAATAAGCCTTCCTTTCATAAGCGGGGGAACTTTTGCACTTCGCCACGCCTCATCGTCGAGCTCCAGTAATCCATCGTCACCAGGGATGTATCCCAGCTCCTCCAACACTTGGCGAATGTCGGCGGCAAGCTTGTATCGCTCGCAGTATTCATCTAGAGTGATGTCGCGCGGAAGCTTGACATCGGGTATAGGATTCGAAGCTGCAGAAGCAGTTGGAGCGGCAGGAAGAGGTGGGTTAGCCGGTGCGAGTGGCTGCATTCCGGGTGGGGGGAAGCCAGGGTGAGGAGGGTACGAGGGAAAATGTGACATCTGTTGAGCGAACAAAGCTTGGAGTAGGAGGGGATTCGAAAGGACTGCAGAAAAGAGATCGCCAGTGGAGGACGGGGCTGGGGTAGCAAGAGGAACAACAGCAGCAGACGGAGCAGCAGTGCGAGGAAGTTGGATGGTCTGATCTTTATGAAAATGTCGAGAGTTCGGAGGGCGATCAATAGTTGCGGTGCCGCGAGCCTGGGAGGTATCAGGCATTGCACAATTATCTCAGCAAGCAAAGACGTACCTTGGCAGCAGCCCATACACGCAATTTGATATCGTCAAGGTTGAAGTACCCTGTCTCGTTGTGGAAGATGCGCTTGCCGGGGAATGAAGGGTTGTTATCGATAGGATACTCGTTGAGAAGCTCGTTTAGCTGCGTCTTGGACGATTCATCAATGCTTGCCTATTCAACGGAATGAGACATCGATCTTTCAAATTTTGAACATGAAGAAACTCACAATTTGGTCTCTAATCGACGTAGCAGACCCAGACGGTAAAGCGAGTTCTTCCGCTGTATACTCAAAGTCGATGGGTCCTTGACGAGTACCGTCGTCGTCATTCAACCAGGGCTTGATAACTTTTGAGAGCGGTGCATGGAGAACAGAACTGGATACATACTAGTTCGCGCTTCACCGGGGCGGGCGGAAGCATGAAAACACTAAAGACGTAATCCTTGTGACGGTCCTTGAGAGATTTGATCATTACTTCGAAAGCAACGAGATTGGAAAGGGATTTGCGGGGTGAGTTGGCTGGTCTGTCAAACTTCCACTGCAACGTGTCGACGCGAAAATTCTCCACATTGGTTTGACATCCCGTTGCGATGATGCTGAGAAGCTCGGAGAAAAGAATGGAAGAGTTGAAGACAAAAGGACCAAGATCTGTGGTTTTAGGGGGGTGTGGTTTGGCGCTGGATTTTCGGACCACAAGAACGGGAGGTGGGGGAGCCTGGACATAGAGGTAAAAAGACATCTTCACAGCAGAACTGTCGTCGGTGTCGGGAGTATCGTCAACAGACTGCGACTTCTTGCGCTTCTTTGTCTTTCTAGACGGCTGCACGAGGGTGGTTTCGGAATCCGAATCAGAGTCAAGGGAGAGATCGATCGTTTCTTTTTTCACAAGAGTGGAAGACGCGGAGGAATTGGATGTGGAAGCCTTTTGCGGGGAAGGAAGAGGAGAGTAGTTGTCGGCATCCTTGGAACCAGATGATTCAGGTTTATAACGGAACCACCGACGCTGCACTGCGCGTCGACTGATCAGCTCAAGTGGAAGGCGACAGCGAACTGCCGAGACACGCACTGTCGGGGGGTAGGCCGTTGACCATGTCTTCAATGTCCTGCTGTACGCGTTCGACTTCCGGATTCTTCTTCTTAGCCTTGCCAGCGGCCGGGCGCCTTTGTTTCGGGGTCATGGTGGTTACGGGAAGGAGGGGCGCGTTGTTTATACGCCAAACAACCGAATTAGGATGGATCCGTTTTCGGAACCGGTCCGAAAAAAAATGCCGTTAATCTCATCCTTTTTAGGAACGACTGTAAGTAAGTCATACATACTATTGGATACACCTATGCTGCCACGCTTGTAGCCACACTCAGGCCCATTCGTACTCCTATCAACATAACCTTGACACAACTCAGCCTGTGACTCACCCGCCTCACATGTTGGACTCTCTTCCAGAAACGCGTGGGACAGCATCCCTCCGCAGCGACACTTTGAGCTCATTTCTAACGATGAGGAAGATGCAAACTGGAAACTCAGGGTAAGTCTCACTGGGCTTCTCGTATTCTTTAAGCATATTTTCAGGATATAGCCGGTCACATAACTGAGTTCACTGGCGACAGAATTGGCTCGAGATTCATTCAGACCCAAATGGAGACGGCTTCTCTTGAGGAGCTTAAAGGCGTCTTCCAGGAAATTGCTCCTTATAGTACCTTGCAGTTGATCCAAGACATCTATGGCAACCATGTTTGTTTGCATCTAACCCGCGCTCCCTAGTCTCAGTAACATCTCGCAAGGTCATCCAAAAGTTGTTCGAGTACGGGACCCAAGACCAAACAGATGCAATGCTGGGGATCATGGAGAAACACGTGTTTCAGCTTGCATGCCACAGCTATGCCTCTTTTGTCGTTCGCAAGGTACCCGTCAGCAATTAGTCTTACGCAACACTGATATTCCGCGCCAGGCTGTTGCATGCGGCTCTTCAGCTGGATAATTACGCATCTCAAGCCCCACATCATGGCATGCGTAAAGCATCCTATTGGCCATGAGGTAATGATTGTTCTTTTCCATTTGGCGGATGCGGTTTTAAGTATCCTTGTAGGTAATTCAAAGCCTGCTCAGGAATCTAGCCCCGGAGGCCCTTAGTTTTGCGTCTATCTTTACCACGGAGGCACTTAGATTGGCATCGCATCCCTTCGGGTCCCGAGTTTTGCAATGCTGTTTTGAAAACCTGCCGAACAGGCAGAGAAGCCCATTGATTGAAGAGGTTCTGAACAGGGGCCATTTGCGAGAACTGTTCCTGACTCAGTTTGGGGTGAGTTAGCCTGGGATGTCTGTTTGCTGGTTCATATCCTCGATCAGAGCTATACCGTTCAGTAGATTCTCGAAGAGGGCTACCCAGAGGAGGAGTGTGTGGTTGCACAGCTTCGTGGTCGTTTTTTGATTATGGCGAAACACAAATTCGCTTCACATATTTGCGAAAAGGCATTACTATACTATAACTCGGATGCGAGCCGCGCGTTGATCGACGAAATACTGGATTCCAACTCAATTCGGTGCATGATGCGAGATCAATACGCGAGTGAGTCCTAATCCAACTACTTTCATTGTAGTTGATGCACGTTCCCCAGACTATGTTCTACAGACTGCATTGAGAATTGACCTGGGGCAACGGAAGAAATTGCTCATCGAAAATGTCGAAGGGGAGCTCAAAAAGAGACGGAACTCATCTAGGGCTTACATGTCCTTAAAACAAGTACTCAATGATGTCGTTGAGCTTTCTGGAACATGATTCACGGCTTCCCTTTCCGGGGACGCTCGCTATCTCTGCAAATCCTTCCAAATACCTCGAATTGGCCAACAACCATGTCAGACTCACTCGCATCTGGCTCAGAAGTGCGCAGGACCTTCCATTGAGCATTGTACTCAGTGGATTCATTACGGAAGAGTGTTGAAGTTTGTGTAGTTCGCATCATCTGTACTTGATAGCCGTATGTATATTACGTGATATATACGTGCTTTTTCCCGGATTCCATCCATCTCGAGTGCCTCGCCGGTCCTTCGCGTCTCCTGCTCTTTCCTTCCTTCGAGCCGGCTACGGCTGTTCTTTGCGCTCAACAAAGACATGATAAAGGCATTCAAAGAATCGGATCGAACAGTATGCCACTCAGGTGCAGAGTCTCAGGCTCTTGGGTGCTCATTTCTCTCAGGGAATATCCTTGAAGCACCTTGTTTTGCGGGTTGGAAAGATTGGCTTTGGACTCGACATCCGCGATAGGAGTGTCGGTCGGGATGATCACAACAGTTGTCGCTGAGTAAGCAGAATGCCGGTGGGCGCATGCTGACGGTGAGGACGATATGTGCAGCGTTCAGGCGACCTCTGATATGTGGAGATAGCCACCTCTGCAGTAACTATCTATTCGTTTTCCGTAACTTTGTTGTTCAGGTACTTGGACCACGCGAGTATAAATATAACCCCCCGTTGTTGGCCGATATTTTGACAAACTCGCCGAGCTCGTGGAGAAACATGGCATTCCCATCGAGAATATGGATGAGAAGGGGGCACAGCGTGGTGGTGGGAAGAAGGCAACCCGGCGCAAGTACCTGTACTCGCGCAAACAACGCGCCAAGTACAAGCACGGGAGCGGAAACCTGGAGCTAATCACCATCATTGAGGCAGTATGTGCAGATGGCACCAAGCTCAAGCCTGGCCTCGTCTTCTCTGGGTCCAGAGTGGTATGAAGTGGACCCTGATATTGTGTACGTTCCTTTGCTCTCTCTATTATTCAATATCCTCATGACTACATTCAGTATTGCAACGTCTCCTAACGGCTGGACTGACGATTTCATCGGGAGCAGATGGTTTCTACTCTCATTCATCCCACAAGTCACCGCGCGCAACACATCGGGGCAACCCATCCTACTGGTTCTCGACGGACATGGTTCGCACGAGACAATACAGCTTATCGACCTCGCAGAGAGACATAATATTATCATTCTCCTCCTCCCCCCTCACACCACCCACAAGCTTCAGCCTCTTGATGTCGGGGTCTTTGGTCCGTTTTCACGCCGGTGGATCGAGCACTGCGACGACATTTGCCTGCTCCACGGGTCGGAAATGCGCAAGGAGGATATTTTGTCAAGCAATCTATGTCGGTGCGGGACGAATCTTTTCGCCCAGCGATCATCATCTCAGCCTTCAAGGAAAGCGGGCTCTGGCCAATCAACCGCAACATATTTACCGCTGAGGACTACGCTCCGAGCATCCCGTACTCTACGGAGGCTGGTCCCGCTCCCGAATTTTCCGCCACTCAACCTCTGCCCCCAATCCTGCCCCCTCGTCCTGTCAACGAAGCAGATGATACTGTATGTCGGACTGAGAGTCCGACAGCGACTCTGATTCGGATTCAGGTTCGGACTCCGACAGCGAAATTGACGGTGATGAAGCTTCTTCCGCACCTCCACCTGCTGTTTCGTCATCGTCATCATCTTCCCCGTCCTCTGCTCCACCTCTTGCTCCCTCGTCCTCACCTGCAGCGTCCACTTTACCCTCTCCCGCTGCTTGATCCGTCGTACCTCATCGGCACTTCTATTACTTATGACCCAGTACTCTTCGCGCGGATCGAAGCCCTCGAAACTGAAGTCCAGTCATTAAAAGCACAGGTCGGCATGGCTGGGGCTGAGCTGGCATTCACGAAGGAAGCTGAATGAGCGGGACGGGAGGGCGAGCAAGAAGCGGAAGTTAAATGTAGAGGCGCGGGTCCTGACATCAGCGGAGGGCAAACGGTTGGCGGCGGAGAAGGAGGCAGAGAAAGCTAAGAAGGATCAGAAGAAGGTAGATTCGGCACGGCGTCGTAAAGAGAAGGAGAACCAGAGGGACGAGAATCGGCGGAACAGAGACCCGGACACTCCCTACACGGATCTCCTCTCCGCCAAAAACAAGGATGACCTTATCGACATCGCCTTCTCACTCAAGCTGGACGAAACTGGCACCAAACCCAGGCTCATAGAACGGATTACCAAATATTTCGACGATCACCCTACGGAGCGCGAGAGCCGCAAATACTGTGGGCTTTTCGCTCGTGCTACGCGTGGACGTCGTCCCGTTGCTCCCGAACCTTCCACCTCCCAACTTGGTCCCGCCCCACCACCGCCCACATCTCAATGCCCCCACCGAACATCCCATCGTACCCTTATCTTGACAACGCCACATTTACATACCAGCCACCTCCCTCGTTCACGCCACCTCCCTCGTTCGCGGCTCCCAACCAATTCCCTGGCCAGCTTAATCCATTACTCGCTCAACAATTATTCACGATGCCGCCGTTGACCGTCGAGCCGCTGCATCAAAATTATCCGTACTATGATTTTTTAATTTGCACATTGACTCTGCCCATTCATCCCATAATCATTTACCTCCTTCGTAATCACTTGTACTTGTTCATAGTAGTATTTCTCCAGTAGATAGTTCACCCTTCAATAATGTTCATAGAAATAAATGGATTTTTACGTGTCAATACAAGGACTAAGTGACGAGATGAGTGGTGCAGCAGTTTTAACAGCGCATTTCCAGCGCGCTACCTCTTCCTCTGCCCGAATCTTGGCGGCGACAGTCTCAGCGCGTGCCATTTCAGCGTCCCGCAGCTGAGCGAGGGCGGCATCGCGTTCGTCTTCAGCTTGCAAGAGCTGCGCGCGGAGTTCTGCGTCCAGGTCCGGCTCTTGAGAGAGGTCGTCGTCGTCTTCATATTTAGGTGAGTGATTGCTACTCCAGCTCAGAGAAAAGCTGACGTACCATATACGGGTGGCTGCCGTCGATAATCCAGCTCACCCAGAACAACTTGAGAGGTAAAGTCATATCTGGAACGCGGCGGCGTGCACGCTTGGTGTTGCGCGTCGATGAGAGCCTCGACAGCTTCCTGCGAAGTTGACTGCGAGTCGGAAAGCCCGAAAGGTAGATAATTACTGAGAATGTTGAGCTGGAAGAATACAGATAGTTGAGCACGGAGGTTCTCTCCCTGGACTGCGCGGCTGAGGCTCGGGGTGTTCGCGGAGGGCTGAGGCATTTCAATTTTGAAGCATGCTTCGAGGAATGTTTGCGCGAATGAATGAGAGGGAAATCTCCTGCTTGGAGAGCTTCATCCCCAAATTTGACGCGTTTGCGGCGACGTTCCTCAGCCTCTTCTTCGCGTTCTTGTGATGTTAAATCAGCTTGCCGAGCATCCCAGGCTTCCTGTTTATGTTGTGACTGCTCCCAGTCTAATCCCATGCTGTATACGGTCGACGGAGAAGACGGGAAGAACGAGTCGTCGGACATGGAGGTTGCAGAGGATGAGCTCAAATCAAATCAATCAGAGCGGAGATTGTGTTACGAATACGGTCAATCCGCGAGTTCTTCGTGGAAATCCGCAAGCGAAGGGTGATGCCAAAATACAGTAGCGTTCTGCTTTACTGTATTTCTCCAGCAGAGAAGTAGACTAGTAGCGTCAAGCTTTACTAGTTACTTGAGAATAGATTGTTGAATAGAAGTGTTTGCACACAAAAGTGGGTTGAATGTAAGATGATATTCAACTGAAGTATCTACGACTTCTTATACATGGTAGGGAGTCTCTGAGACAGGGATGAATGACATAGGAAATTAGGTAGGGTCTCAGGATAGGAATGATGAGAGAGAATGGAATGTAGAGTAAAGGGATAAAAGATAGACATAGGAACAATGTTCAAGACTCACGATCGTAGACTTGGAGCCGAGACGTACGTGCACCAAGACGTCTGTGATCCATGACATAGCCCCCCCAGTCTACGGCTGTGAGGATCAGAACTTAACAACAGTATGTTCAACTTCCGTTTCCATCCAGTCCAGCGCTAATTCCAACAGTGTATCTTCGTGGAATGCGAGCGCGGCGTGAAACTCGACAACTTTCTTGTATTTCTGTGTGTCATGTCGGAAAAATGGCGGATTGCTTCGAAGGGCTTCCAACTGATTAGGACCTTCCTAAGCCTTAGGATGGCTTAGAACTGCTGGCGGGGTGGGTTATAATCCACCCTAAGCTGGTTCGAAGCCCTTATGAGCCAAGCAGTGTCTTAAGGGGATTAGAGGTGTCAGGGCAATTTTGAGCGAGTCAATAACACTGTGAAAACATCAGTACATGCTCGCATCCGTGTAAATTCATGTATTAGAGCTTATTAGCAGCCGGTGCTTTTCAAAATATCCGATGAAAAACTAAGCGAGATCAGTGAAAAACGGAGGCTCCAAACATGCAAAACCTCGAAGACGTCATCGAGAGATGCGGTCAGGCGCACGGCCGTTCCCCGCTCCAGTGGCGATCATGACAAAGTACATAGGATGCTTCCGCGAAAGGTAGAGCTTGTTGCTCGTCGTTCCAAGAGGCTCGCAGGACGGTGAGTAGAGCAGTGAGCGTGGAAGTCGCTCAGAAAGGCAACTCAAGCGATGCGGCACGAATCGGCACGTTGTTTCCTTTCTTGGAACGGTGAAAAAGTGCTGCTCCACTTGTGGTTTTTGAACGACGTTCTTGTGCGTGAAATTTCGTTTTTCACCGGTTGCTAATAAGCTCTATTGTGACATAAAATTGCCCCGCCGTGCTGGGCAGAAAACCGTGAAAAACGTCTAAGTCAGTATGCCGAGATGCCGAGCAATGACGACAGTGCTCCACATCCGCAGCACACACAACGCGGACGCCTCCCTCGTCTCTTGTCTCCTCCCACCACCACCACCTCAACAATGCATCTTGTCATCGCCGTCGCCCTCACTGTCCCCGTCGCTGCCGCCGCCGCCGCCGCCGCCGTTGCCCCCCCTCCCCTCTCCTGCCAAACACCCCTACCGGATCTTGAATACTGCGACTGACGTTTCAGTGGCGACGACAACGACGACAGCTGCATTGGCTAGGCACTGAGGAGGATTTCGGGCAAGCTGGATGCGCGGCCTGGGCTGGATTTAGGAACGGCGGTTACCGGTACGTCAACAGCATGGATCGACTTCACACTGGCACTGACCACTGAAGTGAGCTAGGAGCAATTTGTATGGGAAAATGAGCGAGAATACGATGAAAGGTGCGTCGATTATGACTACGCAGCCTCTTCCCGGTTGTTCACAATTACGACGACGACGATCGGTATGTTTCCTCTTTCACTTTCACCGTGACTGCGCTCATCTTGACCATTCTCAGCGTCAACCGGCGCCGCAAGCGTAGTCATTTCAAGCGGGGTCGTCCCAGACGAGCTGGTCTCGAGCTGGCTTTTCTCCTTGACCACTTGCCGCATACTCTCGTAGTTCCCCCAGCGGCTAGCGGGAAATAGTATTGTGTCATTATTCTCCACTTTTGAAATAAAATTGTCTCGTCTATGTCTCCCTACGTGTGTTGTAGTACTGGTATAGATACAGGATGGCTATTGAGTATGCCGGGGGATTCTGGTCGATTTTAGCGGATTCTAAGGAGCTGGAAGGCTCCAATCGCGTAATGGATTAAAGTGGCTTAGAGGTCACCCGAGTGTCTTAGAGGCCATCATGAGGTTTTAACTGTACATTATAAGAGACCCAGAGGCTTGGGGTCTTCGAACACCTTTTAACTACTTCCACCCCGCTATAAGCAATCCAGGATTTTTCCGACACAAGCACGGTGCACCAATTGCGAGGAGCCCCGTTCATGACTTCAGAAATAACATCAGAGTCGCTGAGCGTGTAGACCGAACTGAGCAATTCGCGTTTGCGAATGAAATAATCGGTGGGTTTTTCCTTTGCAAATCCGTGCTCTCGGAATTTCGCGCGCAGTGCCTTGGCCCGAGTCTTTTCAAGCCATTTGCTGGTAAGGAAGAAATTCGCAATCCCTTTGCGCATAGTTCCCCAGTCTTGCCGAATTTCTTGCTGATATTTTTCGCCAAGACTGAAGTACCAGCTCTTTGCAGGGCCAGTTAATGCCCGTGGAACGATGAAACCTAGTTGTTTGAAGGCGCGTTCTCCCCCCTCTGCGAATAGATTGATTTCCTGAATCCATCCAGCAGTTTGTCCGGATCCCCATCCCACTTTGGAATGTCTGCGTCTTTGAGCCGCAAGTCAAAGTATCGGCTTTCGTTGTTGTCGTCCTTTGATTTATTGTTGTCCTTCTTCGATGATTTCAAGTGCCGTGCGCGAGAATCTCTTCTATCCTCGTCACTGGAGTCGCTCGAACTACCATCCGGGTCACCTGGATCGCCCGCGGCGGCACGACTCGGCGGTGGCTTGTTCGGCGGACCCCTTCCAGTGTTCCCACGGTTGAAACTCTGTTGGCCGCGCCGACGGTCGCCTCTGTCGTCAGAATCAGACGAATCTGAGCCATCCGAGTCACTAGAACCTTCCTGCCTAAGAATTGTAGCGGTTCGCGGTGCCGAAACGCTCTGTGATCGACGCGGATACCCCGGCACTTGAATTCCCAAGCTCGTAAAACGCGGGGGTGTATCACGAGTTGTATCCCGCAATGCCGGCGAATTCTGAGTAGTGTTGTGTTTCAGCTCGAAGGGCATAGGCGCAAACGCAGCGTGAAAATGCGTAGGCGGGGTCGCGCGAGCTCTTCCAAAAACCAAATCGGAATCTGGAATTGAGACAGGTATGAATTTTGCGTCTTCAACCGCTGTCTCATAGCCAAGATCGTATTCTTCGGGGACCTCCTCCATCTTTGTGCGGCGTACAGAGCGTCTGCGAATCGGAGGAGCATCTTCATCCGAGACCTCTTCAACAGTAGCGCGCCGAGAATTGCCTTTGGAAGTTCTTGTGTCCCTCTTGTCCTCTTCCTTGATTTCTGGCTCATCAATATGTCCGAGGTTTTCCATCTCCGAATCGCGCTCGTTCTCGCCATTTCCACTTGCTGGAACCGGAGGAGGCAATGGTGAAATTCGGCGGAGACGAGGCGTAGGCGAGAATGAAGTAGGGGAGCGTTCCACCGACGGCAACGAGCGTCTGGTTTTCACCGAGGATTGACGGCTTGGATACTGGTGGAAGCTATTCTCAGCCGATTCGCTGAAGGCCCTAATTTCGTTAATTCCAAAATCAAAGCACTGAGTCAACGCCACAAGAAAGGCTTCAACCTCAACTCGATATGAAATGCCCAGGATTTCGAATTCGTTCGCTGCGTACCAAGCGAAAGGATCTTCCGAGCGCCCCCAGGTTGGCATGGAAGGCAAGCTTTGGCCCCAAACTTGAAACGCTTCCGATGCGCACTTTCGAAGATCTTCGAGCTGCTTCAAAAGCATCCAAAATGTGTCGCGTCGAAGACGATAGACCTGTCCTCCGTTGTTCCGCAACTCGTTGCACTCAACCTCAGTGAGCGCTTCTAACAAGGCCTGCAATGCTCCATCGAAAATCTCTGCATGTTGAACCGAGAGTTTAGATGGATCCTCGAGAAACTGTTTCGCAAAAGATAAGGCTCCAATCTCAAGAGCATGAGCATGACGGGGAGCATATTCCGGGTGTTCGCGAATGATGGTAGAGAGGGAAAGGAAGCTAGGAAGCTCCAGGTGTCTGTGAACAATCGGTGCATGCTCGTCAACGGATCGAGGGGAGTAGCCTCCAGCGTATCCCGTGAACTCAGGGATTGCGAAGCTCTCATCTTCACCCGATTTAGGCACCGCAGGGGAACGTCTCGAGGGAGACGATAGAAGCGAGGGTGAACGAGACGGCGGGGGTGAACCATGTGTACCGGGATCAAACGGGAACTGAGTCGGAACAGGATCCTGCGGTGGTCCGGGACTCTCGTTTGGATGAAAAATCGTGGATGTAGCGACAGGATTATCAGCAGCGTGATCTGCTGAATTGTCCGGGGTGTTCTGAACAGAGCCGTGCTTTCCCTTCTGGCCCTTATTCTTGTTCTTCTTCTTGTTGTTCGTCATGATGAAGGATGGTTGAAGGTGAGTGGCGAAGTGTGTCAAAGGGATAAATGCTTAGCGGAGTTCCCAATGTGTCCACCAATGTTACGAATACGGTCAATCCGCGAGTTCTTCGTGGAAATCCGCAAGCGAAGGGTGATGCCAAAATACAGTAGCGTTCTGCTTTACTGTATTTCTCCAGCAGAGAAGTAGACTAGTAGCGTCAAGCTTTACTAGTTACTTGAGAATAGATTGTTGAATAGAAGTGTTTGCACACAAAAGTGGGTTGAATGTAAGATGATATTCAACTGAAGTATCTACGACTTCTTATACATGGTAGGGAGTCTCTGAGACAGGGATGAATGACATAGGAAATTAGGTAGGGTCTCAGGATAGGAATGATGAGAGAGAATGGAATGTAGAGTAAAGGGATAAAAGATAGACATAGGAACAATGTTCAAGACTCACGATCGTAGACTTGGAGCCGAGACGTACGTGCACCAAGACGTCTGTGATCCATGACAGATTGATTTAGGTCGTGACTCTTTGTGACACAGCGCGCTTTTCTTCCAACGCACAACGACGACTCACCGGTAAAATATTCCGAGCATGCAGACCTTGTCTGATACTCACATGCGTGCCCCTCACCGATTTCCAGAATTTTCCTGTGAGGTTTGGTGCCAAAACCCGAACATCGTTTGAATCATCACTGACCTTGATGGATCGGTAAGCCTTTCTTAATACCTTCCTCGCGTCTTTTCCCTGAGATTTTTCATAGAATTATAGCCAAGTAGTACAAGAATAAATGCCGGAAGATTCCGGGGGCAAGGGATAAAAGGCAGGAGAGATATATCGGATTACCAGAGCCATTGTGCATTTCCAGCCCTATTTGGCAATGTAGTAGTGCGGATTTCGCAGATCGGTATACCCTTGGAGAGAAATGTAGGAGTCGAGATTGGGGATTGCTCCCGAGGCTCGATCGTGAGCCTGCTTTTGAATGCTCTGAAAAAACAGGCCAAAGGTTTCAATAAACTAGAGACTTTGAGCTGGCGGAGGTCCTGTCAGAAACGGCCACTTACTTACCCGCTGCTGCGTTCCTGTTGAGGCGGTCAAGACCATTCGCTTATAGAAACTGGACGGAAGCTGTAAATTGTGTGGCGCCTGTGAAGAAGAGCGTACTCTTTTGTCATCTTCCCGATGTGAGAAGCGCGGCACGTGTCCGGGTTACGCAGAGTGCTCAGCACAGTATCCGCGGTGGCTGCTATAGACAAGTCATTCATGTCGTCCGAGAGGTTGTCGAGGAAGAATAGGTATGTCAAAAAGTCGTTGCAAACACGCAAGTGAGGTGCGCTTGCGGTGGGGTAACACATTGCAGTGAGTAATCCACAGTTGAGCCCATGAAGCCTACGGAGATCATCGGTCTGCAAATTCTTCTGCTTAACGAGCCATCTATTTGTTTCAGTCGTAACGAGCTGTGACCCCACCGTAGGCACGCCGCGAGCGGACTCCAAACCCCGGTTAAGATAGAGAGCGTGGGATCCCCGCACCTTACTTAAGCACGTTATGTAACGCTTATTAATCGTTCCCACGGCCAAATCCCCAGTCGCACAAAAAAAATCGTGCTCTTTCCGGCCTGCGGAAGGTCTGACCTACAGACTTAGAAGACATTCTCGCTGTTTCGGCTCTGAAATTTTGGTTTTTGCTTTGAAAAGCACCTTCCACACTGCAAGGAGGTTCTGTCACTCATCGGTTTGACAGGTCCCACCCTTAAGCGAGCTGCCGAAGCATGCCGAGATGACTATCCTGTGGCTGTGCTGGCCAAATTTTCCTCCGAAATTTTTGAAAAGTGTCCCATTTGGTGAGAAAACCACAAAGAAACACTCAGAAAAAAAGTGGTCTGAATTTTTTTGTGGGTCATAAAGCAAGAGACCAAGGGACATTTTGGCAACTCTGCCCAATAGGAACCCCTCATTGAACCTCTATCTAAGACTTGTATTGGGCAAAACTCCCAATCTGGACCTTAGCATCGTGCTATAAGCCCTCGACGTCGAGCGTGACAATGTCACAGTGTGATGCTGACATAAGGGTGCGGGGATCCCACGCTCTCTATCTTACCCCGCAGCTAATTGCTTGCCGACGGCGCCGCACCGCCGCTCGCGTCGCCGCGGGGGAGGTTTGACAGAAAGTCATATGACTAAATTTCCCTTTTTGGGCGGAGGCTGTGCCTCCTCTTGTTTTCATGTATAGCAAGGGGGTACTGAAACCGAAAAAAAACACCTCACGCTGCTTTTTTTGTTAGAGACCCTTCGCCGGGAACCACCCTACCACGTGACGTCCTTATATGGAATTTCCCATCAAAAACAGCTGTTCAGCAGGCAATTCTTGCCTCAAACCTCGTAAAGTCATCTACCCGGTGTTTTATGAGTGAGATCTCTCATCTAGAACTACAAAAACACCACTTGAAATTCCAACACATCTCGGTATTGACGTTACCAAATACGGCCAACTTGATTGCCGGTCCTATCCAAATCCGAAACAGGCTTCCGAATGGCTCCTGGAGGTCAGAACGTACTGTATACAGTGGTAAAATTGGTTTCTACTCAACCCGGAACCTCATAGACCCATTCAAGCCCAAAACATAACAGGTCATTATTTTTTTTTATCCGGCCCAGCGGCCGACCCACCCTCCCTGCCCGGTGTGCCGGCTTCTCCGGCCCGCACCCCCTTGATGTATAGGATGTGTCTTCGGTGTCTGTTGATGTGTATCTGAAATGAGCAGTGCAACACAAGGCGGGGAACAGTAAATGTGGCTGGGGTACCCATTGTAACCTTGAACTTTCAGTGTGTCCCGGGCCTAGGATTATATCTTTGTGCGGCCGCACTGCTCCGCTCCGAAAGCAGAAAAAGGGTTTTCTTTTTGCCATGAGTGTATATACAGTTGCGGCGAAATCAATTTACTTACCAAAAATGGAAATTCGCATGAATTTCGACCTTTTCATACATTATCGGACATTTTTGGGGAAACGGAGGACATAGAAGGATAGTATACATGATAATACTCGGTGTCGCAAAAAGTGACCGATAATTTTAGGCCGAATCGTGCTGTATTTTCTCAGTCCAAACATATAGCAATGTGCATTGGAATGCTACGTACCCGATTATAATAGTCCGCGAGAGAAATAGACTCCTAAATCTTTCTGTTCATTCTGGAAATTTACAGATTGCCTTTTTTGGAAGAAAGCTCTTTGTTCCCAGTCTGTTGCCTATTGAAACAGTGTTTTCAAAGCCCTATGTTGCTATTTAGATAGCCGTTTATGCACTGGAGGAATTTGGCCTTTGAAAATTATGTGATTGAGGTAATTTCCGGCCTGTACTTAAATTCCGTCATGCAGATCAAACCCAGTTTCACTACTGGATACCATTACTCAAAATTCATATGGAATGGGAAGTTTTGTATGTTCATAGTGCTATATGACTACTATAAACTCATTCAAGGCCACAGCTTATCATTCTCTACACTCACCATACACGAGGATTGCCAACAAGACCAAATTGGGCGTAAGAACTGGGCTGCTGATTATCAAACCGTTACCACGCTATCCTGGTCTAGTCTCCCAAGTCAGACCATAAATCCCGAGATTTTTTTGGTGTTATATTGGGACGGACAAAAAAATCTGATTTAATGGTCTGATTTCACTGGCATATCAAAAGCCGTGAGTCCCCATTCCGGATAAGGAAATCACCAAAAAGGAAATTTCCTGCTTGCCCTTTGCTCAGCTAGGAGGGCAGCTATAAACCTGATGTAACCTCAGGGACCTTAAAAAGCAAACTGTTGTGGCTGTGCCGCTCACCCGAAGAGGTTCAACTTTGCATCCGCATTTTCAATACAGCCAAGTGGAGAAGCAAAAAATTCCGAGTGACAAAGTTATAGATTAGAGTCTAATGTATGGTACACAATACGACTTGGAAGGAAATAGCTTGATTTTGGTGCAGAACAAGAGGTTTGGGGGAAGGGTGACTCACGGCTAACGCGTGACACCTAACTCTAGACTAATCCTGGTCAGTATTTTCGGTCTTCAGGTACTAATGTATCCCATCTACAAGACTCAGCTCGAAAGATGGCTCCACTGACCAGGGGTTGTTCGCCCTTTTCAAGATTCTGTGGGACTTGGACTTGTGCCAGCCGGTGGCAGATTTCGATAACCAAGGGGTGGTCACCGGCAAAAGCCGAGACACAGCCTTGGGAGGGAGGGGGTGACTTTTTGGACAAAGCTGCAGAACACTTCAAAAATGCGTTTGGGAGGGTCGGGAAAAAAATGTCGAAAAAATGTATTAGATTACATAATATTGACCGATCTGCCGAGTGTTGCCGACCCAGACTGAACACGGGAAATGGCTCATTTTGGGAGGCTGTTTCAGTGTTTGAACCCAAACTGCCAGTTATGAACCAATTTTGACCCAAAAAATCAGGCTTGGGTGGGAAAACTGTCAAGGAATTACCGTATTCAGTAGAATTACATAAGCATTACGTAGGGAGCGCTAAAGTAGACTCTTCATTGTTCCGGCTCCTGGGGCACCGGCAATCTAACCGGCGACTAAAGGCTGGTTAGCCGCGGCCGGAAAAAACAAAATCTTGACCCCCCAAAGTTTGGGCGGGAATGAGTTTCTGGTAGTCAATTTGGGTGCAGACCACTGTCTTTCTGGTCCGGAAATGACCTCTCAGCAGGTGTACTGGTTCTCCTCCATAGTCAACCTCAATGTGGCTTTGTTTGGCAGACCTGTCAAACTGATATTGCTATATTTTTTTTCATTCAAAATAGTTATAAGGCATCCAAATCTCTCTGGCTGCTCCTTCGGAGTCAAATGAATTGCACTACGACTTCCAACACCTTATTTGGGAGGGGAATTTGCAGTAGCCACCGGCCGGCAACTTAACCGTGGGAATATGTTGCCGTATATGGTGCTTACGTAGTCAGTTGGTCCAACCCAGATGCTGTCATGTCTAGTAAAGTATAATAAGTAAGTGGATAATTCTATTGAGAAACCCGGGGTGCAGGTAGAAACCCTCCCCAAATAAGGCAATATTGCGGAAACCCTTCACGCAAACTTTGACGAGTTCTAGACAGAAATCCATTTACGTTGATTCGATGGCATCAGCCGACCTACAGCACGGTTTTCGTCGGCAACACCTTGTCTTCACTGTTGCTTGTATCTATAGGAAGACTGTGGGCATTAAATTGCCCTCTGAAATTGTTGATGGCTTCTCTTCGTCTCCTCAACGTGAGTTTCCTCTATGCCGAAGGCCCCGAAGTATATGCCGACTCGGCATCCTGATGTCCAGGGCACGGCAAATTGATGTTGAAGGGGAGACGTTGGTTGAGATAGCTTTTGGACTCATTTGCCACGTCAAAAAGGCATATGGACTGATATTTCACTGAAGGCCCTGCAGGCCTGTTGATTTAGGGCAGCGATGCCCACTGGTTGCCGAGAGAGTCTGTGGATCGGTACACCGGCAGCAAACCAAGTTTCAATGGGAACCACGACACAGCGATGAGTTGAGCCAAAAATATTCACCCAAGCAGCTGCTACTTGGGGCTCATGCCGGAGTTGAAACAACTGAACAGGGTTGAAACTGCTCTCAGAGGCCTCAAATTCGGCTGCCTCGCCGTCCGCCGCCTTCGGCACATGGCGGCGATCACGTTCCAAAATAGGAACAATATTTGGACCCCGGGTTTCTGTACAAAAAGTAGTGAAACCCGGGTTTCTCAATAGAATTATCCTAAGTAAGTAGGTCCACATTGGGTCCACACAAGATTCACATCCGGGGCGCCGCCGGTTGTGTCCATCATTGCGGATCACCGGGAGGCCCCGCGTCCGGCGGCGTTCAAGCGGCGTTAGAGTCGATATGTATGCGGTTTGATGTCCGATCCGAAAACTGACTTCTATCAAAAGCCCTGATACTTCTGATCCTTGAGTGATTACATCACGGGAATGACTTTCACACTCGTGCTCACAAAAAGTGATGGCGTCGCTGTTGTTTCACATTTCTGGACGCTGGATGAGCGCCTTTGCCCAAATCAAAGTGCTAGGCAGTGTAGAATTCGTACGCGCATATTTCAGGTCAAAAAGCCCAGGTTACTAAGGCGCGGCCTACTGCGAGTCTATCGATACTGGAATCATGGTAATCCGAGGAGAATTGAGTGAGATATGAGGGGAAGAAGAAGAGGACTTTCGGATGCTTTCTTTACATAAATTTCCCAGGAGTGTCATTACATCTGCAAACTCAGACTGCTGTAATATAAGCTAATAAGTATAAGAACAAGTATGTAATATAAACAGTTGTTTTAATGTTTATGTTACAGCCAAGGGGGCACCGGCAATCTAACCGGCGACTAAAGGCCGGTTAGTTAGTTCGGCCGCCATCAAGAACGGGATCCGGATGGAGATTCTTTTATTTTTCCACTCAGAATTTCCCGTTCGACTCGGGAATCTGGCTTGCCTGGTAAGTTATGCCTCTGAAGTACATAGCGGGTCCTCATCGAAACTCAATACAGAGATTAACAGAAATCGAATTACTTCTCAAATGAATGTGCTGGACTTCTGTTGGGTGCGGGGGGCGTCGAAGTCGACGATGAACCTGGTGAGCTCGCATGGGATGTCCACGGGAGGAAGGAGGAGGTGGTTTGGTAGTCTCCCTAGTCAGACCATATATCTCGAGGTTATTTTTTTGAGGATTTGGGACGGACAAAAAATAACCTGTTATATGGTTTGGTGGGTAGTGTCCCCTACATAGATGGTTCGTCGGCGGGGTTGGATGAGGTTGAGACGTATCTATCGGGTTGGGGAATCTAGGATCGATGGGAAAATTGGTGCGTATGGAATAACTTACCTGGTATGAGCTGTGCACGTTGACTTTGCCAGCAGTGTGTGAATGCGTCTGAAGACGAGGTTAGTTGCGGGGTTTTTGCTTTTCGCATTCCACCACCCTTCGACGACGCCCAGTTGTCTCCGAAGACTTTGAAATGATCTGGAATAGGTGCGTGCTGGAGTATGGATCTGATGAGGAGTTCGAAACCAACGGCTTCTGCCCAGCCGATGTCGCGTTCGTCAGAAGACCATCTCGGGAGGAGCCTCCAAGCCCCGCCACCTATCGCGGAGAACGATTGCAATACCGACGCCGGAGCTGGCGTCTGAGAAGGCGAGGAGGTCGATGACCTCACAAGGGCCTGGAATCGGTCGTATGAGGCTTGGGCGAGCGAGGACGGATTCCCACCAGTCGAGGTCGCTTGCGACAGATCCGGGTGGGGTACGCGGCATGAAAGGACGATCGTGGAAGATGCCCAGCATTCGTTCCAAGTTGGTAAGGTAAGCACGCCCTTCGGGAATAATTCTGCAAGTGTGAAGCATTTTACCATGGAGGGATTGGACTTCCTCAAGGACATGAGTGCGTTTCGAGCGCCAGGCTGCGATGGCATCCAGGTATTTCGATTTCTTTGACTCTGGAAGAGCGACTGTCTGATTGACGAGGTTCCAAAGGAAACCAGTGAACGGAAATTCCTGAGAGAACGGTATGTCCTTTTCGACGTTCCAGGTGATCCCCAGGATGGCCGAGAATTCATCGACGTCCTGGAGGTTATACGTGAACTGGGCGTCATGCGGAGAGCGAGGACTTTGGTGGGAAGGTCAACAATGGGGAACGACATGTCCTCGTCAAATTCGGAGAGACGATTGTCGGGTAAGAGCTCGCCTCCGTACCAAAGCCGGCCCCCTGTATGCTGAACACCACCTCGCGCAGCAATTCGCCGGGCGCATTCAGCACGCACGGCATTAACCTTTGATAGGTGCTCGCGCAGGAAACGGAGAAAGGCATGATCGTCAACCCATTTTGATAGCGGACCGATTCCCTTCCACCGGAAGAGGTCGGCTTGTGCGTCGCCAATAATACCATAGACACCGCAACCTGAAGACGCCCCAAACGCCACCGAGAAATCCAGCGCAAATTCGTCTCTATCAGATAATCGAATGACGGCCGCGGGCCATTGGTTGGGTGCCAAAGGCGCACGGCGGTAAGCCTCGGACACATCTCTGCAGGCTCCTTCTTAGTCTGTATTTGTTGGCGCCTGTCAACCAGGACCTCGGTTTTTGATGTGACATGTCACATTTCTCACGTCCGGATTGGGACGCAAGGCTTCGTTTGGCCACCTTTTGTGAGTCTGTGCGCATATGTGCAGTTTTGAGACAATCGAATAGCCTAGGAAAGGTAGTGGCCGCTTACCCTGACAGTAGACATACAAAAACGACGGAGTTTTCAACGAGGTATCAAAATTGGTTGAATTCACACTTCCTATCAATATTCGAGTCCCGAGCCCATAAAAATTAGTGGTGCATGGTTTAATAGTGCCCCTGCAATGGTTTATGGATTTAAAATGCCTGTAGGTCTTGGGCAATAGCAAAATCGTCCGAATTTGGGCGTGGGACTATCTGCACGTGCCATCAAAATTGTCACAAAATCCGAGGTCCCATTTGACAGGTGCCAACAAAATCAGACTCTATATAAAAAGATATATCGACTATCATATATCTCATAGAGTCTGACTGCGGGAGACTAGGCTCCTTCTGACCCGGGAGGCAGGCGCTGGCAAGTGAAAGAAAAGGCGTTGAATGTTCCCCAGTAGCAGGGGAATGTATCTGAGTCGATCGCGGAATTAATGGAGGAGTAAGTACCACTCAGAGAATGAGGAAATGAAAAGTTCTGAACAAGACGCTGTTGCAGGGATTGTGGGGCTTTGGAACGAGTGAAAGGGGAGAGGATTGGAAAGGGCCGATGAGCTGCTCGACAGTTGCCTGTGTGAGTGGTCCCATATAGCGGTTCGACTCGATTTCGTGATTAACGATGCGAGCGAATTCGGTAGCGTGAATCTGCATGGTGGGACTATTAACGGGAGCGTTTGTGCGTAGGATGACGGGGAAACCAGCGTCGAAACCGTGTTGGAGGGAGGAAGGCAGTTGAGGATATCGTTGAATGAGACCAGATTGAATGATCAAAGCGCGCCAGGCGCTTGGTATGAGCGGAGGGATTGCCTGTTTAGCTCTCTGCTCGAGGGCAGTTTTGAGCGCTGTGGCGTCTCCCGCAGCCCGAGCACTCGTGGACATCGGAATTAATGTGAGCGCTTGCAGCCCTGTGGGCGGTTGTACTGGAGGCAGATGATGTCGCCAGCTTGGTTGACCAGCCTGGATCGGTCGTCCCGCGTAACGTGGCAGGGGGTTCTCTTGTCCCAGAGGACAGTAACTTTGCATGCGCCGACATTGTGCTTGTGGCGACCCAGGCAGGCGGCGCAGGCTGAGCGGGTCTCGTTCTGGCCTGCGCCCTCCCGAAAATACTGGTTTCCGCGTCTTGGGGATGCCGAGCGCTCCCTGTCACGACGCTGGTGCCTCACAGGCGAGGCGGATCTACCCCGGCTCTGCGATTTGTATGGTTTCGAACCGGAGTCAATCTAATGGAAATTTGTGTTGTATTATCGCGTGAAAAATTCGCGTTGGTTTTGAGTTCGCGTGGTATATCGCGTGGATTTTGCATTTTGCGTGGAATTTCGCGTGGATTTTGAAGTTCGCGTGGAATTTCGCGTGGATTTTGAATTTCGCGTGGATGATCGCGTGGATTTTTATTTCGCGTGGAAGATCGCGTGGATTTGGGGTTTCGCGTGAAGAATCGCGTGGATTTGAGGTTCGCGTGGAAGATCGCGTGGAATGGATTGAGAAAAATCACGTGGAAAGTTCGCGTGGAGTTGGATTTCGCGTGAAGGGAATGTTTGAAAAAGAATATAGTACAGTGGTGATGAAAATCGTCATAAGTTAGCAGCCAGAATATCAGGGAAGTTTTATTGACGTACCGCATCCAATTGCAGCTTGTCATGAACATCGTGTCGAATTACACGAAGCAAATCTTCATTGATTTTGGCAATGTTAAAAAATGAGCCCTGCTTGAGCTGGTCGTGCCACTCTCGACGAACACGGGCTTGGAAGAGAAGAAGTGTCTTCTCTCCGTGCTTTTCATGACGCATGGGGTGAGAGTCGATGTGGAAGAAGAATTCGGCCAGGGCCATGATGTACTCCTTCGGCCACTTTGCAGCCTCCATCTCTTTGAGGAGGGGGGTTTTTGCGGCCGACATTTCCGCCCAGGTCAGATTCTCGTCGAGGACGACTTTGTCAGAGGGTTTGGAAAGGGAAACCGGAGCCAGCGCCAGCATGTCGTCAGAACGAGTAATTCCGTAGGTGTCTTCGGAAGTGACGCCGCGGTTCGATTTCGCTGCGTCCACGCATCCGGCGTAGGTGAAATACCAAAGGTCGACAAAGTCATAATTAGCCACCTTCTTCTTTGCGAATTGAGAGGGACGAGGAAGCAGAGAACTAGGTGCAAGGGCGCTGGCATCGAAGGCAGGTAATTTCGGTTTCTTCTTTTCAGCCTCCTTTCTTTCGGCCTCTTCCTCTTCCTCCTTCTCAAGTCGCAGTCTCTCCTGTTCCTGGCGAGCCTGCTCGTCAGCCTCGTCTCTGGCACGCTGTTCGTCAAGTAACTGGCCAGCCCAGGTTTGAACACGAGCATCGTGGTCGAGTTTCCAGGAGTCGGCCATTTTCTGAGCAGCTTCGTCTTCAGTGATGCCTAGCCCCTGAGCAAGCTGGGAGCGGAGAGTTTGGTAGAAGTCGAGGGAGAAGTCAGGACAAGACTCGAGGTTTGGATCCATAGTCAATTGAGGCATGAGTGCGAAAAATTGTTCAAGTGTGTTGCTGAGGATTAGCGACACTCGACGGAGCAGAGCAATGGGGCTCCGGCGACTAACCGCAATCATAGACCGGATTCTGTCATCACACTCATTCTTCGCTCAGATCGCAGAATAGACATCCACAGAGCAGCGAGAAAGCGGATCAAGTTAGCCAATGCGGCTGTCTCGGCTAGATCGAGATAAGGATCAAAACCTCAAACCACAACCTCGAACCACAGTTGCGAACCACCACCCACATGCGGCGGAGCTGAAAACCTCAAGCAAATAAACTATGTATTGTAATGCCGGTGCCCGGCTTACAGAAAAGGGGGAGCTTGCGCTAATTCCGTCCAGCCTGAACAGAAAGGATCTTGTGAGAGGCAAAGCAAAGGCAAAGTTTCGTTAAATCAGCCTTACATACACAACTCAAGCCATACTTCTTGTGTTAGTGCCGCAGTCCCGGTAAAACCTGCTACCATAGAGCTGAATCCAGGAATTTGTGCAATTTTGACTGCTGCCCAGGCTGATGGTTCTGATTTTTTCTGGGGGGGAATGGAATTGATGGATTCGGAACCGTGTGAGCTGAAGTTGATGGTATTCCTGCCTTTGTGGTTTCTTCGAAAGTCGGGAGTAATTTCCTATTGATGCGAGCCCTAGGCTGAGAGTATTTCTTTATTGCACTTTCCCCTGACTGCGCCGCTGTACAGTAGGCCACTTGTCTCTATTAGTATAAGGCTCTGTTTAACATCACGTATTGATGGCATACCCGTGGGAGATTACAGCTGATGGCGTACCCGTGGGAGAGTAGGCACATTGCACAGCCATCCACTTTTCGGGAACCTCAGACAAAAGGGGGGAGCAAGCTCCCCCAATAATCAATGAAAAAAGCTTTTATACCGTCTCTGAGCTCCCATCTTCACCGGTAACGAGCTTTGGGTTTGCGACAATTCTTTCTTGACTTTTTTGGGTAGCGGTCCGAGCTTAAGAAGATTATCTTGCTCGCGCAATGGCCCACGAACCTAGAGTGGGTCAGTTTCTACATTTATTTCATATCCATTGAGCAGACAATCCTCTAGTGATAAGTACATTGGTTCAGAAGGGCAATGACAACAAACTCGTGTGGCCCACAAGATAAACCACGCTCGACGTTGGAATCCATGTGGTTCAACGTTCGGTTGGCCCTGTTTTCGCGTACGTAGACAAGAAATTGAAGAAGCAATTCCATGTCGGTAACAATGACTTCGCAGGCACCAGCGTGAGATTGGAAGCGGGTGTTGTTGGTGTCGGGGAAGCAGAGGTTGAAGCCTGTTTCATGGTCCCAGAAGTAGCGCAGCGTATCCTGCTGTCCTCGTTTGCGGTCCTTGTGGCGAAAGATAGCTCCAGCAAGCGAAGTAACTTTGATATCACCACCAACAGTGCGATCTTCTGCCCTCGCCGCTGCTCTACTACCCTCCCCGAGCGCTACCGTTGCCGCATTACACTGACTCGGAAAAAGTATGGGATCACGGCATCTGTGAGAAAGATGCTCGTGTTGCGCAAGATCGTGGTGATAGGCTGGTAACTTTTGTGACTCAGTATGGAGTACACTATGTGTAGTATGTGCATGTAAGATATCGGGAGGCTGCGTCCAAAAATGAGAGCTGTGCAATGAATTTATTGGTGATGGGTGATCCAATTATATATCTGCTTTTTGCCGCTTTAGGAAATACAAGTCAGAAAATGAGTTTGAGAGGGAAAACGGACAAGAAAAGCTCACAGAACATTAATAGTGAGTCGGGCCTCCCTTTTCCTTCAACACTTTGCGCACCCTGTTGGGCATACTGCCGTATAACTTGTCAGTATATGTCTGATCTATTTTCTCCCACTCCTCCTTCAAAGTGATTCTGGTTCTTCGGCAGAGAGTCCCGAGCGCGTACCATAAGCTCCAAATGATCCCAAAGATTCTCTATGATGCTCATATCGAGCGAGTACGGGCACCAGGGAAGAACATCAAAGCCCTCGAGATTAAGCCACCCCTGCGCAGCCCTGTGCGTGCTTGGATTTATGCTTTGAGTCGCCGTCTTGCTGGAAATAAATGGTCGAGCGGTCCAGATTATGCTGGTCCAGAATGTTGAAAAGGGATTCCGAGAGGATGTCAGTGTAAACGAAGCCATCCATGATCCCTTCGATCCGATGAAGTTGACCGACACCGTGTCGGGTGAGACAGCCCCAGACCATAACACTCCCGCCGCCGAGTTGGACCTTCTTTTTCTTATATCTGGGATCATACGCCTTCTCTAATTCCCTTCAGCACCACTACCAGCCACCCGAACCAATGCTGTTAAATTTTGACTCATCTGAAAATATAACGGCCCGCCAGTTCTCTGCAGTCCGGTAACAATCAAGTTCCCCCCACTCTTTTCGCTTTCTCCGGTGCTCTTGCTTCAACAGAGACTCGGATTGGCCTACATAGGCTCCTAATCCACGCTCTCGTAGCGCAGACCGGACCGTATCGACGTGCAAATGCGGGAAATATTTCCGCTGCAGGTCTGATGCATTCTTGGCTTTGCCAGAAGAGAGCGATTGGAGGGCTCTACGGATGTTTCGCTCGCTCATTTGGCGTGGGAGACCCGGCCTAGGTGCTTTCTCATCGAAGCCGTGCGTTGGACCGTAGCGGGCATTGATTTGGGAGACCGTAGAGGGCGCAACATTCTCTTTTTCGGCTACATCTCTATTTGAGATGCCTGCCTTCTTAAGGGCGTCTATGGCGATCTTGTTTGCAGCAGTGGTGTCGAACATGATGTGGAGAATGAGTTACAAGAGGTCTGGGGTGAATCGAGCGCGTCGTTGTGGTGGAAAAGTCTTGGGCTTGCCAATGCGGAAAAAGTATTGGGTCAGGTCACGTGTACGCGATAATCACGCTCTCTGACGACAACGCGCGCACATCGGACGTCGAGTTAATACATGTAGAAAGGGTAGTCCTAGAGGTATACGAAGCACTATATATCACCCCCAAAATTTGCTCACTCGCGCCGCAGTTCAAGCCAAAAGTTTGAAAACCAGGTGATCCCATACTTTTTCCGAGTCAGTGTATCCCGATTGTACATTTCTCAATCCACCACTGCTGCATCGCGTAGATCGCACCTTTGAGAACATTCAAACTCTTGTGCATGCAGCATCCACCCCATATGAATAGGTCGACGCTTTGCTTCTCAGCAGGAGTGAGGTTCTCAAATGCTTCTTCTCCCACCGTCCGAACGAAATCCGCCATTGCGGCCTTGTGCCGTGCTTGACGCTCTGTCTCTGGAAGGCGCCCATGCCTCGATCCCGCCAGCAGCTGCTAGCGCAGCCTGCGAGACTTCAAAAAAGCTTCTGTGCCCACTCCAACGGCGGCATCCGAGCCAGTGTGCGCTCTCCTCGGCGCTCTCGTTCCAACCGGCGCTTCATGGCTTCCACCAGTCGGAAGAGTTTCTTCTGGTCTTCAGCGTGATCGCCAGCCCGTCACTTTCAACCAGAAATCCCGGGCGTCCTCGTCAGTTTGGCATCGGTCCGAGGGAGATGATCACTAGGGTTTGCAGTGGCTATGTCGAGAGAATGTTCCTGTACAGCAACGTTGCTGCGAAGAACCCTCGTAATGTCGGAATCCAGACGAGAAGTGACGAAAAACCGGAAAGCTGCAGATGTTGAACCAATGTTGAACTGTATCTAGCTCCTTAGCTCCACCGTTATTCCTTCTTCACTCTCGTGCGAGGGATGATAAATTTTTGTGCATAATCATCCCAATCCGTACTGTGACTGGAGCGGAGTTCGAATCAACTTCCGACTCCTGCGACGAGCCAACGATATCGTCGCCTACCTCGGAAATACTTCCTGTGAGTGATTCCTCCTTGATCTCCCCATCTTAGACTTTTCCGTCCTCATCAACCTTGTCCAAGCAAAATGCTCGTCCAGGTCCGAGGCACGGATCCGAGGGATCCTAGCAACGCTGAGCGCGTGCTGATCAACACCCGGCAAGCTTCCTTCCTGAAGATTCCTTCCTGAGGCTTCCTTCCTGGATCTCGACCTCTGCTGTCAGGACTTCGGGTATTCCCATAGAATGAAGCCCCGACATCGGCCGCCTCCTCCAGAGGTGACTCCAAAAGTGAAACCGAAAATGGCGCCAAAAAGGAAGGTGTGAAAGACCTTAATGACCCTATTGTAGCTCCATTCACACCCCGAAGGATTGTGAGTCGACTATAACGTCAACATCACACTCTAAGTGTCTATGGCGGACTATGGCGCACTTTCAGCTTTTGCTGATGCATCCACTTGGGTTTCAATGCGGCTGGCTGAAGAACAAAACAACCTCTGGCCACTGGCAATCACCATGCATGAAGGTCAATGATTGGCCCTCAAGAGGCCTTTCGTAAATAGATCTTTTCATAGGTGGTGTTAAAACGTTGCAAGGAATTGCTTTTCTCATTGGGGATGATAAGTACTCTCGGAGGCTTCCCCCCCCCTCAAAATTAGTCTTTCGCATACACATAGGGGGTTTACTATGAATGATGACACGTGAGCCTCGAAACCGTCGCGGCTGTGTGATGTGGGCAATTTCCCTCTTTTCAGAAACCGGTCACCGGTCAGCCGTTAACAACTTATATATCGTCCGTCTGCTACCTAGTAGCCCCTAACCACTCTACCAGCCCCGATGGAAGAGGATGTCCTGACATTTCTTTTGCCGCGGGTGGGACTTTGAAGATGTCGTGATTGCATTGATTGACAACAACTCGCTAGCTTCTTCCTTCACTCAAAAATCTTTTTCTAGACTCTAGCCTTGTGGAACAGACCCAGCAGGCCTAAATGAGCATCAATCCTGAGCAGTTCCACGAGTTTTTGAAACATACCATAGTCAAGTATGTCGCAAATTTATTTATTTTGTTATCGGGCCCGACAGCCCGATCGGGCACGATAACCAACCGATAACAGCCCTATATTGCCCGATGACCTCCCGATAGTGCCCGATCGGGACACTATCGGGATGGCTTCGTGACTATCGGGTACGATGGGGTACGATGAGGCTTTCCTCTACATAAGTAATAAGAACCGGCCGTCTAGGTTGCAATCCACTTGAAAACTTTCTGAGGAGCATACACTGCCTGCAATGCTGAGTGCATTGCTGTTCTAGAGTTCTCTTCGCACATCGGACATGATTTCTGGTTAAATATGAATGGATTCTTTTCCAAAGCATGCTGGTGGTTTCCTGTTACTTAGTAGGCTCTTACGAGGTGTGAAATTACATCTTGTGTCGACCCGCTCATCTTCGGCTTCGTGGTTTCAACTCAACCTGTTTGAGTCACACGCACACGCAGTGAGCTGTTCTCGTCCAAATCTGTCTATTGGTTCTACTACGAGCATCTAGTAAGTACGTGATGTCGCGAGAGAATTCTTAGGGGTAGGACAACATGTTTTCGTGCTAGAGTTCACTGGGCTTGCAGGGGAGGCGTCAGAAAACGATAGAGGTTGGTGTCGAAGCTGATGCGGTGGAGGGTAGCGCTCGATTGAGGTTGAGATCAGGCAGGCTACCATCTGCGACGAAGGCGCGAGTGACTGTCGATGTGCGGATGCGGCAAGGAGGTAGGATTGACAGAGTATGGGACTCGGCGGTGGAAGCGAGGACAGCGCGATGGAAGCGAGCCCATGAGTAGTGGGGGAAGGTGAAGCATGGCCTGGACGATGTCCAACGAGTCGGAGCCGAAGGAATTGCCGCGGGTAGTGGAAGAGTATCAGAGCTGTCGACCTCCGAGCGCGAGGTGTCGACGTACGTTCGGCATCTCCCCGTTGACGAAGTTGTTGGAGGTGGTCGTCAAAGAGCTGGCGGCGGTGTTTGCCCATCTCCCGGGTCATTTCCTCCCTTTCGGGAGTAGGCAGAAGAAGGGAGCTTCGAAGGATGCGGGGCGAGTCGAGCCGGCCAATGGAAGAGTCGCTCCCAAAGACATGCGTCGTGGATGAGACGGCGTTTTTTGCGTCGAGGTGGTGTGCGGTGAGCTGGAGGATGCGCGCCGCGTCGTAGCATTAGCCAGAGCAGCTGCAATGAATCAGACTGTAGAAATGAGAAGAGAAGCCGTTCCAGACGCACCCGAAGAACTCAACACCCCAGCACCCTGAAAAGTCTATTCTTTGTCCTCCCAAATTCCTCTGGGAAAGCCTCTGGCCTGAGACGGCGGTGCAAAGAGTGAAGTAAGAGGTCGGCGGACGCGAGAGCTTTTAGGGGATGCGATGGAAGATGATTTCTTTCAAGTAAAGGCCTGGTATTCAGGCTCAGAGTCCGATACATGGGTGATGTTTGAGCTCGAGCGGCGCACGAGAGGACGTCGTGGAGGCACGGTAGTGGAAGAGGTGAGTGGGGCATGACAATCGTCAGACGAGTGTCATTTGTTTGGCCCTGCTTGGCGGTGGAGCCGACTCCATATATTGAACTGGGTGGTGCTTTCTCTCAATGCGCGTGTGGGGGAGTGGTAAGGACCCTTAGATTTAACAATATTGACATCGGTTCAATTCCAGTAGCTCACGAATTACTCATTACTGTCTCATTAGACTTTCACAATAACACCTAGTACATTTGAAGGAACATTGTGTTAGAGACATTGACTGGTAGCATTAGAGAGACCAGTCAAGGCAATACAAATAATTATTTTGCATTTTCATTATTTGGTAGGCTTTCGAGACCGTGCCCGATAGTGGGTTATAGGGCCTGTCGGGTCGTCGGGCACGATAGTGACCGATAGTCCCCGAGTCCACCCTATGACGCAGCTGTCGGGCCGATAGCCCGACACCCCCCGATAACAACCGACCGGGCACGACCGGGCCCGGTAACACAATAAATAAATTTGCGACATAGCCACTGCATATTTTACCAGAGATTGCCTGATGCTTCATCAGGGTACAACCAGATATTGGGAGGGCACTTCGGTAGCGGCAGCGCTCGAAGTAGTTGTTGGGCCCGAGAGCCTATTAGGCGCAGATGGAGCGGCACATTTTCGAAAGGCTCGTGAATGTTCGATGTCCACACCAACTTCACAGTAGTAACAAGCAAGGTCTAGCTTTTCCCATCCCCGAGGCAGTTGGCTTCTTCCAAGATAGAGGTCCACCGGACGCAGCAAACATGGGCCAGTACAGTGACAGCCGAGCTTTCAGCGTTTATTTACAGCTGTCTTGAGAAGGTTTGTCTGCGTGGATTCCGCCATCACGATATATCCCCAACATTATGTACAACAGATGTCTCGACCTGCACCGAGCTCACTGCAGATAACTGTGTCCTTACAACAAATTATCCAACTACGCCGTTCCTCTATCTACGCACTGCGTTCAGGTTCATCTGAAATGGGTGTCGCTCAATTTTCTCAACAAATCATGAAACTACGCCGGGCCGTGTTTGTCCTAATACTTCTTTGCTGTTACTTAGTTTTTCTGCTCCAACGTAGAACCAATATGCTCTTTGTGAGTTAATGTAAATGTCAACCAAGTATGTACAGCCCGCAAATCCATCCATCAATCTGCTCGGTGTCACCCACAATGACCGGCCATTCACTGCACGAATGTTCTGTATCAGTTTCAAGGCTCACAAACAGCCTGGATAAAGATATTGCTAGCCGGACACTTGCCTCCAGTGAGTCAAGGACCAGTATCTCCTCTACTGGTGCTAATTCTCGAAACAGCGCGGGCGCTTTGTCAAGGGGGTTCGGATCCGCGAAATCCGTACTATACCTCGAATTTTTTTTCTCAGTGAAATGGGGGACCCTCCCCCTCCAAATGGGAAAATTCCTTTTTAGGGATGCCATCAGGAGCCCTCGAGTGAGTGAAGTTGGGGCCGGAGGTGGCAAATATGTGTAGGGAGCTCGAAAATAATTCTCTGTTCCCCATCACATACGTAGCACTACCGTATTAGGAAATTCCGATGTTTCATTTCTAGTGTGCGTGACATTGTTTGATTTCGGAGTCTTCTATAACTGTGCATGCCATTTTTCGAGTATATCGAGCAAAGAAACCGACGTTGCTTGAGCCACTACTATATCGGGCGCAGTTGATGTGAGAGAATCAAGTATTCCTCCGAGGTTATGTTCAGTCTGCTCACTTGAGTTGTAATAATATCTTCCCCATTAGGTTCTGCAAGCTCACCAGAGGCCATAATAATTGCACCTCTGGGTACCTAGCCACAGCTGCCATACGGAAAAGTAGTAATTCTGTTTCATGCCAGGCGCTAGGCTGCTAGCTCTCGGGACCAGGTGAGCATAAGTAACAGTAATATTCTACCTATGGTCTGAGACATAGCTTCCCACCAAAAAATAATTCCATGCCTTCGACTTAGGTCAGAGCACACCAAGAAGAAAAATATCAGTATCGAGGGGGCAGGGCTCGCTGGATAAGAGTGAAGAGCAATAAACAAAAGCAAAGGCCCCAGAGGTGAGGTGAACACATGTCACTGCAGGTGCTCCAGCAGAATGTATATGACAGACATTGTAACCAGTACACTAAACAACTGTAGCTTGTGGGCACTACAATCCGCGGGGAAGAAACCAATTGACCGGCTGAGCCGTGATCAGTTGGTATGTACGCAAGCTTGACTCGGTAAATAAGCGACTTCGTAATGAAAGTTTGAAGGTATCCCCACCCATTTGTATCTCCGAGTGTTCTCGCTAAAGTATTTGCAGAGGGTAAATGATCGGAAATATCTCAGTCGCCCCCGCCAGACACTCAAGACCCACCGTGAATTCATTGATGTCATCTCGACGAATGAGGTGCCAGGCCTCTCTCGCTTGCTTTCCACCGCCAAAATCGAAGGCTGGGGTGTTGGAAAAATTCATTCGAAGGCTTTACTGGCAGTCGATGGAAAGTATCATGCTCGCAATTATACAGAACTCGACAAAGACGTGGTGCCGCCCTTCATGCTCTGAATAAATCCCCTGTCGCCCTTCCTTCACGATTTGCGATCGCCCAGTAGCGTCAAAAAATCTCCCTTCACATCACAGTTGGTGATGTTAAGATGACGAAAATTTTGAAAAATATTGAAATGTTGTTCAAAGATTTGGAGAGGAGATAAAAAACGCCCAGAATTCGGAGAAAAAATCAAGGTTTGGACGGCCAAGGCTGGCCGAAAATTCGGATAAATCGTGGTGGCTGCCGACTGGGTCTGGCCGGGTTCGGATAACATATTGTCGAGGAGATTGCCGGCGGCGTGAATGAGGCGGACTCAGGACCAAATCACAGTAGTTTGCAGCGAAATGACCCAAATCAGTGAAAATTCTTGCTCAATGCAGCCACTGGCTCGCCGCCGAAAGCTAACGGCGACGTCCGGTAGGCCAGCCGAGGTGCGGGAGATTTTTTTTGGATTTTTTGTCGATTTTACCGATTTCCTCACCTCGCGAATGCAAGTCGTCCGCCATTGCAAAATCGTTCAAACTTTCAAGAGGGGGGATCATTGCTGGAGGAGCAGCGAGCCGCGCGTCGAGATGAAGAGCGAGAGCGTCATGCGGCATTGCAGGAGACTCCCAGTCGTCGGCGCCGACGTGTTCCACGCCCGAACGACGAAAATCGTCCCGTGTCGCCGACACCGCGCTCTTCGCGTTCTTCTCAGGTGCGTGGAGTTCTTGCTGACTATTATCTTACGTTGACAGTTTTTTTTGCCTGCTAATGCACCGCTTCCAACCCCTCCGGATACTCAACGCGCCGCTGGAACTCAAGGCGAGGATAACGGGCAAACTAACGCCACGAATTCCGGGACCGCTCCATATTCGACCCCGCCTCTTACTCAAACGGCTCCACGAAATCAAGGCCGCCAATCAGCTGCGCCAGCGGCAGGACCGTCGAGGAGAAGTCTCGCGCAACTTGCCCGTCAAGAACGAGAACGTGCGCAAAGAGAGCAGGCCGCCCTTCAGCAACAGCAGCAGGCACGTCCAGCAGGGGCAGCAGATCCGCCGAACAACCCTCCACCTCAACCTGAACAACAACAGCAACCTCCGGATGCTGGAGGCCCTCCGGCAGGTGAGCCGCGAGAACGGCTTACTATACGCATCCCGCCGTAACGGCGGCGCCGTTGCATGCTGTGCGTTCGCAGCGTGCGGAGCCGCCACCTCGCGGCCGGGGTCGAGGTCGAGGAAGTCGCGGTGGTACGGGGCGAGGGGTTGGATGGCACAGCGGTAACCAGACCACGCGCACATTGCCAAGGTCGCAGGTTCGAATCCTGCATCCCCCACCCTCGGAGAAACAATTTAGACACTCCGAGATTCCGCCGCGCCGATTTCGGCTAATAAACCTCATGACCACACTGGCACGTGATCGCCCCGATCGTGTCACTCACGCCAAGCGGTAGTGCGGCACCGACAACCCCGTTTGGAGAAACACAGCCCCTCGTTGCGGGAATCATTGCAGAGAGTTTGAAGGATCACGGGCAGCCGAATGATTGACAATTTAGTGTTACAGTCAATGTACTGCTAGACTCCGACATGGGCCGATAAACGGCCCGCAGTGAGGATAATGGAATATTGATTGATTGATTGATTGATTGATTGGGGCGTGGCGTAGGTCGTGGTGCGGAGGTCGTGGTGTGGGTCGCACTCGAGGTAATATTTTTGTTGTCATTCACATCTTGAAACTCATACAGTCTGTTCTAGCTGCTACCACGAACCGACGTGCTGTTGCGCGTCCCTGGCAGCGTGCGCGTGCTCAGCGCCAACAGCTCCCTCTGGCCCGCCGTCCTTACACCGAGCCGGCCGCCCGGCACGACCTTGGTTCCATGAATATCAAGTGTGCGCATTGCGGTGCTTGGCACTGGATCGACGAACGAATCTCGAATTCCTCCAAGCGCAATCCTAAATTTGGTGTGTGTTGCAATCCACGGGAAGGTCGTGATTCCGAATCTCGAGGATCCTCCGGACGCTCTGCGAGAACTGCTCACCGGCGACCAGTCAAAGGAGTATCGTAACAACATGTGGCAGTACAACATCGCGCTTTCGTTCACGTCCCTCGGCGTCAAGGAAGATCAGTCGGTTAATCGTGGGCGTGGACCTCCTGTCTTCAAAATTCAAGGAGAGCTTTGCCATCGTGCTGGGGCACTCATTCCTTCGGAGGGCCAGCAGCCTGTATACGCTCAGCTTTACATCTATGAACCACGGGCTGCCCTCGAGCATCGGATGCGAAATAATGCCAACTTACGCCGCGATACAATGGAGTTGCTGCAAAATATAATCACCGAGAACCACCAGTATGCCCCCATCTACCTGCATGCACACGGAATCCTTGGTCAGCTTCCCGACACTGAGGAGGCTGAAGTCCGCCTTCGAGTCGCTCCTAATGTTCATCGACGACGGGGCAACCTTCCGACAGCCGATGAAGTGGCCGTGATCCTACCCGGGGATCAATCGGACGCGCAATCGAGAGATATAGTATTGCGGCGTCGCGACGGACCTCTTCATCGCATCAGCAATCTCCACCCCGCCTATAGCCCTCTCTATTATGTTCCCCTCTTCCCGCACGGCGAGCCGGGCTGGCATCCCGGCCTTCTCCTCGAAGATCCTGATACCGACACAGCGCGAATACATGCGCGAGCTGGTGAATTTTCTACCCTGTTGCGTGGTGGCCGCTTATTCCAACGCTACCTGGTGGACATGTGGGCTTCGGCAGACCAGAATCGTCTCCAGTACCTGCTCCATAACCAGCCCAAGCTGCGTGCTGCTCTGTACAGCGGTCTTGAAGACGCAATTCATGGGACGGACGACGACGTAGATCTCAACGACTTGGGCCAGCGCACCGTCTTGCCCTCAAGTTATATTGGGGGTCCGCGACATATGGGTCAGCAGTTTCAAGACTCAATGGCTATTGCGCGGTACTACAAGAAGGTTGACATCTTCATGACGGTTACCACTAATCCAAAGTGGGTGGAAGTTACTCGAGAGCTGCTTCCCGGCCAAGCAGCACATGATCGCCCCGAACTGGTGTCCAGAGTTTTTCAGTTGAAGAAGCAGGCGATCATCGACGACATTTACAAGAACGGGGTGTTCGGCCGTGTTGTCGCCTATGTTTACACCATCGAGTTTCAAAAGCGTGGCCTTCCCCATTTCCATCTTCTCATATTTCTTGCGCCGGGATACAAGCTGCTTACGCCTGAAGATATCGACTCGGTTATATGTGCGCGCTGGCCTGACCCCGAAACGCAACCACTGCTGTTCGAGACAATCAAGACATGGTGCACGGGCCGTGCGGAACTGCTAACCCGCGCGCACCATGCATGGAGAATGGCAAGTGCACCAAGCGCTTTCCCAAGCCGTTTCAGACCGAGACGTGCATGGATGAGGACGGCTATCCCAAATATGTCCGTCCTAATGACGGTCGTACTTACGACGTCGGCGGTTTCAAGGTTGACAACTCCTGGATAATCCCGTATAATCCGTACTTTTCAGCCAAGTATAACTGCCACATCAATGTGGAGTGTGCGGCCTCTTTGCGTTCATTCAAGTATGTCTTCAAGTATATTCAGAAGGGTGGGGATCTGGCCGGTCTGGAGGTTAGCCGACGGGATGAGATCAAGCGGTGGATTGAAGGGCGGTACATCTCAGCATCTGAGGCGTCGTGGCGAATCTTCCATTTTGAGATGCATGATCGTGTTCCGAGTGTTGTTCGCCTCCAGGTCAGCAGGATTCTTATAGGATGATCATATGTCTAACTTCAATCTCAGGTCCATCTTCCCGGTCAGCACATGGTTACGTTCAATCCAAATGAAGATCCGCAAGAGGTTCTGCAGCGTGCGGCCGCTGAGACGACCCGCCTCACCGCATTCTTCAACGCAAATGCAGATACCGGTGCGCTGGGACGTACAGCGCAAAAATACACGTACCAGGAGTTTCCGCAGTATTTTACGTGGAATTCCAAGGACAAGCGCTGGGCTGTCCGGCGCAAAGGCTTCTCTCTCGGACGGATGTATTTCGTACCTCCAAACGGCGGGGAACGCTTCTACCTTCGCACGCTGCTCACCACCGTCAAAGGCCCGCACTCTTTCAAGGATCTTCGGACTTATCGCGGAGTCGTTCACCCAACATTCCTGGAGGCATGTCTTGCGCGGGGGCTGGTGGAGGATGATGGTGAATGGCGGGAATGCCTGAAAGAAGTCTGTGTTGAGATGCAGACAGGCACACGTCTTCGCCATCTCTTTGCAGTTCTTCTTCTATTCTGCGAGCCCACTCAGCCTGGAAATCTGTGGAATGAGTTCCGACCGAAGATTTGTGATGACTTACCACGCCGCCTGCAGATCATGGGTCGGCAGAATGCTGTAGAGGAGGACCAATACGACTACGGCCTCTTCCTGCTGAACAAGATATTAAATCAGTCGGGACGCAGCTTCCGGCATGCCGATGTTTCGGATTGAGTGGGATGCGCAGGTTGACAATGCTCTCATTGCTGAGCAGCTGAATTACGACCGCGATGAAGAACGTCAGAAGGCAGAGAGCCTCATACCTTTGCTCAATGAAGAACAGCGTACTGCATTCGATAAGATAATGACATCTGTCGAGGAACAAGCTGGGAAGGTTTACTTCCTTAACGGCCCTGGAGGTACAGGCAAGACTTTCGTCTATCGCACGGTCTGTCACAAATCTCGCAGTGACGGCCATATCGTTCTCTGCTGTGCTTCTTCTGGAATCGCAGCTCTCCTGTTGCCTGGCGGTCGTACAGCTCATTCAACTTACAAGATCCCAATTGATGGCATTAATGACGAGTCTTTTTGCAACATTCCGAAGAATAGCAAACTTGCGGACCTCCTGCGTGCGACGCGCTTGATCATTTGGGACGAGATTGGTATGCAGGATAGAATGGCTATTCAAGCCCTCGAGCGCACTCTTTGCGACCTTCTCAACGACGACCGCCCATTTGGTGGTATCACAGTTGTCTTCGGTGGCGACTTCCAACAAATTCTTCCTGTCGTACCCAAAGGTTCGCGAGAGCAAGTCGTCAACGCGTGTATCCAGAGATCTCCCATCTGGCATGTGGTGGAGCTGTTATTTCTGCGCCGGAATATGCGGCTTGAGAATGAGGGACAGTCGGAGCGGGATTTCGCATCGTGGTTGCTGGATATTGGACATGGCCGCAATTCGGACGAAGAAAGCAATGTTGAGCTGCGTCCGGGAATGAAAATTGACAGCGCCGAGGCCCTGGTGAACTTTGTGTACCCAGGCATTTCCAGCAATCCTCCGCCGCCGCCGGATTACTTTCTCAACCGGATGATTTTGGCTCCGCGGAATGCCGACGTCTTCCAACTCAACGAAGATGTTCTCGAGAAGATGGCTGGCGAGCAGCGTGTGTATTACAGCGTTGACAAGATCATACAGGAGGCAGGTGCCGACGGCGATGGGGAAGGCGATGAACAACAGATCCCAAGTGAATTGCTTCGTTCTCTCAACCCCTCATCTCTGCCTCCCGGCGAACTCTCCCTCAAGATTGGCTGTCCGCTTATCCTCCTCCGCAACCTCTCTCCTGCAAATGGGCTCTGTAACGGCACTCGCATGGTTCTGATACGCATATGGGATCGGGTTCTCGAAGTACGCCGGGTTGGTGGCGACCACGATGGCGAAACTGGCCTCCTTCCCCGCATCATGTTGATTCCCAGCACGGCCGACTTTGCTCACTATCAATAAAGCCCAAGGCCAATCCGTGAAGTTTGTGGGACTAGATCTACGATGTCCGGTGTTCTCTCATGGCCAGCTCTATGTTGCGCTCTCTCGGGCTACTTCCGAGCAGAGAATCAAAGTCCTTTTACCGGAAACGGCACTCTCTGATTCAACTAAAAATGTAGTATATCCTGAAGTACTTCTGGACTAATTCTAATGTGTTCGTCTCTATTTTTCAATTTTTTTGTGGGGTTGAGAGAATGAGGGTTGGACGCCAGCCAGCAGCTAACTCAAATAGCGCAGTCAATCAAGCACAAACAACCTTTCTTTTTTCACTCTGCAATGGCGGGCCCAAAGAAGTCCAACAGCAGCTCCGGCGCAGTCCTCGACGCCATCGTTTACCTTTCGCGACCCCGCGCTTTCAATTCTGATTCCCCAAAAGCCGTCCTCCTTGACGCAAATATCTTTTTTGGAGCATATGTCACCGAGACAGTTGAAGACGAGGAGACGGGAGAGAAGCGTGAAGTAAAGACTCCTGCTGGCATGGTCGCCTGCTTGCGCTTCTTCAATGACAAGGACATTCATTTCGACGAGCAGCAAGCAGGCCTATTTAGTATCCGCGCTCAAGTATATTTTCAATGTCAGTCTCAGCCTGAATGCAAACTCACACTTTCTGCAGGTATGCCAAATGGATGACAAGTTCACTGTGGGGGAGTCCTTCGACTCTTCTGACTATTCCATGGTTGGTGACATTCAGGAGGTGAGTCTCAGCGAAAAAATCGCCAACCTAAAGGTGTCGAACAGTGCATTCCACTCCATGAGGTCATCGCGCAGACAGGTCCTGCTGGTGGGTTCACCATACGCAACCCGAACATCAACGTCAACTTCCCTGCCCGCTTGACTATCTACGGACCGGCGACGAACATCAATAAAGATGAGGGGACATTTGAGGTCGATGCCTCGCAATACACCCAGTTCTCCCGCAGTCAATTCCCCTTCCCTGTGTCTTGCGCCTGCCCGACTTCACCTCGGTGGCCCACCCCCGCGTCCAAACCCCTTCCGTATCCAGATAAATATCTGCAAGCCACCGGCTGGCTGATTGGGTTTGAAGAATATCCCGTCAGCCCCTCAAAACACAAAGAACGCTTCACGATGAAGGTCAATAATGTCGTATTTCTCGGCAGCACACCTAAGGACAAGAAGGAACAGAGTGCGGGGACTACATGTGAGCAAGCTATATGAATATGCTGAAGTCTCATTGAACTGAAAATGTTTTATTCAGCCAAAATGTTTTATTCAGCCTCGGCCCCCAAACGGCCTCCTCCATCCACTCCTGTCGGCACACCTGCGTTTGCAAATGTCAAGAGGCGCAGGATGAACTTGGATGGCGCCCGGTCTTCATCTCCGGGGGGTCCGTCGTCTTCACAGTCATAAAGCTTCCTGTTCCTTCCGTATAGCCGACAACACTTTCCTTTACTTATCTATGAACTCTTGATACCTTCCTTTCCTTCAACCGTACTCTACTCGCCGTCTTTCAAAATACTACGTTTGTCACATTACCCGTGACGCAAACAGAAAAAAAATGCCTCCAAATTCTATCTTACTCTGCCCTTCATACGGCCGGTTTAACTCTACCTAGATTGCAATGTTATATCTTCTGCATTTTTGTTGAGACTCCGACAACTATCCCTGGCCCAGACCGCCCTTAAGGTCGAGCTGCTGTCGAAAGATATTGTAAGAGCCTGTTCGGATGCACAATGAATTAAATCCTATTGCTATTGTATTGCCTTTGACTTGCCTTTGACAGTAATTTTATTGTCCGCACTTGTCCGCGGAATTGTCTGGAATTGTCGTGACGGAACTCATCACCTGTGACCCGACCTGTGATTTGATGCGTAGTTCCCGCCGACTTCAAGCGCGTTGGCCGAGTTCTGGGTCTGTCGGTGGCGCGTAAAATCTGGCAGACTTTGATCTGTTCACTTTACTGATGCCTCTGTTTCTAAGACTCGTCCATGTAGCAAGAATGACCACCCACGCGCCGAGCAGTTCGGCATCAAGTGACGAGTGACAGTATCCATCACGACAATTCTCAATAATTCGATTGCTGTAAAAGGAAGAACAATAGCAATAGGATTCCTATTGTGCATCCGAACAGGCTCTAACAGTCTTACCGTCACAGTCATTCTCACGCGACATCAGTTTCCTCTTGCGAAATCGAGATAATCGACATCCCGTGCGTAGCACGGGTATCTGCTAGTAATTCATAAGCCTAACCCGGCTCATTATTAGGGGTGCTCAATTCTTAGTTCAGTTCGTTCAGTTCACTTTTTAAAAGAAGAATAATTTGTCAATCAGTTGATGGAAACTTGATGGAAACAATCGTTATCAACCACCCGCACTGCCGCCCTCCGCCCGCCGTGTTCATGCATTCATAGAACATTAATTTGCAGCATCGAATCGTTGTCGAAATGCCTGGTTGAACTAGAAGCATGGGTATGGGCAAGGTGGGGTCGCATCGGTCGAGAAAAAAAGGCAACAGCAGTAGCTGGCGCGCAGGAGGGCGGGCATTACGACACCGATAAAGATCGTTCGCATCGACTGATTGACAAATGATTTTCTTTTAAAAAGTGAACTGAACGAACTGAACTAAGAATTGAGCACCCCTAATCATGCCTGTGGAGGATTATGTCCGAAAAAGACATACTCATGTGATCCGACGACTTCCGGGTCACAAGTCGTCGTACACACTCTCGCGTCGCGCTATACGCACACCCTGCTCGCAGGTATGAACGGAGGAGCTAGGAAGAATGCTGGAAGAAAACAACGCCCCAGAAATCTGGCTCATTTTCAGCCGGTTCCGTTCCTACAACCCGTGATCCGCAGCACCTCAAGTGCCTACTTGTGGCCTTGCAGCAAGGCTCCGCCGCCGTTTCGTGCCTCGGATCGACCCACAATATTCTCGAGCACAGCACCGCGGGCAACGTGGCTCGGCAAAATATCATTGAATTTATTTTTAAATACGTGAGGTCTTGCAAGTTGAAGTGGAGGTCTTCAAAGGTACGTTTGGAGGCATTTAAGCAACTTCTGTGGGCGCCAACAACCTCCGAACACAGGCTGAACAAAACTGTGCTGAGCTGCGGCTGAGTCGGCTCTAAGCCGGCTTGAGCCTGAGCCGAGCCACGTGAAGCCGCCTTGGCAACGGCTGGCTCAGCTCGGCTCGGCTCGATCGGCTAGCCGGAGCCGAGCTGAGCCGCGGCAACTTCAGTGTGGCCATCGCGATTGCAGAAACTGCAGTGTTCATTGGTAGATCCAGACGAGGCTGTGCCGGAGAGATTGGCAGGTGAAGCGAGCGACGGAATGGATGAGGCGCGGATGGCAGATGCTGAAGACGTTGTGCTGGCTGAGATTGGGCGATTGTCTTCGGTGGCAATGCGAACCGCTTCAAGCGAGAGCTTAGAGCTTCTATAGTGCCGCTCACTTAGTCACCGCTAGTTTTGTACAGCGGCCAATCTGGCCGCGGAAAATTTTTGGCTACTAGACCCCCTAGATTCGCAGATTTTGGCTCAAATTTATCGTTTTGCAAAAGGTTCGTGGCGATGGTCTCGTGAATGGCGCGAATTGCTGTGATGCTCTGCAGCTCCTCAGCTACTAGTAGTTGAGTGAGGGAGAGCGTGCGGGGAAGGAGCATTCGCCGCCGAGTTTGGTGACACGCGCGAGGAAGGTCATGAGCTTCTCCTCCTCCTCGCCCTCGAGACTCAGGAGATGGATGAGAGCAGCGAATCGCGGCGCAGCGGTTTTCGCTTGGTTCAACGCATCCCACATGGCTTGGGATCATGGCGGTGCTTTTTGATGTGCTCCTGCTGGTCTGCGTCGATACAAGGCCACAACATCCCAGCCGCCTCACCGACTTTGTCCTCCCATTCATCGTGTTCCGCTATCTCAGCTTTGGTGGGAATATTGGGGTCGGCGTATTTGGGTTCGTCGAGCCGCCCCTAGTCTCCCGCAGTCAGACTCTAAGATATATTCAAGTTACGAATTAAATAGAAGGGGGAAGGATGTATCGGCAATTGCCGGCATTAGTTCTTACGCGCTGTCGGGCCTCGGACCCGACAAACCGATCACCAGAGTGTACAATCGTATATGGTTGCGGCCAACAATTCGTGACAAACTTTTCGCTACTAGTGCCCCAGTTTTACGTGGATTTTCCTGAAACTGTGCAGAAAGCATCAGAAGAGATGTACCTAGACACCTACTGGACCAAATGCAAAAAATGTTTTTCACACACAGATTTCGCGCTTTTGATCCCGGGCCGGGCTCTACCCGGTGGCTGTGTATGTCAATCACCTTCTCCTCCAGCACACATTTTGCACCAAATGTCAGCTTGAGGAAGTTTTTTTGCACCTTCTTGTAATGCCATACACCAGTCACAACACTTTCCGAGGCATCCAAGCCCATTTTTTTTCTGAACCTCGACCAAATTTCGCGTTTTATTTTCCCACGGTACAACCCCCCTCGAAACGAAAATTTTATTAATAAAACCTCATTCTGCGGTTCTGAATCTGCAATCTGGAGCAAAATTACGGCTTGTCATGAAGTGTTGGCCGCAACCATACTCTGGTGGTTACCTCGGCTATGCTAAGCGGGGGTCACCAGCGAGGTACAGTGGCGGCGGGATCTGATGCCACCCCTAAAAATAGAACAGCCCATTTCTGGAACTTTTGATGCAAGGGGAGTTGATTGGGGCCCCATCATTTTTTGGGGGGTGGCATCAGATCCCGCCGCCACTGTAACCAGAGCGAGCTGGTTAGTAGTTACCTAGGTGCCATCACCTTGAGACCATTTTCTGTTTTTTCAGCACGCTCATTTACCCCAGAAAAACAGGTGGTTTCCTGCTGAATAGCCCCTCATACACCATTTACATCTCCCCGTGGCCCAGCAAACAAAAATGAGGCGAAACTAGTGAGATTCGACGGTGCACTGGGTGAGGTGACGTCACTTGAGGTCGGGCGAGGTTGATGGCCCATCACCTCAAGGTACCTCAACCTCACCTCCCGGCAACACTACGCGCTTCTCACGATCTATCCTCCCTGCTGGCTCTCCCATCCTCGCCGCCTCCGCCACTTTGAGCCCGCCAGCACTCGCCGACCTCTGTACCAGTCTCAATATGGACTTGGACGATGCTTTTGTCTTGAATCTCGGCAACGACCGCCCGAATATCACCCAGTCCGTCGCCCCAATGAAGAGTGCGAAGGACTACAACGCCGTCTTCACCCATCTTCCCTCGCTGCCCCGCCGACATGCCCAAAACAACCGTCTTCACCAACGCTGTGAGAAAAACTCAAATCCTTGCCAGCAAGATCCGGCGTCAATAGGGGAAGTCAACTATCGCTTCAGACGAGCGATTCACCAACGATTCAAACGACGATTTAAACAGCGATTCAGAGACGAATCCCAACCCTAAATTCGGGTCAAGGATGAATCGCGATTCAAATCGTTGAAGCGGCTCTCGAATCACTTCCGCGCTTTGATGTGACCGAATCGGCTTTGAAGCGCGTGTTGCGAACCGTCGTGGGGTTGGGGTGGTCAAAGTTGGGACCGATTCAAAGCGCGATTCAGAAAACTGAATCGTTGTTTGAATCGGTGTTGAATCGCTCGTTTGAAGCGATAGTTGACTCCCCCTAATACCCCAACCTTCCGAAAAGCAGTATCGATTTTTTGCATGCGTATAGGACACCGAAGGCGAAGCGACGCGTCATGAGGGATTTCAGAAAGGGGAAAATACGGATACTAATCGCGACGGAGGCGGCGGGGATGGTGAGTCAAATTCTAACTTATCTCTTATTGTAAACTGTGCTGATTCAACGACGTGGGCGCGGACATTCCCGACATCGAACTCATCATTGGGTTTGGCACCCCAACATCACCCGAGGTGTGGATACAACGTCTCGGGAGGGCGGGTCGCGATCCATCCATTCACGCGCGCGCCATCCTCCTGTACGAAGTATCCATGTTACAGCGCAAGAAGAAGCGGAAACGGAAGGGGGACGCGATCACGGCCAGCGCTGACGCCGACATCTACGACTCCGATTCGGTTTCAGATTCGGACGACGACGCTGGATTCGATCCAGCAAACGCTTCCCGACAGCGAATTTACATCCGCGACTTCAAGAAAGAGCCGAACGACGGCAAGGAGTGGGGAAAGCACGTTCACCCGGCGATGCGGCAGTATATTTCAACTAAGCTCTGCGGGCGTGACATGCTGGACCTGTAATTCAACAACCCTCTGCGCAAAGGTGGGTCGTTTATTTCTGAATCGGGTAATCAACTAAAATCATGAATGTAGCACCTACCGGCGAGTGCTGCGACAATTGTACGCGCATCGCCAGCGCTTCCGCTTCCGCTTCCGCTTCCACTTCCACTCCCGCGTCCGCGTCACCTCCGTCCCCCGTTTCCCGCCCAACAACACGCAAAACCCGTCGCCGGCATCGAGCGCACATTCAACACCATCCAAAACGAAGAATGCGAATGGCAAGCGCACCATGACAAGCAGTGAGCCCAAAACTCGGCGCAAGGAGCATCTCAAGCTTGCTCGGGAGGCTCTGGAGCGGTGGCGCCTCAAAATCTTTCTGCATAGGTACTCCAAGAGCTCGTTGCCGGAGGTAGGAATTATGCCGGATCAGATTCTGACTTCTTTAGCCTCGAAGCGAGTCGCATCGCTGGAGGAGATGTTGCAGCTCCGTCCGTGCTGGATGTTGGCGCGCCGACATGGCCAAGAGGTTTTAGCAACCCTCCGCCAAGTTGACGACCGAGAACGAATTAGTTTTCTCAAGCCTCAAAACAGCTGCGGTCCCTCTGCAAAAAATGTCAAGCATTTTTGGCATACTAAAGAGTTTATCAGAATATTTAAATCGGTATCGGTTCAGAGGATTCGTTGAAATAAACTAAATCTCTTGCATCAACCGATACCAGCGGAGTTTGAATGGCCCGGCATTCGTGTTCCGTCCCCACGTCATGATGTTGCCAGCACTTCACTTGCTTCTCTTCCTTGTCCCTTCCCCTCAACTCATCGTCTTCGTGTGTTGTCTATGGCTCGTCTCAGGACATCTCCGGCTCTCTCTCTGTCAAGCCCCAACCACTTGGAATGTCTTTCTTTTTGCCCTGACTACAACTGGGACCCAAAACATCATTCATTGCCTCGTTTCACGACAAGACTCGAAGCTCAATTCGGCCGCCGGGGCATTGGCGATAACAACAGCGCTACCTACGACACACTCAGGAACTCTTACATTCTGGCAATATTCACCAACATGATGGAGTGTGCATTTACGGACTCCGCAGGCGTACATTGGGTATTTGGGGTATCTGGCTCATGGTATGTGGTCTGTTGATACGAAGTCGACAACCGGGATACGGCGGCGCACCCCCGCTCACTTCTTCTGCAGCGTTGAGCTCAACGTGGCAGAATTCTGTTACGTTTCGTTCGGCGCTGCTGACGAATGTGCAGCCTTTTTATTCCTACGCAACCGACACCGCGACGCTCAATTAAAGCCCCCCGCTTCGTCCGCGCCGGCAGTGCAACACAATTTGGGGCAAGAATCCCAAGATTATAGTTTACTATGGCTATCGGGCCTTGGTACAAATGACGGACGGGTATTTTGGATTACGTCCAATGCAACTCGCGTCGCTCCCAGATTTTCCGCAATCCCGACATTTATTCTGGCACAGATCAAAAGTCCGTGAGCCGTTGCAGGAGGTAGGGCATCGGCGGCGCGCTTCCTTGAGAGCTGCTGTATGAACATCTCATGTGGCAGACAAGGTGGGAGTTGGAGTGGAGCTACGCTGGAGCTCGATCCAGCAGCGAAGGAAGTCAGCTAGACCATCCGTTGCAAGGAAAAATAATTTGAGGCGTATGATGCGTTCTCCAGGCTCACGAATCCGTATTTGAACTGGCTGCGGTGGTGGATTCTTGGGAGACCGGCCAACAGGTTTTGACGAAGGGGGAGGAGATGGCTCCCCAGCAGCAATTCTTGCTGCCTCTTGACGTTGTAGATGCCACGTCCAAGAGGCTTTTTGGTGGGCTGAGGCGCGTCTTGGTTTGACTTTTTCTTGTTCTTTGACCCTTTTGTCCGCCCAGGACCTCGTCGTTCTGGGACAGACGCGTCTGTTGGTGGTTGGGATAATAAAGTACTGTTTCATCGATTTCAAGGTAACATTGGGCAAGAAAAAATGTTGTGACACACCTGGAGCGTTGCACACCTATATTTTTACTAGACTGAGTAGAATCCATGCCGTGCTGAAGGAGCCCGCAAAAGTTCAAAGTCGGTATTGATTTCGCAGAAGAAGATAGATGAAGGCTAGAAAAATCGATGTCATTCTCAGAAAAGCGTCTTTTTGGGGGGTATCTAGCATACTAAGGTAGGGCGCAAGGACGAATCGCGCACATCACGTGCTTTCGGCCGTTTGCGATCAAAATCTTAATGGCGCCTCATTTTGGGCCAAATTGGGAAATTGAGCCCCACAAAGTTTGAGGGAAGATCCGTGAAAAACTTTCTGTGGGGCCAGATTTTGTGATTTGGCCCGGAACAAGACGCCATTCAGCCCAGAGTATACAAAAAAAGTGGAATGATACGAATCATTTGGCGGTGGGAAAGTCACATGCCTTCGTCGAAGTGCCACTCCTTTTCAAAGTCGTAATACCTTTTCTCACGCATAACGCCCAGCCCTCACCCCACCTCCGTCCTCGCGCGAACGCAGCGTGTGCGAGGACCCCGGTTTATCCACCCAAATGCCAGATCCCGGTTCGGACAAATTTTGGTGGGGAGGGGTCGGGAAGCCTAGATGCCGTTCGGACAAAATTTGGGGGGAGGAGCCCAGGTACCTAGATCCGGTTCGGACAAAAAATTCGGCATTCTCTGAAGGTCGAGTCGGCCGAGGACAAGCCGAGAGTCGAGGAAACAGCAAATTTCTTCAGAATCGGCGAGAAAATGCCTAGATTTGGTTGAAAGAACGCAAAAAACAGCTCGGGGGGAAAAATCGAACATTTTTGATGGTGTGAAGCAGGAAATCACCGCTTTTGGCGATTTACGGCATGATAGGCTGCATCCGGTTCGGACAAAAACTGCCCAGTCCGCCCCAAATCTGGTTCGGACAAAAAATGGGGGTTTTGGCTGATTCGGGATCTAGCCTTCGAAGGGATAAACCGGGGTCCTCGTGTGCGACGCTGAGCTGCGGAAACCACTCCGGTCTGTCGTCGCGCTGCCAGTACTCGTCCCATGACTCGGCGACGTCGTCGCGTGGGACACCATCACCCTCGTCATCATTCGGTGGCGCGTCTTCGCCATTGTCGTCTGCTGGCAACGCCGCGTTGTCTGTTCGGGTAGTAGGGTTGGTGGCCGGCGGCGGAGGCGGTGGGTCGTCGGTGGTCGGCGCAGGAGGAGGAGGAGGGGTCGGTGTATTGGAAGCTACGGCGGCGGCGGCGTTGTTGGTCGACGGTGCGTCCGGTGCGTCAGGTACGGTAGATTGCGCGCCGGTTGAGGACACGCTCTGCACTGCAGAGCTAGCTCGCCCTGAGCAGTACCGCTCACACCCGAAGACGAATGCCCCCTGCCAGCGCGCTTCATCATAAGCGTTGTCCTATACTGGCGGACTATGTGGCGAAAAGCGCGGCGACGGTCCTGTTGCGAGAGTCAGTGACGAAGCTCATCATATACAAACGACGCACCGGCAGCGGCGAGAAACCATCGTTATTGGTCAAGAACTCCAACGACCGCAAGAAGTCGTGGGACGAAACCTTGTCGAGGCAATTCAGAAGCTGAAAGAGGCGTACGACAGCGAAGGTGGCGCATGTCTGTGGATCCCGCGCTGTTGCCGGCCACCAACTCGCCCTCATCAGCTACTGCCGTTTCTCTAGACGGCTGTCGCAATTACAGAAGCGGACGCCCACGTTATGAATCCCAGAGACGTCGATGAGAGTGAAGGTCTTGATGGCCGTGAGTGGGTGAGGGCAGCGAAAGCCCACGGGATGACCTAGCTGTATCTCTAAACCGAGACTTTTGAGCCCTCGACGCTCGAAAAATGATCCATTCCACTCCTAAATTCGTTGTTGAGTCATCGTCGATGAGCTCGAGGGTTGGATGATACTCACCTGAGTCCAATGAGCGGGTAAAGCCTGGTGCTCCGAGACTATACATCCCTGACAGAACATGGATCCTCCGAAGCACATCTGATGCTCGCATCTGAATAACGGATCCCCTGCGCCGCACCCTTTGCATGCCGAATGAAAACTAGGGTATCCCCGGCCCTCCAGCCGCAACATCTCGTCTAAGTATTCGTCTTGATGATTCGCCCATGTCAGCATCGGATAATCCTGCAAAGAATGTCTATGAATCACTCCAGAGACACAAAACAAAATAACGCACGGAATTTTCATACACCTTGCGCTTCGCTGTCAACAGAATTCCGTCGGGCTGTGATTCTTGCACCTCGCCAACCAGAGTCGAGTCGCCGAGATCGTAGCTGAAGTCCAGGGATTCCACAGCAGCATTAGTAAGAAGATCCTCTTGTGAAAATTCAAGCTGAGGTGCATCCACATGTACAGTGCGAGAGATGGCTGAGACACTGCGACCGTTGGCTGAAGTCGAGATGACTTGGGCAAAATGAGGCTGATGAACGTGCATTCTGGGGGCGGGAGCCCCGCCTCTCCCCGGACGACGAGGTTTCGCGCGGCCAGCCATGGAGAAGATCGGTGTAAGGAGAAAAGTTTGACGAGCGAGTATAATGCATTCTGATACGAAGCCGCGTATGTCACATTTGGTCACGAAAACAAAAGGGCTGGCGGCGTATTCCCGGTCATGATTTAATCATGACCTCACGCAGCACCCGTCCGATCCATCCCACCGGCATTATGATCTAGTTTGATCATCGCACCGGCATTTTGATCCAAGTTGATCATCACACCGGCATTTGTTGATCTATCCTGCCGGCAGCTGCCAGCAACACTTTCAAGGCACAAACTGAACTTCCGACAGAGAGAAGGGACGCAAGCAACACATGTTTATATTGTTAAAAAAAAGCTATGTATTTTACGGCGACGACCCAACCCATATTGATGGAGGCCGCATAGGGAACGTCAGCCCAGCCCAAGAGTACGAAACCCGACTATTATCAACGCGATTTGGATAATCTGCTGCCAAGCTATCCGCCTCCCTATAAGGGCAAGTCCATTCGACCTCAAGATGAAGACGAACGCAGACATAGCAGTAGCTATGCCCGCATTTAGGGTGACTATTCATTCAATCAGTCAGATTTCTTAATTGACGAGGCTAATATGTATATAACTCACGCGACGGGGTGGGATTTAACACGGCGGCACAAGATGCAGCGATGCCCTGCCGTTGCCTTGATCTTTTCGGGCCGCTCGTCGTCGAGATAGAGGTCGCTGGCCGACAGAGGACGTTCGCGGTTGATACGACGTCCGTCCCTGTAGATGATCGTTGTCCGGGCCGATGACTTCATGTCCTCTGCGAGTTGTTTGTGAATCGTGCGGAAAGGGTCTCCCCGTTTCCTTTTGACCGGCGATCCGACGAGGGAGGATCGGCGTGGCGAAAGGGCGAGGTAGCGTTTGCGCCCAGGCAATTCGAGAGAGTACCCAAAAGCTCCTGCAAAAGAATGCAAAGACAGTAAGTAAATCTCATCGCAATAACGGATCACACAGCACGCACGAGTTTTATTGCTCTTGAGGCGAGTCTTCCTGGCTGCAAATCAAATTCCCCTGGCTCAGTGTTAACGCCACATATAAGAAAAGAGATGCTTACGGGGCGACGGCGAAGGAGAGCGTTTGACGGGGGAGAGCAGGCTGCCGTCTGACCGCAAAATCCATGGATTCGTGCTCGAAGACCCAGCCAAGGGCCTATCTGCGAGAGGGGGGTTTTTCATGCACTGGTAGTAGGTAGAAGGAAAAGACTGACGCACTTGAAGATCAGCAGGCAAACCTGCAAGCATGATTACTTGCCGGAACTCGGTCGGAACATTTGCAGAATTCCGCCTCCCGGAATGACTCGGAATTGCATATGTAACCAGAACCCTTGGTATGCCAATTGCCGTCTGCAAGAAATAAGGCAAAAAAAATAAGGCAACGGATTTGACTCACCGCAAGTGAACCAGAATCATTGGCAATGAATATTCGTCGGGTTCTCCTCCAGGTTCAGACCTGGCGTCAAAATCCAGCGAGGTCGAAACTCAGCGAGGTCGCAGTAAGTCAGCGAGGCCGATGTTTCGGACGTCGAGGCACAATCTGTATCCAACGCAACCTGAGATTCTAGACTGTGGGACTCCGACCTCGGATTTACCGGGCAAGACAAAGGCAAGACTTCAAAGAACAGAGTGGATTGCACAGTATGTAGAGGCCAAAGTAGAATTAGAACGCAGAGGGAAACTACTGCAGATGTGAACGAACAAGGAAATGGAGCCCTCAAAAAGTCAGCCTCGTCGAAGAGCGAGCACTATTATGGACATTTGCCTGTGTATCGTCAAACAGTGAAGTGGAATTTTCGAGTGCTAAGTAATGACACGCACCGCTTCATAGATTCTCGCCATTCAGAGGAGCTCTCCTCTCGCAGTTTTTTCGCAAGTTCACGATATTTACGGCCTAGTTCCTGTCGCCGTCGATACGTCATTCGCGGCCAGTCGTGTTGAGACGAGGTTCTGCATTTGTGTTAGAAAGTACCTCGCAGACTCAGAGGAAACGACCTACTCCATTCGAGTGGCTCCCATTGCGAGGGGAAGAATAGGCGCCCATGACGAGAGCTTAACGGAAAGGCCGGGCCATTTCGGGCCGACAGTCCCGCGAAGACGAATCGAGTCCTTTTTTCGTGGCCACAAGCCTAACTTATATGTGATTGTGGATTATACTGACGCGGTATAAGTTGAATAATGGGATGACAAACAAAATAGCAGAATCTAGCGCACCTAGTGACACCCAGGATCGAAATTCGTCTAATCAAACCTACTTCAAGCATACTTTCAAGCACACTTTCCGCCATTCGAGGCAAGTTAGGTGGTGTTGAGACTGCTGGGACTATGTAATAGTGTGTTCCTGGTCACCTGAGGGTATACCGAATTCATGTGGAAAATAGTCTGTGAAAGTGAACATAAGAATACGTCGGGTTCGTACTATCAGATAGTACAAACCCGACGTATTCTTATGTTTCCGTTACTTCAAAATAACGTCTAAACGCTGCAAACTCGAGTTTTGTAAAATTTCCCCCGTTCGGAATGATTTCGATGTATTATATACCCTACACTGAGCTTATACAATTGGCCTAGAATTGGTCAGATAAGAGTCACGATTGACAGAGAAATCGACGTGCCGAGGGGTGAGTCAATAAATTTGAGAATTTTGTCTTGTCAGATATCCCAAACTTTGAAGCTAGATACAGTGCGTGTACGCGACATAGATAAGATAGAACTGTTTTGACTCGAAATCAGGGGACTCTTACATACTTATGCATTGTGTAGGGAGGCCAGCCATGGTATCCAGGTGAAGACGCGGTTGGATTGTCCCCAGTGTCATTTAAATTGATGAAAGTCTTGCTCAAAAGGCTTATGAGATGTCTTCGGCAGATGTTTGAGCCCATCCGAACACAGTAAGAGCAGTGGTGAACGGTGCAGTGTCAACGCGTTCGTCCAGTCATTAAGACCCGAAAAGGAAATAATCACGCATGTCACGGAACGTGACACGCCTGAAAGTGGGGCATTACGAAGTCCTCACAGTCAAATTATTCTTCATCATCTCAGGTAAAGAGAAGGCATGCAGCAAATACAATTCCGAACTATCTACACAATGACCCAGAATCTACGTCGTGATCTTGGGCAGAGGGTGAATTCGAGTCTGATACCAAAGACGCGGGTGTCGACGTCGTCGCAGCGGCGCTTGGGGTTCGGGGTCCTGTAAAGAACCCCAGGCGCTCCCACCACTCCCCCATCCTCCTCCCCACACGTTGTTACCGGCCCAAGAAACATCAGTACTGGTACTGGTACTGTTAACCCCGCCCCAACCATTGCTGGCTGACCATCCGCTCGTGTCGGCCATCATGTACCAAGGCTGTTTCTCTGGGGAAGGCGGGCGGGGGCGGGGATCCTCGGAGGTGCCCCATAAATCGACGTCGACGGGGTGACGGTCCAGCCAGGCACTCAGAAAGTAAGTGCTTGTGATGTCCCTGGCTTCATACATCGTCAGAAAAGTCAGCAAATGCATGAATCAAAGTTTTACTGTAACCCCAAGCGTCCCACCAAGCACGCCATTCATCAGCGAGGCGCTTTTCCACGACTAAGGAGGCAGCTCGCAGCTCGGCGGCGCTGGACCCTTGTTCCACTCGCAGACGCCGGAAAAAATGGCATGGCAGCAAGCTTCGAAATGAGTGAGTTATTAAACAACTAGAGCAACAGAAGAACGTACCCCGCGCCGCTAGATATTTTTGCCGCAAAGAGGGGACAACACGATCGAAGAGGCTGGGTTTGTAGCGCGACTGAATCTTGTTATCTTCTTCAGAGGCGTCAAATTGAATTTGTCGAGCGCTCGCAGGCCAGTGTCGAGTCGGAAGGAGATAGTACACGGTCTCGTCCTCTGCGTAGACGTCGCCAGGCGGCCGAGGGGGTGGGTTAGCGGCGTTCCAGCGGGCAATAAAATCGGGAGAGAAAGACGGAGAAAAAGACTGCATAGTGTGACTGTCACCTGGGATGATGCTGCATGTGCTCGAAGGCACGCCCTTGATCTACTTTTGATTTCGCTTCTCTTTGTCTACGCCCATGACCTCCTCCGCCCCTCCCCGCACTCCGATGTCCACCAGCGAGATGATCCCAGAGCGAGACAATCCCGAGCACGACCCGAGATACTGGTGTCTCCCTCCCGTCAATGACGAGCCAATGGCTGGCGGGTATTCTGGCTCGTTCCCGATGTACTTGGTGACTCAGGGACGCAAGCTCGGGGTCTGGCATAGTTGGTGAGCAGCTGACTGGTATTTCAAATCCGCGGAGTACTGACATCGAATATTGAATAGGACCGTTGTGAGCACCTTGGTGAGCGGTTACCGTTCGGCGGGTTACAAGGGCTTCTATACGGTGGACGAGTGCATCAAGGAATGGCAGAAGCACTGCGCGTTAGGGCTTCATGCGCATCCTGCAGCACCGCCGACTGTCACTACTTCGACTCCTTCGGCAGAGATACCCGGACCATCGAGAATTCGTGGACGCACCGTCGAGCCGTCCCTGCAAGCGCAACTGTATGTATACTTTCATTAATTCCTTGATAATCTCTATGAACTCAAATACTCAACGTATCAAAGGCAGGAACACTGCCTGCCGAACCTCAAATATCTTGAGGTGTCGTCCAAACCTTCCACTACCCTGCCGCAGACTCCTGTGAAGTCCAAGTCCGACAAACCGACAGCCGGAGCGAGCCGCCACCCGCCGACCCCTTCGTCCTCCACTTTGTCCTCTGTTTCTAGTCTCACGGCTTCCTCGTGGTCCAATCTCCCTGCCTCCGCGCGATTCTATGCTATTTGGGACGGGAACATCATCTTTACCGACAGGTGATTGGACCTCGCTCGTTTTGCCGTCTTCTTACTAACACACCTTGACGAAGACGCGAGGCCAAGTCTGCTTTCATGGCGGCCAAGGAGGCGGGGCTGCGGCCGAAAATAATGTCGACGGAAGATTACGATGAGGCGGAGGCCTTCAGTCAGGGTAGAATTTGGATTGCCGATGATTAGATTGCACGCTGTATTTTCTTTGAATATAAACAAATGCGCTGTCTTGGTATTGTTGTGGTCTGAAACTAAGCGGGGAGGATCAGAACGGAGCCACATGCACGTGAATGAGATATAATATTTTGTCGACATACCTTTTTCCCTGACGACACCTCCCAAATGTCGGTGCCTGCGGGGCTTGCGCCTATCGTCGATACCGCCCTCGACAACCCAAATACGACGCAGGAGGCCCCTCCCGCTCAAATACCTAATTCAAATCCCGACGACACTCCTCCCAATGCACCTGACGACGCGCCTCCACCTGACGACGCGCCTCCCCCTCCGTCGACGACTCCTCCTCCCGCTCCGGAGATTGTAGCGACTGTCAAAGGAGGTAAGCGCAAACGCCACGCCAAAGGAACCGAGAAAGCGAAGACGGGCAGAGTGCCCTGGATTCATGGCACGAAAGAAGTCTTCTTTTCTGCCAGGAAGGACGCTTGGCTGCAGGCGGTTTTAGCAAAACGCGTTGGGAAGTTTTACGACGAAGTGATCAAGCTTTACCTTATCAAATATGGGTACGATCTCCTCGACCACGAGGATCTTGCTGTCGATGTCGAGGCCCGGCCTCGACAGGAGGCCGAGTGTGATGCGGGTCGTCTTGCATCCAGTTCGCATGGCTTCACGATATTGAAGCAGAGCCTCCGAAGCTGCCGCTACGGGCACTAGAGGTGTCGTAGAGGAAGAGTGGAGGAGGAGGGGTTTGTCGTTAGGTCGTAAGGCCGTTGTAACCCTGCGGTGAGGGATCGTATCACCCTCGGTCGGGTCCTGTAACCTAGGACGAGGGAGCAGTTACGGAGTACTCAGCCAAGCAGGGGGTCTAACCGTCCGGTGGTTCGCCGTAGAGATCCCTCTTAACCGTACATGATAGTTCAGGTTAAGCAAGATTATTATTATGTAATGATGACAAGCGGAATATAAGGTATCAAACGTGTAAGTAAGTAATATAATAATATGTACCTGTCACAGTGCCCCCCACACGGTTGGTGCCTGCCATGAAGCAGAGATTGAGTGTGCTCATCCCCGGATAGCATCACAATGGCCCCCCAAATTCTGCATCCTAGGATGTAGAGGTTCCCATCAAGGAAAAAAAGTTGGCCAGCTTTATTGGAGAATGTGGCATCAATGCTCCGCATTATTGGATGCCTGTCCCCAGCTGGCAGTCAGGGCGGACTAGCAGAGCTACAGAAGGAAGGTGTTCCTCTGTAGACTCTGGACTGCGCCTGCAGTGCGCCCTGGCTAAGCTCCAGATCTGTGTTCCACAGAGATCCTTGGGCCAGCCTCCGTTGCTCTCGTCTGGCAAGAGGTATGAGCTATGGTGCATCCCAGACGCTAGGCTCTGCTGACGCTCTGCCTGCTGCGAGTCACAGACTCAGGGTATGCATGCTGGGGGGGATAGCAGAGCTATGGAGGCGTAGCCTCTGTGCATAGACTCTGCAGTATTGTCCTAGCAATGCTCCAGGTCTTCCCTCAATCCAGTACCATGTAGCTGTTTAGGCCAGCCCATATCACTCTTGTCTGGCCCGTAGGGTACGATGAGTGCATCCCGGCGCTATATTGAGCTGATGCTCAAGCAGCCTCTGAGTCTACGCTATGCATAGACTCAGGGTATGCACTCCCTATACATCCCCTACAGCCCCCCACTTTTTCTTCGTGTAGTCCATGCGAAGACGCTGAGCAGGATCTGGACGACGAAAAATTATTCCTCCATATTTGTAGGCTTTGCGGAAGAAAAAAAAATCGGAGGGAAAAATGGGTGCTGTTGCGAAGCAGGTGAATGTGGAGGCCAGAAGTCGAGTCCAGGGGAAAGAGAAGACGGAACGGGTGGTGATGTGTCAGGCTGAATGAGGAAGGGATATGGAAATGGGTTTGAGATGCAGCAGTATGATAGGCACGAAGACCACAGGCAAGTCGAAGGGGTGAAGCTGGATATGATGGGAGTGTAGTGGCGAAGGCGAATGAAGTGTGTTGAGAAGCATATGACATAATTGGCCATCGAGATCGTGGCCGCCGGTAGGTAAGTAAGTACTTAGTGAGTACATAGATGGAATTGAGAGTGACGGCATAATGGAGAAAGCCAACACAGGACATTGCGACTAGCGCACAGACCCATGCCGGATAGTGTTGCATTGCAGCTTCTGCTTGGGGTAGGATGAAGCTGCAGATGCCGATTCTTAACTTCGCCTCCTTCGGAAGTCAAGAAAACACCTGAGATGTAGACCAGCAGCGGACCAACCGCGCTCAGTGTCAATAAGAGACGGACTTGAATCTCGCAAGTCGCTCTGGGAATGTGTCGTGAAAGCACAGCTTCCTCGTCAAGCATGTTCGGAATGCGTAGGAATAACTGGCAGCACGGAAACGTGCAGGGACAAGACAGACAGCAGGGCAGCTAATGGCGAGACTGGGGGACACATTTCACGCAGCGCTCCACAGCTGATATGAATAGGGAATACAGGAAGCGGAATGACTATCGCATTTAAGCACGGCAAGTTGACGCGGATTGTCAAGGATCCGTGGCGACGTGTTGCAAGCACCAGGTGTAGGACAGGATACGAGAAGCAAGGCAGCGTTCAAAAACGCGCCCGCGACTCGAGCAGTGGGATGGGGTAGGAGTGGCGAGGAGATCGGTCACAAGAGTGTATGGGACAGGCAGCCGCCAGATGTACATTGCAGAATGAATCGGCGAGAAGAGTGAGCGCGTTGATGTATGAGACAGACACCCGCAGCTACACCCGTGATTGAATGGCGCGGAGCAGTAGCGGTACTGTCTTTGTTGTGGTGTTGCTCCAGAATCCAGATCCCTCAGCCCCCCAGCGACAGCGCAACGAAGAATGAAACTTCAAGCTTCCGGCCCCAGCGACGACGTAGGAGGAGAGAAAATTCCGGACTAAAAATCCCAGCCTCCGCGTATCCCACGCGCCCGAGGCAGAGCTTCAGCTCAAACGCGCAGCGAGATCGGCACTGGAATGCCAGCGGAAGACTCAGCGTCGGCGCGCGGGTGTGGTATTGGCGACCGCCGACGGATAGAAATGTCGTGTACTTGTTCAAGCCAGAGGAGGGAGCGCAATGAGTTCATTCAGATATGTATGATCTACAGATTGGATAACTGATAGGTGGAGATCCAACTTCAGCAGCGTTCCAAACGCGCTATTGGGCATCGATTAGGTCGTTAGTCGGGGAGCGAAACGATGCCCTTCGGCGCTTCGTCGTTGAACGGGTGAGCGTGTGGATCAAATAAGCAGCCGTAGTAATTGATGGTCTTGAAAGCATGAGCGAGCCTCGAAGAAGAGAAGAGGAATGCGTTGGTGAGTGACGTTCGGGGTATCGGATCCGAACGTCGATTCAGTGCTTCTCTCTCTCTCCAATCCTTTCCGCGTCGCTACAGTCTCTCCTACTTCCAGCCTCGAACGCCGACGCTGGATCGCTCACCAAACTCTTCGTCAACGATAGCAGTACCAGCAGTCCGAGCGATACGAATATGTCCCCCTCGCGAGAATCTGGCTCTCGGAGGGTTCATCATTCTGGTACGTCGGAAAATTCGTTCCAATCCCCTCTTCTGCTGACGCGGCTGAGGCAGACACTCTGGACGACTCCTCATGAGGGACTGTCAGCGCCGAAAGCACGACGTCACTTCTATTCTCAATCCATTCACCAAATCTTCACATCTCCGCGTACGCTCAAGCTCATTCCCGCCCCCCAATGAAGGAGGCGACGAGCGGTACGTTGTCTGCTTCCCTCGATTCTTCACGCCCACCGTAACGCGACGTAGCTAGGAGTCATGCTCGCGACAGAAGGATCGGCGGTATGAGGAGTGAGTCGGAGGAGGAGGTGACAATGGTACGTCGCATCCTTGATGTAGAGCTTCGTTTCGACAGCATAACACAAGCGGAATCTAGCGCGAGAAGGCACGGGCAGGTCAGTACCCGTCACCCTCGAGAACAGCAGCATCGAGCATCGACACCCGCTGCGCTTTCTTTCGAGAACGAAACCCTCGTGCGTATCACCTTCCCGCGTATACGCCCCCTATTGGCGACTCCACGCCGCCGCGCTTCGCAATCAAACGTGATTGGGATTCGCAGCATGAAGATGTAGAAGGGGGAGTTGAGTATCCAGGGAAGCCAAATTCGTTTCACTCGATATTCCCGTCCTTTCTTGAATCTCCAAGCACCCCAAGATTGTCAATGCCCCCCACCCGATCTCAGAAGAGGCTTGTCTGAGGTATGCTGCTAGACGCCGCAGCGTCAGCGCTTCCTAGACTGAACGTGTTCGCCTCCACCAACGAATTCGGCATTCCACCATTCCTCCAGATTCACGAATCCTTCGGAGTCACTCGCTGACTCTGTAGCCCCCAGATCGAGCGTGTCTAGCGCCTCTGCGCTCTAGGCGGAAACCTTGCGCAGCCACCCATTGACGACTTCGAGTAGCCGCGCAATTGAAAACGCTTACAACTTGCAGCAGGAAGACGAAGGGGGTGGAAGTTAAGTTGACGTGCAGCGTTTCGTTGAAGCTGCCCCCCACTCAAGGAACGCATGACATGGAGGAAGACGACGGATATCCGAAGACGCTAGGAAGGGAATATACGGGAACGGGATTGAGGTATGTCGCGCGAGCTTCTCGCATCGATTCCGCTAACGACAGCTTGAAGCGAGGGGGATATGTACACCCTGTGTTCGTATATAGTGGTATCTGTCAACCCATCTTAGCCCCCCAATCACGAATGTTCCAAAGACGAAGGCATGCAGCTAGACGCGAAGCGTCAGCGCTTCCTCGTCAACCTATCCTGAAGTCATCCGGGTTCACTTCAACGTTTCAAGTGGATGTTGCTTCAGTTTCAGCAATGCATCGTCAAGCACAAGCATGGAAATGCACTTCCTTTCAACGGCGGCCGCGTCCGACGGCGCTCCTCTGAGCGCCAATGCCAGTCAATGACGGCCTGTAGGACTATACATGCCGCACATGAAGGGATCTCCGAAGTCTCAGCAGTTCGGGGGGATTCCGAGGTGCGTCATAGACTTCCAGGACGACGATGCAATCTGATTCCCTCACATCCTAAATCCTTTCAACCTCCTGCTCAGTCATCCCTATCTTTGGCTCCCCAACGCGAGTCGTTTCGAATGTAGGAGTTCCGTCGCGGGTCTATCGTCAATGCCCGATTTGCCCCCCAGCGTGGTTGTCGAGCGCCAGCAGGACGCACGTCATGCGCTTCCGCTTCAGTTTCCACACGAATAGTGCGATAGGGATAGAAGTTCATGAAGGAGGTCGGTGGAATGCGACGTTGTTGCTGGGAGGTCATGAGGGAAGGAGCAAGACGGCTAGTAAGCTCGAGCCTGAGGTACGTCGTACAGAATCACCGAGTATGATCTACTCTACGTCCCGTTGGCTCATGGTTTCAAGAACCAGACGTCGCAGTACGAACTCCAGCAACGAGAGCATAGGAAGGATGTCTGAGGCGTGCTGCTGGCTACCCAGCGCTTCCTCAGACCCGAACTCCATCCTTATCTCAATTCACTCGCGCCCCACGTCCGTCGATCTCTGTACCACGGAGTCGCCAGGTTCATAGATGGAGTCAATAAATGTTATCTCTATTCCAACTCGTCCGTGCATGAACGCGATCTTTGCCCCCATCCATAGTACTTCCTTCACCCGCAGCGTACGCGCTCGTCGGTGGCTGATTTCGTGTTTGACTCCGCGCACAAACGAGTCCAGTCATTGATAACAAGAGCTCGTCTGTTCGTGGAGAAGTCAATTCTGTTCACAAACGGCGGCGCCCGAAGGCGCTCAAACCGCACCCAGATCTCAATCCCATTATGTAGACGAGCGTCAAGGTAGGTCAGTGCAGCCTGTGAGACAGTACATGCCGCCTACGACGAGATGTTCCCATAGTCTCAGCGTTTGGCGAGACACCAAGGTGCGTCACCGACTTCTGAGGCGCAGGCTGAATTGATGCGCTAAGTCTTGAGCGCGACGAGTCTTTCACGACCACCATCGAATCCCCAGGCATTTCAAAGTCTACCGCCCCCCCGCTCGGGAAATCGCTGACTCGATCGGCGACTATCGATACCCTGTTTCTTGAAGATACGGCGCGAGCCCCTCGTTCGCGAGATCGGCATGCAGGAAGCCACCAGAAGTAGCAAACAGCTCTCGGTGCTCCCTGTTACAATGCCAACGCGTCAAGCCTTCACGCGCTGCGTGAAAACTGCGTGCCCATCCAGAGACATCTTGAAGAAGAAAAGAAGGTCTTCATGAGGGAAAGAGACCGGCCCCCGTTCTCGGTGTTATCAAGATGAATCAAGCCCGAAGAAGTAACGAACCGCGCGCAGCGAGTGATCTTCGTCCAGCTGCCCGAGAGTGATAGAAGAGAATAGAGGATAGGCGGCTATACGGAAGTCTTCAAGACGCGAGGCGTCAGCAGCTAAACCTGAGAGGCAGCGCTCGGTGATTTTTCGAATGAATGGTCCAGACCATATCGACGAGAAGCAGCCAGCCGCGCGCAGCGCGGAGAATCTCGTATGGTGCGAAGAGTATGTCTCATCGAAGGGACGTCTTGGAAGAGGGGTTCGGCTCAGATGCAAAGTAATTGCGATGAGCCGTTGACGGAGACGAGTTGATGGGTACGGCGTCTGAGGTATGCAGCCAAGACGGCGAAGCGTCGGCGCTGCCTCAGACTTCATGAAGTTCGCATTTTAACAAATGTTCATTCCATATTGAGAGGAATAAGAGTGGCGAGATCCCAATGAAAGTAGTGAGCTTCCGTCCACCTCGAAGTCCTTCCAACGTCCCGACGCGTTACTCTCCCGCCCCCCGGTTACGGAAGCGACAGGCAGAGCGTCACCAGCAGCCGTCAAAACAGCGCTGGATGTTACCCAGGTGTATGCCAGCGATTCCGCCCTTCGTTTGTTGCACCGTACATCGAGAAGGTTTCTGCATAAGTGGCTGCTAGCAGCTTGAGACGGCGCTAAGAATGAGCTCGGAAGCTTGTACAGGAGATATCTTCGTCGAGATCCGCTGTACCGCACTCGTTGCTCTCCGAGACGTTGATCGGAAACGAGTGAAAGAGAGAGTCGGGGTTGGCGCAAGGCTTGGAAACAAATGAGATCGGCCCCATTCGCAGCCGACTCTTCAATCCAATCGATGACTGCACGCGCTCACAAGACGGAGGAAGCTCGGAGAAGTCCACGCGGTCTACACGAACGTCGGGGGTATGCAGTCAGACGACGCTGTGTCAGCGCTTCCCCCGAGTCAACCCGTTAACTCTTCGCCCCCCATTCCTACGGTCTTCACGCCGGAAGAGTACCAGCGGCCGCGAACGAAGGAAGCTAGCCCCCCAATCGACGTCAGCAAGAAGTCTTGAAGAGTGGATGAATAGTCGGCTATGCTAACGAGACTTCAAGGCGGAAATCACCAGCCAAGCCTCAGGCGACGATCCAGGTCTTCCTTCCAGACCAAAATGACCGTCAGCATCTTGATGACGCTGTCGTTGGTTATCGAGCAGCGGAAAACCTTAACTACGGAGTTGAGCTGTCGAAGCCCTCCAATGTCGACGAGTAGGAAGTTAACGCAGACGCAAACGGCGCTCGCTCACTGCTTCCTGCGCTAGCGCGTTGATTCGTCACGCGCTGGGTAAGGATTCTTGCTCCAAACGAAAGTGACGGAATAACCAGACGTGCGTAGCGTGACAAGTCTTCCACACCAAGAATGTCTTGGAGGAGGTCGGAGACGAAGGGTTGACGAGTAGGAAATTACCAGCACGACGGCGCTCGGTCTTGAGCTGTGACGCGACGCCAGGTAATGGAATCGACTTGAGCAAAGCAATGGCTTGAGTGCGATTGATATGGGTGTCTGAGGCATGCAGCTAGCTGTCCAGCGCTTCCTCAGACATCGACAGGTTCACGATTCAACGGGAATTCATTCCATATTGATAAGAACAGGAAGGGCGGCAACAGCGACGCCCGCATAAATACTTACTGTCCTTTCGCACGTAACTCGTCTCGACTTCTAATCGATGCGCCGAAAGTCCAGCCCTCCATCTCAAGAATCCCGCCCGACGAGCACCAGCAGCGGATTGACCGCGCTCGGTGTTTAGCAATGAAGGTGTGATCTTGAAGAAGTAGGTAGATTCTTGAGGCTTCCCACTTGCGAACGTCGTGGATACGGACGTCGGAGGTATGCAGCCAGACACCGCAGTGTCAGCGCTTCCTCCGACTTGAACGAATTCCTCCCCTGTGCGTGCCAGCGCGCCGGTTCCTCATTTCCTTCCAACTCAAGATCTCTCCCTTCCTACTTCTGCGCATCCCTCCAATCCCAAACCTTCCCATACGCCCCACTGAATCTCCTCACTTCTCTAGCCCCCCGTTATCGAAGCCTTCAACATGAAGGCGACCCGGAAGCGGTCGTGCGCAGCGCGACGAGACTTCGTCCACCCAGAAGAGGTCTTGAAGAGCAAGGGGGGAGAGTAAGCTGGCCCCCCAGATGTAGTCTTCAAAACGAGGGCCACCCGCAGCCAAGCCAGTGGCGGCGCTTGGTGGCCAACGCCCGCGTCGGAGATGGTGGTGGAGAAGGAAGAGGTGGTCGCCACGTCACGGCGTGGGACCGTCGTCGTGCTACGTCACACCCGTCGACGTAGCTGGCGGCGCTCGCACACGCCTCAAACGAGCCGGGAATTCCACGCGACTAGCGCGAAGAGGTATCCAGCCAGTGGAGGGGGTTGCTGGGTGGCGGAATCCAGCGCGAATTTCGCTCTTTCCGGGATCGACGCGTCCACCGCCATCGTAGACGCCACGGAAAGAGGAAGCACAACGTAGGGGGTGCGCCAGCACGTTGAACGTTGTGAAATAGAGTAGATACGGTACCGTGATTGTCCTTCGGTATAATCGTATCCAGAATTTCTGCTTCAAAGGTGTGAAGCCCTCGCGGTGGGCTCCATTGTGATGCGGGTCGTCTTGCATCCAGTTCGCATGGCTTCACGATATTGAAGCAGAGCCTCCGAAGCTGCCGCTACGGGCACTAGAGGTGTCGTAGAGGAAGAGTGGAGGAGGAGGGGTTTGTCGTTAGGTCGTAAGGCCGTTGTAACCCTGCGGTGAGGGATCGTATCACCCTCGGTCGGGTCCTGTAACCTAGGACGAGGGAGCAGTTACGGAGTACTCAGCCAAGCAGGGGGTCTAACCGTCCGGTGGTTCGCCGTAGAGATCCCTCTTAACCGTACATGATAGTTCAGGTTAAGCAAGATTATTATTATGTAATGATGACAAGCGGAATATAAGGTATCAAACGTGTAAGTAAGTAATATAATAATATGTACCTGTCACACCGAGCCCGCTCCGGAAAGTGTGACGTCACATGTCACACTTTCCGTGAATCACCCACGCCGTTCCCGTTCGCTGCCGCTGGCCATTTCACTGGCGCTGATCTTTTTGTTGGCGCTGGCCCAATTGCTGGCGGGGGGTGTTTTTTTGTCTGTATTTTTTAATCTCTGAACTGTCATGATCAAAATTAAGTTGTGAATTGCACCCAAAGTACATAAGTATACGAAAATTTTGAAAGAAGGGAGGGGTTGCGGGCGCCGGCCCGGACGGCTGGGGTTTTCCACCCCAGACCCCGACCGCTGCGCGGGGCTTCCGCTCGCCGCGGTGCCCACTGCGTGGTGCTTCGCTCGCCGCTATGGCCCACTGCGTGGTGCAGCCGCTCGCCGCGGAGGCCCACTGCGTGGTGCCGGCGCTCGCCGCGAGGCCCGCTGCGCGGTGCTATCTTGTGCCGCGGGTGTTCAACACTTCAGATGTGGTGGGGAGGGACACACCGATTAAAACCGACTCGGAAAGCGTGATGATGGTCACATGTAACGTCACACTTTCCGGGGCGAGTTCAAATTCCCCCCCCGATTCAGCGGCGAACGTTGTCGTCGACGAGGTAGTGAGTGCGGAGGAGGAAGCCGCACACGAAACTTACAAGAAGAAGCTGAGAACTGTGAGTGCCGTTCTTTGCCAAGATTCAGGCCACTTACCAAGACGGATAGCGACTTTCACAATGGTACTGCGGGAAGTACGGGAACCTGCTCAAGAGCGACGAGAAGGCCTTCCAAAAATTGTTTACGGGTCCTCTGGATGGAGCACCCCCCAAACCCCACCGTCAACGCTTGCAGCACTTCTATTCCCGCCACTATTACTCTGAGCGTATCGCCCCTATTGTTGGAGAACGGATTGAGTCGATGAAGAGGCGCGCGGAACTCGCAGGGGAGCCTGAGCTAGATATGAAGCGTGTACCGATTGATGTTGTGGCGAAGGCGACGGCGGATGCGTGGGCTGCGGAGACGCCGGCGTTCCAGCATGAGTGCGAGGTGGCTGCAGAGGAGGAGTATAAAGAGGCTATAGAAGGGTGGCGGGCGTCGCTAGCGGATAGTCCAACGCGTACCCCAGAGCAGATGGCGGCGGGATTGGCGCTAGTCACTGAGAGAGAGAGAGATACGTGAGAAATATGATTTTTTGTCTACTTTTGGGCAGATGACTCGGCTCTCGAGTCCGCAATACCTCTACAGCAAGGGAGGGCCTCGGCAGCCCCCCGTGTAACTAAAAGTCTACACAGGTATGCAAAAGACTAAGGAGAAGCTGGGGATGGAGGGTGGGACGACAAAGAAAAACTAAGGAGGAGGAGGGCAGCGAAGGCGGGGAGAAAGCGAGTGTGGTGGGAGGAAGCAAAAAGGATGAGATGACGAGGAGGGGATGACGTGATCTTAGCCAATCCCCTTGGTCTCTCCAGACCATCCAGGATTGGCGCTAGTCACTGAGAGAGAGAGAGATACGTGAGAAATATGATTTTTTGTCTACTTTTGGGCAGATGACTCGGCTCTCGAGTCCGCAATACCTCTACAGCAAGGGAGGGCCTCGGCAGCCCAAGAACAAAGCTCTGCGCAAGCGACCAGCCAAAGGTGGGGGAGGAAGAGCGCAGAAGCCAGAGGCACTCCACAAACAGCATGCTAGTACCAGCCAGTCTCACGTCGCCGCGTAATCTGTGCTTGACGGGAAACAGCAGCAGTACGTGTGGGTCCGGCGCGAGGAGGCTTTGGCGCCCTCAAGGGACGGGGGAGCGAGGCTGGTAAGGATGGAGGGGGGACAGACGGAGGCACGCGTTTCGAAGAAGACCGTTTTGCAGTAGAGGGGGCAGGGGGAGCGGATGGAGGGGGGACAGATGCGGCTGCACGTCTCGAAGAAGGGTGTTTAGAAGTGGAGAGAACCGGGGGGTTGGGTGGAGGGGGGAGAGGTGGAGGCGCGCGCTTCGAGGAAGGCCGCTTGGAAGCAGGGAGGGAAGGGGGAGGGGGTGGAGGGGGGAGAGGTGTGGGACGGGCTGGAATCCGGATGAAGAGACGGGGAGGGGTAGTGGGGGCAACAGGGGGCGTGGAGGCAGGACGGGAGCGATAGATGGCAGAGGTGGAGTGGAGTTTGGAGGACAACTCACGTAGCATGGAGAGGGGGCAGTCAACATAGAGCTTCCACGCGTCCGACTTCCAGCGGCCCAGGAGCTTGATCTGCTCCTGAGTGTACCCTGCCTCCGCAGCAGCAAAGGCAGCTCCACGGCGGAAACTGTGGCCGGTGAACTCACCCGAGCTATACCCAGCCCTTCGAAGGCAGTCGTCAAGTGCGGAGAGGGCAAAGGAGCGTGAGAGGGGTGCACCCGTGGAGGTGACGAACAGCGGAGCATACGGGGAGACAGCTGGACGACACTCACGGTACGCTCTGAACCGGGCAACAGGACAGGTTGGGGCACCAACAGCGGCTCCACAAAGGACCTGAGCCCCTCGCCGTCCAGGGTCCGTCTTGCTTGCCTGGATGGTGCAGAGAAGGGAGGAGTCAGTGACATTCGAGATGCAGCCCTCTGTAAGGTTAATGGAGGGGTCGAAGGCTGCACCGTCAGCGACTGTGAACTCCCCGCAGCGCATGAATGCTGTCCAGGCAAGGGTGAAAGCGGAGGCGAGCATCCTACCATCATGGTCGTCTGGGAGCTCCGCGATAATGTCAGCGAGGATCTGGCGCGTGATGGGCCGACGAAGGCGGCGGGGCGCAGTACCATACCGGCGTTCAGCGGCGCTGATGAGGCGCTTGAGAATGGGGTCGTCAAGCGCCTCAACTGACCATCCATGCTCGATGTGGATGGTACGCAAGCTGGAGAGGTAACGGGAGAGCGTAGCAGGCTGGACAAAGGGAGCCTTCTCTGCGATCCAGAGCTGGAGACCAGCGGCGGTGGCGGGGAGCACCTTGCCGTCAGGATGGGTGAAACCACGGCTTCGGGCAAAGGCGGAGTACATGGCAACGACACCATCGTACCCAGCGCGGGTGGCAGGTTTGAGACTGTACCAGATGAGGTCCGCAACGGCTAGGTGGAGGTGCGAGTTGGCCTCGAGCCACTCCGGTGAGGGAGTACCCAGTGCGGACGGAGTCGGTCGAGGTTCACCCACGGAAAACGAGACAGGGCATCAGCAACACCATTCGCAGCAGTGGGAATCCAGACGGAACGAAATGTAAACCCCGCACGCGCCGCCAACAACGCAAAGGACCTGAAGAGCTGCTGGGTTGGAGGATGATCAATAGAACCTGAGTTAAGGCAGCTAGCAACAGCAGCGTTATCAATATGGAAGATAACCTCAAACCCACGCCAGTGTGGGTGCCACAGCTCTGCCGCACGCAGGACAGCCTGCATCTCCTTCCAGTGGATAGGGAGGCCCATCCGTCGCTTGGGACAACGCTCTGCAAAGAAGACATCACCCTCGACCCATGTCCCACCGAGGCCAAGCTTGCCACTAGCGTCAGTGTAAACAGCAAGCTCAGGAGGGGGAGGGGAGATAGTGAAGATGCCATTGAAGGACGGCAGATACTCCATCCACCACAAGAGGTCCTTGCGAGCCTCAGATGGAATGCGACGCAAGAGGGTATGGGGAAGGGAAGAGATGGAACGCATGAAGTCCCGGACTCGCCGTGTGAAGTACCGCCCTATAGGTATGACAGACTGCGCAAAGACAAAGTGACCACAGAGCCGCTCCAGCTCGTGGAAAGAAGCAGAACCACGCTCCAGACACACCTGTAGCATGCCCAGGAGGCGCTCCAGCTTGTCCCGGGGAAGCCGTGCCTGCATCTGTACCGTGTCAAGTTCAATGCCCAAGAACTCAAGACAGTGACAAGGGCCCTCCTCCTTCTTCTCAGAAAGCGAGAAGCCTAGCTCGCGCGTCGTCCGACGGAAGTCATCGCGTGCCGCAAGAGCGTAGTCAGCCCCCAGAGAGGCAGACGTCACGTTGATCCAGTCATCAAGGTAATGCTGGAGATCGCGCAACGTTGCATGCTGGTTGGTGAGAATCCAGTGATGAGCCTCTGCAAAGAAATTATAGAGACGAGGGGCAGTGCGCAGGCCAAAGGGAAGGAATATGTCAAGGAAGGTACGACCCTTCCAACAGAAGCCCATATACTTCCAATCAGCAGGGTGTATGGGAATATGGCGAAAGGCAGCCTCCAAGTCAGCCTTGTACAGAAAAGCACCAGGGCCAGCAGCACGAATGCGGTCAATGGCCTGAAGCACTGCCTCAAACACCAGCGAACCAAACTCAGCCGGGATGGCGTCATTGACTGAGTGGCCACGGGGGTAGGAAAGGTGGTGGATGCGGCGGCGCTTGGTGGAATACTTCTTGGGGACAGAACCAAGGGGCGCAAGGAAGGCTGTAGCGGCGGCAGGTGTGGCAGAGACATCAATGATACGACCGAGGGAAACCTCAAGGTCAATATCAGCGTCAACGGTATCGGGGTACTCAAGGGCGGAGGGAAGGGGAGGGGGGGCGAAGGAGGGGGGACGGAGAATATGATTATTAACAACACCAAGATGTACACCGTATTTAATGGCAGCAACGATGGAGTCAGCGAAGAGCCGGTCAGGATAGGAGCGCAGCGCATCACGCCATACATGGGGTCGGAGTTTCACAACAGGCATAGGGAGGAGATGAGGGGTGGTGAGGGGGAAGTGGAGGGTGGTGTTAGGACGGGTGGGAGGCGGAGGCAAAGGCAAAGGCTCAAGGAGCTTATTAAGGACCGGAAAAATATGGTCAGTTTTGATATCCAGAATGTAAGGGGGGAGAAAAGAGACTTCCCTCCTCGCAGAGCGAGGAGAGGATTCAACCTCTCCCCCTCGCTGGCCCGGTACTTGAGGTACGACACCGGGTGGGCTAACCCGGCGCGAAACAAACCGGGCTACATTCGGGGATATGGAAGGACGGCTAGGTGCAGCAAGCGCCAAGGGGGGGGCAGGGGTGTGCAAGAAAGACGAGGCCGTCGAAGCTCGTCGCACCAAAGCCCTGCCCCCAGCGCCACCTCAGGGCGCAGCAGCGGAAGGCACGGCCGCAGCACCTGCGAGGGCGCAGGAGAAGGAAGGGTGGGCTCCTCCACATCCCCGGCAGACATGGCGGCGCGGGCACGAAGGTGCTTCACAACCCACAGTAGCGTTATTGTAGTTGTAGCATACCTGGGTGCGAGCAGCACTTGCTGGAGCAGGAGAAGGAGCGGGCAGGGTGGGCGGCATAAGGAGGAGGGGAGTGAGGAGGAGCTTGGTGTGCAGATGAGAGTCACCCCTGCTCCAGGAGATGGGGTTGAAGAAGGGGTCACGACTCCGAGCCTGCACAAAAGCAAGACGGACGCCCACGGAAACGCGCGCGCGAAGCCGATGATGTTGGTGAGGTGCGCGTTGAGGGCCTGGGCAGCAGGAAGGGCGGGGTTCTCATTCTGAAGCACGGCAGAGAAAATTGCCCAGGCTTCAGTGAAAGTAGCGACGTCAGGGACTTCGCGGAGCAGGGCGGTGGCGCCGGTGACAGTGGGGACCGGGGTAAACACCAGTCCGCCATCAGCGTTGGTGGTGAGGACGAGGGGGATGGGCGGTGGGGCAGAGACAGTGGGGAGGAGGCGACCGAGGTGGGTCGGCGGGAACTCGAACTTGCCGATTTGCGTGACGACGTCGGCGGCAAGGTGCGGGTAGAGAACAGAGGTAAGCAGGGCCGGGTACTTACCATTAGCAGCGGGCGGGAACGCCAAGGGGTTGGCGGAGGCGCCAGTGAGCTGCTCGATAGCAGACGCCGCCGGGCGCTTCGAAATCTCGCCGGAGAGATTATTAACAACAGCCGCCAAATCTTCCATCATCTTTTTAAGGTCGTTGTACTGCGAAGCAGTGGGGGCCGTGTCAGTGGTGCCGGTCATCGTCGACGGGAGCGGTGATGGGAGGTGAGGTGATGAAGAAGAAAGAACGACAAAGAAAAACTAAGGAGGAGGAGGGCAGCGAAGGCGGGGAGAAAGCGAGTGTGGTGGGAGGAAGCAAAAAGGATGAGATGACGAGGAGGGGATGACGTGATCTTAGCCAATCCCCTTGGTCTCTCCAGACCATCCATGAGTACTGATTTTGTATCGATTGTGCGTTGAAATAAAGTGGCTACAGAACTCTTGAGAACGCGGCGTATTATCTTCAGCCTTTTGTCGACGCTATCCAAGAACGTTTCGGGATGTGTGCGAGTGTATTGCTGGCAGGACCTGTGGGCATGCGCGGTGGGATGATTGGTGTTCAGAGGTAAGAGCTTTTGTTTGGTGTTACGGCAAACCTAATCGTCGACGACAGCGTGCACGCCGGACAAACGAAAGGTCTGGCGCCGATGAATTGGCCAACGTACGACTGGAAAGGGTTTGAGCAGGTCGAAAGGAGTATGATATCATTCGCAAAAGAGTGTTACAGTAAGTGTCTACCGTGGTCACGGATACTACAGCAGCTAAATACGGAAATATTATAGCGCAAGTAGAGTGCGATGCGAGAGCAGTCAAAACGAACAATTATCAAAGCACGGTGTCGATACCTGACGCACCGGACGCACCGTCGACCAACAACGCCGCCGCCGCCGTAGCTTCCAATACACCGACCCCTCCTCCTCCTCCTGCGCCGACCACCGACGACCCACCGCCTCCGCCGCCGGCCACCAACCCTACTACCCGAACAGACAACGCGGCGTTGCCAGCAGACGACAATGGCGAAGACGCGCCACCGAATGATGACGAGGGTGATGGTGTCCCACGCGACGACGTCGCCGAGTCATGGGACGAGTACTGGCAGCGCGACGACAGACCGGAGTGGTTTCCGCAGCTCAGCGTCGCACACGCTGCGTTCGCGCGAGGACGGAGGTGGGGTGAGGGCTGGGCGTTATGCGTGAGAAAAGGTATTACGACTTTGAAAAGGAGTGGCACTTCGACGAAGGCAGCTTTTTGATGGGGAAGAAGAACCGTCCTCGACCGGTAGGAGCGTGGATTCACATGGGGAGGCGTTGGTCACTACCGCCAACGCTGGGAGCGGAGCTGGGGACTCGAGAGACGCCGGATTTGTGGGTGGGGAGCTGGTGGGCTTGGTGGGAGAGTCTTCAGCCGGATGCTCGTGTTAGAACCGGCGCCGAGCTGTCGCGCGCGGATGATGCTGATTGGGGAGAGATGGCTTTGATGCATGGAAGCAACGGGCTGCTGCAGGTGATGGCGTCGTTGTTTTGGTGGGGAGATGTTGTGCAGAGGAAGCGGGAAGCTGAAGAGGTGAAGGCCTGGGAGGCGGCAGTCGACGACGTCGCGTGGGTGCTGAATGAGATCCTGAAATCCGGAGAAATTGAGAGGTTAGTCGAAGTCATCGATAAGAAATTTGATTACACACTGATAAGCCATAGGGCAATGGAGAACGGCGACGATGAAGCTGGAGACGCGGGGGGTAATGAGGTGGACAAGGGTAAAGGCAGGAGTAAGGGCAGGCAGGGGAGAGGGACTAGTAAAAAGTAAGTGGTATTCTCGTACCGCACATTTAGATTGAAATACTTACCGATGCTAAAGGAGACCGGTAGAGGCAACGAACGATGGCGAAAACGATGGCGAAAACGATGGTGGTGGTCGGCCCCAGAAGAAGCGCAAAACAAGAGAGGAAGTAAACGACGCTCCACGCCGCTCAGCAAGAAACCAGACAGCGGAATCCCAGAATGATGGTCGTACGACTAGATCACGGTCAGCGTGAGTAGTCAGACTCGTCGTATGTGGGGTTTGTGTGCTTACCATTGTATCCGTAGTGCCAACGCCTCTGCCTCCCGTCCCCAGCCCAGAGCTCGCTATAAAGGTGCCAAGTAAGGTATTTCCGCCGAATATTGCCAAGTCATCCGTACCACGTAGAATAGCGACAAGAAAGTATCATATCCTATAGTAGAATGCTTGAATCAATGTGAACTGTGTCCTCGGATAACTTCACGAACGTACCTGAGTCCCATGGAAGATAATTTCTTGACGCCAGCGAGGGATGGGAGGTGCTTATGAGTGGCAGTGTCATGAGTGACAGCTGCCAGCTCACGGGTCTAGAAACGGCATCGGTTGCCGAATTAATTATAGTCGCGCGTTTTCGATGTGGCTTCAGACCTAGCGCAGGGAGGCGGGCAAATACCTGTTGCATGCTGAAGTCTGCTGCATGAGCCTTGACATGTAAATAAAATCATTTTTCCAGAGGCATACAGAGCAATATCTAAGTATGATCGCCGAAAGTGGAAGGGAACAAACAATTACGATGCCGGTGAATAAACAAAGGCGCACCAACGAAATATGCCGAAACTATAAAGGAATTGATCGAAGGGCGCAAATCCCGCGTAACGCGTATATAATACCCAAAACGGAAGCGTGAAGAACTCACATCAGACCCATCAAACATTTTCTGGATACCCACATTGGGAGTATCCTAATAAGTCTGGGCAATTGACCCAGTGACATTTCACGAGCACGTGACTTCCCACGCCTGCTTCCCGTCGCCCAAGCTATACGTCGACATATATGCAGCCGTTGCAGGGCCCTCGATGTCTGTGTTGGTTTAGTGGTAGTGTACTATGCTGCGTACGGTCGGCACTGCCGAACCCCTTAGGTTCGACCCGGGACGCAGGTTTTTCATTTGTCTCTTTTTCGTTTTAATTTCCTTTTCCCATCCTCTTTTTCCGATGCTCGATATCACCATCGTACTCTACACTTGTCGCTGTATGCACATTGGGTGGCGTGCAATTTTGTTAAGATAATGCCGAGAAATATACAACCGTTCAATAGTTCAATTTGGAGTCTCTGCTCAGACAAATGATTAATGTTGGTTTTTGAACATACTGTGTTATAACACCTCTTCCGACGACATGGTACATTAAGTTGCTGAATATGAGCCCGGGTACAACATGAACCCCTTGTCAACTCTACTTACAGAAAAAACTTCCTTTTTTGGAAAATCTTTGATTCCCAATTTCCCTCACAATTTGAGAGTATGGGGCTTCTGATATGGTACCTGCATGATGAGTCGAACATTAGTATCAAGCTCGCATGGCCATCGCCATCCGTGATACTCATACGCGCTGCTTTCTTAGATTCACCGCCGCCGCCCGCGGCCAGATCACGTGCCCGTGAACTGTCACTGGGTCAATAGCGACGGGAAGCAGGCGTGGGAAGTCACGTGCTCGTGAAATGTCACTGGGTCAATTGCCCAGACTGTCGGGTACCACCGCCGCATATTACTCCGCCTTCAAGGCTCCCCTCCTCTACGACGTCTGGAATGGCGACATCGACGTTGACCATATATTTCGCGCTCCCCTCCTTCTGAAGGTGTGTAGCTACCTGACTTCCTGTTCATTCTTATGTCCACTCCTCAGATCCATGCATCCGTGATTCGCGGCGAGGACGGCGCCCAAGATCTTTTCACCACAGTGAGTTATCCTTCTTCCCAGCATTCGTTCGCTGCTCAATGGTTGCAGGCTATCTGGATGTTTTCTGCGGACATAGAGTTCACGCCATGCGGTCAGGAGACAGGCATCAACTACGTCGCCCGGTATGAAGACTACGTCAAGCGGACTCGGGAGGGCCTCCGTAAGCAAGACTCGTGGGCACTGGAGCTCTTCAAGTATTGGGATAGCATCCTCTTCCCCCATGCGGACGACTCCCTTGGGCAGTCGGCTGAGGGCGATCACGCTGCAGCGGATGCGGAGCGAGATGAAGTCGACGCCGCGTTCAATGTTTCTGGTGGTCCCTCTCCATCGGTAAGTGGTATTGTCAGTAGGTCGGCATACCTGGAGTCATTTTCAAACGCAGAACGAGAACAACAACGACGACGAACCTTCGCCGGTACTCTACGTGACTCGATTATTATTGTGGGAGCTTGACTGATTTTCTCTCCAGGTCCCAAGCGCGCGCACCCGAGGCCGTCTCGTGCTGGCTCGTCTCAAATGCAATCGTCTCAATCGCAGTCGTCCCATACCCGCGGCTCCACATCGGCGACGTCGACGGCGCGAACCCGGGGTAGAAACCGAAGGTAGTTACAGTCGAAGCTGTCGTAACCCATAGGCCTCGGTGGAGCCAAAAAGGTATGGGGTATGGCAGAGCTATGGGTTTTCCCCAGTGTTCGCCCTAAGGGATAAGGCCTTATTAAGGTTAAGGCTTATATGTAGGATTAAGTTACCGCTGCGTGAGGTGGAGACGGCGCTGACTGCAAGTCTTCCGCCCAGGGCGTCGTTGAGAGCGCTGCACAACGAAGCGGGGTGAGGTTTCTTGGTCTGGTGGCAGCCTGAGAGGTCAACAATCAGGCGCGTAGAGGGTAGGGACCGTCGACTGGGCTTTGTGGCATCTCGCCTGACCGCCGCCGGTTGGCGTCTCGGCTTGGAGGGTTGTTGGGGCCGTGCTTCGGCCGGTTCTGGTGGAGCCTTGACGACTTCCGCAAAAGTGGGGGCGCTCGGTGTGTCACTGACTGCAGCGGGTCGAGGGTCGGGGGCATGGTATTGTCGGCATAGCATGAGGTCGCGTATTTCGTCGACCGCCGATATCACGAAGGTGATGCTTTCCAAGGTATGGGGCTGAAACCCGTTTGGCCAAGCGTCTGCGTTTTCTCTGAAGTACTGAGCCGTGTTTTTCAGTGCCGAGATGTCTTTGTGTAGTTTGGCGAGCATAAGCCCAGGCAGTGCCCCTGCCTGTATAGCGTTTTCGCGGGCTTCGTCGATTTCATATGTATGGACGGGTATGGGGGCGGGTGTTTGGTCGGCATCCATGGCGGGAGTGGCATTGAAGGGACCACGATCTGTTCTGCCTCTCTTGATGATGCGTGCGGTGTGAGGGGACTTTGTGATGGGTGAGGTATGATGACCCTCCGAAGAGGATATCGAGGTTTCCGGCGACCTTGGGCGCCGAGTACCCGTCGCGGGAGGCTGCGAAGGACGTTGCCTTTGCATCCTCAGCGAATTTTTTGGCCGTGGGAATTTTGTGGGAGATGGCGGTCCGGAAGAAGAGAGGTCCCCCACGTGCTCGCGACACTGTTGGGTCAATAGCGTTTAGTGAAAGATTGTCTCCACAAGAGGGGAAGACTCCTCCTTTATACGTATTCAAGCTAAATGAAGCTATGTAAATGCTATGAGCAGCGGTACAATGCTATGTAAGATGTATACAGAGCCTTGACACAGCAATGATTGAGACGCGTTTCAGTGTTGAAACGCGAGCATGTCACGATCATGTGATCTGTGACAGATCGTGGTCTTGTTACTGTCATTCCCGGCACATCTCGGCATTTATCTCAGACTCGAGTTCTTGTAGGTTCAATGGTTACTATATTGGCTACATACTGATGTATCCATAACATAGCCCCCCCAGCCTACGAGAACTCGAAGGATACATGCAGGCAATCAGAATAAATAAGTAAGCTCTAATGAGCGACGGGAGAAAAGCAGCAAGTACAAAGCGTACGGAGGATAAGGCATCGGAGAAATAAATAAGTACTGCATATCCGACTGAGATTTGAATATTCATACGGTGCATCTGGTATTCCAAATCCAACTCCCTCAACCGTTCCTCGCCTATAAAGAACCGAGCGATGTTATCCGCGGGTTGACGCCTGTTGAGCGGAATGTGAGCATCGTCAGACAGCGGCCACATGGCGAGCAGTTCTCCTCGTGATAGGTAAGAAGAATCCGGTCGGCAGTTGGGCGGATGAGATGCACACACGCTGCCAAGACTGAGTCAAAGTTGATAGCGGAGGAAAGAGATAGAAATACCGAAGTCCACATGATGCCGTAGATACTCGTTCCCCAGATAGTTGGATAGGGCATCGGATCCGCTGTAGCGATTGCCCCAGGCTATCATGTGCAAAAACTTCTCACGATCAAGTCCAAGTAATTCATGTTGCTCTGAAGGCAGTTCTCTTTCTGGATGCGAATACCGTTGGCCAAAGTGAGAATGTGATAGCGAGCGATACACTGAAGGACGGTAAGGTGGCTGAGAGCCTTTTCTTTGGTCGGGTAGAAACGGTTCTCGAAGGTTCGGCCAACGTACACGCGGAAGGCCGAAATAGCCCACGGTTTTTGCGCGCATGACGACAAAAGGAATGGATGCTGAGCGCTGATATGTGACGTCCCCAGCCATGAACCCATGGATTGTGATCATGCCAGGCGCAGTGGTGAATGGCGCAAAGGCGGTCGAGGGCTTGTCGATATTGGTGCTCGAAGATCGGAAGAGCGCGGAAAAACTGAGTTCCTTGATGGAAGAAGCCTTGAATATGATCCTCCGTGTGCGGCTCGAAGGTCAAAAGAGCCCCAATACCGAGGACGATACGGAACATGTAAGAGACCAACGCGTTGCCTGAGTTAAGATTGAATAAACGATATTTAGATCATTCATTAGATGCTCGCACCAATGACTGCATCAAAAACATCAAGAGGTCGTTCCTGATTGAAGAACTCGAATTGAAAAGGCGGTCCGTCCTCAGCGCCAATAAATTGATTGCTGGAAGAGTCGGAGGAGGTTTCGGAAGAGGAAACGGAGACCAAGTCGGGCATGGAGGGATGTTCCGAGTCGACGGGAGAGGCGGCGAACATTGAGGCCCCGGAAACGTCAGGCTCCGGAGGTCTCGGAAGCCCTCCATTGTGATTGGAATAGGGAATGTCGAATTGAAGAGGACTTTGGAATCCCTATGGTTGGAACAAAATTGAGCCTTGGTTGGAGAAATGGATCGGTTGAAGCGTACCGGCATGAATTCCGAAGTCATACCGATGGGAATGGGAAAAGTCAAAGAGGTAATGAATAAGATTGACCGCCTGGGTGTGAAGCAAAGATGGGGTGAATGAACTGGATTGAGAAGGACGTGAGAGCAGTTGTTTATATGTGAAATGAGAGCCGTTGAGCCAGAACCATTTTACCGTAGTTGAGTAAGCCGTATTGTTTGAATCAATTCCGTGAACTGGGATTATTGAGGCGAGCTGACTTTTTTGGAGATGCCAAAATGTATGGGTTAGTGCAGAGTATGGGGTTTTACAATGATGCATTATGACAGAGGCGACTGTACTGTACAGTGGTGGCAAATAGAAATTGCCGTGGCTTTTTGGTAAAAATCTCGATGTATACTTCACCGAATGACCTCAAATAGGATGTAGAGATGGGTATGTGATACTTCTGTACCTCTTAGAACACTCAGCAATATATCATGCACTGACAATACATCAATAATGGATGGTTTCCGTTTTTTGCCATATCCGGAAAAACACAATGTACCCTCAGCAAAGTAGTGTCATAACAGGATAAAAGTACTTGAAAAACAATGCTAGTTCTCACTTTGATTGACTGGAATTGATCGTCATTTGAGCTCACAACAGCCGCTCGAAGTAGGTCATTTTAGCTATTTTCTCTGCATTTTCAGCTATTTTGGGTGAAAATAGCCAACTCTGAGCGGTTGTTGTGAGCTCAAATGAGGGTCAATTCCTATCAACAAAAGTGGAAACTAGGACTGTTTTTGAAGTACTTTCATCCTATTATGACAGTTTTTTGCTGAGGATACATTGAGTCTTTCCAGATATGGCAATAATAAGAAACTGTCCTGTTACTGATGCATTGTCAGGGCATAATATATAGCTGAGTGTTCTAAGCAGTACAGAGGTATCATATATTTATCTCTACATTTTATTCAAGGTCATTCGGTGAAGTATACAGCAAGATTTTGGCCAAAAAGCCACGGCAATTTCTATTTGCCACCACTGTACTTCACTCAACCCGGCTGCGGCGCCGTTCACCTTCCCGGGCTTTGGCCCCGCGCGCGACGCTGTCCTAGTCTTGTGTTTACCGCGGGGGTCTGACCGTGTAACCAGAGTATTATGTAATATCATGTAAGCAGACTTCGAGTCGCGTGAATTTCCTCTAAGCAACGCGGTTTCTGTGAATATTTGGTGGGAAGTCTATTCTATATGAGTCAAACTATCATTCTGGTGCCTCAGAATTTCGAAAAGGCTGTCACAATGCCTTGCGCAGAACACGCGTGTTTTCGGCGTTGGGTTTTCGGCCGAACCGGGCCCGACGGCCCAAAAACATACAGACAACCCTGCCTTACACCAAACCGTGCGGTAGATATCTCAGAAAATGCTGAAGAACACTATTCCTATTCAGATCATCATTAGAGTATACGAGCTTGTAAAAATGTTTGTATCAGGAGGAAGGAAGCGTTGGAACGAATTTCGGACATTGCCGGCTTACATGATATTAGATAATACAATCAGTACACGATCAGACCCCCGCGGTAAACAACAGACTCTATGTAGCGAGGGCACCGAGCTCAAGTACATAGAGCGTCTGTCTAGGAGAGACTAACGCTGTCCCGCTGTGCTCCCAATTTCACCAAAAATTCCCGTTCTCCGGCAATCGGCTTTGTCAATTATGAATTTCCGGCACTGTACATATGAACCCAGTTTTATAGACAGTGAACTTCTTCCGAGTGGCAGTTTCTGACAAAATCAGATATTTGTGGCAAGTCATCTATCCCCTTCATGGCTAACACTTTTAGTCCATCGTGAACGTCAGATGCGGCGGCACGAAGCGGGGCAACCACCACACGTCCACCATTTCCGTCGGGCACCAACAGTACGTGCAAGCTCAGGCGACCACGGCTTTGCGAGGCTCGGGCTAGGAGATCTGGCCAACGAGATCCCGGTTGGCCAAAATCGTCATCACTTCGGCTGCCGGATTCGCTGCCCATCTGGTAACAGGTGTTTGGCTGATTTCTGAGCGTTTGTCTTCGTAGTCTTTGTGGACCACCGCCCGCAAAAATCGTCTTTCGCTGCTAGTAAAAGATAGCCGAAGATCTGTGGTGTTCTTAGTGAAATGCCTTGGCTTGGCCAAGGGAGTACTTGCCACGGCCCGAGGTCCAGTACAGAGCGCAATAGCGGCGATGTCCCCTTTGCCAATCTATGGGTTGAGCAGTAAAGGACTTCCTGACACCCGGAACAACGCTTGAAATTGGATTTTGGTTGAATGTGGCTGCACTTCATCAAGATACGAGAAGTAGTCTCAGAAGCGCGGCAAGTCCTACTTACAAGGACGTTTGAATACCTAATCCCTCTCCTTTGTGTGCATCCGCAATCCACATTTCCATTCCAACCCCGTGGATATGCCGAAAACGAACCGGAATTCCTGTATCCGATGTCGGAAAAACCCTAGGCTGCTTGTGTCGGCTCGTAAGGTAATATAAGCCCGGTGTGAAAATGTCGTAAATGGTCCCGGCAATCTCGGCACTTCGTTGAGCAGCCTCAGGTCAAGGCCACGACTCGTGCAATTCATGTTGCGGAAGCAAAGAAACAATATTTCTGATACGTTATTCGAGGTAGCTAAGTTATCGCAGAGCTTTTCCAGCCCTGAGCTGGTGGGCGGATTATCACGGCTTGACGCGGATCATAATCCCCCGGTGGGCGGCTTGTAATCCCTTGAAAGCCGTGATAAACTCATAATCCGGGTCAATCCGTTATGAGCAAAATAGGGTTTTTCCGACAGACGCAGCAATCTCAAAAATTCGAGTGAATAGCGAGTTTGCGATGCAGCCATTGGATGGCTAATGGCTATGATAGCGGACCGAACTTCGTGACAAGTCAGTTACCAAATTTGGAAATCATTACTGTGCACCCACCTTTTACGTAGTAACAGTGAGACTGTGTAGAAAGCACCATAAGAAGGTCATCTAAGTATCCCCCGGTTCAAAAGTTTGAAAATCCAAAAAATTATATTTACCTTAAGGATTTCGCGCTTTTGATCCGGGCCGGTAAGTAACCGGTGGCAATGTGATCCCATCAATCCATCAAATGCCTGCAAAACTTGAACTCGGTCCGAGTCAGTCAGCTCGAGAACTCACTGTTAGCACTGGTCGCGAACACACTAGTGTATGGCTGGGTGGGGGTTTCAATGCATAAATCTCCAACTTCAGAAGGTAAATCACAACATTTTTGCCCGAAGTTACTGTAGGTACACGCAATTTTGAAATTTCGCGCAAAAATTTCGCGCTTTTCTAACCCTAGGTTAGGGTTACTTAATTTTCTCTGAAATGAAAATTTTACTTATAAACCCACCCCATGTTCCTTCTAAATCTCGAATCTCGAGGAATTTTGACCAAAATTGCGGGTGGATATCAAGTTAGATCCGCTATCATACACAAAAGTCAAAATCCAGGCGCATTGACAAAGGCTAACCCTAGTTTCAGCATCCAAACTTCATTCCAGGCACCTCTTGTGTAATTCGACATCAATCTTTGGGCCATCAAAGTTCCCTAATCGGGAAATCGTTAGCCATTCAATGTAGTGCTGCCGCGAGGTGGAGGCCCTCGGAGGTGAGGTGACCTTGGCCTTAAACTGTTGCCATTTATGGTAGTCGAGGTGATGGCGCCTTGAGACTGTTTTCGGAAATAATACTCAAAAACAGTTGTTAGCACCAGAAAAACGTGATACTTGCTCATGAGTGGGTCACTGGAGGCTAGCTGAACTTTTTTCGCGGCTCAGGGAATGAAAATGAAGTGAAGAGAGTGAATTTCGAGGTGGACTGCTGAGGTGACGTCATCTCAAGGTGGGTTCAAGGTTGATGGGCCATCACCTCAAGGTACCTCGACCTCGCCTCGCGGCAGCACTAATTCAATGGCTCCAATGGCTCATCGCAAACCCTCTAATAATATAGAATGTGCTTGGGCGGATTGAGACGTTGTAAATGCCCGATTGCTAACTACAGCTACTACTGTATCAGCGAAAATGAATGAAGACCACATAAGTTCAACTTACAATGCATGCTACTGACGTCCCAAGTTTCCAGCTCAAATTCCTTCCATTTCCCGTGAATTCCGAGTCGTTTGAACGCGGTATCGAGGGAGAGCATTCGTGTTTGCATCAAATGCTCGGACATCGCCGGAAACATACATATGATGAGACAGAATGTTTTACCGTCGTCCAGAGTGTGTGTTTCAGCGCATCTAACATATTGCTGGGCTTTTGGAAGCTTCAGATGCTCCTTTACAAGAAGCTCTGCACCTGTAAAAAATTATGAGCGATGCTTATAGGCACTGCAATGAGACTACTTGCCTTCTGAGCCAGTGCCGTCCGGATATAGCACTTTGCGAAGTTGATCTATGTATCGTCGAACGTGATCCAGGTTTCCTAGAGATGGATGTAGCTCGGAAAGAGGAGGATCGATTCGCTGGTTCCATCCGAGCTGCCGTCTCAACCCAGAAATCAAGCCTGATTCGACGACAATTTTTCTGGGTGTTGCATCAGCGAGCTTCCAATCTAAATCTCGCAACAACGACAGGAAAATATCGAGCAAAGGAGGAGGAGTCTTGACAGGGGAAGGGCGCGGATGCGAATGCGGGTTTTGACAGATTATCAAGACGAATGGGCAGTCTTGAAGGTCGTATGGTGTATAAATGTTGAATGTTGAAGTGCAGTTATGTTTCCAGCGTTCGAGAACGCCGCGCGCGAGCTTCCCAGCGGCATCTCGGTGCCAATGTGCTAGATGACGGTGTGAACTCAACAATTGTGATATAGTTCAAGAAACATACGACAAAAACAATTTTTGAGCAAGCAGACACGGCCGTAACCGTATTACGGCCGTATTCTCGCCGTACCGTACCGTCAGATGCTGGAGAACATCAGATACGGCCGTACCGTATGGTTGCGGCCAAAACTTCTTGACCAGTCGGAATCTTCCTCAGAATCCTTCAGGATTCGAGATTTATAAGGAATTTGGGTATGGTTTCTAGGTGAAATTTTCATTTCAGGGGAGTCGGAGGTACTCCTAACTAAGGGTTACAAAACGCGAAATTTTAACGGCGAAAAACCAAAATTGTGTGTACTAACCTCGCAAGTTTGGGGCAGGTAATCAAGTCTTTCTCTGCCTTTCCGCCTCTGCAGCCCCACAGTCCGAGTCGAATCTCTTGACCGCGAAATCGGCAATGAATGGGTGAGATTGATGGCGCTGCACAGCCACCGGCACGAGTGATCCGCAATCAAAAGCGCGAAATTGCCGTGCAAAATAACAAAACACAATTTTTCAAAGTTTTGCTCCAGTACGTTGGTAGATTACCTTCTTGTGATGCTATTTACACAATCCCAGGATGTCTCAATGAAAACTGACGTGACAGTATCAGTTACCAAATTGGGACTCCGACTTGTCACGAAGTTCGGTCCGCCACCATACACTTGCCGTGCCGTATTACGGTCAAAATCGACCGTACCGTACCGGTGCCGAGCCGTATGGTGCGCTCGGCCTAAACACCACCAAATAGGTCCCATCATTGATGCGATCATTGATGTCTCAAATCGACCGAAGGATAAATTTGAATTGTATTTTTTGCTGCACAATTGGGGCCAGGCAGAGTTAAAACATACCAGGAAACCTCAATTGGTGTAGCAGCGAGGTCACAGAGGTCTCTGAGAGCATATAAAATGAGGGAGTAGATCAGTGGTGACCTAAATTAGGCATGTTCCGTAAGCTCACATGACTGATTGATTGATTGCATCACTGATGTCTCAAATCGGCCCCGCGGAAAAAGTATTTATTGTGAGTTTTGAGCGGATGAAGAATCCCTCTTGAGGGATTGTACTACTATCTAATCGGAGTGTTTTGGCCAAAGGATCAGTCGTGGGAAGGTTTTGATCAGGTGGAATAAATTTCGTTCTTGTTTGGTGGTGTTTAGGCCGAGCGCACCATAGTCAACCTTCGATTGTAATATAGATGCTTCTCCGTCAATCACAAGCTCCTCGAGTGATTTTTTCGATAAATCAATCCAGTGATGTGCCTGAGGCCTTAGTTTACGACCCCCCGGCACTCTAAGCCCTTAGGCCTTAGTAAGCAAAAACCCCGCCGCTCATGACTTAATCGGACTACGAGTAAGGCTTAGGGCTTAGAGGGTGAGCAAGGGTGCGCCGGCATCTAAACCGGCGACTAAGGGCCGGTTAGTTAGTCCGGCCGTCAGGCCCGAAAACAAAATTATGAACCTCATAAATTCTGGTCGGAATGGGCTATCGGCAGTCATTGCGAGTGCAAAAGCACTGTCCTATGCGGCATAGTGTAAGTTCAAGTGGTTCATTAGTCTGTCGTGGGTGTTCACTGCTAGTCAGTGTTGATGCGGGCTTTGTTCACCCAACCGGTGTCAGGATGCTTTGCATGCGGATAACCATTCACTAGCTTGATAAGGGGTGGAAGACATTGGAGCTGTTCAATGCTTACCATTCTGGAGCATTAGAGGCATTTTTTCGACCTCCGCGACATTTATTTGTGGCGGGATGTACTTAACCGTGGGAAATCATTACTTGGTAAGGCGATTACGTAGTCAGTTAGTCCAGCCTGGAGGTCGGAAACGAAAAACTTTTTTTTGAATGGCGGTGCACCCTTGTGATAGGGAGGTATGGCTTAGTCACCGCTACTTTTGTACAGAAATTGATGGCTGATTGATCTAGTCAGGAAAAACTTCGAATTTTTAATCCTCTTGCAGAAAAGCTCTAAAAGTGGAATCCTTCTCAGAATGAATGGTAGTTTCATAATTTGAGGTGTATTAAATCATCAAGTTCCCGGACCTCAACGTGTCAACGCGAGGCTCCAGTCTTATTCTCTCAGGACATTCTTATTCCGGATAAAATTCGGGTTAACTCGCGATCAAATGTGCCAATCCAAAGTCCACATACGGTGGGAAAGCTCCATCAAAATTGATAGAGCAAGGGTGGCCGCTGATGGTTCCAGACTCTCACGACAGGGTTCCCTTTGGGATGGCTGGGTCACGAGACTAGATTTCCTATACTTGAATTTTGAAAAGAGGGCCAGGCCATCAGTCGCGTGACTTTTGACAGAAAATCACGGGGTTTTGTCAACATCCTACAACACAACCGGCTGTCGAGATGTTGAAACTCACACGCGGTCCCCGGCGCCGCGCGCCGGCGAGTGCAGCGAGCGGCAGTGCGGCGCCGCGGGCAAGGAATCCAGCAAAAAAATCCAGGCGGGGTTTGGGGGCGGGGTGCTTAAGCTTGTCTATCTATAATAAAAGACACTACGGGACCGCAGGTCCCGTGATAATTCACGTGAAAAAGCAGGTGACTTCTCACACGCTTTCCCCGGCGCCGCGCGCCGGCGAGTGCAGCGAGCGGCAGTGCGGCGCCGCGGGCACGGAATCCAGCAAAAAAAAAACACGCGGGGTTTGGGGCGGAGCCCCGACAAGCTGTGCACAAGCCGTAGGTAGGGACGTGAGCGCAGCGAGCCGGCCCTGCCGAAGGCGGGGTGCTTAAGCTTGTTATTCTAAGAAAAACGTTGCTATTACATAAGATGGACGGTCGGTTTTGGCCGCACGGGTGATGAAGTCGGTCGGAATTCCCACGCTCTTTATGGGGAAAACCCTCGGCCGGGAAAACGCGTTTTCGGCACCCTGAAAAGCCTGGCTCGCTGACTGAGTGACTCAGATTTCTTTCTTCTTTAATCTACCAAATTCATGCCGAATGCACACAAGAAAAATAACCCGGCTGGGCTGAGTCAGAGATTACAGGAGAAGGAGTCTAAGAGAGCCCGTGGTGGTGTGTCGCTACCTGTCCCGCTTTCCCCTTGTCCTCAACTCAAAGACAAGTGCTCTCGTGTGCGGAGTGCCGAAGATTGAAGGTGAAATGTGACAAAACCGTTCCATGTTCGAGGTGCGTTTCTAGTAGCTCCGCAACAGTCGGCTGAGGGGGCTTGAACACGAAAGCCGGCGCTTACACTGCCAAATGGCATGGTGCGCCTGCTGTCTGCCCCCCCACGCGTCTTTTTGAGCTGCCACAGCTTGCTTTTTTTTCTTTCTTTCTGGCTTCACGCTTATGCGAATTGCTGGCTTTTCAATCTCTACGTGATTGATATCCCAATGACCAACGAGTTCCACAGTTGCCAAAGACGCGGGTGCCCAACTATTTGCCCAAACGATCAGCTCATTTCTGGTGCGTTTTCTCTTCACCTTGCTCGAATACGACACCGATGACATGACACGGCCGCAGGTCAGGGAACTCGGTACGTGTGCATTTGTCAAAAACGGTCAACCCCCCAAAAACAGACAATCCCTAGCTTCGTTCTAGCAGACACGGCAGCATTGCACCACAAGATAACCAACATGAGCAACCGCATACGCCAGCTGGAGGAAGCGCTTGCTATCTTACAGAGCTCAGTCACCGAAGAGCTGCACCCTCTTCTTGATTGTGAATTTCTCAAGATCAAGTCTATAGTCGAGTTGCATTGTGCTGTGGATCATTTAAAGGATCTCGTTACGTCAAATGTAGCGGCGGACTCGGAAGCCTTTCCTCAGGCAGAAGCTGATGAGGCACAAGCCGACGGTGAAGACACAAATATATATGTCGACACGCCTGCGACGCTTGTCGTAGAAGCGGAGGAAGCGGCGCTGCTTCATGGAAATAGTGCTGCCGAGGTTTGACGATGGAAAACCGTTTTTGCATACACTGACTTGTGATGTACGCAATTAAACAGGGCGAAGCAAGCAGACCGCACACTGTAAAATGTACGCAACAGCAGCACCCGCAACAGATTGAACATGCGTCCCATTCATCCTTTGCGACCCCTGGCCATTCCTCTCCTGCAGCTTGCTTTGTAGCTCCGCCACATACACTGGTTAGCACGGTTCTTCATGGCAGTATGAAACACGCGAACCTTCGCACCGCCCACTTCTCTTCTCGCGTTGATCCCGCCGCACCCAAAATGTCTCTCAGAAGTCCCTCATGCATAGGTTCTTGGCAGTCAGTTCCCGCCTGGCAATATGGGAACTCCCTCTATGACCTGAGAGCGATGATTTGTTGCCCGACGTTCCGCCGCACGTGGGAATGCATGTGTACACCTCGCCATCGCATTTACCGTATCAAACAACTACACCGCAGTACTGGCCTGCGCCAAGCGGATATCTAAGCCCCGCAAATTGTATGGTGGAGGCGCCACACAGCTATTATGATGGCGTTCACAACACCCTCAGCGAGGTTGTATGTTGTTCCATTTGCTTGCCTTGAACGATCTGATACAGGACTTTGACAACCCGGAGACGCTCTGTTTCTCCTGCGGTCATCCCTACTTGGTCCACACGATTCAATTTTCCTACCTCACCGAACAAAACAAGATGTTTGCCCGCGGCGGAACGAGTGATGGCCGTTGTGCCTCGTTCTGGTCGGTAAGTCCAATGTTCTGGGCCGACTGGACATCCCGGACTGGGGAGAAGGCCACCGACGTGATCGAGTCGCTGTGACCCTTGAAAGGTCCGGCAACAGCCAAGCCGGTCTGAGAGTTCCAGATGCGCAGAGTGCAGTCATTTGAGCCGGAGACGATACGAGTACCGTCAGGGGAGAAGGCCACCGAGGTTACGCAGTCGCTGTGCCCTTTGAAAGGCTGCACAGTGGCGCCGGTCTGGGAGTTCCAGAGGCGCACAGTGCAATCATCTGAGCCGGAGACAACGAGGGAGCCACAAGGGGAGAAGTCCACTGACGTAACCGACTTGCGGTGCCCATCAAAGGGTCCGACAACAACGGCTCCGGTCCGAGCGTCCCAGACGCGAATTGTACAATCGCTAGAACCAGAAACAACGCGGGCGCTGTCGGGGGAGAAGGCGACTGAAGTGACCGAGTTGCTGTGTCCTTTGAGAGGCTCAGCAACAGCAGCACCCGTCCGAGAGTTCCAGATGAGCACCGTGCAATCATTTGAGCCTGAGGCGATGGTGGTTCCATCGGAAGAGACAGCCACAGAGGTGATGGCGCCGCTCCGGGCAGGTAGAGTCTTTAGAAGGCTTGACCAGTTATCAGCTATCGGAGACGCACACTGCATTATAGAGTGACAATTTTGTCCATAGTGCTGGCGAATCACAGATTCCTTTGGAGCGATCGCCAAAGCAGAGACATAAAGATGTGGCATGCTCTGTGCAAATGCGTGGGCAAATGTTTCGATGAATCGGGATCCGTCATGTAAGAAGGCGGCTAGATGTGGGTGCTTTCCCTGTTGGAGGTGTGTTCAATTTAGTAGCGACCCCAAGTTCATACTGGCATACCTGGACATAATCCTCTGCAACTTTGACTGCCTCGTGGGCAGTCCCGCTATAACCAAGTAGGCTGAGAACTTCCAGCCAGTACAACAAATTCCGTTTAGAAAAAATTTCTAATTCATGCAGCACTTCTGGGGAAGAGCTAGCAGCGCGGAGATGATGTGCCCAGAATTGGGCGGCATAAGTGAGGTCATTGGAAACGTGTTTCCCGATACGTTCGGCCAGGTCAGGGACATCGGAATTTCGGCAGTGGGAAGTTTCGAAGCTGCAGATATTAAATCGAAGCTTGCTATTGAGAACCTGCAGGCATCTGGTCGCAAGAAACTGATTTTGACTGTCTGTGTCGATGAACCATGGAGCACAGCCTGTACGGTCCGGATCTGTCAAATAGTCGCTGAATGAGGCATGCAAGGTCCGGATAGGGACACCTGGACTGCATTCAAGCACACAGGCAAGAGATTCCAGGATCGCCGCGCTTTCGGGCAGGAAGGCCTCGATTGCTTCACTTGTCAGCGGCTTTCTGCTGAGCACCACACATGCTAACACTGAGACAGCTGGCAAAGAGAAATCTGCATTTCTCCAGTCACCAGCATTTTCAAGTGCTATGCGGTATAGCTGGTCAAGATCACTGGAAATGGTATTCCCTGCCCTCAGTAGTTGACTCAACCTATTGCGGGGATTGAATCCCTGCAGAAACTTGAATGCAGTAGCAGCCCAAATGAAGAGTCCCCCAGAGTGGGTTGCCAGGAGCTGAATATCTTCTTCTCTAGGCCATTGAGGCCCTTGGGCTTGCGAATCTTGGCAGAGGCTCCGGAGACATTGACGGAGATAACAAATGATATCCTCCTTTGTATCTTCTGTGCCAATAACTAGCAGGTGCGGAAGTATATGCGGCTTCAACTGGAGCTCCCGAGTGATCTCCAAGTCAGGACGGCTGGTAACAAGGAGACGGAAGGCAGCAGGAAGCCTTGCCATGTCACCTGCAATCAAAGAAAGAAGGGCTTTGCGCGAAACAAGGTCTGCGCACTCATCCAACCCATCCACAATAATCACAATGGGTCCATAGATGTATGGAGCCGCAGCAGTGAGTGGATCAAGAACGAGTTTGTGGAACTGTGTCCTGTAGTTGGCATCCACCAGCATGGCATCAGCAGACAGTGCATCACATAGTGCCTTTCTGACACGAACGTTCGACTCCGCGAGTCTGTTGGCAATGTGGTGCAAGACGCCTCTGATATCACAGGAAGAAAATGTGTCGCGATCGAAGAAAATGAATGCTCCAAGCCGGTGAAGATTTTGAAAGTACTGCGCCACAGTATTGGCGATAGTGCTCTTGCCAGAGCCAGCCACCCCATGAAGCCAGAAGATATTGCTGGCAGAGGCATTAGGAGGGGAGGACAGCCAATCCGCGATTTTAGTTATTATGTCTTTGCGCGTGCCCTGAAGGCATTCCTCACGCAAGGCTGCATTATATTGGGCGGGAGTCAATCTTTGGAGAAGATCGGACTCAACTACCCCAAAGTCAGTGCAAAGTACTGCAAGAGGAGTGCTGACTCACTGAGGCCGCAAACCTTGTCGCGAATTTCGGCAGAAATGAAGACTGATTGAATGGCAGTGCCTCTATCAAAGGAATCCTTCAAATTTGTCAACACCTCAGAAAGTTCATTGATTTTTTTCTCGGTATCGCTGAAAGGCATTCGGAGCAGGCGGCCTGAATGAATGAACCAGTGACAACAGAGAGTTAAAATACCACTAATCTACTTGAGAAACCATGTCCTGTGTATTCACGGATGAAGAGACTGCATTCCACTGTCTGCGCTGCAACTTCGAGAACAACTCTTTCAAGCGTTTGAATCCTAATCCTCAGGAAATCCATGTCACCGACAGATGTGTATAGGTCGACCAGCGCCTGCACGAGTTTGGTAATCTTCTCGTCAGTGTTCCGCTGCTTCTCCACAGCCTGAAACCCAGTTATCATCGACCTTTTTGAAGCTTTTCATTTTCTTTTGGGCATACTGACCTTGTATACAGAAGTTAACACCTTCCACGCAACGTTGAGGTATGGGTGAATCTGGAACAAATATCAGCAACTGCGAAATCTTTGATTTCTGCACTCTGCCTTGGCAACTTCGTCCCCCATGTCAGCAACGGGCTTGATCTGAGACAGCAACTTGCCAAGCAGATCCGGAAAGCCGCCGGATTCAGCGAACGTAGTTGCGACGTTGATGAGATTGGACCTGGGCATCGGTGTGAGGCGTTTGATGTTTGCCGGCATTTCTTCCATCGCATGATCGGCGGACTGCAGCAAATCCTGACTGGGAACTTGGCTCAGGCGCAGGAAAATCTGTCCGGAGACTACGGCATCGCGCCTGATATCAAGCGCAATCACTATAAAAATGCTTTGTCAGGAGATGCCACAGCTCTCAAACCACAAACAAACATGTATCCTGGCCGCTTTGGTGAAGTAGTTCTTCGATTGTCGTATCACATTCGCCAATCAGACGGTTCAACCCGAGTCGACTGTGGTGATGTACTTGCAGAGTCAAAGTAGCTGATTGTGAACTTGACATTCTTCAAAAAAAGGTCAGTCTGGTCCGTGATCACATTTGATCGGAATCTCACATGTTTCCATCGAAGTTCCACTGGGGCGAGAGTGTGCCCTCGATGTCAGGGGTTTTGAGGACGCGAGAACCATCCAGATCGACCGTTACGTAGAGCTTGGCCGTTCGATGTATCCCGGGGATGTTCGTAATTCCTCCAGTGTCATGAACTACTGAATATCAAATGGGACCAAAGAGATGCGGGGCAGTGTACTGACTGTGGAGGGCGTAAACCCCGGTAGGGTACGCGGGATGGGCACGGTTCGATTTCCGGCCGAGACCGCGGGTTTGATGGATTTGATCACATCGTCGGACCTTCGGAGCTTACCGAGTGGCTGTACCCTGCGGTTTCGCAGACAAAAACCAGTACCGATTTGCCATGGGCGCATAAGTGCTTGAGTTAATAGGTTAGAATTGCTACTGACACACTAAGAGACAATTTTTCTTACCTCAAAAGTTATTGAACCATATAATAAACTCTCGAAGTGAACTGTCATCGGATCCAGGCATTTCGCAGGAAGTGCAACACGGTCACATGACTCCAATCACAATGTTCTCGTCTTCGCGATACATTATGATTAAAGACGAGGCCAGTCAGATATATTAATATTCTCAACACAGTCATTCGAGCAGAGTAAACAGAAAAAGAGTTCCTGTCAATTTCAAAGAAAAATAGGGACGTCTTGTAAAGAAAACACGCAATGTTGCTGAGAGGAGGAGGAGGGAGCGGAGTGAGGCGGGTGAGCGGAGCGAACCCGCCGAACGAAGCGACCGACGACGACGATAAAGAAAGTTGCTGGACAGTACAGTGGGTGGGGACCCGCGACGCTGGGGTAGTACTAGCGTTTCGTCTGTAAAGACTCGTCAGGCGGCTGTGTCCCAATATTACCACGCGGCTGTTTGGTTGACGCGTCAGCGACAAATAAACTAAATGCCTTGTTTCTCAAGTCGCGGAATCTTCAAGACTCGACGCGTTTACCTCAAGAAAAACCGTGTTATCCTCTTCCCCAAATTTCAAGCTTTCAAGAGGTGCCAGCAAGTCACCAATTTACTCGCTACACTGATGGGTAAGGACCTGTAATCACCCGGATTACCAGCTTCCCGCTATGGCACGCCGTGAAAGGTCGTAAAAATGTAGCGGTAGGCCAGATGCCGGTGCGCTTACGCCAGGGGCTCTCTCAATGGATGCATGGCGTCGTACTCGAACTCAATCGAGCCGGCGAACTGAAGATTTTTACACAGGTATGAATAACCGACTAATGATTGTGTAGACTGTATTGATTTTTTCGAAATCCGAGAACACGCGCCGCCGCTTAGCGCGACCCGAAGGGGAGCGCGCGGCGCGTGTTGAGGATTGAGAAAAAACAGCACTAAACATCAGTCACAAGCCGTTCGTGGTAATTTGCGAGCGTGTCTCGGTTGTGTACGTTCAACCGGTCACCCAACGCGACAGGTTTTTTATATGAAGCCATGAACTGGAACTCAGGATACCCAACCCCGAATTCCTCCCAAGCTTCATTCAAGTCGCGCCAGATAGGACCCAAATTAATGTCATCCCAAACTGGATTATGGGTGAGCTTGAGGACATGAATATCTTGGCTTTCAACCTTCACTGAAGGTTTAAGCGCGGTGGGGCGCTCAGCCTTGTAATCAACTTCCTCAAAAACAGCTCGCAACCAGCGCCCCGGATAACCCCGTGCCGTGAGACGTTTACAAAACTCGGTACGAGTTTGCATGAAGTCCGATTCCTTGGAGCTAATACGCACGTAGCGGATAAGCTCACCTTTAACCCAAGCTCTTTTGGAGTTGGTGGAATGGCAGGAATTCCAGGGAATGTAGAGGTAAGCATTTAATGCTTTTTGATATACTTTCGTGTTTAACCGCCTACGCGGGTTAAACGCCGGGCTTCTGGGGTCAAACTCCAGAAGCACATGTACATCCAAGAATGGAATCGAGTACTGTGACTGAGACCACTCCATCCTCATATTTGGATGCAGAGATCCGAAGCGTCGTTGAAAATTCAAGACATCTTGCAACGTTCCTTTAATGATAGCAAATGTATCATCAATGAAGCGCCGATAGAATAAAAGAGTGTCCTTCATCTCCTCGATCGCAGGGCCTTCAAATGAGGCAAGGAAGAGGTTGGCATAATCAGGAGCACAGGAAGTGCCCATTGCCGTTCCAACAACCTGTCGAAACGTCTTGCCTCCAAAACTAACGTAGTTGTACTTGAGGACGAGTCGAAGGAGCAAGACAATCAAGTCCTTCCGTCCGCGAAGTTCAAGGTTAGCAGCTTCCTCGAGGGTAGAAAACTCCATCAGAGGTGCTTTGAGGAGGTCCGCAATGCGCGCGATCCCTTCATCGGTGGGAATGTTGGGATACATAGCGGCGACGTCTCCGGTGACAAGCCAGATATCTTCTCCGGGCGGCAAATTTACAGCAAGGAGTTCTTGACAGAATGACTTAGAGTCACGAAGAATCCATGGAAATTCGTCGAGGAGCGGTTTTAACTGGAAGTCGACCCAGACTGACGCGTTTGACAATAAAGTACCAAAGGTAGGCACAATCGGGCGGCCAGAAGCTGGGGTTTTGTGGATTTTGGGCAAGACTTTGAGAACCGGGATCTTATTGGGCTCCTCAACGCAGGGTTGATTTAACCAATTAAACTGTTGTTTTGTTATGAAGGTCCTAGAGCAAGATATAATCTTGCGCAGAGTGAGCAACAGCATAACATGATCCGGCTCGTCCTCCACGTAGGAGTCGTTGACCAAAAGTTTCATTCCCATATCGTGATACCATTCAGATGTGACGAGACAGAGTCCGAGGTTCTTATCAGCAGGAACAGCGAGGACACTGTTATCCTGTAAGAGTCGGAGCAACGCCTTGAGATCTTCCTGATTAATATTGGGAAGGATACGAAGAGATCGTCTATCAAGCACTTCGACTTCAATCTTGTCGCGTAATCTGGACAGCGCAGACTCGACTTTGTCAATTAAAGGCGGCCCGTGGGCGTCGGGGTTGGCAACGTGAAACTCAGGGACATATCGTGGTTGTCCTCGTTCCGTTGTTTCACCTAAGTGTTTGTGTAACGAAGAGTCATTGACCTTCTTGTCGACTCTTAGCCGAAGACGACGAGTGAAGTCGTCAACAGCAGCCAGAGTAGGTTCAACGCCCGTAGCACCAGGCTTAGGGACGAACTTGGGGTTCAATGACAGGATTTTAGCTTGCTCATGACTTAGTTTGACAGAAGACAAGTTGTGAAATTCTCGATTACGAATGCGAGTATCATAAAACAGGTCGGACATTTGACTAGTCACAAAACGAACTTGCGCGGTGATTGGCGCCGTAAAAAACTCTGCAGGATACGTGTCAGGGTTGTGGTGGTGAAACCTAGTACCCGAGGGACGTACCCAAGACGAGACGGTCTGCTCAAGAACACTAGCTTTCAGTCCGAGTCGCTGTCCTGCGAAACGGCCTTCTTCTTGCCTTTGTGTTTCTTCTTCTTGGGCTTCTCGTCGTCGTCGTCGCTTTCGTCGACGTCGTCGCGGCCACGCTTGACCTTGGAAGTCTTCTTCCCCGTCGCTTTCGTCCCATCCGTCTCTTTCTCGTTTGCCTTTTGTTTCGTTTTGTATCCTGCTTTCGAAGTCGAAGCCGAAGCTGACGTCTGCTGCTGGGGTTTCGCCGATGAGCGGGCTCTCGAGGACGAGGGAGCGTCCGGGCCGGACTTCTTCTGTTGCTGGAACATCGCCGCCATCTCCTTCTTCAAACCTGAAGAAGGATAAAAGAGTGGACGAGCCATCAGAATGAAGTAGAGGATGATCAAGAGAGGTGGACGCACTTTCGCGAGCCGCACCGAGTTTCTCGTTGATAATCTCCTCCACCGGTCGTGTAGTAGCGGACATTTCAGCCTTCGCGCGAGCAGTCTCGGAGACTGCCGCAGCTCGACTTTCATCGCCCTCAGCCTTGCGTGCAATGATGGCGACACGATCGAAATTGAGCATTTCCAGCTCGGATACGAGTGCCGCCTTCAATTGTACATATAGCTCGTCCCAGATGGTGGGGTCTGACCCGCCACCATCACGGATAACCGTGTCACCATAGGCCTTGATACGCGTAGCGAAATTCTCGGCAACAGTAGGGACATGGACGAGCAGGCGAACAGCAGTAAGTATGGAGGTGTAAAGCTCCGAGAGGTACTTAGTGCTGCTCGCCACGGCTGTACGAATGTCTTTCTCAGCAATCTCCTTTGCCTCTGCCAGCGCGGGTTCGAGCTCAACGCCAAAGGCATTAGGCCCGACCTGGACTGGAGGGATCCGAACGTTTGAAGAAACGACGGAAGGGATCTCGCCGGTACTCAACGTCTGCTCAAACGCTTCCTTGCGTTGAGCTGCCTTCTGGACCTTCTGCTGCGCGGCGCGGAAACTGGTGATACAGTTACACAGCGTAATCGGCTGGATCTATGTTCGGAGGATATGCTTCACTACATAAGTATCAGTCAATAAACATACATGTACCACTGAAAACGACTTGCCGCAGCGTAGATTGAAAAGTGTATTGCCATCCAATCTCGGAGCCCTTGTCAATGGTGAGCTGGATCGGGATGCCTACAGAAATTTGGTTGTCAATTGGATGCGCATAACAGAAGAGAGATAGAAACGCACAGCCAGTTTCCCCAATGAAATCAAGAAACAGATGCACAACGACTGCTGATGCTACTGGGCCAAGTTAGCCACCTTGAGATGTCCTTCATAACAGCTGCTCAGGGTGGCTTACTTGAGACCAGGTGCTTAGTGGGTCGTGAGAAAAATTAGCCGCCAGCAGCTACCGCAAAGGCTCTATTGAGTGAAATTGCAACTTGAGTTGCGTGTTTTCAAAGCCATTCAGATATCATTTGAGGCTATTTATAAATAGTTCTCTATCAATTGTACGCTCTGTGTGATCTTTAGCGAAATATAGCGGGGTTTCTTGTTGTAATTCGCTTTTTTCCAACTTTCCTAATTAGGAAACTCAATTTGAACTCCGTGTACACATGAAAAGTCTTTACATATGTACGCTACGGAAGCCTTGAATTGCAACCACCCTTCCCTCCTCGTTCCGGCTTATGCTCAGTGGATTCTTCCCGCCAGAGACGAGCTCCAGCATCCACTCCAGTGCACCGCAGACAAATGCCGGCATTGTTACGCACCTCGCGTTTGTTGTTGACCCAGACCTGACTCGAAGTCCCAGTCCTCTTGATATGCCTAAGCATGTCAAAAACGCGATTGTGAATGATATGTTTAGCAATATTCTCACGCGCCTCGACATCAGTGATGTTGGGCTCGCAAACCACAACAGCTTTCCCTCCACTTCGCCGACCGGGAACCTTCGGAGTGCTGACCACTACCAAGACATTGCAGTGCATAGGTGCACTGGCCCATTGCTCCACTGTTATTCCAACAGGATTTGCCGCACAAACAACCAGTGCAATGACGAACGGAGGCGGTGACTTGAACGCAGTAAGCGCAGAGATTGTTCCATACGGATCAAAAGGGATCCCGGTGAATTGCGGGCTCTTCTTTTGCTTCTCGTCGATAAACATGATAGGTTTGGCGCAAACCTAGGCATATATTGATCAATAATTTGAAATTGAATGTGAAGAGAGCCATACACCGACATAACCCCCAAATTTGGTTGCCAGCTTTTGAATTTCCACCAAAATGGGTCCAGTTTTCCCAGCGTTATGCTTGATCTCTTTGATCATCTGGCTGATCCCGGGTGCGGAGACACTGTCGGGGGGAAGCTGAGGTTGCGGGGAAGGAAGGGAATCAGATAAGACCGGTGCCGCAGTCGAAAAAAATTCAATGTCGGCCTTGGTAAGCCGATTGCCTCTATCTAGTTTCTCTACAAGAGCTTCGAGGCGCTCGACATCGAGCTTCCCCGGATCCCGGCATTCGATCCATTGCTGGATAATCTGCAGTTTGTCTTGGGGGACACGTCCATCCTCAATCAGGGCAATGAGGCTCTTGCCCAACCGGTAATCAGATCTCTGTGCTTTGGTAAGGGTCGGGGCTTTTTTCTTCACTGATTTCTTCTTGCCAGCCTATATTTATCTCCAATCTTCGACGAGAATACCTTCGGCATGGTGCGACGTGGCAAGAGTTCCCAGATATGTCACGGTTGTCACACTTCCGGACACTTCCGGTGACAGGGATCAGGCCGCGGAACTGAAATCGAACCGTGCCCGTCCCGCGTACCCTACCCCGGTCATGACGCAATCCACGTGATGACACGTTAACCGGAATTTCAAGACCACTGTCTCTGCCCGATTAAACAGTTCAAGTTCCCCACGCTGCAATAATTTCCAGGTCAATTTGTGCATACCATCGCATCATGATAGCCTTATAATTAGAGGCTTATAGCGTTTTGGAGAAAGACTGTTAGCCGGTGATTCCAGTGTGACCCTTGGTGTGACCCGTTAGGCAATTGCCCATTTTCTATGGGCAAGCCAGTGATTTTAATGAGCTTGCAATGCCACTCGTGGCACGCCCACGAGGAATAAGAATATCTCAATCGGCAGTGAACATAGAATAAAGCTGCCTGCAGGAGATCCTTGGCAATCACTAATGTAAGTGATACTTTCCCGCGACGGGTCAGACATACCCAAAAATTGCGCTGCCCCGCTCGGATGCGGATGAGGAGGGAGTTTTCTGAGGAGGGGATGCAGACTAATGCGGAGGGTGAGGTCTCGGCGGAGGAATCGCGTCGGTCCCGTTCGAGTGTTAGCAAGCGCAAAGATTGAATAAAGAACGGGGCCCGTCAGGCCAAAAAGAAACGCTTGAAAGAAGAGTCTAATTTTCGAAGTCACCCAAACCCTGTTCATAATCCTGTTATTCTTTGAAATTCGATCTCGAAATCTGCAAGCAATGTCGTTGTGTGAAGCTCTCTTGGAACCAGGATAGTTTCGGCTTTGAGTTGGGGGCAACGTGCTCCAGAAAGCCCCTCGGGTGAGGGTTTAGGATGTGTAATCCACGACGACCCGCCCGCAGTCAGCTCGCGCGAAATGACGCTGATGTTATGGTCGAAGGAATATGCGCACATGCGCCTCACTCCGCTTACGGCCCCCGAACCTTTGAAATCTGGCTTTAAAATCTGAAATCTGAAAACTCTAATCAGTACAAAATCGAATTCACCCCTTTCGTCCTCAAGCACCCTACACTGCTCACTCTAAGGCCTTTCCAACGACGAGGTCCGATGGTGTCCGCCTACCAAAAAACTTGACCGTATACAGGAGCTGGTCGTCCTCGCTAGCCAAATTTCAACACTCAGCGACGCGATGAGTTGCTCGGACATACTGTGGTTCTTATCTGACCCGCCGTCTGATACCGCCAGGACATGTATTGCAGAGACTTGAAAAACGATCGGTCCTTGATGCGCTGTCACCGGCGTTGGTGTTGAGAGTGCGTGCGGGGCGAAGAAAGGAAGAGGGATACCTTAGGAAGGGGAGATGGTGGTGGTCAGAAGCAAGATCCGCATCATTGACGCGTCCCGTTTATATTAGAGAGCTTGTGCATCAGCCGCATGCGGCTTTCGGCACTTTTGCAAAGCCGTAGGGATTTTATAGCAATTCCCTTGTGTCTGTGTGCGCACGACCCTTGCGCTCAGCCCATGTCCTCTACATCAGACAAATCGTCTGCTGGCGAAAACCGGAACGGAACGCGCGGCGCCACCGGGAGGAACCCGCTCGCACGCACTCAGGAAATCGAAAGAGAAAGTCCACCGGTCCTGGGTCAAGGAATGGAAGTCCGCACAGAAGACGGGGAGCTATGCCATGGCAAACCGCTTCGCCCCTTCCCTGAAACCGACCCCGCATTTTACGGCGTTGCCGAGAGAAGTCTTTGGGAGGTTCCGGTTCGTCTTCGTAAATTGGGAGTTCTTGCGGCATACGGGGTAGACCCGTTTTTGTGAATGCTCCGGACACCTCTAAGAACTCAGCTATGTAGTGCTGAAATTCCGTCTTTAGTGCCCAGTATTTCGGGCAGGGATATGTCCCTGGAGACTTTTTTGAGGATGTGCCGTTGGTCCTCATAGCGAGGACACTCGCGAAGCAGATGTTCGCGCGACTGGAAGGGGTCTCCACAGGGGCAGTCAACGTTCTCGGATGGCACAAAGCGGCTGTAGTACTCGCCTGAGAAGCAGTGTCCGATTCGACACTGTGTAACCCGCCGCGTCTGCACGTTCGTTCCCATCGATGTCGCAGTGACCACCCAATCTAGACTTTATGTTCTGGGTCGGCGTCGAGGAAGGCACAGATTCTTTTGTGGAATACATGTGCAGAGAGTTGGCCTGCTCTGGGTTTTGGGTCGCAGATGGTGTTGATAGCAGACACATTATCTGCGAAGAAGTGAATCTCTTTTATCTGCGGGTTGGCGGCGGCAATGGAGATGGCTTTTGCCGCTCCAAACAGCAAGCCTGTAATTTCGCCGTCATACACCTCGGCTCGGCTGCCAAGGCCAAAGCTTTTTGCAAAGACTTCTTTATTTTCATGGTAGATGACGGCTCCTGCTCCCACCCTACGCACCCGGTGTACGGCGCGTTGCGAGCCGTCGGAATAGACCAGAAGGTGGTGCGGGGAAGAGCTGAATTTACTTATCTTTTGTTTGTGTGCTTTTGCCGCTTCCTCTTTCTCCTCCCCCGCCGTTCCTGACACGCGCAACCGACCCCCAGAGTCCTCCTTCATGCGCCGCCATGGTTCCGTGAGGTACGGGAAGATACGTTCATCATTTGCTGATGTTGATTCCATGGTAACCGGCCCGAAATTATCCTATATGATAGCGGACCTAACTTCGTGACAAGTCGGTTACCCAATTTGGAAATCATTACTGTGACCTCACCTTTTACCTAGGTGAATTAAAAATTGTGTAGAAAGCACTCTAAGAAGGCCAGCTAAAGATCCCCCGGTGCAAAAGTTGGGAAAGTTGAAAAATTATTTTTGCTCCCCGGATTTCGCGCTTTTGGTTCGGACCGACCGGTAACCGGTGGCCCTGTGATCCCATCAACGCATCAAATAGCCGCCGAACAGACGAAAAAAAGCAAACCACAACCTTGAACTAAATGGTTCACAGTATCAGGGGAGTCTAATACCATCACAGAGCAATCTGGTGCTGTTTGGAGGGCAAATTGCAAATTTTTCAGCGCAAAATCGCAAGTTAGGTACACACAATTTTGGAAATTTCCCCAAAAATTTCGCGCTTTTCTCACGCTAGGTTAGGGTTACTCCGTTTTCTCTGAAATGAAAATTTTACTTATAAACCCACCCTATGTTCCTGCTAAATCTCAAATCTTGAAGAATTTCAACCAAAATTACGGCTTGACATGAAGTTCTGTCCGCTATCCTATACATGAAAACACAAGGTGACGTTAGTAACGTGACTTTGACAGAAAATCACGGGGTCCTCGGCGCCGCGCGCCGGCGAGTGCAGCGAGCGGCAGTGCGGCGCCGTGGGCACGGAATCCAGCAAAAAAAAAATCGCACAAAATTTACAACGGGGTTTGCGCCCCAACTGTCCTATCCTACTCGGCATGACCAAAAGTAACCGGAATTGTAGAATTTATATAGGAATTTCAATGGTCAACCAGCTTTGATGGGTCCAGATCTTACCTATAGCATGTTTTCTCTGAATTGCATGACATAAACACCGATTGGAACATCGGACAGCCAGAGAAATATTCGAAATTCAGAAATTTCCCAATTTGGCAGTATCTGCGTTTTTAAAATAGCAATTGGACAGATATGGGGTCAATGAGTACTCGAAAAATGGGATTTAGGTCTTATGATAATGCAGATGAAATGCCAGAATTTAGCATCCTAGTCTCCACCTTTTGTGAGATGTTAAAAACTGGGCATAATGTTCAACCATCATAACATAAATAATTGCAATTCAAATAGACGCACAACAAAGAGCACAGTGGACCCAAACTACTTCATATGCAACAGCATATACTTCTACCATGATTACAGTACCAATCCTCCCAGCGGTTCTGTGTGCTAGCTTGCCATATACAGTCGCTAACCCCGAAGCGAAACGATCAGTGTTTCCGCTGGATTCTGGGACAATCAGAATACCAAACAGCCTAAGATTTGTTATAGACCTGCTAGTTGGCCTTCTAGCTACCGCGTAACAAAAGAGTTTGAGCGGTTTGAGCCTGTTTTCGCTGAGAGCGAGGGCAATTTTGGGGACGAGTCAAATATCGCCAAATAACGTCATAGCGAAACACTTCAAAACACAACAAAATGAGCCATCCTTCGCAAATCTACGAGTTTGTCCAGTACTTTCCATGCAATCCGGTTCAAAATGACTTTCTATATCACTACTGTACATCACCGGTCATAATTCCATCGGAGAAAATAATATTTCGCATTGGTGCATTTGCCTGCGTAAACAAAGCCCAAATAAACAACGCTATTGCTGGCGGTGAGAGGACTTTCAAGACAATTCCTTTTGTATTCCAGGTGCTCAGATAGTGGCATGCTTGGATGCAAAGATTTGGCCCCAGGGGAAAGCATTGACCTTGTATTTGGCGGGCGTTTCGCTTCCTAGTATTGTTTCGCTTCGGGGTTAGCGACTGTATAGGCAATTTGTGATTCCGGTTACTTTTGGTCATACCGAGTATACAGTGGCGGCGGGATCTGATGCCACCCCTAAAAATAGAACAGCCCATTTCTGGAACTTTTGATGCAAGTGGAGTCGATTGGGAGCACATCAATTTTTTGGGGGTGACATCAGATCCCGCCGCCACTGAGGTGACGTTAGTAACGTGACTTTTGACAGAAAGTAACGTGCTTTTTGACAGAAAATCACGGGGTCCCCGGCGCCGCGCGCCGGCGAGTGCAGCGAGAGGCAGTGCGGCGCCGCGGGCACGGAATCCAGCAAAAGAATTCGCAAAAAATTTAAACCGAAGTTTGGGGCGGAGCCCCGACAAGCTGTCGTAGGGAGGGACGCGAGCGCAGCGAGCCGGCCCTGCCGAAGGCGGGGTGCTTAAGCTTGTCCTATACATGAAAACACAAGGATCAGGACACGTGAAAAGTAACGTGGCTTTGACACGAAACCACGGGACCATGTCGAGATGTCGCTGCCGGCTGTCGAGATGTCGCTCCCGGTTCCCACGAACCTTCCCGAAGGCGCCGCGCGCCGGCGAGTGCAGCGAGCGGTAGTGCGGCGCCGAGGGCACGCAATCCAGCAAGAAAAAAAACCCGCGGGGTTTGGGGCGGCAGCCCCGACGAGCTGTGCGACCGCCGTAGGCACGCCGCGAGCGCACTTCGTGCCGAAGGCAGGGAGCTAAAGCTCGTACTTACTTGAAAAGAGGGCCAGGCCATCAGTCGCGTGACCTTTGACAGAAAATCACGGGGTTTTGTCGACATCCTGCAACCCGGCTGTAAAGGCCGAGGTTGGAAAGCTCGGTCCGGGTCTGACAGTTGACGTGTGAGTCATTCAGCGCGGCTCGCGCATGTTCCTGTGTTCGCGTTTGCCTCAAGTTTGCCTCGCAGTTTGGTATTGTGCCTTGCACCTTCCCTTTGCACCTCCACTGTGTCTTGAAGAAAGATACTGTAGCCTTCCTCTGCTAGCTTTTAGCTGTAAAACTGAGGTTCTTTATAGCTCTGCTCTTTGGTTGTGGTAAGAGAACCCAAACTTTAGCAAACAAATAAATTCACACCCAACCTCAGGCACAACCTCCTATACAACAGCCACCGAATCCACAACCCCAGGCACAGCCTCCTATACAACAGGCTCAGCCTCCACAGGTGCAACCTCCACCACCTGAGGCTCATGTGAACCCAAATACATTACCAAAATATTTTCGCAGGCTAATGTCAGGATCAAAAAATTGGGCCCGATGGATTTGATCTGCCCCAATTGTCAGGCTCTACATTGGAAGGCTGAGCGAATATCCAAGACAACTTTGGAAAACCCACGATTTGGAACATGCTGCCTTAGTGGGAAAGTGACATTGCCTAAACTGCGTGCACCTCCAAGAGATCTTCAACAATTATTTGATGGTGAAAGTCATCACTCAAAGCACTTCTTGGAATGTATCCGCCGATACAATTCTGCCTTTTCATTAGCATCTGTAGGAGCGAAACTTGATCGCTCAATTGAGGGTGGAGGTCCTTATGTTTACAAAATTCAGGGAATGCTCTACCACAATGTTGGTGCTTTGCAACCAGAGCTGGGTCAGGAACCTTCTTATGCGCAACTGTACTTCTTATCATCAGAGGAAGCAAATGCTGCCAAGATGCGGCGTAATGCACCACAGGCAAATAGCCGTATGTCTGGCCTAAAGCCAGAAGTGATGGGAATTCTAGATGGTGTTTTACAGGAACATAATGGGGAAGCTTGCTTCCCCATTCATCGGTATAGGGCTCCAGAATGCAGATGCTTACAAATCTTCGTCCGAATGCTTTGTAAGCACTGTCCTGGAGTTCTGAGCTCGGACTTCGGGTTTTCCGAGTTGTTTCCGAGTGTTCAACTTTGGTTCAACCCAAGTTCAATCGGCCTGTTTGAATCTCATGTGCTGTAAATAAATATATATACCCTACCAGCACCTATATACTCAATGGTTGCCTGCTCCTTACTGTAAGAAAAAATTCAGTAAGCATCAAGTTTTGTAAGTTACACTAACTCGGCAAAAAGAATGTCCGATGGGTTTTTTGTCCGTATTGCGGTGTTAATACCTGTATTCAACTTCTGAGCGTGCACACGATATTGAGACCGATTGTTATGCTACCTCGCCGCCGTGCAATCTCTTGATCCGCCATCAAATAAGCAGAATTCCCAAATAGCCAGATTTTCCATTTGAGTAGGAATTTTTTCTGACAATATCTGAGTGTGCAGGACGAAAGAAGACCCAAATACAAGTACTTTCACAAGTCAAACCTTATGAAAATATTCAGCCGTTGAAGCGCTATAGGCTCGACAAAACTGCCATTTTGGGCATATTTCGGCAAATTCCGGTCAACTCGGTTGAAAATGGTCACTTTGCGAGGGCTATAGCGCCTGTTTGCCTGTATATTTTTCCACAGTTCAAATTGGCGCATAGCTCGCTGGACCTCAGGCTATAACATGAGCAGATCAGCTCCCCGCACCAAAAGAATTTGACTGACTTGTAAAGTCGGCCGATATCAAAATTCCCATGTTTGCGCTCGGCGTGATGGCGTATCAAAAATTTGCCCAAAACCAAACCCAAAGAATAAGGCATCTGTATCCTATGAACACAACTACAAGTTGTTTGAAGTCAAAGTGGGCAGTAATCATCGAAATACAGGCCAGAAATCAATCGGACATTTTTTTTGCCAGGATGAGGAAACAGATGGGGAGAAAAATCGGCGCCGCATATCTATGTCGTAGTTAACATAAGCCCTGAAGTTGGACCGGAAGTCGCTTCTGGTGGCAATGGCGGTGTAGTGAGCCTCCCAAGCAGATGCCCATTGGTCAGCCAAGGGTCCGCCGATAGTCGACTCATCCACACGTAGGTGCCGCCACATCATCCTAGGCAGCATGATGTATGCTTCGTGCATGTCGGCAGGTGAAATGGTTGTCTCCTGGGCAGAATCAAACTCAACATCTCGCAGCTCAAGCTCTCCTTCGTTCGATACTGCGAAGGAGTGTTCTTTCCCTCCCGGCTTTTGTGCAGCTGCGATACAAGCGCGATAGGTGCAGGCAGTAAGCGGAAAGTATTTGCACCCGCCGAGCTCCAGAATCCTTACAACTCGGGGAGGAAAGACCATCTCATTCGGGTCTAGGCGCTCGAATGAAGTCGGAACGGGGCCACGAGCCTTGAAGCCTTGCAACGAACTCGCCGAGCCTTGTAGCGGCAATCTATCAGTCTGAGCTACAGCATAGGAGTCAGCCTAATCGACTTAGGGAACCTCGCTGAAAGGAGAAGGGAGCGTGAAGGGCAGAGGTTGAGGATGTGGCTCTCATATGAACAGGCGAATGCCTTGAAGGAAGCAGTGGAAGGAAAGGACCGAGAAGGGAAAGGACCGAGAAGGGAACAGGTCAGAGCAATATTGCTCACAAATCCAGGGGAGGAAGGAAGGAAGGAAGGAGGGAAGGACAGACGGAACCGAGAAAGGGAAAGGGAACAGGCCGGGGGGAATTTTGCTTGTAAATCCAACTGGGAGGGAAGGAAGGAAGGAAAGGAAGGGGCGACAGAAGCGCGGAAGGATAGAAAAACCATGTGGAGAGGAGCCGTGAAGAGGTTAAGTACGTCTAAATTTGTTTGCGAAGGACAACAATACGTCTACCCATCCAACAAAGATCATTGCACCTACCTTGCTTAGGGAAGCTCGCTTGCGCTGAACCATCGCCGCGACCTTGCGTGGGGCCAGTACCCGGTGCGGCCACGACCCCGGCGTGCACAAGTGCTGCAACTAGGGCTCCGAAGTCCTGCTGTGAGAGCTGCTGGATGAGCTGGAGGGCGCTCGCCGCCGACGCCTGACTTGGTGCTGGTGCCTGAGGGGGAGCTGGAGGAGGCGGAGCTCGCGCCGGAGAAACACTGACAAAGGGCGATACCGGGGGAGCGCGAGCGCCGACTGCGCCTGCGACTGCGTCAGGTCGAGTGGGCCGATTACGGGGAGGCACTAGAGGGGCAGGCGGCAAGAGGCTCCCACCCTCCCGGGGGATAATGTTGCCGGAGGCCGTCGCCGCCGCATATGATGGGCTAGCGCCTCCAGGGACGCGTAGGGTGAACCCGGTCCTAAGCGGGGAGCCGCGAGAGGGAGCGTGAGCAGGCGGGGGTCGTGCGGGAGCGAAGGACTGCAAGGGAGAGGGAGCAAGGGCTCCGCTGTTCGTTGAAGCTCCGGCATCCAGGGCAGAGCGCGGCGGGAAAGACCAGTTGAAAGGTGGTGCAACCCTGTTACTGGCCGCCGCATCGACTTGAGCTATGTTCGAGGGGCCGACTGTGGGCACTTCTCTCGCTTTTCCCTTGCGGCGGCGCTTTGCCGAGGCAGTCGGGGTGTCAGGGGAATGGGGAGCAGAAGCCGTTGGCGAAGAGGTGGCCTTCCGCGCGCGCGCAGGACCAGGTGCTGAGAAGTCTTGTTCGTCTGGGGATTCTGATCCTCGGTCGCCTAGCAAGTCGGTAATGCCCGCCTCGTTGGGGGCATCGTACGCGTCAGAGGAGCTGGAGTCACCAGGGTCATCTTGTTCCTCCACGGCTGGAAGTGGCATTGCGGCCTTGGTTGCAGCCCGCGTCAGAATAGAGCCCTCTGCAGTGGGTTGGGACCTAGATTTCACTCGTGAAGTGCTCATTTTGTCTCGAGTGCGACGAGGGAGATAGTGACGATACTAGTTTTGCGTGTAGTGCGACGGTACGAGGAACTTAAAAGAGAGGAAAATGATATCAACTGTGTGTCAAGCTTTGGCTGTCCCGTCACGAATCCTCTTGTCAGCGACGCTCGTTCCTCACATCGCTAACACTCTCATTTGCTCGCATTGCGGGCCATTTGAAGGTACTGAAAGCATACTGGGCACTAACTGAGTATACCTACATGTTCAAAAGGCAAAGGGAACACCGTTCAATGACGCGAGAGGTGGATCAAATTTGCCTTTCCCACCATTGAGACAAAAGAAAAAATCCTACACAACGCGCAAGCCAGACTGTGTGCTCTGAAACTTGCTAGTACGTAGATAAGATGCAAATGAAGATATCCAATATGATTTGTATGCCGGAGTTCCGGCCTACAGAAGGGGGAGCTTGCGCGAATCCGTATCAATATTACAATGTACATCGGAGTAAAATAAGTCGAACAAGAAATTATAAACTATGTCCAAGTGGATTCGGTTTCAGAAAAATACATATTCACTAAGGTCCATTCGTTGGCTGTCTAGAGTAAATGTAAGTTGAGCTCTCCTTTGTGTATCAGTTTCAAGCATCCGCATTGAATCTGTTACATTAGCTCTTTTCAATCGTCCCCAGTGAAAACTCGTTCTAAATGCAATTCCAGCCAGAGTCTTGACGCGTGAAATGAACAGCTACAGACGCACAAAAAAAATCCTCGGAGGATCCAGGGAGTACCAAGAAGTTGTATTCTCACGTCTGTGAAACAGTCGTGAGGAAAGGAACTTTTAGGAAGCCCAAATTCTTCGCAGATAGTCGTCGAAGAAGGGAAAGAAGACATTGACATGGCACCGACGCATCTGCCAAAATTGTGTTCCCATCACCACCCATCACCTGGGATCAAGCGGACTGTCTCTGGATCAAGCGGAAATCTCTCGCATCACTCGGAGTCACAATATATCACGCATTTATTGATTACATCAAAACGCTCTCGAGCACAGCTTATTGCTTTTCGGTGACGGCTCTGATAAAAGGGGGAGCAAGCTCCCCCAATAAACTATCAAGCCTTCCCAATTTACACTGATGCCGCACAAGCCGTTTGTATCATTGACCGGTTTGTCTCATTGACCGGTGAAATACTGTATACACTGACTCGGAAAAAGTATGGGATCACGGCATACTTACGTGAGAAAAATGCTCGTGTTGCGCAAGATCGCGGGGATAGCAAGGGGATAGACTGGGGATTTTGTGGGCTCAGTATGGAGTACATTATGTGTAGTATGTGCATGTAAAATATCGGGAGGCTGGGTCAAAAAATGGGAGCTGCACAACGAATTTGGGGATGTTGTTGGGACTTTGAGAAATCTAGATTCTGCTTTGAGTTCAGCACATACTGTAGTATTACGTTCAATTCGTATGATCACGGGTCACAGACCTCAAATCCTACGAGAATTTTTGTAAGTCACAACGATTCAATTGAAACGAAACCAAGTCATCGCTTTTTCAGAGTTTGGGGTGCCAAAAACACTTGCAGTTTAGAAACCAAAATTTAGGCTTGAAACATTGGACAAACGCGCCAAAACCAACAGGAAAAATAGTACCTACGATGATTGTGTTTCTCAATCTGATAACGACACAATGGTAGCATCAGCGATCCTATGTCCTTGCAGATGGAAGTGAGATTCCAGCCCTCCACTCAGAGTAGAGAATGACTCCTCTGTCGTTGTGAAACGTTGGTGAAACGTACAACTCTAAATTCAGTTGGAAAAAGTTCCACAAGGGGATAATTGTGAGCCGTGACCTGATGTGTGGTTTGATGCGCATTTTTGCATCAATACGGGGCGTGTTTGTGCGCTTTTCATTACTTTTGAGGCGCGTAAGCCGGGAAACTCATATTGAATAGAGCGCTAGGCTTACCTTTCACTGCCCTAGCCTTGTTCATTTCTTTGGACATGAACCAAAACCAATGCCAAAAAGACGAAAACTGAGAAACCGAGGAATACGACTCGAGTATTCAGCTAGGTAACATACTCGTAGTGAGAAAAAGTCATGGACGGTCGGTTCTTTGACCGATCTCGGCCGTCTTTGCACCTTTTTGTATGATTCCAGGTGCTGGGTGTATGTAAAATGCATCTGCAACAAATTACAGTAGTTGAACCGTGCCCGACGTAGTCCTGTACTTATAGAAGTGGTTCATGGGAAACTGCCCAATGTCAGAGACGGGTCGCTGACAAAATGTCCCCAAAGTTCAAACCCTCCCATCGAGCACTCATCAAACGCCTACAAATATTTACCGGGATGTCCACGGATATCCCACAGCTGACGTCCGAGTGTCATCAGTTCAAATTGGGGGTGTACGGTCCCGATCAAGTCCCGATGCTGATGAAAGACTCGTGTGGCTGTGTAAACCTAATCCTTATATAATCTTACGAAGTAACGAAGTACATACTGTAGTCGTAAGTCGTAAGTACAGCGGAGTCAGTGTATTAGGCTGCAGAAGTGGTGAGCCACGGGTGACCCAGCAGCATTGTAGCCGAATGACGGTCGTTCGGGGCACAGAAGACTTTGGAAAAGAGATTTTCGAGCGTCGGAGATACTTTGTCTGGCTTGGGGAACTCAAATCTCGACACCTTGAGGCATAGAGACATCGCGGGTATACCCGCCCATGGGTGAGTGCCATGAAGTATCTCGACGATCACACCCCCTACACTCCATAGATCGATCTTGCTATCGTAGCGAGACCCGGTATACACCTCCGGTGCTATGTAAGGGCCACTTCCTGCAAAGCTTTTGGCGTCGCCAACTAGTATGGAGGTCAGAGGCAGCGAACACGTGGGGAGGAGTTACTTACTATGGATACGAGAAATGCCTAGGTCGGCAATTTTCACGCAGCCAGTGGGCGATATCAAGATATTCGCCCCTTTGATATCCCTATGAATGACTTTTTGAGCATGAATATGTTCTAATCCATAGAGAAGCTGTCGGATGATTGCGCGGGCTTCCTCCTCACTCACGCCCGCAAGAGATTGAGCTAGCGCAGCGATTGTGCCACCCCCCACATATTCCATAAAAAAGCGGACGGGTTCCCACGCGGAGGTTGGCTCCAGCATGCCTTGTGGATATTGAGACTCAGAAGATTCAGTATACTCATGACATACCAAACAGCGTTACAATATTACGGTGGATGCCCAGCTTGTTCAAGACATCGACTTCGTTGCGAAGAGCGGCCTCCTTGCCAGAACTTGCCATCTTCACGGCCATGACTCGAGTGCCATTCTCCGCTGTAACTATGCTCACAGTGCCAAAAGCACCTTGACCAAGCCACTGTTCAACATGATAGGTATCCGGATTGTCTGTGTAGAACGCTGAACGTCGCGCACTTCACTAGCTTGCATACGCACTTGGATCGAAACTTGGTCTAACGACGGGGCTCTCCGCACACCAGACGCCACGGCAACAAGCATTGACAATATGTGCATAGCCCGCAATTCCCAGCTCGTCGGGGGTGGGGCCAACCATGCCAGGTATGGTAACCTGTGGTCCGCCGCGGATGATCTTCAGTAGCGTGCTGTCATCCGGCTGAATACTGTGTGTGGACCATGCGTCGATGAAAGCCTCAAGCAGTAAACAAGAACATACGGTGCCGGCATATGCCCCCCCAAAACCAAAGCAGGACTATGGAGACATTCAGTGACAGTCAGTACTGGAAAAAAATATACACACAAAGATCGAAAGCTGAGGTCTAGGTCCTGTACATACTTGCCGCCAGGAACTTCATGGGCCAACTCATTCACCTTGGAGCGTATACTGCAAGACGATTAGCTTGGAGGCCGTTGGTCTCCACTGACACTCACTTCTTTATAAGAGTCTGACGTGCTGGATCATTTTTGCGCTTTTCAACGGCTTCTTCAAACCGCCGAAAATCGTCGAAAACCAGTGGTTGAAGTTCATGATCAGCCGATAGCCAAAGAGCAAGAACGGAGTCGACGGTACAATGCGTTGCTGCATCCATGTTGACGAGCAAAAGTTAGACTCGAACCAGTCCCAGCGAAAAGATCGAAGACAGTCGTTTTGACGTGTTGTCAATATCGACTGGTTTCGAGTCTAAAGCCAAGTGAGCTTCCCCTAACTTATACTTATGAGCCATACACTCTCCCGACGGCGAGAAGAAACATGTGCAGGTTTGAACACGTTCCAGAGTGTGTTATTTCAAGCAGCCAAATGCTGCTTATCTGGAGCTGGCGCCGCGGGGGAAACAATGTCAGATGACATGAAACATGATACACTACTATATGGCATTAGTATACGACCTGCTCTACTCATAACGAAGTGAAGTGAGCGAGCATATCAAGAATGGTCACACCCCAAAATCCACGGGTGACTCAGAAGCGTTGTCGCAGAAGCACGATTTTGTGGGGAACAGAAGACTTGAGAGCACAGAGTCTTCAGCGGTCCGGTCATCTTCACATCAGGGGATTCAAATTCGGGGGCCTGGTTACATGTCAGGTAATGTTTTGCGCCGATAACAGGGGCATGACCTTGAGCAGGAGAAAAGCAACTGACGCATCCGCCCACGGATGTCTGCCTGTGAGCAGTTCTACGATAACCGCACCCACGCTCCATATATCGATGGCGCAATCGAAGTCCACCGTCATATAGACCTCTGGAGCCAGAAAAGGACTTGCCAGCACACGCGCGTCGCTGACTGCGCCAAATATAGTCACTCCAAAGGAACGTAATGACTCTGAGCTCACCGTCTATGCGGGTCATACCAGCATCTGCTATTTTCACACAACCCGTGGACGATATCAAAATATTCTCTCCCTTGATATCGTGGTGTATCAGACCCTGCCTGTGGATATGTTCCACGCCGGAAAGGATTTGACGTGTTATTGAACGTGCTCCATCTTCCTCGACACCGCCAAGGGAGCGGGCTAGCGCAGCAATCGTTTCCCCCTCTACATACTCTGTAAACAGGATGAACACTCCAGGATAGATCATGGTGAGGTCTGAGGGTTGTGGTTGACGCGGGCGCATTGATGAAAGACAAAGTTGAGACTGACCCCATAAAATGACGACATTTCGGTGCGGTTCTCTCAACACATTTCGCTTGGGATTGGGCCCTTCCGCCAGCAATTTCGCAGCCATCATATGATTCTTAACTCTCACAATGCTTGCACCGCATCTTTTGAGGCCAGTGTCCTCGTATGTCCGTTTGTTGTCTGGTTAAATGAGAGAAGTCTGATCGGGAACGGCGTGCACTGTACGCACCGGGATCGAAATCGGGTCTACTGGCCGGTGGGTCGCGACGCCAGTCTCCAGAACAGCAGGCTCTTAAAACGTCCCGATAGATAGATACCTTGCTGTTCATGCGGGCAAACAACAACACGTAGGGGTGTCACGTGGAGTCTCTCTTGACCGGAACCATCACCGTCACGATTCTTCCCACGGCCAAAATTTTGCTGGGATGCAAGGCGAGCGTACCCTTCCCCGCCCCCCAGCTACGGGCCTTCGGCGCCCAAGGCCACCGGACTCCCCTCCCCGTCCTCTACAGAAGTCTCGAAACGATTCCATTACCAAGTCCCCACATTCGTCCCGCGTAATCAAGAAAGGCCGAGCTGATGGTCCTGACGCATCCCCCGCCACCGTCTCCAGCGGCACCACGACCAACCAACCAGTCACCCCCACCCCCCGCCATGACCACGCCCCAAACTCAGCGCCCCCGCAGGCCACCGTCCCTCAGTCCCTCACAACGATCGACTACCTGTCCACCAAGCTCAGAAAGGAAGCAACGGCTTTTCTGGAGACACGCCGTGAATTCCAACAATGCATACAAGACCATTTCATAGATAAACCTGTGGAGATTCCCCAAGGCACCGAGGACAACCTTACAGCCCTCCTCCCCGTGTTTACCGAGATCACTGAAACTCTTGAACCTTGGGTATCAAACTACAAGCGCCTCGTCACTCCCGAACCTGACCCGGAACCCAGCATGGCTCCTGTAAGCCCACCCAGCCCCACCACATTTGCAGAGGCCGTCAAGGCAAAACCTGTGCACCCACATACCTCCCAGCCGAAGCGCCCCCCACGTCCCGCTCCTAAACGGAGCCCAATGGTGTCGCCCAAACCGACGATTCCATCCACTCGGTTGATCATTGACCTGTCCAACGCCCACCTCACGAAGAAACCACACCCCGATTCACTATGCAGGGCCATCAACAGCGTTCTAGATGGTCGGCTAGCAGTTAGCGCCACCTCCATGTCCCAGAGTGGCAACCTGGTTCTCCACGGAACTGCGCCAGCTTGCTCAGCCCAGGCGCTCGCAGCTCACCGCTCGCTGCTATGGAGGACCATTGCTCCACTTCTGGGATGCACCGATGCTGAACCACCCATCTACCCCGCAGACCCATGGCACAAGGTGGTTTTCCACCGAGTGCCAATCTTGGAGGAGGGAGGGCTTCCGCACTCTCGCGACTTTGTGCGCGAGTTGGCGAAGCGCAACCAACTTCCAGGTGCACGGTATCGAATTGGTAATGTCCGCTTCCTTCACAAGCGGGATGACATCCCCCAGTCGGAAGTGTCTGTCCGCGTGGACTTCATCGAGGAGGAGGATGCGCGTCGCTTCTTACAGGACGGCATCTTCCTCTATGGATCACATTGTCGGGCCACCCCGTACAAAGCTCGGGCTTCAAGCGGACGGCGCCCCCGAGGTAATGGCTGACTGCCACTTATGCCCCATTTTTTCTTCACCTATGGTTCCTATGTCGAGCTATTGTTCTCACAGTCGATGGAAGCACTCATCCACCTACTCCAAGACTATACTCTACCAACCACGGTCAAATCCTCACTAGAATTACTTTTTTACTTATTTATCGCCCATCGGGCACCGCGTCTTAGTAGTTGGTTTACTTGTTGCGGTATAGAAATGCTGATACAAAAAAAGGGGTGTCACGAGACCTTTTCTTTTTCTTTTTCTTTTTCTTTTTCTTTTCCCAGTACCTCACCCTGCTTGTGAACATCAGAAAAAAGCACACAGCATAAGTACATCGACCGACACTATGGCGGTCAATGTGCACCTTCAAGGGTTACTCCGGCAGCGGAGCAGGATCTGGATTTGATGGGATTTGGATTTGATGGTGGAACTTGTAACGTAGTCCGCGGAATGTCCGACATTGGCCGCCGTTGTGTTTGCAACATGCCTGTTCGTCGGCGACGACGAAGCTCCTTCATTGAGCCCATTGCTTGCCTCCAGAATAGCGCACTTCTTGAAAACGGTGTGCTTTGATTACTATATGTTGCCTGCCCAATTTTATTGCTATAGCAGACCTCTTGAGTGCCAGCGCAGGCACGGCGGGAGATGGAGCGGGATGGCGGGAAAATGCCAACAAGACAATGCGCTGGCAGTTTGGCGGGAACAGTCCCGTCATACGAAGCGCGGATGGTTCGTGGATGAAATTTTAGTGGGAGCCGGCGGTTGGGGGTTCAATCCAGGCAAGGCGCGGGAATTGCGAGCCGAAAGAGGCACGAAGGGTCTTAAAAAAAGAAGTCTCTTTATCTGCTTATATTTACGTTTTGATCAGTAAATATGTCACGTCACGGTAAATCGCCGAGCCGGCATCAAAATCGCATCAGCTGTCTGTTTAGGAACCAAAGTGCAACCTGGCGCGGTCCTTCATTCTGAGTGCTCTAATTGGAAGCTAATCTCAGTTGACGAGTTCCTATAGTCAATATCTACCTTCTTAGACAGAAATACATGTTTTCAGGGGGTGTTTGGGTGAGAAACAAGGCAATATGCATACCGGGTTCAGTGCTGACCTCCAGGAGCAATAAAGCTCTATTTCTGAGGCCAGAGACTCATTATGTAGTCCATACTAACAAAACTATAAGTGGGAAAGGGATGTACATTGAGTTAATGGCTTTTAGGATGGATAGATAGACTCAGTTGGAATCAGTGGCTTCTTTACCACTTGTGCATGCTTTTTAGGAAGTAGGAGTCGTGTATATTCACTCAAAAATGTTGTATACCTTCTAGCCACGCAATTTAGAGGTCCAGAAAGTCTTCTAAACTACCTGTTGAAGCTGAGGAAGCAGCACATTCCAATCCATGAGGTTTTCACGAAAAAAGCAATTATTTGAGGTTGGAAACGGGTTCCCATGCCCAGAAAATAGTCCAGAATGCCCATATACATGTATTTAGCCAGACACTGGACGTTGATACGGTTGTGCGCACGCGCAAGTCCGATATTGCACCTAAGTGTTGTTTTGATGGGGTGATGTAAGTTGGCTGATTTGGGTGCCATACACGTCAATAAGACGCGTTTTTTAGAGCGTAGAATATAATGGCATGTGCATGCTACTATAAGACACGCTCAAAACGCGTCGGAACGCTGGCCAACGCGTCCACCGACGCAGTAAGTTGAGAAAGTAAATTTTGATCGCACCGCTAAGCGGCGTGATGGATTTACGGCCATATACCGCGTATGGGAAGCCTTGGACCTTTAGCCGAGGGCCGATTTACAAAATTTACGATCTTTACCGTAAATTTACCGCGCGTAAGTACTTACGCTACTTACGCTCCCCAGATTCACTTACGCAGCAAAATAAATTCGTTGTGCTTTATATATGAAATTGGTGTGAAACTGGAATGTAATAGTGCGAGCTTCAACGTTATATTCCGTGAGACTAACAACAATTGATTCTAAATTTCCACCATGAAAGTCGCGGAATTCGCCTCAATTATGGCCGCGAAAAGCACCATATACCCCGTGAACGGTGCTCGCGGGTATTGGGCGTGAATTTCACATTTTGCCCGTGAAATTCCGGTGGTTATGGAGCGAAAATTGGCCACAAACAGGGCGAAACAGCCTCGTGAAATTCGCGCGGTCTGGGGCTCACAGTGTATTCCGGCGCTCTCTGCTCTAGTGAGTCTTTGGGGAGAGTCTACTGGACTTACTTGAAGATACTACGTCTTCAGAATGTTCAAAGAGGCTGCATATTCGGCGTAAAATCGCGTCGAAGCCAAGTTGAACATCCTAAAAAGGAAATCAAATGGTTCTCTTCACCATTTCTCCGCCATATGTACTCAGAACACTTCCTCTTCCTCTGATGGACTCAAGAATGAATGCAGGAGCTTGAACGCGTTATTCAGCAGACATGCAGCCCTAAATTCGGCCGGAAACTGAGCCTAACTGCTGAAAATATACAAATTGCACAGTAGATTCTCCTAATTTCGGCCTGTATTGATTCCCTGGAGCTTTCAACTCAAGATTCATATACATGTACACGTTATATTGAGTTATCAAAGCCATTGGAACCGCAATTATAGCGAGGCCAACGCGCCCCTGCCGACGAAAGTGAGTTTCCCGATTGGGAACGATCACCGAACGATCAGGTCACGCGACGGCATCTCGGCACCACCTGATGCGTGACGCCGAGCGTAAATATTTTGGAATGAGGAAAGACCCTTTACGAAGCGCGGATGGTTCGTGGATGAAACCCAGTGAGAATCCCGGCTATGGTGCACATCGCATAAACACCACCAAACAGGAACGAAATTTATTGCACCACATCAGAGCCTTCCCACTCCTGATCCTCTGGCCAAAACACTCCGATTAGATAGTAGACTAAACCCTCTAGAGGGATTTCTCATCCGCTCAAAACTCACAATAAATATATTTTTCACGGCATGGATTTGAGACATCACTGATACAATCAATCAATCACTACTCACGTGTGCTTACGACACATATCCTTATTGGGTAGCCATAAGTCCGGACGCCGAGTTACATGCTCCCAAAGTCGTTGGAAAGCTATTGGCTGCAACTTATGTCCTTCCCCTAGCGTTTTGAAGAAGCCCAGTAGAAGCCCTCCATGAGATTTCAGTACAGAAAATGCAATATAAAATTTGGTTTTTTGTTCTTGGGCGATTTGAGACATCAATGATGGCATCAGTGATGGGACCTATTTGGTGGTGTCTATGCGATGTGCACCATAGATGAATCGAGCTAGAGAGAGGTAGGAAGAGATATCGAGAAAGAACGAGGTAAATCGAGGCCAGAACAAACATGTTTTGCCAAATTTTACTGACCTCGACAGGCTCTTGTCTGACCTCGACGAGACTTCGCATTTTTTGGCCGCCAACCCAATTGCGTCATCGCGGTGTAATAAATAATTCGGGTGCACTGCCTAATGATGGCAGACGCTTCGGCTCTGCCTCGGGCATAACACCGAAGCAGATTCCCACCTGCTTGGCGCGTAGAGTCACATTAGTCACACCGTGTAAATAGTTTACAAGCTCTTTTCCTCTTTGTCGTCGCGCTCGATGGCTTCCAATAGCGCAGCCTTGAGGCGCAAAATTGCTCGGAAGACCTCTGAGGCGCGTGAGAAGGCTCGAAAACAGCAAAATTACGATGCGAGACGCCACGGCTTGACCACAACCAAATATGTAACTTGCAATGAGAAACTTGCTACCTACACTTTGCAAGGACTGGCTCCAGTAGTCGTTTGCTCCAGGAGCGCTTTCAGCGTAGCGCAGATACAATTCATCGGCATGTTTTCCTTCACAATTAATTTTTCCTTGTAGAGCTTGACGCCAAAATAGATCCATCTACTCCATCCTTATACTCTTACATAGTCAGCTCATTCTACAAACAGTTCGTCCACCTTCCGGCTGATGGCACACTCACGCGCCACACGGGAGGCGGGTTCCCACGCCTGGCCGTTCTCCCCGTTTCGGCCGATTTCGGACGTCCTGTCAAAGAAAATTCACTGTGCGATCAAATGACTGTCGACACTCGACTTTTTGGTCGCAAATCACTCGTAGGATGGAGGACTACGTCCGGGAATGCAACAGATCATTGGGGGAGCTTGCTCCCCCTTTTGTCAGAGCCGACACCAAATGGTGATGAGGCTGTGCTGGAGCGTTGATGGGTATCGTAAATCAGCATGTGCCGTGATGAAAACATGTCCCGATACCTGATATTACTGATGGCTTGTGATCCAGCACAAGCCCGCCTGATCCAGAGTGATGTAATGCTGATTCTGATGATGGAACGCTCTGGCAGTGTCTTTTCTGCTTCTAATCTGCCTGCATCCAGTTTACCGCTTCATGCATAAAACAGATGTCAGACCATGAGTAATCTTCAAATTTGCGAGGTACTGTATGTAGACAATTGCGTTCATGAATTTCTTCAAGTCTTGAGCTTGCACAACCAACACACAACTCGGAAATTCAGCCATCATCATTCCCCCAACATAAAATTATTCTACTGGTTCCATAGTAAACCTAACATACAGTCGTAAACTAGGAAGCGCAACACAACGTAGAAGAGCAACGCGCGGATTTTCACCCTACAGAGGGCTTCATGGAGTAAAATTTCATCTCTCCTACCGTTTTTTAGGTCGCTGAGTTCGATGCAATGGTTTTTGAGTCATGAAAACCACTCCCCCGACCAGTCTGAGCGCAATTTGTCAGAAATGGCCTATTTTTGCAGGAAATTTGCAATTTTCTTGAATCTTTGAGCGCTTTCACTCCAGTTTTTTGACAGAAACTAGTCTTTCCATACCAACAATTCGATTAGAAAAGAATCTAGATTGATTGGGCTGTTCATAGATCCAAACGGGCTGAGGTGTTGCTGATTTTTTGCCGTATTGGGCCCAGTTGCGGATTCTGCTATGAGATATATAGACTGCTGAGTGCTCTAAACATATTGGACTCATGCCAGGATACTCTCCGAGGTCAATTTTTGCTATATTGTGTTTTCCCGACCTGCGAGGAAGGGTTATGGCTTTGTTTACTGTTGTTGCTCTTCCACGTTATTTGGCCATATTGGGTGGACCAAACTTTGCCTCTCAAACTCACCCAAGACAGACTTTTTCGACGCGGTTTTTTTAAGAAACGTACAGAACGGATCCAGGGCCATCGCCCTGGCAGAAAAAACCGACATTTTTGGTCTATTTTCCATCGGATAAATGGCCGGGAACGTAACTGTTGCGCTTCCCAGTTTACGACTGTACTGTACAGTGTACATGCATTGAATTTGAAATGCGGATTCGTGCAAGCTCCCCCACCTGTAGGCCGGGAATCCGGCATACAAAACCTATGTGTAGTCTCACATGAAGCTCTGAGCAGGCACCGGAAACCCCTTAGGTGGCCGGAAGCGCAGGATACAGTATGTTAGATGGCTGTATGGCTTGTTCTGGGCCATCTCAAACTCTTGCACCGACTAGTGCCCCTCCTTCAGCCTCGACCCAGCCTGCCCTGAGTCAGCCTTCCCCGAACCCTGTTTCTGTCCCTGCAATTCCCCCAGTTCAACGCTATCAAAGTCTTCGCACAGCTCCTTCCTCACTTCCTGTCCAGCTGCCTCCCTTGCCTCAGCTTTCTTCGTCATCCTCTGCCTCTCTGACTTCGGTGGTGAATCAGGCTCGCCTCAATCATGCAGCCTCCTCGCTCCCTCGCCAGCCTGCTCTGCCTCGTCGTCGTCTTCGAGGCAATGCTACTGCTCCCCCGAGTCTACCTCGTGTTCCCGACATTGGCACCTGCATCATTAACTCTGGGAACTCCGAGTCGTCGACTATTCGCACAAATGTGTCCATTTTAGTCCACGTCGAGACAATAAAAGTCCGGACCGCTTTCCGAAGCTTCGGATTTAACGCCGAAACTACAGTTTTCAGCGTTGAATTCACTTTCAGGGTTTTAGAGCTGCTTTCTACAAGACGGAATTTCGTGTTTTCAGGCACGATTTCTGAGCTCTTCAACCTTTTCTTTTCAACCTCAATTCCAACGGTTTAGAAATCAATGATGACTTCACAGATTTCAGTGAGACTTTCAAAGGGGTGAGTTTAGTGTTGACAATGAGCATTTCCCACTCACTTTCCATAGAAGAAACCAATCATTGGTCAGACTTTGATTCCATGGTGCGTCATGTACTCCTAGATTTCATGGGTATTCTTCTGCGGATGCGTCGCACACTCCTAGCACGTTGGGGTTCCGCCGAAGGATTCCCCATTGCGTCGGGGAGCCCGTGGGGCTGGGCTCTCTCCCGCCTTTCATCCGGGGGAATCCTTCGGCGGAACCCCCCACCGAAGGAAACACCATTGTCCCTGATACTGTATGTGCCTGTATGGGAGCAACACACTGAGGACCGTGACAGATCCGTTGCCTCTTTTTCAGGCAACGAACCCTCCGTGGACCGTTGCCAAACGAGGCAACCGCAGAGGTGGGCAACCGCTCCAGCACAAGCGCACAGTTTTCTCAACAAGTCCCAGCGACAGTTGCGAGCATTCAGAAGGTGGGTGCGGAGAAATTCGGGATTTTGCTGGCCGAAATTCAATTTTTTTCGCAGGTGTCACGATTTTTTCAAGGCAACAACCCTCGCCGTTACCGTGACCGCGCCAAAAAATGGCAACGCAACGAGCCCTCCGTGACCGTGACCGTTGCTCCCATACAGGGACGTACAGTATATTTGTTCTACGTACAAGTTACCACATGGTAGAGTGGATGGATGGAGTGGAAATGTACGTGGAAAGGGACTTCAGATCAAGTGCATTAAAAACCTTCCCGGAAAACCTCATTGAGGGAAAAACCGGGTAAGGGAAAAAGCATCAAGATTGAGCAACAGAAATATACTGTACCGATCTGTATGGAGGCGACGGTCACGGTCACGATGACCCCCGTCGTGTCGCCGCCGTCTGCGCAAGTCACGGTCACGATGGGACCAAATTGAGAAAGACGGCCAAAAAAATCAATTATTTACCTCGTTCGTCGCCAACTTTGGCGACGGTCACGGTCACGGTGCCTTCCGTCGCGTCGCCTCCGGCGGTTTCTGAGTGTCACGGTGGTTTGGGCGTCGCCTCCATACAGAACGGTACAGTAGCTGAAAAGGGAAGGGTGGGATGGACAAGAAAAGGCAGCGCTTGCAAGCTGCAAGCGTGGGCAGACAGAGGCGGCGGAGTCGACATGGAAGTCAAGAACAAGAGACTCCGATCGTCGACCTCCGCTGATCCACAAACCCTGTTCTCGCGATCACTCGTGCCTCGTTAACGAGAGAACGTCAATTTGTGGATGACGCTCGCCGACTTAGGCTCGTGACCAGCCTGTCGGAAAAATTGAAAAAGCCTGGTAAGGCCTTGGAGCACCTAACGGCCTTATAAGGCCTAATAAGGTTCGAGGGGTGACCTTATAAGGCGTGATAAGGTCTGGTTAGGTCTTCCCAGGCTAACTTCCCGGAGGTTACAAAACTGAGTTGGGGTGGGGACTGGCAAATCACACCAAACAAATGTCTGTTTGGACTTTGTTTGTTCGGAGTCGGTCCTGCCCCCCGCCCTCTACAGTGACGCTAAAAATCTGAAACAAATTGCAAATGAGTCCTGAGCCGAATCCTCAGGGAATGTCCCGCGCCGATTTCCCAAATTTTCCTCAAGAAGAGCGGAACATTAACGCAGAAATGGCTGTGAAATGGCTTTGCACGGAGAAAATAATCATTTGCGGAACAGCAAGGGCCAAAATAAAAAATGTGGCCGGGACATTCCCTGTAGATTACAAATACTAAGAGATCCTATACTCAAGTTGTATTGAAAATGTCGACGGTTGAGGCTGCAGAAGGGACTGATGAGGGGCAGACATTTGATCACAGCCGCTTGCCAGTCCCCAGTTGGGGTTGTTAGAGACATGGTAGGTGTGGTTTTATTGCATCTTTTTCGGCGGAAAATTCAGAGTTGTATTGTTTTTGATAATTTGTGCTGTGATTGTATGCCAAGATGGCTGATTTGAATTTCAAAAAGTATGTAGGGGAGCATATACTCATGTGTAGTAAATCACCAGTCAATGTACGAGCAATATCTTGAGTTGTTGTGTTATGGGGAAATTGTACAGGTATCCGAGAGCTACGCCATATATGGAACAAAATTTGTCTATCTGTGAAGCTCTCTTAGCATAGCAGTATTGTACATTGCCATTGTTTTATTCGCACTGCAGAGGTCGAGTGTTCGATTCTCGCACGCACCAGTAATTTAATCGTTAGAGTCAGTATTCTAGTACAATAGAAATAGATAGTCTAGTGTTAGAAAGTCAAGACAAGGTGCAAGCAGACACCTTACAAAGAAGGTAACGTGGTAATACTTTTGCTTAAACGCCGCCGAACATGCCTTGTAAGGCCTTACAAGCCTCATTAGGTCCTATAAGGTCCATTATGTGTTATAAGGCCCTATATGTAGTATTTGGTACGTATTTAAACCTTGTAACCCTACTTTTCCCCAACGGCCTTATTAGACCTTACAAGGCCTGCCCAGGCCCAACAACCCTTTTTTGATTTTTCCGACACCTGCCTACGTAGCAACAATTTTTACATGGGGAGCGTTGTTGCCGTATGGTGCGCTCGGCCTAAACACCACCAGATAGGTCCCATCATTGATGCCATCAGTGATGTCTCAAATCGACCGGCAGAAAAATTTCGAATATAAATTGCATTTCTTGCTGCAAAACAAGGTTGGGGCAGACTCAGAACACACTCCCCAGCTATAGTTAGTGTGGTATGTAGCTCATGGACCTCTCTGAGAGCATATGAATCTAAATTGGGCATATTCCGTAGGCTCACATGACTGATTTATTGATCGCATCACTGATGTCTCAAATCCGCCTGGAGAAAAAAGTATTTAAAGTGAGTTTTGAGGGGACAGAGGATTCCTCTAGAGGGATTAGGGGCGCTCAATTCTCAGCTCGTCAGCTCGTCTCATCCAGAAAACAATTAATTCCCTGATGAGCTGATGAGACGGTGATCCCACTCCGCCTCTCGCTCCACTCCTCGTCATATTTTGATCAATCCATCAGCAAATTAATTATTTTCTGTACGAGACGAGCTGACGAGCTAAGAATTGAGCGCCCCTATTAGTCTACTACAGTTGCGGCGAAATTAGATGCATTACCATATATAGAAATTTTGATCAAACCAACCTTGGGAGGGCGAAGCATGGATGTTATGGGTAGATTAGGTGCGGACACTGCTAGTACTAGGTGTTAAATGTCTGTAGATGTTTTAAATGTCAAGAGAAAGGGGCAGTTTCCTTACTCATTGGACTGGTTCTGACCAGATTCTTAAGTAGACAACCGGCTTGAAGTGTGCATATACTCACCCATACATATTCTAATGAACAGACAATACTCTGAGCTGTTGTGTTCGCGCATTAGAGGCAAAACTGACGCAGAATGATGGATATTTCCTTATCTGGTAATGCATTTAATTTCGCCGCAACTGTACCTAATCGGAGTGTTTTCACCAGAGGATCAGTCATGGGAAGGTTCTGATCAGGTGCAATAAATTTTGTTCCTGTTTGGTGGTGTTTAGGCCGCGCGCACCATAGGCAGGCTGGTAAGTATTTCGGGACACGCCAAAGGGCTGTCGCGGACTTTGATTTCTTTTGGCGGTGCCGACACTGACCGAGTGATGTGATCATGATGGCAAGGTGTGACTTTGCGTGACCCACCCAAATTCAACCCTGCACGGGGTAATTTGTAAGCCGTTTCAGCCGTTTCAGCCTGTAACGGTCCAGGTGTCACAGCGAATTTAGAGCTAAAAGCTCTCTATTGACATCTTCAAAATATGTTCAAATGAATTATCGTGCATAGTCTACAATTTTTCTCTAGCTGTGTATGGCCAACGATACCCAACCAGTGTTGCAGTTGCCGGGGGTCCGGACCTAAGGTCAAGGGTCAAGGGTCATCCAGCTCGAGGTTGACCGGACCTTGACCCCGAGGCAAGTGGGGGGCAAGTTTGTTTGCACCTGTTGTATATTACACCAGAAAAGGAAATTGTCGACATTGCTTCTTGTGCAACTTCCATTGCCCCTGGATAGGTGATAGTTTGCTGGAAAATGCCTCCACACACTCCCGATGGAAGTGAATAAGACGCGGAGGGAACGAGAGAGTCCAGGGGCTCGAAGCGCTTACATAAGTCTACGTAAGGTAGTTGACCCCTCCAAAGGTCAACCCCCAGCTTGACCCGACCTTGACCCGACCCTTGACCCCGGGGTCAAGGTCAAGAGGTTGACCTGACCCTTGCAATGTCGGAAAAATCCTGGATTGCTTATAGCGGCGTGGAAGTAGTTAGAAGGTCTTCGAAGGCCCCAAGCCTCGGGGTCTCTTATAATGTACAGTTAAAACCTCATGATGGCCTCTAAGACACTCGGGTGACCTCTAAGCCACTCTAATCCATTACGCGATTAGAGCCTTCCAGCACCTTGGAAGCCGCTAGGATCCACTGGCTTGCACAATAGGTATCCTGTAGTTATCCTGTATTTATGACAGTACTACATCACACATGAAGAGGGATGAACACAGTTTTATTTCATTCTAAATAGTGGTACAGTGGTACAGTATAACTACCTGCGCTACTTCCCACGGCACACGGACGAGCGCGGCGGGGGCGAAGCACAACGAGATGAACACCGAGCATGCGGCGAGTGATCTTGAGATCCGGATTGAAACAGCCCCGCCTGGGACCACTTGAAATGACTGGGCTTGCGGCGGCGGTTGACGCTGGCAAAAGTAGAGATGAGGAGGGCGAAAGCGAAGGCGAAAACAGATAAACATACCGGCGCATCGTCGTTGTCGTGTGATCCACGCTAAGGGATTAATCTGAACATTCGATGGCCTGCACGACGTGTGGATCAAAAATGTGAACAGAATATGATAAGTCGACAGCTCACCGAAAGGGTAGCATTACACGATTTATGAATGTATGGAGGTGCAGAAGGGGGATTCTGGGGGAGTTGCGTTGGGGTAATGACGGCGGATTCGGGGCAGTCAGACGTCGACTGCAGCTTGACTGCAACGCGGCGACCAAGCCTAGTGAGGAAGGGATTAGGGACAGGGTGAAAAGCTCTGTGATCGACGCACCTTTCGTCGTAAGTTCTCGCTAACTTTGCCATACGGACTCGAGTTGCTGACGTCGTGTGCACGGCCGGCAGCGGCAGCAGCGGCGCCGGGCGGGTACGAGATGCATGCGGGCCGTTGAGCGGTGAAGGGGAGGTACTGACGGCGACGATGTCGAGGCGTGGTGGTGGTGGGAGGAGACAAGAGAGACGAGCAGCGTTCGCAGCATATGTGTGCTGCGGATGTGGAGCGCTGACGTCATTACTCGGCATCTCGGCATTTGGACTTCAAACGTTTTTGCGGTTTTCTGTGCGGCCAATTTTCATGTCACGATGCATGAATTTACACGGGGGCGAGCGTCTACCGATGTTTTCCCATTTTCATTAACTTGTTTAGATGGCCTGACACCTCTAATCCCCTTAAGACACTGCTTGGCTTATAAGGTCTTCGAGCTAGCTTAGGGTGGATTATAAGCCACACTGCCAGCGGCTCTAAGCCATCCTAGGGTTCTCGAAGGTCCTAATTGGTTAGAAGCCGTTCGAAGCAATCCGGCATTTTTCCGACAAACACTGTACCCAACCATTCTGCTCTTTAGAATTTGGCGGGGAGTGATCCCATCAGCCAAATCAGCGGCACATCAAAATCACCACCAAAATATAAAAAGATCGTTTATGCCCAGTGAAAAGTCCAGGCAGCCAGATCGAGCCATGGTATCAAGCCAGATCAAGCGAGAATGAATGACGTCGTCCCACTGTCTTGGCCTGCTTCTTCTTGACCACGACCACCACACGACTTCGCTGCGAGCGACCTGCAAGAGTGCTGCGCTTGTGCTTTTCTCTATGTCGGCTCCTCCAGTTGCTCCTCCTGGTCACAAAATTTGCAAGTGCGCTCAATGCATCAAACACTCTCCCCACGGAAAGCCTGTGTCTTGCGCACTTATACGCGGCATCATTCAAGCAACAACACGGCCCTAGCTCCCTTTCCGAAAGATCTCACACTAAACTCGTCGGATACACGTCTTCCGCGTCCGCCAAATGAATCTAGTCACAATCGTCCACGAAAACGACGCAAAACCGTCACCGGGAGCTCTATACCATCAGGAAGCGAATCAGGAGATGAGTTCGAGGTAAAATTCAATGTATTCCATTGTATCTACTTGTTACAAATGCGAGAAATATATCCCAGTTCCGCGCTTCACCAGATCGTGACACTGAATCACCCCCACCATTAGATCAAGAAACTGCTCTTCGCAACTGTTCAGCGTCGCCGATTTCCTTTCCAAACTCTCCAGACCCTCCGTTACATCCTCTTCCTCCGCCTGTTATCACTCTCGACAATCTGAAAATTCAGCAAGGGTTCATTGATGCCCTCAAATCTGCCCGCCTCGATGACCAGGACCTCGATCCTGACGTTTTGTTTCGGCTGCGTAATCCGATTCAAGAGGTCCCTCAAATCGATGCGGATACCCAGCTATCCATCGAAAACTACATCTCACTTGAGCACGCATCGGAAAGAGCCTACGCCAGCGTCTGCAAGAATATCATGCGACGCTTTCCTGATTGCGAGCTTCTCTCGCTCTATCGCGTGAAGAAGAAAATTGAAGAACTCACGGGCGTTGTCTGTATTCCTGCGGATATGTGCCAAAAATCTTGCGTCGCATTCACCGGACCATATAAAGATCTTGATAACTGCCCAGAATGTGGAGAGTCGCGTTGGGATCCTATCCGACTCGCTAGCAGCGATGGCCAGAACAAAGTCCCCCGCCAAACCTTTCTCACATTCCCTGTTGGTCCGCAAATTCAGGCACTCTGGCGCAGCGAGGAGGGAGCAAAGATGATGCGCTACCGCACCGAGAAAACCGCCGAGATTCTGCGCGAAGTGGAAGAGAACGATGGCATTCTCCAGACGTATGATGATTTATTCTCCGGCCAAGACTACCTCCAAGCTGTCGTCGATGAAACAATCAAGGAGAAAGATACAATCCTCATGTTCTCTGTCGACGGCGCACAGCTTTATGCGATGAAGGAGTCGGATTGTTGGTTTTATTTGTGGATCATTTGCGACCCTCGGCCGGACGTTCGCTACAAGAAAAGGCGCATCATTCCCGGTGGCAGCGTTCCTGGCCCAAACAAGCCTAAAAACCTATCTTCCTTCCTTTTCCCCGGTCTACATCATTTGTCTGCGCTCATGCGTGAAGGTCTCCTCATCTGGGATGCCATTGATAAACAAATTCATCGCTCTTTTCTTTTCTCTATCTTGGAAACAGCCGACGGACCCGCGATGGCCGAAATCGCTGCATTGACTGGGCACATGGGAGCCTACGGCTGTCGACAGTTTTGCCCGGTAAAAGGCCGTCGGAGACCTGGTGGAAATCACTATTACCCAGCGCATCTCAAACCTCTCGATTCCGACGTTGAAGGCTGCAATCATGCAGATGTTGATGTTACCCACCTCCCGACAGTCAATGTCTCCGAATATTCAAAGTGCCTCCACACTCTCATGTCGTCGAAATCCACTGCAGAGTACGAGAAAAGAGATACAGGGGTCTCAGAGCCCAGCATATCCAGTGGGTTGCCCTCCGCGCGCATGTTTCCAGTCCCGCGATGTTTCTGCTCTGACTCGATGCATCTTTACGCACTAAATCTTCCCGACCTTTTCATGTCTCTCTGGCGCGGCACCATGCAATGTGATCCCGAGGATGATAAGAAGACGTGGGAATGGGCAGTTTTGACGGGCGAAGTATGGGAGGCGCATGGCAAGACAGTTGCCGATGCTGCCAAGCATCTTCCGGGATGCTTTGACAAGCCTCCGGGAAATCCTGCTGAGAAGATGAATAGCGGCTACAAAGCGCAAGAGTATTTGACGTACCTCTACGTCTTAGGTCCAGCACTTCTCCGAAACATCCTCCCCGCAAGCTAACGCGCGCTATTCGACTCATCTGGGGTCGGAAAATTCCTCTCGCTAACTACATTGAAGCTCATGATCTCTTCGTTTCTGCGGTAACAGAGTCTATTACCAGCGGAAGACTTGTCGTCTCCACTTCTGTCGACAAAGCATTCACGCTTTGCTTCATGCAGTACCCGAGGCTTTTCGCGTTGGTCCGAGTGGATACCGCAGCCAATTTCCCATGGAACGCACAATCGGGAACTTGGGTGAAGAAATTAACCAGCATTCGAGGGTGTATGCACATATTGCGCAATGTTGCTATCGTCGGTGTCAGCTGAATGCACTGACAATACTAATTCCTTCCCTACTGCCCGACCAGACATTGCCGCAGGGCTCCGAAGATCTTGGCAATGGATTCATCCTCCTCCGAGCACGCGATGAATATTCTCAAATTGTTGGCGGGAAATATGGGGATTCAATTCGAGACTACCTTGAGGACGCAGAGGGTGTGGCAGCAGACGATGGATGGCAGCCTCGAGTTGCGCGATGGGCTCGCATGCGACTACCAAATGGACAGATTGTCCGGTCCGTGTGGAAAGATGACCGAACTCAGGATTGCTCGGAATATCAAAGTAAGATTTACTTCGCGCTGCATCATGATGATATTCAACTTCTCACATGTTTACAGTACATCGCCGAAGATGAAAGCACACTTTATGGTGAAGTACAGTTTTTTTTTCCAAGCAAGTGTCAACGGCGATGAGAAAACTCTGGCCCTCATTTCCGTTTATTCTCCCCCAAATGCGGCACTCCTCGAAAAATCTTTTCAGACTGTCGCGGAATGCAACTACTTTGGCGATGATAATCTCCAGGTTATCAGCATCCTGCAAATAGAAGCCGGGGTTGGAATGATCCCAGTTGATGATACCGGGAAATATTTCGTCGCAGAGAAGCTTGGGTTGGAGCTTGAAAGCATGGCCGGTGCACTGGAGGACGACATGAACACACAGTAGATTTTTTTGTCGTTGAAAAAAGTGTTGTAACTGTCTACTTATATGGTCTTACCTCTTCGTCTCGGTCCTTTTCTAAGTTTTCCTATCACGGCACGTTAATCACGTGGGCGCGTCTCTCCTTCCTTCCCTCCATCTCGCTGGCGCGACAATCGCTCTCAACGCCTTGGAACGACCAACTTTGGGCCGGGATGCTACCCACATCTCCCATAGAGACATTTGCGCCTGACTCAGACCTCTTTTCTCCGGATTTTTCTTCGCTCTTTGCAAACAGCCAGGCAGGCCGCCTTCTCGTTGCAACAACCCACTCAGAATGGTCTCTATGGATCTGTCCCCGCCACGTTTTTTCCTTGGAATATGCCTTGGGAATCATCGCTTGCATCTTCGGTATGTACATGGCCGCCGTTTCTGAGTTCAGCTTTTCTGACCTTCCCCAGCTCACTACTGCATCCCATAACGATCTCTGCAATGTCAACGCTACCTATACCAATCTTTTTCATGCTTTCACTGTGGCGAAGGAGCAGCTTTCGACTCTACAGTGTGTTGTCGGCTTCTTTCTCTAGCGCTGTCAATGACTAGGCTCCCCAGAGTTGCTTTCAATACTCTCTCTAAATCCGTAACACAATCAAGATCGGAAGCTTCTACCTCGCCTCTTTCAACTTCGCTCTCTACCGAACTCGCAGATCGTAAAGACCCAAGGCTCAGCAAAATCCGCTTCTGGGATCGTCAGGCGTGGAATAATTCCGGGAAAGGAGGCAAGAAACTGACTAGGTTCAATTAGACATCTGCGCCCCGAGGAAATAAACGCATGGCAGCCGATATCAACGTTACTCGGTGTCCACAAAAGTAACCGGAAATGTCGATATTTCGACGCGATCACGTGAGTTTCCCACGGTTTCTGCACCTGGCTGCATACCTTTCAATGTGAGTAGATCATTCCCTAAGTTTCTTGGAGATCTTCTCTTTTTACATCACTCTAGAGCTAGTTGAATTCATGATGTTATTGTTTGGCAATGCCAAGTTGTCAACGTTGTGCAAGAAATTGGTTGCTGTTTGCTCAAATAAGCATGGTTGACCATTTTTGCACAATGCATGCTACATTAGCGCTCTATTGGTATCTTTCAAGCCCTTTGAACCATTCCAAATGATGCACTATTGGACCAGAATTGTGGAAACCAGAATTTTCAACCTTTTGCTTAAATTTCAGTTTTGCACTCACATTTATGCAAGTTTGAAGACAGCAGCAATAGCAATAGGCCTCTTAAACACAATCAGTGTTCATTATTAGGTGGAACAACACCAGAACTGATTGAATTGTTGCTTAAAACACCCCAAATAACTGTCTGACGATCGGTTGAAAGTGACAGACTGAGACAGTCAAAATAAACGCTACAGATATCAACTGTACACAGTTTCTTTTCAACATTGAGTGTTCGTGCCCACAAAAGGACACCATGCTGAAGAGTCTTGCAAAATCAAAACCATAATTTTCCTCCCAGAACAAGCTGTGTTGCACTGACTTTGTTGATCACCATCAAAATACAGCTGATAGATTTGTCCCTCTACAACGGTCTCTCCTGAGCAGCTTTACACATGATATGTATGATATGTGACCAAAATAAAGCAAGGATTACACCTATCTAGTTTGCTTCCGAAAATACTACAAATTTGGCAAGCAATAAGCGAATTTCCGGTTACTTTTGTGGACACCGAGTATGACTAACTACATAGAAAAGGAGGATGGATCGATCATCTCTGGCAAAGAGGCTCAAGAGATCCGCGCCACTCAGCTTGTAATCTACCGCGACATACAGCGCGCCTGTCCGGAAGATCTCCCGAAGACTTGGGGCGCCGCCTCCCTTGCCGTCATCACTTATCACCGAGCGCACATGTACGCCGCTCATCCCATTCTTCGACTTTGCTCGGGTCACTGGAAGGTGGAACGACTCGCAACGCAGACATATTCTAGCTGGTATAGCAGAAATGTCGCGAAGAAGGCGAAGGGAGTTGGGCAAGGTATCTGCACCTGCATCTGTACATGCTCTGTGGCTTCTCCGGATCCTGTCAGCGACGACGACCACGACGAAGACGAGGACGACGATGCTGACGACGACCGCGATGATCCAACCACTCACACTGCCTCCGCCTCTGTTCCTTCACGCTCCGCTTCTGCTGCTCCCTCCTCGGAATCTGCTTCCTCTTCGTCTTCCTTGCCCTCCTCCGCTCCTGCAACGCGCAGTACAGTAGAGGAACCCGGCTGCGTATCCAAGCCCAGCTGCACCAGCTTTGGTGCCAGAAATCGTTGTCGAAGAAGATTGGACGGCTGAAGAGGAGCTGAGTAATCCAAATTAATTCTTGTAGTATAAATATTGATTGTAGCATGTTACAGCTATTTTGAAATAATGGATCATAGATGTTTCTTGATATACTGGATGGTCGGAATGAGTAGGAGGGCTTTGCAGGACATGTTCTGTTACACCATACATGTAGTAACGCATATATATCCCACCCTTCTCATCCCCTTTCGGGTCGCAATCTTGCCACAATTTTCAAACTCAGTAAAGAGCAAGAGGTGTCAGATCTCTGGATCTGCCACCCCATCAACCTCACGTGCATCACAAGGGGGGACAAATATTTTTATTTCAAATTTGTTTGGTGACTGATCTCGACGCGAGTCGCTGTGGATAGGCCAATATTGACCAACGTAAAGCGGCAGAACTTAAGAAGCTACAATTACTACGTGGCCTTGGGACCAAAAGTTCTGCCTCAAAAGTGACCCCAGAGCTTCACTCGTTCTGGAGGTAAGACAATAAATTAAAATAATTGGCCGCCCTCTAAGCGACGTCAAACACGTGCGGTTGATGGTAGGCCAGATCCAGAGAATCTGAGATCTGACACCTCCGGAGGAGATGCATTTACGCAGACACGTGATGGATATCACGGTACTGTGGGACTCGCAGCTTGGGATTTCGCAGTGCCGTCCATCACGTCTCGATTACCCGATTAGGTGTGGGAAAGTGAAAATTTTGTAATCGTTTCTCGGCCCGCAAAAAACCTTGGTTTCTTCGGGAAACCACGGCAAACGACTCAGTTTGAGGCTCATGTGTAGTGTTGCCGGAAGCTGGAGCTAGCTCCGAGCTGAGTTCAACTCCAACTCGACCCCTTCCCAAAAGCGGCACCTCGAGGTGATGCCAGCTCGCCTCGACTCCACCCTCGTCACCCAAAGCGGACGACGTGACATTTCTGGTGGTGTAGCTGAGTGACATCACACTCCCTCCCCAGTTTCTGTATTGGCCGTTTCTTGGCCGTTTTCGACGTATAAAAAGCAGTTTGAGCTTGAAGAGAGCTCAGGAAAACCTTCCACATAAGAATTTGGTCCATTCTCCCCTAAAATCTCCCCCTTCGGGTGGAAAGATGAACCCTGGGACACTAGATTCCCATATCCGGTATCAGCTCTGAGCCAGCTCCGGTCAACTCGAGCTGACAGCGAGCTGATGGGCAATCAACTCGAGTTCAGCTCCAACTCAGCTCCCGGCAACACTACTCATGTGCTAAGCCCGTTGTTGACTCTTGCCTAATCAGGCAACCGCCGATTCGCACGCTGTCGCCGTCGCCTGTATTACCTCGTCACCTTGAAGTAAAGTCAATGGTTTTTCGTGCGGTGGTTGGGAGTTAGAGTTAAGAAAAAAGCTGTATACGCTGAACATGGATTGATGTTCTAATAGCAAATAACAGGGATAATAATTAATATACACGGTACCAACACGGCCCGGGTACGGTAATGGAGTAAATTTGAGACCGAGAGAAATTCGAAAGCATAAAGACATAAAGAGAAGGAGAAACATAATGTACTGTCCTTGCGGGACAAAGATAGACACTGGTTCTTGTCCCGTCCCGCACTCAAAGACAAAATGACAGAGGAAAACTCGCCGCAATGACTCCTATCTAAAGGAGCTTCAACAAATCAACATTTGAACCGAATGAATTCTTCAAGTTCCACTACTTGACCAGTGGCTCGACTACCACCCCGTATAGCGGCGGAGAGCGAGAAGTCCAAGAGGGGCCGTCGCCGCCATGTCCGCGACGAGGGAAGGGTCATTTTCGCGACAGGGCAGATCGCAAGGAGCTCGGTAGCAAGTGATGTAGAAAAAAAAAGCAGATACTTGCTTGAATTGATTTGCACGTAGTTACTCTACACATTGCGCTAGCTAAAAAAAATGTTTGATTTCCTGGGTAAATAGATAACAGTAAGTGAGTGAGGAGGAGGGTTGAAAAGACGGCCACGTACCAGTGGAATATGTGCACACACACAGCACCAGCGAGTGGACGACGATTCCAGCTGCACTGTCTGAGCCTCACCCGCACACATCTTTCCCTCCTTCATTGCCCCTCCCTGTCCTCCCCCACGTCGCCTGCGCGTCCCCATCCCCAACACCCCCTCTCGTCACCCCTCCTCCTCGACGGGTTCTTCGCTACCTTTGCCTTGTCCTCTTCTCAACAATCTCGTTGCGTCTCTCCTCACGGACAACTTGGCATGTACCTCGTTTCGCCGCATTTGCTCACCCTTTCCCTCACCTCCTCCCCTTCGTCCACATCCACGCCGCGTTCGCCTCTCTCCCCAAGACAACAAAAGAAAAAGAGAAATACAAACCCACGTAATAGCCCAAACGGAATTGTCGACTTGGCAGGGTAAAGAAGGGAGGAGGGGAGAGATGTTCATGCGGAGGGACTCTGAGGAAAGAGGGGAGAAGACGGGGACGGGGACGGGGACGGAGGGAAGGAGGAGAGGAGGAGGTCGACAAGAACTTGACGAAAACGCGAAGAGGACGGCGTTGTCGCGTTGAAGGGGCCCCGGCATCATTAAGTAAGTCCGAAGCATTGAGGGCGGGCGGAGTGGCGTTGACGTTGTTCGTGTCGAGTGCGTGTCGAGTACCGCAAACGACGGGTTGGTACCAGAGAGTGTGTGCAAGAGAAGCTGTGGGTGCGATGCCGAAATGCGCAGGAAATCACGCGACGGTCGACAAGAGCAAGCAGCAGGGGGCCGTGTGTAGTTTCAAATACAAGAGAAGCTGAAAATACAGGGGAATGAGCAGAAGATACGCAGAAAAGATGGATGGTCTGGAGAGACCAAGGATGGAGATCACGTCATCCCCTCCTCGTCATCTCATCTTTTTTGCTTCCTCCCACCACGTTCGCTTTCTCCCCGCCTTCGCTGCCCTCCTCCTCCTTAGTTTTTCTTTGTCGAATGTCACTGACTCCTCCCTTCTCTGCACCATCCAGGCAAGCAAGACGGACCCTGGACGGCGAGGGGCTCAGGTCCTTTGTGGGGCCGCTGTTGGTGCCCCAACCTGTCCTGTTGCCAGGTTCAGAGCGTACCGTGAGTGTCGTCCAGCTGTCTCCCCATATGCTCCGCTGTTCGTCACCTCCACGGGTGCACCCCTCTCACGCTCCTTTGCCCTCTCCGCACTTGACGACTGCCTTCGAAGGGCTGGGTATAGCTCGGGTGAGTTCACCGGCCACAGTTTCCGCCGTGGAGCTGCCTTCGCTGCTGCAGAGGCGGGGTACACTCAGGAGCAGATCAAGCTCCTGGGCCGCTGGAAGTCAGACGCGTGGAAGCTCTATGTTGACTGCCCCCTCTCCATGCTACGTGAGTTGTCCTCCAAACTCCACTCCACCTCTGCCGTCTATCGCTCCCGTCCTGCCTCCACACCCCCTGTTGCCCCCGCTACCCCTCCCCGTCTCTTCATCCGGATTCCAGCCCGTCCCACACCTCTCCCCCCTCCACCCCCTCCCCCTTCCCTCCCTGCTTCAAAGCGGTCTTCCTCGAAGCGCGCGCCTCCACCTCTCCCCCCTCCACCCACCCCCCTGGTTCTCTCCACTTCTAAACACCCTTCTTCGAGACGTGCAGCCGCATCTGTCCCCCCTCCATCCGCTCCCCCTGCCCCCTCTACTGCAAAACGGTCTTCTTCAAAACGCGTGCCTCCATCTGTCCCCCCTCCATCCTTGCCAGCCTCGCTCCCCCGTCCCTTGAGGGCTCCAAAGCCTCCTCGCACCGGACCCACACGTACTGCTGCTGTCTCCCGTCAAGCACAGTTTGCGCGGCGACGTGAGACTGGCTGGCACTAGCATACTGTTTGTGGAGTGCCTCTGGCTTCTGCGCTCTTCCTCCCCCACCTTTGGCTGGTCGCTTGCGCAGAGCTTTGTTCTTGGGCTGCCGAGGCCCTCCCTTGCTGTAGAGGTATTGCGGACTCGAGAGCCGAGTCATCTGCCCAAAAGTAGACAAAAATCATATTTCTCACGCATCTCTCTCTCTCTCTCAGTGACTAACGCCAATCCTGGATGGTCTGGAGAGACCAAGGGGATTGGCTAAGATCACGTCATCCCCTCCTCGTCATCTCATCTTTTTTGCTTCCTCCCACCACGTTCGCTTTCTCCCCGCCTTCGCTGCCCTCCTCCTCCTTAGTTTTTCTTTGTCGTCCCACCCTCCATCCCCAGCTTCTCCTTAGTCTTTTGCATACCTGTGTAGATTTTTAGCTACACGGGGGGCTGCCGAGGCCCTCCCTTGCTGTAGAGGTATTGCGGACTCGAGAGCCGAGTCATCTGCCCAAAAGTAGACAAAAATCATATTTCTCACGCATCTCTCTCTCTCTCTCAGTGACTAACGCCAATCCACTAAGACACGCACCTTATTTGCAACGCGTACCTCAGCATTGTATCTCCGGAATTCACCACATAACCACGCCCAAACGAGGCCACGTTGCCCGTTGTTGCGGATGGGTTGCGGAACTTCTAAGACCAGAAGAGCAGGCGGGAGGAGGACGTAGGAGGAAAGACAGAGCGATCCGGATTCCCGAATGAAGGAACGTAAGCACGCTGACCCGACGATCAGTGCTTCTTGAAATTCATTGGCTGGGGCTTATGTCTCCCCTTCGAGATAGTCTTGATTTTCGGGATCGGCCTGCCAACGGAATATCTTGATTTCTTTTCGCGTCGATTTTATAGAGCTTCTGGGAGGTAAAATTTGGCACGGAAAATCAACAGAAAAGGTTTGAGATATATACAGTAGTCTCCCTCTTTTTCCCCATTTCTCCCCTCTCTTTCAACTTGATAAACTTGACATTTTTGACGCCGACAACAGACATACTATCGATCACCCACATATGAAAAAGCACCTTCTGAAAAAATTCGATCTGCTGGAATCAACTCTTGCTCCAAAGCTCTGAGATAAATACTAGATATACCTGTGACATACTCAAGGGTACCCCCGAGCTCTGGTATTATTTGACTGGCATTCAAGGCTTGAAGAAAATCCAAGGTCGACTTTTGATCTCGGCTGATTGAAATTGATGGCCCGCCAAATTAGCAGCCCATCATTTTTTCACATGTACCGCTTCTCGATGTCTCAGCGGCATCTCCGTAGCTCCATACAAGACTCGTAAAGAAATCCGAAAATAATCAGGATACTATTTCAGATGTATGGCTAGAGGTTCAGCTATTTTCCCCGGAAAATCAAGCTCAAATATTGTCAAGATTCTTCCATCAAAACTTTTTATCATAGGTGGGCGATCGATAGTAAGCCATGAGCCAATTGAGACATCAGTGATGCAATCAATCAATCAGGCACGTGTGGTTACATAACTTTCCTTTTTGGGTGACCAGACATATGTCTATGGTCTCGAGACGGCCACACAGAGCTATAACTAGGTTGTTTTTAGTGCTCTGGTGGCTCCAGTGAATATTCTCATGCCCCAACGGCCTGAAAAACGGAAGAGAAAGTTTTGGTTTTTTAGTTCGGTGTTTAGGCCGCGCGCACCATAGGTGCTCCAAGGAAAGTGGCCCAGACGTTTATCCGTCCTTTTTCCCATCGCCTTCAAAATCAAATATGATTTGTATGCCGGAGTACCGGCCTACAGAAGGGCGAGCTTGTGCAAATCCGCATCAGCGGCACATTTGTAATTTCACGTTAAAAAACCTAAAAGCCAGCTCGATTGGATTTTCTGAGATGATTACATCCTTCAAAATTTCAGCAGTGGGCAAACTGATCACAGTGAAAGCCAGCCAGTCGCCATCCAGGCGACATCGGCAACTTGAACAGAAAGCAAGACCACAGAATGCGCGGAAATTCACATGAGCACTTTTTTTAATTGTGCCGAACACGAGTTATGTGTCAGCCAAGTAGGAGGATCGACAAGATGGCGGGCCCAGATGATAATGATCAGGATTGATGCGAGGCAGGTTGAGTTGTTGTGAGGCAGTTAAACGCATTGTGAGGCACATTGGCGTCGAAAGGCGACACATCCTATTTGGGTATCTGCCTCATTTTGTGCGAGGGCTTGGAGAGATTTATCAGTATATTTCTGCCTTATGTAAAGATCCAATATTATTTCGAAGCTCTCGTGCGGTTATAGAAAGGTAGCAAAGACCGAAGTGAAGTCAAAGGCCGCAAAACACGCGTTCATTTCCATGCAGGTATCTCTTTACATTAGTATTGTACTTTGTAGTTAATATTGCAATGAGCTTTCTAGCTACTGGCCACAACCCATCTCGATGCAAGACATCACAAAAACAAAGTAGAAAAACGCACCGAAGTCGAGACACGATGGACTCGGAGGGGGCATTGCCAGCAAATACAACAGCGACAAAGGCACCTAGCAAGCGCATGTGTTGCTCTGCCTCCCAAGCTACCGTCCCCCAAGGATACACTGACAACTTGATATCATTGTCGACCGTCGTCTTACATTTGCCGGGTGTCGCCGCAGGCCGACAAAATTCGATAGGCAGAAAAGGTGATGCGTTAGTAAGGATAATTACCGACGGATTGCGTACATACCGATATCAAGTGTCTCAGTCGTCATCGCGCCTTTGGTTCGTCGAAGTCGGGAGGCAGAAAGGTGGGATGGCGGGCTGGACGCTGCGACATGGTGGGGAGAAGAGAGAAAGGTTTGACAGCGAGAGCGCCGGCAGCCGGAAAACATGATCCGTGACATAACATACTCAAAACGGCATGTGCCGCACTTTGCGGCAATGTGCCGCACAATGCGTTTATCTGCCTCACATCGACGGAATCTGCCTCGCATCAACCCTGATCTTTATCATCTGGGCCCGCCATCTTGTATATCCTCGCCAAGTAGTTGGGGGGATTTATTGAACACAATTGAGGCCACATCCGTCAAAGGGCACGCGACATCACGCCGAACTACGCTGCCATCACGCTGGATCAAGCGGGATCAGTCGGGACCTACATGGATCACACGGGAAAGCTCCGTATCATTCGGAAGATCAGCTTATCACGGCGCCAGACGGCGCCGTGCGATTGACAGCAGCCATCACAAGCACTCGTACAGCCACATCAGTTTTGGGTGCCCGTCTGATAACTTAAAAGGGGGAGCAAGCTCCCCCAATCAAACGTCAAACGCTGTCATTGTAATTACCGGTTAGGAAACATATCCGGCTCTGTAAACTACGCCCCCAAGCACTACGTAGGAACGTCTGGGTTTCCGAGACTACCAAGGGTGATGGCAAATCGGTCCCCAGACCGATTAAAGCCGAGGGCCCCGGCGAGTCAAACCCTCGGCAATCTGAGGCTATTTCCGGCGAAATAAAGCCCTCGTTGTATTTACGCTTGACAGGGTGAACGATACCCGTGCCAAACACCAACATACTGCAGTACGTATCCGTACACGTCCTCTTCAAGTTGATTATCATGGCTCAGTCCCCTCATCATATTCAACCATACGAGTGGTGTGGTGTTGTGCGGAAACAGGTGTGACACTTAACCATATGCTATCCGAGGGGTCAGCAGATATTGAGCTTTCAGAACCGGTATCTTGCGGTCTGGGAAGAGGGAGGTCAGGTCCATTGCGACTGGTTACCCAGCCATCTCGTGGAGTGAGTCATGTTGCCGGCTCGCATGCATTTGTCCAAGGGGATTCCAGGGATCATCGCACCGAGCTTGACCAATTTATTCAAAAGCATCCACGGGGCCTTGATTTTGTTTCTAGGGATGCAGTGGCCATTCAAAGTACATCTACGGACGAGGAAGTTTCAGGGGAGGGTATACAAGAAGATCTCAATTCACAAGAATCCTTTGGGCCGCCCCTGGATGCACTCGGTTGGGAGGACTTACCTTCTATTCAGACGCATGAAGCCATTGCGTTGCAACCAAGCTGGGAGCACATCGTCAAAGAAATCGAGGCAATGGTAGACGTTGATGGGGAGTTGCTGGTCATCTATGTCTCGTTGAGTGGAGCGCATCTGGTGTTGGTATTCAGTTCCGAGTCTCGATATAAATAGCGGGGAGGGGCGGTTCAAGGATTCCATACACGTTGCAAGAGCAAGATTCCTCCAAATGGTTAGTCAGCCATTCAATTCGTGGAAGTTCGTTGGTTCATTCACAATAGTTACTGGAATTCTTGACGCGCAACTTGAGATGGGCGTAGACTGCCGCCGCGCAGAAGTCGTACGCTACTAAGGAAATCCTGACCTCGGCGCCGATAGACGCCTTCGTACCTAGGCAAACTAAAGTTGCGGCGAAGTCAATTTACTTACCCTGTCGGAAAAAGTGGGCTCTGCTTGAAACGGCTTGACGCGGGTTTCACGCCATTATAATACCCTAAGAGGTTGCTAAGAGGAGTGTGGATTATAACACATAGTTGCCTTATAAAGCGTCTTAATCCACCCAGCGGCTTCTAAGTGATTACGGTATTTGGACGTCATACTCCACTGCTCTACCCAATACCAGCACCTTGCGCCACGTTTTCTCGCCCTCACGTCGCACGAAAGGAAGTAGATAACAAATAATATATTATGTAGTCATTCGTACAACAATTATACAAATATAATCGCAGTCCGTTTCCACAGAGGACCAACTGAAGCAAAAAGAAATCAACACAAGGTCTCGAAGAGAAAGGGATGACACACCGTACTACATGCCAGATGCTCTTCTACAGCGAGCCGCCGACTACTGTGAATGTCTGTAAATGCGAAATGAATGCTGCGCCGACGGATTAGTCTGCCAGCTCACCGGAGTTCATCCACGGAAGATATTGGGATGGGCGTCTACGACGAAACGGCGGAAGACTTTTGACATATTCTCGACATCAGCGAACACGACGCACCAGCACCGCGATTCGCGCTCTCAGACCCACGTGGTCAAAGCATTTTTCTCCTGTGTTGCCGGAAAAAACACCCCTCGTGATTCTGCTACTTAAGCCGGATGCGGTTCCTCCCCTTACATCCATCTGTCTTTTCCTGTTGGCACAGGCGTTGAGGGCGGAAGACGAATGGTATGACGATGAGATTTATCACCTTTTCGACATCGTGCCTACCCACCATCATCGGTAAGGACCATACATATCTACCTCTTTGGCTCCCGTAAACCCCTCACAGACTTGGGCTCTGCCTCTACGGATCGGCAGTCATATTCTCGAAAATAATTACCAATACAGATTGCCACCGTGCGGCACTACACGCAATGTCTCTGCTCTCCATTGATCGCGCTTCGTATTCCCTGGCATTTCTGTTCATCTTCCCGGATAGCCCCTATCTCGGTAGCGCTTACTCCTTCTCACAAGTTCTGCTTGAAGCCCTGGACGGACATCATGGGCAGCACTGCGTAGCGTTACTTGCAGGGTCCTCTGTGGCATGGACAGTTCGGGAATCTGAAACTATGCGCTCAATTTTGTTCGACTTGATAGTGACTGCGGAAATTCAAAGGCGTAGGGAGCAGGTGTCTGTGTCGCGGGATAGGCAGCTCCGACCGCTTTTGAAGTGCCTTATCCGTGACGCGTCGGTGGAGAAATCGGAGGACTCTGACGATGAACTTGACTGTCTTCGTTGACGAGTTCTAGCGCTTCTAATGTATCTTGTGTGGCCAACTCTGTAGAGGATGAATGGAAGCAGTCTCCCGCATCGTCTTGATGAAGAAGTTCTAGTTGATGCCTCCCAATCCGCCGAACAGAGCAGGTGAACATTTCCTCCGTGTGATACATCCATGAATGAGTTGATCATTTTTCTCAGTCTAGGTCCAGTTGACGTAGCCGCAGCATGCAGTCGTATACAGTTGACAATGTACTACGAGGGGCAGAGGCGACAAGGGCATGAGAGCTCGAGAACGATGCCATTGAACCCCAAGAGTTTTGGGTGAGGTGTCCAAAGGAGACACACTTGCGCCGCGTACATGTACACGAGAGCGCCAATAACGGGCAGGGTGCATACAGTTGCGGCGAAATCAATTCGGTGATTTTGGTCTTAAATGCTTTCGAGTCGGCTGGTGGTGGGTTCATGTTCAAAATGCTGTTCGTGATTGAGGAGCTTCAAAGAAAGGATGACAAGGGGAATCGAACATGAAAAACAGTCTATGGTCTAGAAGACGGCTAGTGAGGGTGGAGTACAGGTAAGCCATAAATAAGCCAAATTGCGACAGAAAGCGCAACTGACAGATGAATAATGATCCTGGAATCCTTTCAAGCTTTTACGTTCGAACGTTGAAATCGTATATGCAGGGGGAAGCGAATCAGCATTGAAACTATCGAACTGCGACAGAGAATTAAGCCTAATCAACTTACTTGAGTAAGGGTGTGTTCGACGCAGAAATGAAGCTCTGCTGTAATCCATGGAATAAAGCCAGTAAATCGAATTCGAATCATGCTGGATGCTTGGCTGAAAGGGAGGTTGAACTAGGCCCGGAACCCGCTGAGGTCTAGCAGACCCAGAACGTAGTCCCCAGCTATAATTAGTGTAGTATGTAGCTCATGGACCTCTCTGAGAGCATATGAACATAATGAAGCCAGAGTTGGAGGGAGGATATACAAGATGGCGGGCCCAGATGATTTTGATCTGAGGCAGATGCGATGATTGTGCGGCAGATTGAGCAAAGAGAGGCAGATCAACGGAAGCGGGGCACAGTTCCGATTTAGGCAACTGCCTCACTTGACGGTGCATCAATTGCACGCGCCCGATGACGGCAAGACCAAATTTGACGGTGTGCTTGCCTCCTTTCTGCCTTTTACCACCATCACCTACCTCGCTACCGCCCCCGCCGCCGTTCACCGCACATCCTGAACAGCTCATGGACTCTCCTTCGACAACCATCACCAAACCATCACTGCCGCTCAACACACCACCGCAAATAACTTGTCCGAGGAGAATTCTGGGAACGATGGCGTGAGTTTGGCGTGAGTACCTTCCCACTGCTCTCGACGATAACTTACTTAATTTCGGTGCCGAAATACAGGAGTGCGGTGCACAGACCTGTCCATCGGTATGCCCTTGCTGTGGTGTCCGTGGTGTGTTATTATCTGGTTTAGAATCTCCCAGTCACTAATGAAAATTCTAAGGTTGTCGGTGGTGTGCGCATCAAGAAAACAGAAACTGGCAGCTCCCACGCATCCCAAACCTCTCCCGCAACATAGGCCGTGACGACTGGGACATGCCGGCAGCGGCGTCGGTTGGGCCGGAGCATTCAGGAGGGGACAATGCTCGTGGCGGCGGAGAGAACATTTCTGAGGGAGCTTCGGTAACGTACAAATCAAATTTACACTGTTGTATGGTTATTCACGACTATTCCAGCTCTTCGCCGACCGAACGTAGCGCTGCCATCGAGTCACAGGCGGACTCAGCCGGAAACTCTTGTTTCGGCGAGGCGAAACGTAGGCGGATTGCCGACGTGCGTGATTTTTTCAACCTAATGTTGTTCTTTTTTTTCAAACAAAAACAAACCAGAGAGTCACAAAACCCTCCTTCATTAGCTGTAAAGGGACTAAAGGTGCGCATCTTTCATGAATTGCCGGTATCTTCGTTTCCAGCCAGTTGGAGAACTAACCTTTCATCGTTGTAAGGTAACCTGTAGAAGTTCAAAGACAAATCCGGCGTATTACCCCCGTTCATTATGTTCCCGAGTAGTTGTAGTTCAGTTTGATGCACATATCTTCCAATAATAATTCGATTTTCATGAATCTGTGAACACAATCTTGTACTTTGAAGTAAATCTTTCTGAGTTTGTCGTCCTTTGACACTCCGGCAGTTTCCGGACGCAATCTGAACCCATAACAAGCGAGGCAGATGAGCGTCGCATCAGTGTGCCTCACTTGCCGTTCCAACTGCCTTACTTTCCTCAACATGCCTCACATCATCGTCATCTGCCTCAGATCAAAATCATCTGGGCCCGCCATCTTGTCGATCCTCGAGTTGGAGGGCATATTCCGTAAGCTCACATGACTGATTTATTGATCGCATCACTGATGTCTCAAATCCACCTCGAGAAAACAGTGTTTATTGTAAGTTTTGAGGGGATGGTAAATTCCTTTAGAGGGATTAGTCTACTACCTAATCGTAGTGTTTTCACCAGAGGATCAGTCGTGGGAAGGTTCTGATCAGGTGCAATAGATTTTGTTCCTGTTTGGTGGTGTTTAGGCCGCGCGCACCATATTAAGGTTGCGAAAAGGTCAAGGGTGCCCTGTGGAAGTACTTAAGATACCGATGGGTCAAATATGAGACGACTGTCAGCACATCGAGGAAAGGGCGGCCCCGCTTGGTCATTTTCATCACGTTAGATGAAGTACTCGAGAATTCGGCGGTGGGCATGGCGCGACCGCGGAGGGGGCTACAGCAAATGAGTGGTTCGTTCAGCGTTCGGGACGGCGTGTAGGACAAGTGAGAAATCAAAATCAAATTTTTTCATGGGGAAGCTCGCTTCCAACACCGGTATTTACAGTATCTACAATTTCAAATTGCCCGATTGGCTGCTTTGTAAGCATTGCCAGTGCTCTCAGCGCTGGAGGGTCCAGGGATAATTCTACTCGGTGTCACGGATGTCAGAATATGAATTATTCCGGGTAGCCGCCCCGCCGCTCCGGCCCTTGATAGATATCTGATACTTATCGTACAGCCTTGTTTTCTTACATATAAACCGTGCTCGTCTGTCCACCACCCTCAGTCTTTCATCCCACATTGCGGGAGACTGAGGGTGAGTTCTCTATCTATCTACCTACTTATATTTACTTACTCATTGTGTAGTTATTGCGCCTTCCGCGCATTTTCAGGTATTTAATATACAGTCTTTCATCCCACATTGCGGGAGACTGAGGTTATTGCGCCTTCCGCGCATTTTCAGATTCTGTCAGGTTATGGGCCACCGAGCGCTAGCTCTCTGAAGACGTACCTATTGGAAGACTCATCTGCTCGCTCATCAGAGCTCGAAGCATCACAAGCACAGACTTGTATCAATCAATCAATCACACGACCTGTTGCCGAAATTCCCTCGGACTCCGGTTATCTCACTTCGGACTTCTCACACAATGTCAACTGCAGCAAACTCGGCTTCTTCTGAGCTTTCCGGAGCAGAAGACTGGCCGATTTTTCATGTTAATGCTACAGTGGAACTGCGTCTACAGGGAGTCTACACTCTGCTTGAATCTGTTATCCTCGCTGCAAATGCAGCTGATGCCTCTATTGCTGCTGCTGCTGTTACTCCTCTGCCTGCCACAGCTCCTGTTGCTGGTGTAGCTTTTAGGGTTACTCCGGCAGCGGATTTGGATTTGGATTTGATGGGATTTGGAGCTGATGGGTGACGATCAGTCACCAATCAGTCACCGTTGCCAACTGATGACGGGACTTTTCCCGCCAAACTGTCTCGTCGGCATTTTCCCGCCATCCCGCTCCATCTCCCGCCGTGCCTGCGCTGGCACTTAAGAGGTCTGCTGTAGCAATAAAATTGGGCAGGCAACATATAGTAATCAAAGCACACCGTTTTCACAACGTTCTGGAGGCAAGCAATGGGCTCAATGAAGGAGCTCGTCGTCGTCGCCGACGAGCAGGCATGTTGCAAACACAACGACGGCTAACGTCGGACATTCCGCGGACTACGTTACATACAGACATCAGTTCCACCATCAAATCCAAATCCCATCAAATCCAGATCCTGCTCCGCTGCCGGAGTAACCCTTAAAGATACTCCTGGCGAACGCAATAGTCGTGCTTTAGGTGTCATTCAGAAGCTTCTTTCAGCAGAACTGCGCACAGAGTATGTCAACGAATCTAATGCTGAAAGCGTTCAGCGCCCGAGAAGCAGAGGCGGCACGATAGCGAATATGGGCGTCGCCTTTCAGCTTGGAGTCCAGAATCAGAATCACCCCTACCCACTTGACCTCGTGCGAAGGCGAAATCGTCTGCCCATCGAAGACGACGGAGAAGTCGGAGAGACGGTCTTCTCCTTCTCGAAGGTAGCGTTGTCGTCATCGGAGAAGCCCTTGGCAATGACCCCAGCTTTGTTGAGCTGTGCTCGAGAGCGTTTTGATGTAATCAATAAATGCGTGATACAGCCGTTTCAGAAAAAGAATGCGGGTTTTGATCTTCTTTCGTTTTCGATTTTAACTGACAGTTGCTGACAACTCCCACCGTGCGGCTCCACAAGTCTCCACATGACTTTATATACTCTTTTGTAGATAGTCGTTCAAACGTATATAAAGTCTTGGATTTATCGGGGAGTCACTCTGAGGACCGACATCCATCAATGATGAATAGGCCGGCATGATGGCGGCTGCCCGTTTTGTTACGAGACTACTGTACCGCTCTGTATGACTGAAACCAATTTTGGACCGTTACAGGCTGAAACGGCTTACAAATCACCCTTTTAAGGAAGGAGACTTACCATATATAGGTGATTTGTCAGCAGAAACAGCCCTCCGTTACGCGTTACGTTTCAGTCATACAGAAGGCTACAGTACTCTTAAGTGACGTCAAGTGCTCTGAAGTGACGCAACGGAATGGAGCCTCAGCTTTCCGTTCGCTACTGGACTCGCCATATCTCTCTGCCTATCAATTCTGGAGACGCCATGGGCATGCGTTTTCTTCCTCGTTGTACTATTCCAGCGGATGTACCAGGCTTTGTCTCTGCTACGACTTTTGCGAAATTCCGGGCGTCTCTCGATATGTCGTTGCTCTTTGCAACTCCAACACGAATTCTGAGCAGGAGTTAATGTGGCGGAAGCTCTCGGCCAATATTAATCATGCTGAACCATTATCACTCGAGAGTCGACTTTTCTGCCTCAAGGTTCTGGGTTTTCGGGGACTAAGGCAAGTTGAATTGCATACATCAAGGCATAGCAAGCAGGAATTGCAAAAAACCGAGCGCTAAAGACTTAATGGCATTGCGAGTATCACCCCCACAATTTGCCCACTCTCGCCGCAGTTCAAGCCGAAAGTTTGAAAACCAGGTGATCCCATACTTTTTCCGAGTCAGTGTAAACACCACACGGCGCAGGAACTTCATGGTTGATTTCGGGCTCTGTGCACATGCTCCTGTGTGCAGGGCCGCAGGCGCAATAAAGATGCGGTGGCGTGCACGGGTGCTGCGGGATGGATTGGGCCCCCATGGGGTCGTAGAGTTGAACGCTGGCGGTGTCAGGTAGAGATCGTCGCTTATCGGCCAGACTCGGGATACGGCGTCGGGCCTACGAATGAAGCGACGAATGATGAATAGGAAATGGGGAGATTACAGCAAGTGGAAAGCGAAGAAGAAACCATGGAGGGAAAAGGCAAAGGAACTGGCAAGCACGCAACTCACGTTGATCATCCAATTCGAAATTTGAGATATGCTTAATCCCGTCGCATGGCTGAGTCCCTTCTTCTGCTCCTCCGACGGGTACGGATTGTCGAAGTGACAACGTAGCCATGCCTTGAGGAACTCAGTTGTCGCTTTGGGAAACTTGCCGCCTTTGCGTTGTTGGCGATTGGGTGGCCCTGATCTCTTTGCGTCCTGCGAGGAACCCTGGGGGTAAAGTTGGACAGCCGTAGTTAGCCCCTGTGGAGGACCACCGAAAGCACCAAAGGGGAGAGGACAATCCGACCCTGCGATAGATTCTAAAGGTTCAGCCGAGGCCGAGAACGGCGACATTTGAGGTTGCACGTGGCCCACGCTAAAGGTAGAACCCTTCAAGCTGTTGGCGGCCATACCAGAGAGCTGGCTGGGGTGCATGATCCCCGCCGCGTAGTTCGGCGATGGTTTTGTTGCATTGAACGTTGCACTAGGAAGCGGTATTGAGGCATTGTCAAACCGCAAATCTGTCAATAGGGCTAAACTTCCTCCGTTGTTTGCGTTTCTATGGGGGACGGGGAAGCACAAGGGGTTGTAATCTTGTCTCGCATGTGAGGGAGGGTAGGGAGCATGGCGGAGAACATATTGTTCAGGCTTGGGGAGCAATGGCCGGTGGCCGCCGCGCCCTGGACCGCGATGATGCGGGCCAACAAAAGGGGTGGAGATGGTGGTAGTCGTCGACGTATTTAGCCGGCTTATCATGTTCTTATTCGCTGGATCACCGCTGGGATTGTCAGTGATGGTTGCAGTCAGCGAGGATGGCCCCAGGAGCCCAGAAGAGGACTCGGTGTCGAAGAAAGCAGCGATTCGACGGTTCTCGTTGTCCATGTCGCGGGCACTAAATGGGAGTAGGAATCGGACAGACAAAGGAATGACAAGCAAGACAGACCTCAGAGCTTCAGATCTGAGACAGTGTCAGACTACCTAGAGAGTCACTGCCTATCCTGCCTCATCAGTCACACATAATGGCACGTGACCTGTTTTTTTTTTTTTTGTTTGTTTGCATCATCTGCATTTACAACCCCGCCTTCGGCAGGGCCGGCTCGCCCAAACCCCGCGAGGTCCCGGGAAGCTCCCGCCAAGCCTGCTCCGGAAAAGTGGCTCTTTTACGCTCAAAATCCGACCTCCAGAAAGTGGCTCTTTGAGACCAATTTGCGACCCATCCAAGACCCATCTGTCAAAGGGATTCTCAACGGCAGTGTACGGCAGGTTCCGTTGAATCTGCCGAAGCCCTCAGCTCGGCTACATACCTGCATTGCCGGAGGGAGCAATTTGATATGCTTCCGTGTCGGTCCACAAACATCAAGCTCAGCCAAAACTCAGCTGGAGCAAGCCATAAGAAGCAAAAATGCTTTGGAACTCCCCGAAAAAATGCACCTGAAAAAGCCCAGAAAAATTTGCATTTTTCATCCTAAGTAATATGGAGCCCTTAATAACGTTATTAAGGCCTTTTAGGCTCCATTCGGTAGCGTCATTTCGGAGCACTTGACGTCATTTCGGAGCATCTCTCACCCAAATTTTGGCAGGGAATTTTTATGAAGTGCTCCAAAGTGACGCTAAATGCCGCTAAATGACGACAGCCGAATGGAGCCTTTAGCCGTCGGAGGTGCCCTTAATAAGGCCTTAAGAAGGAACACCAGTGACTGGAAACGCAATCGTCCAGTACTTCAATGTCCGTAACCCTATAAAGTTTGATCAATCAATTCCCGTTGAACGCGTTAATCGTGTTAAAGCAATCCTCAATTAAACGGTCAGTAAGGTGCTAGACTGCGGGGCCTGCTGCCTTGGGTGAGTGTGAGCTCGTTAAACACTGACTAATTTGTGCTGCTTAATCGGCTGTTAATCGGTTCTAAGCGGGGGTCAATCCGTGTTGAACAAAACAGATTAATCAGTGTTCAACCCTCTTCCGCCTTTATCTTGAATTTTCAAGGTGGAGTTGAAACCTCGACCTCCCGGTGAATGATGGTTGAATTGTGGTATTCAACGCCTCAAGCAGCCTGATACTCAGTCCTGGGAGTGGACTAGTATCCTATATCCGTTCCTTATTAACAGGTTTTATCAGTTTAAGCAACTGAACGGTTGTAAAATTGATTTAGATACTCAGTCCTGGGAGTAGACTAGTATCCTATATCCGTTCATTATTAACAGGTTTTATCAGTTTACAGCTGTTTGCAAAGTTAATGGCACTTCTTGTTTTTTGATGTAATGAAAGCATTTGAAACATACCGTCTTGAAGTGCTTATATCTCTCGTCCAATCCAATCGGTTGATTGCTTGTTTTGAAGCGATTAGGCGGCGCCTCCACACCCTCGGCAATAGGCCGGCTGCACTTGCCATAACTGATCACATCATGCCGAGTATACACAGCTTGACTGGAAAGTGGTTAGCTCCGTTCTCACTCAGTTTTGAACATATTCTGGTGCTATAAAGGGATTATATAATTAGATTTGAGGGCAGAATTGGTCTGCAATCTCACCTTTTGGAAAACATGAATCAAACAGCTCGGCACTGAGAATGATGCTATGGTATGTAGTTTCATTTTTACGAAGGCGATTGGTCCTTGCCTTGCATTTTGAAATTTCAAAACTGGTTGTCTATGTTCTGGCTTCCATAATCATTCAGGTTGAAGTGATTCTGACAAGAAATGAGCAAGTTGTGTCAGTTTCAGTCTTCATATCAACGCCGATCAGTTGAAATCAAGGATCACGAAATTTTGGAGTTAGAGGGCAACTTTGATATGAGATGAAAGCCCCGTTGATTCGCTTCAAAACGAGCCTACAAACGTGTGAATTGAGCAAGAATTGAGTGTGAAAGAGGCAAAGTAAGTTTAAGTTGTTTAAAATTGATTTATTTCAGGCAGGGACGAATCCATGTCTTATCATCTCCCCCTTTCTGAAATTCTGACTGTCCTCAGTCACTGGCAGACTGCCTTTATCATTGTGGGTATCCGAGCAGTCAATTTTATCAACCAAGTCGAAAATGCAAGCATAAGGACCATTCCACTTCTATTTTGAACCAACATCCCCACGGTTGACTTTCACCGAAAATCCCTAAAATGTCCCATGTCACGTGCCATGTATACTTCCTTCCTTCCTTCCTGCGCATGATCTCTGACTTGGAGTTTTCCTGAAAATATTCACAAAATTAAGATATCAAGTCAAACTGTCCAAATCAAAACCTCATGCATCCCGAAGTCTTAATTATCCAATTTCCCCTAAGTACTCTGCCACTTGGCCGCAAAAATTATTCCTTCAATTATGCTGCCAGCTTTACAGTTTCGATTAATCCATTTGCCAGGACAAGTCCTCTCCCCCTTTCTGAAATGTTAACTGCCCTCAGTCAAGTATTTATAAATTTACAGGTTCGGGTTAAAGCCCAGTGAAAACGTCGGGCAGCCAGAACGAACGGCATCGAACTTCCTCGAACTTTTTCCCATGGTCTCACCCAGTTCGAGATTTGGCGGAGGGCTCGATCTGGCTCGAGAATTTTGGCATTACATATCGAACTATGTCGAACTGTGTAGAGCGAGATGTATTTACTATGGAAATACATGCTATTTTTACTACGCTAGCCCGACCACCACTGCTGCCCCACTGCCTCCGCCCCGCCCCACCGCCATGGAACTCATCGCGGCTTCCGGCCCCCTTCCCCACGCCAATGGTATTATCGTTATCGTTCCCTGCCACTGTGGTCAATCCCAAAGATGTGTTAGACAAATATTAATAAAAACGGAGTGAGATAGAGACGAACCTGCAGTAAACCGTTCAATCGAAACAAGCGGCCAAGAATATCTATACTGGGAGGAAGTTAGTTATGAAGGCACATGTTGGATGATGCAAGCTCACCCAGGTCGACCCGGGTTTCAGAGATGCCCTATCTGCAGCCAGAATCAGCGTACAGACAAATTTAGTTGATGTTCTACTCAGCTTGGATGGGGCAAGATATACATCAGTTATGTCCACAGCCTGTGACGAGGCGTGTAAGCGGTGGTAAATTGCGCATTGAGAAGCTTACCTTGACAGAGAGTGTAGTTGGAACTCCTTCCGACAAGGTACTGGTAATAAAGCCATGAGATAAGCGAAGACGGAGCGCAGAACAAAACAAACCTACCTTGTCTAAATCAGCGTGAGGCGGTGATATATCATATCTGCAAAGTGGGAATGAATCCAAAGGGGTACTAGCCGTTGAATCAATACGTACCGTGATGAGCGCGGGAAACACCGCAGCCAAAGCGACAAGGGGGGAAAAATCTGCACGGCTATTAAGTCGACGATTGAGTTAGCGGTGCGCGGTACGAGACAGAGGGAAAGAGGAAGGGTGGATCGAGCCGAGCTCAAGATGCTGCAGGAGTTGGCCTCAAATGAGCGAAAGAAACGGTGATGAAGGCCGTACTCACTTACGGCGAGCGCCCCGCAATCAGCGGCTAATTAGCTGGCAAGAGAGGTGAGTTAGCGAATGTGCGTAAACCTGTGACAAAAAGCTTACAGCGCCACATTCAACTCAGATGGAAATGGTTTCCCTAAAGTAGAATTAGGTGGGGTGGGACATAGTACTAGATTCGAATCAAATAGACTTAGAAAATGGGCGAACTTATCCCAAACAAATTATATGCGCAAGCTCAAGAGATAGAGAGAGAATTGAGTTGGCGGTATCGGTTGCGATGGACAGGCAAAGAGATGATATGCAGCCGAAGTATGCGTAGCCATAGCTTCGGCTTGTATCGAAGACAGAATCAGATAAAAACCAGCCCAGCCAGAGACAGACGACAGAGAAGTAGAGGGCCGGTGAGAAGAAAACTAATGTGATTAAGTACTTGAGGTAGACGTGGAGAGAACGGAGCGAAAGTGAAAGATGGGATAATCAGCCAGATGGCGGCAGTGCGCGGCGACAACGACGGGGAGGACGGGGCCGACGACAAGAAGATTTTGGAATTCGGGCAAAGCAAAGGGAGATGGTGGTGGTAAGAAAGAAAGAGAGATGCGTGGGATAAAACACAGAAACAAACAACTTTGTGTGTTCTCTCACGAGCTCTCTTGAGGAGTTTCGACGGCGTGCAAGTCAATCTGCGGTGAGCGCGCAGTGTTTTGGCGCGAACTAATTTTAGAAATGTTGACAAAAATTCGAGGAGGTTCGATATAGTTCTATTTGTTCGAGGCCGTTCGTTCTGGCTGCGCGACGTTTTCACTGGGGTTAAAGTCCTATACTGAGCTATATCCAATTTAATGTCCATAGAGTCAACTGGTGGAATGTCCTTGGAGAAAAATTCCTTATTTCAATTCCTGCCAGTATTTTCCTCAAGTAGCCTTAGCCTCTTGCTTTTTCTGCCGTTACGCCTCTCAGGCGTTGTGAAACTTCATTATCCTTTGTTGAAGAAGCCATATGGGTTGGTTGAGCAACCCTTGTTCCATTTTGTCGAGCAAGTTGAATTGCTCTTTGTCTTTGATCCTATCTATAATAAAAGACACTACGGGACCGCAGGTCCCGTGATAATTCACGTGAAAAAGCAGGTGACTTCTCACACGCTTTCCCCGGCGCCGCGCGCCGGCGAGTTCAGCGAGCGGCAGTGCGGCGCCGCGGGCACGGAATCCAGCAAAAAAAACCGCGCGGGGTTTGGGGCGGAGCCCCGACAAGCTGTGCACCAGCCGTAGGGAGGGACGCGAGCGCAGCGAGCCGGCCCTGCCGAAGGCGGGGTGCTTAGAAAAGAGGGCCAGGCCATCAGTCGCGTGACTTTTGACAGAAAATCACGGGGTCTTTGTCGAGATGTTGAGATCGCACTAGACGTCGCGAGCGGAGCGAGCGCAGCGGGGTTTGAGGCGGCGAGCCCCAACAAGCTGTGTGACCGAACGGAGGTAGGTCGGCGAGCGCAGCGAGTCGGCCGTGCCGGAGGCAGGGAGCTCTACATGAAAACACAAGGATCAGGACACGTGAAAAGTAACGTGACTTTGACACGAAACCACGGGACCATGTCGAGATGTCGCTGCCGGCTGGCGAGATGTTGCTCCCGGTTCCCACGAACCTTCCCGAAGGCGAGTGCACGCCGAGGGCACGCAATCCAGCAAGAAAAAAACACGCGGGGTTTGGGGCGGAGCCCCGACGAGCTGTGCACCAGCCGTAGGAAGGGACGCGAGCGCAGCGAGCCGGCCCTGCCGAAGGCGGGGTGCTTAAGCTTGTTATAATTTAACTGAGAAGTCAGTAAGGTAGGCGTCAGTCACTTACAACGAGCGGTCACATGACGTGTAACGTCACGCGTAACGCGGCAAAAATTTCGACACGAAAACAAAACCTGCTGGATTCAATTTCAACGATTTTGAGGTCGAAAAAAAAATTGGTCATTATGTAATCATAACTGGAGATAAGAATATGTTTTCTGAGATTTCTCTAGTCACCGTTGCATGATGCCCCAAGATGTTGCGCACTGCAGCCAATGTTCCAAGGGTGTGCGGAAACTAAAAAAAAATACCTAGGGCCGTTTTTTTTCAAACCGACCCCTCCAGCCGAACCACCCTACCTCGTAAGCATTACGTCACGTCTAAATCGGGTAATTTTTCACGTGAACCTATACAGGAACATGTCTTTTCGGCAGGTTGACCCTCCGCTTCATGCTATGGTCAAGGGGGTGTCGGGATTCGAAACTCGGATATCGGGTCGACTTATTTTTTAAGCCCTCGGCCAGACCCCCCCTCCCCCCCTCCCCTCCTATAAAGGGTAGTATATTCCCACCATTGTCAGGCTGCCGGTCAACACCCACCTCGGTAATTTCCGAAACCCACCATTTTTTTGAAACCCACCATTTTTTATATCTGTTTCGTGCGTTTGAGAGTTTATTTGCTATAGCTAGAAGGAATTCCAGAACTTAATTTTGTGGCCTGACAACAGAAGCAAAATAATCGTTGAAACTTTGCGCTGCTTATTTAGCGTGCGAAAACTGTCCAAATCTGGAACATTATTGCTGCTTTGACAGTCAGATGGGTTTATGAGACGGAAATTTACCCTCGGACAAGTTTAAACCAATTTACAACTGGTTTATGAGCCTTAGGAAGCTTATGAGTACTAGACACAAGAAATTTTTTAAGGACCTTCTGGAGACCCCCCCCCCCCTCCAACCCATGGTACAAAATTTTAATCCCGACACCCCCTTGGCTATGGTTCAAGCTTACGATTTTGAGAGTGAAATCAACCCAAACGCCAACTTTTTCTTCGCTACAGGACACATCCTCACTCACCTCCGATATCAAACATGACCAAAGTTGATCCCCCCAAAAGGGATGCCGGTGCGGTGACTGGTCCGTGAAGCCATTGTCAGAGGGGTGTTACCTAGAAAACACTAAATTGGTGCTTAATACGTCTATTCTAACTGATTTTGAGCTCTTGGACACGCTTCCAACCTCCCAAAAAATAATCAATTATTTTTTTTTCTGGCCCTCCTCGGCCGACCCACCCTCCCTGCCCGGTGTGCCGGCTTGACCGGCCCGCACACCCTTGCAATGTTCACGGTATAGTGTGTATGCTGTTGTGCTGGCGGGTTGCCGGCAATTGATGGGATCCTACCCTATATGGTGCGTGAGAACATTACATAAGCGGCAAATTTCGCCATCGTCCCGAACCAAGATGGCTCCAATCGCCGAAAAACTCATTTCTGCATTCAAAAAAAATGGGTCGGAAGAATAGTCTACTGCTCCATCCCAAGACAGTATTTTTGAATTCTGAGACCAGGGATGTCTTCCATTTGCTCAAATACACCATTTCTAAGTCCCACTTTTTACCCTAATGTTCGGCGGCCAGAGCTTAATGGCTGTCACACTTTGGTCATGTGACCGCTCGTTGTAAGTGACTGACGCCTACCTTACTTTGCGCAGTTTGACGCCTCAGTTCCTTCTCAGTAACCGACCGACTCAATAGAGAGTTTGTGCGAGCGACCCAGGTCGCTTTTCGACCGCTCAGATCTCCGCAACGACAGATACCAGGTGGGAGCTCTAAGCGACCTGGCAGAGTATTGCCATGGGGCATTCCTAGGTCGCTGGAACCTCACACCTGAGACTGCTCGTTGTCGAGATATGAGCAGTCCCAAAGCGACCCGGGTCGCTTTGCACAAACCCGCTAATATCTCATCATCCATTTGATCATAGTCAGTGCCATTAGAAAATAAATTCTCCTCTATATCCGTGGTAAGAGAATAGGGGCGCTCAATTCTTAGCTCGTCAGCTCGTCTCGTCCGTAAAATATCGATTTTTTGATGAGGGGATCAAAATTTGATGGGAAGTGGAGAGAAATGCGGAGTGGGATCAGCAGCTCATCAGCTCATCATGCAATTAAATAATTTCTGGGACGAGACGAGCCGACGAGCTAAGAATTGAGCTCCCCTAATAGACTCCGGCAACCGATCCAACAAAATTTTGAGATTTTATGGGATCAGATCCTTTTTAGTACTACCATCCTGAAGATTATAGAGAGGAGAGCCATATCGGAGATGATCTTCTCCATCAGCTACTGATTTCATGAACTGATCCATTTTCCTTTGACTCAGTTCAAATTTATTATGTAACTTATCCTGGTCTTCAACCGAAATGCTTTTGTTCTCATTGCGATCCCAAGCCTCCGGTATTTTAACCGTGGTAGAAGACATAGAAGATAGGAAAGAAATAGAAGTAGGGGAAGGGGGTGGTTGACAAGGCAAACGAGAAGACGGTGTAACACCTTTGAAGCACTGGAAAATTGGATTTGATTCTACCGAAGGACAAGACGGTATCATATCTACTTTAGTTCACAACGTTCAACGTGCTGGGCACCCCCTACGTTGTGCTTCCTCCTCCCGTGACGTCTACGATGGCGGTGGACGCGTCGATCCCGGGAGGAGCGAAATTCCCGCTGGTTTCCGCCACCCAGCGACCCCCTCCACTGGCTGGATATTTCCTCGCGTGGAATTCCCGGCTCGTTTGAGGCGTGTGCGAGCGCTGCCAGCTATGTTGACCGTGTGACGTAGCACGACGCCGACGGTCCCACGCCGTGACGTGGCGGCCTTCTCTTCCTCCACCACCATCTCCGACGCAGGCGTTAGCCACCCAGCGCTGCCACAGGCTTGGCTGCGGCTGGTCCTCATCTTGAAGATTACATCTGGGACTTCCTTTTCCACCTTGCTCTTCAAGGCCTCTTCTGGGTGAACGAAGACTTCGTGCTGCGCGCGACGCGCTATTTCTTCAAGATTCTACTTTCACTGCTTACCACCGAGCGCTGCACATTGGCGGCTGGTGGTACTTGCGCGAGATTCGTGAGATGGGGCGCCGGAGAACTGAGGAAGTTCAGTGGGGTGTATGGAAAGGTTTGGATTGGAGGATGCGGAGAAGTAGGAAGTTTGAAGTGGAGAGATCTTGAGTTGGAAGGAAATGAGGCACCGGCGCGCTGGCACGCCTAGGGACGGAATTCGTCCAAGTCGGAAGAAGCGCTGCATACCTCCGACGTCCGTACCCACGATGTTCGCGAGCGGGGAGCCTCAAGAATCTACCTATTTCTTCAAGATTACACTTTACTGCTAAACACCGAGCGCGGTCGATCCGCTGCTGGTGCTCGTTGGGCGGGATTCTTGAGATGGAGGGCTGGACTTTCGGCACGTCGGTTGGAAGTCGAGCCGAGTTCTGTGCGAAAGGACAGTACTGTACCAATCTGTATGACTGAAACGTAACGCGTAACGGCGGCCTTTTTTCGCTTACAAGTCACCCATATAAGGCAGGTCACCTTCCATAAAAGGGTGATTTGTAAGCTGTTTCAAGCGTTTCAGCCTGTAACGGTCCATTTTGCGTTTCAGTCATACAGATTGGTACAGTAAGCATTTATGCGGGCGTCGCTGTCGCCGCCCTTCCTGTTCTTATCAATATGGAATGGATTCCCGTTCAATCACGAACCTGTTGCTGGACAGCTAGCTGCATGCCTTAGACACCCGTATCAACCGCACTCAAGCCCAGCGCTTTGCTGAGATCGATTCCACCACACGTGTCGCGTCGTAGCTCAAGACTGAGTGCATTCGTTGCCTCCGTCCTCGTCTCCCCTAATTCAAGACATGTCTTGTTGCGTATCTCAGACTTGGAAGGCTCGGACGACTTACGACGCGCTTGCTCGGCGATGTCTTGAAAAGGATCTTTGCTCAAGATCCCAACAGACCTCTTCCAATGAGACGAAGTTTATTCGCGCTGCGCTCGACCGAAAACCTTCGTACAGGGGACTGGTATCCTCATTCTCTTAGACTTCTTCCGGATATGCGGAATCTCTTGGCGCTGTGCACGACTAGCGCCGGTTCATCTTTACCTTGAAGACTTCGATAACGGAGGGCTGGCCTTCATCTTTATTTTACTTCTCGGCCCAAGGTTTCCTCTGGTTGGGCGAAAATATAGTAACCTTGTCCGGGCGTCGTTGGCGCTGCTATTCTTGTTCTTCCAATACAGAACGAAGACGCAAATCACCCACTCATTGCCATCTGAGGAAGCGCTGGATTAGCTCGCTGCACGCCTCAGATCAAACCTGCTCAAAAGCTCTGTGCACCTTCCTATTTGGGATGTCCTCGTCCCATACCTCTTCAAGTGTTTAAGCCTTCCCCCTTCAGACACGACCTCATTGCTCAGATGAGGTTGCCGTCAAAACTCGACGCCCTGGCGCATAACTGAAGAGCATCGAGCGCGGAGGCTATTCGTCGTTGTGTTTGGAGATGGCTGGAATGGGGGGCGGAAGTAGATTGAGTCGATGTGGAAGGATTTGGGTTGGACGATAGTTCAGCGAAGGCGAGCTCATCTTGACGATTCGTTCCCACCTGAAGTGCGAGTGCGTTCACTCGTTGTTGCGACCTGGCCGTCGACTTTGCCTTTCAAGTCGATGACGCACCTTGGTGCCTCGCCAAACTGCTGAGACTATGGGAACTTCTTTTCGTAGGCGGCATGTACTGTCTCACAGGCTGCACTGACCCACCTTGACGCTCGTCCACACAATGGGATTGAGATCTGGGTGCGGTTTGAGCGCCGTCGGACGCGGTCGTTTGTGAAGAGAGTGGACTCTCCCCGATCGACGACGCACTGCTGGGATTGAAGCAATGTTCGATCTCGAGCAGAAACGCAGCTATCCAGTGACTTCCCCGAACCGACTATCAATAACTGGACTCGTTTGTGAGCGAGTGCGTTCGCTGCGGGCGGCTATCCTTGAAGGAAGTACTATGGATGGAGCCAAAGATCACGTTCGTTTACGGACGAGTACTCGAGTTGAGATAGAAGTAGAATTCATTGGCTTCATCTATGAACATGGCGAATCCGTGCTGCAGAGATTAACGGACGTTGGGAGCGAGTGAGCTGATATACGATGGAGTCCACGTCTGAGGAAGCGCTGGGTGGCTGGCGGCATGCCTCAGACGTCCGTCCTATGCTCTCGTGCCGGCGCGACTATGGCTGGGCCCGCGAGTGGATCATGCTCACAAACGCGCCTTCATTCTCGAGATTCTCGTTAGCAAAATAAGAGGGAAAGGTGGATTCGTGCGACGTACCTCAAGCTCGCCCGTCCTCTTAAACGACACTCGCTTCCCTCACGATCTTCCGCCGCCCTTAACATATCCATCGATCGCCAATTCGCCAATTTCCTCCACCTTTGTGCCACCCGCTGCTGGTGGTCGATCACTAAGGATCCTTGGATATTGGATAGAGGTGCCCTGGGGAGCGTGAATTAGTCTCGTCGTACGATTCAAGATGAATCGTGGAAGGACCTCCCCGTCTACTCCACTGCGCCCTCTCGTCCGAGACAGAACCCCCACATTTGGGAGCGAGAGTGAGCTTTCGAGTGCACGCAAGCGCGAGCGTTGTGAATGGGGGCTTGATGAAGTTCACGGCAAAGACGAGTTTGTGTGAGAGGCTTCGGGACAGGTCGATGAGGAAGCGCTGACGCTGCGGCGTCTAGCTCCATACCTCAAACATTGTTCGTGCCTCAAGCCTCTTCTGGGATGGGGGGATATCGGGCGAGGAAGCGCCGACGCTTCGCGTCTGGCTGCATGCCTCTGCTATGTATGGTGCGCGTCACTTAGTCACCGCCTCTCCGCGACAACGCTAACTGTGACCCCAGCTTTTGCCCTAATTTTGATTCCTCTTGCAAAACGACTCCTTTTCAACAGAGGAACAACTTCCCAAGAGGGATTTCTAAAATTTAAATAATTGAAAGAGCTATAAATTTTCACCCCACCCAATTTGGCAGTATACACCAATTTCGATCTTGCTTATGTAAACACCACTCCTATGCCAAAACCCAAATCGCACCAGTAGGTGCATCAAAAGTCCACTCAAAAAGTCTCCAAATTGGTCGAAATCCAGGCTTCAATAGGGTGTTTTGAAAAAATTTCGGCCTCTGGCCGATTTGGCAGTAGTGCAAAGGAGGCGGTGACTAAGTGAGGCGCACCATAGTTGAATACACGTTTGGGGGGCCAGGATTGATTAATAAGCTACATACGGAGACTTGGGTACACACCATCCTCTCCTCGAGTTTCCTTGAACGAGATTCTTGAGGAAAGGCGGCGACATACCTGAAATCTACTCATCATTTCGCGTGTTCCCTTCATTGTGACCTCCGTCAACCTCATCGTGCTTCGTTGCTAGCCTTTCTCCACAACCCCTTTCACCCACATGGAGATGCTTTCTGGTAGCCATGTCGGCGAAGGAAACAGACGCGACAATACGCTTTCGACGACCCCGCTCCTAGATCTCGTTAGTGAATCTCAATGGTGAAGAGCGGATTCTTGCAGCGTACCTTCAACCTTTGATTCGCCAAAGAGACGCCTAAGTTTGATGGAATTCGCTCGGAGAACGTGGTAGCGGTCTGGCGGATTTGGGGGCATTCACAAGAGTTAGCGGATAGCGATGTATTCGCGGACCTCTTCGGAAATCTGAGATATCTCTTCCTTGGCGGCATGTATAGTCCAGCAGGCCGTCCTATTGACTGGCATTGGCGCTCACCGATGATGGGGATGGAGTGCCGTCGGACGCGACCGCCGTGAAAGAGTAATCTCCGTATTTGACGACCTGAGGTTGGAAGGAATTTGAATGCGCAAGTGGGATTGGATGGTCTTGGATAGGGCGCGAGTAATCGGCTTGAGCTGAGTTGAATGAAAGCTGCCGGTTTTTGAAGTTATCATGAGACGAGGAAGCGCTGACGCTTCGCGTCTGACAGCATGCCTCCGTCGGTTCAAATCTACGGGTTGGGGGTTTGGATGGATTGACGGAAGTACTATACATGGTCACAGGGTAGACCTATCGGTGGCAGCTACGACTTCGCTTCGAATTGTCGTTAGCGGAGTCTCTGTAAAGACATGGATTCGGGGCGTACCTCAAGGTCGCTTGTCCTCTTGCACATACCTTCCTTCCGACCTCCTGCAACCATGTAGTACCTCATCGATCTCCTTCTCCCGCTCTCCGGCCCATGCGCCAGCTCTGACCGCGTCTTGTCGTTGGACACTTCTTGATTGTGCGCTGGTTGACGCCGTCGACTGATTGAGCAATGTCGTATGACATAATAGGAAACGAGCGCGCCGCTTGTCGCCTACTTCTCAACTTCTCGTACCGCGCTCTGTCGTCCAAAACATCTACATTGGGGTACGGGAACGAGCTTCCGAGAAGACTCGGGTGCGGATGCGTTTAGAGTGGGTTGATGGGGGGCATTATGTAAAACGGCGACCGAGTCCTTTTCTACTGGCTCATTACATAATCATGTCCGTGGAGGGTTATGTCCATAAAAGGCATACACTACTGTTCCTACTTAACCCGATCAATCCGATGCTGTTCCGGCTTGTGTGATATGATTGACAAGCTGCACCGCAATTGCAATGGCTTCACCAAAGGAACAAAAGAAGACACCAAAGAAGGCAAAAGGACCCCACGGCGGCTTCCGCAAAGGCTCGGGGCGACCGCCGAACCCAAACAAGCAACCGAAACTTATTCAGCCGGCCAAAGCACCCAAGCCGAGGAGAAGTTTCGGGGAACCTCTTCGGTGGGCTTCTGGTCATCGACTTGCAGTCGGCGCGACACCCCCTGCATTTTTTCAGCCCTATAATTCACATTCTCGTGTGATTGCCAGTAGCTCTGCAATCATTCCTCCACAACCGCGATTTACTCTACTTATTTCAGCCGGACGTTTGCAAATTTCTGGCTGTTTTACTCTATTTTCCGGCCGCAGATTGGGCGATTTTTGGACGTTGATCTACTCTATCCGCGACGGACCTAATAGGTAGTGGCCGGGGGCCTCTCGGAAACCCAGACGTTTATCCGCAATCCGTAATTAATACGTGCCTTTTCCCTTTCCCACCATGTCGAATTCGTATATTTCGACGTTGGGGCCTCAAGCCGGATGAACTGGCAATCGGCCGCTGAGGAGTCAAAAGATGTGTGCTACTACTAGTAGCCTGAGCCAGTGTGGCGAGTTGCCTGCGCAAATCTTCGTTTTCTTGTTCGGCAGCTTTGACCATGAATGGTCGTAAAGAAAGCTTGGCGAAGAGGAAGAGGGGAAGCTCTGCATTGCTTCGGCAGAATAACCCACCGGCGTTTTGATGCTTTTTTTACAGATTAGGAAAGAGCTCCGAGCCCTCTCGGATTGCGGCTAAACGTCTGGGTTTCCGAGACTAGAGTTGACACGAGTTGGTCACACCGCCTCGCCTCGCCTCAGCTCGCGGCAACACCAGCTCTCGAACACATGCATTACAAATCTCTTGCTCGAGTGTTGACATGAGAGCTGCTGTTCATTGGATGCTTGTTTTCGGTGTCGGAGTCATATCTCATCTGGTTTTAACTCCCAAGGACTTCGGTCGATTAGCCGTGGCCAGGGACGAGAGAAAGGCAATACCGTCTCTGAGACGGTATTGCCTTCAAGACCCGGATTTTCTGACAGCGGCCAGCGCACATGGTCTTTGGCATACTTTACCTCAAGAGGCCGCAGATCTCTGGATCTTGCCCACTACTTATTATTGCAGTTTGCATATGTATTGGCACAGCCGCATTTTGTGGAATTTTGAGAAAATTTGAGATGCCAGTGCCCCAGTATATAACTTATCTCTCCCTCAATTCTGTGTGGATTCCTCTGAGTCCATAACCAAAGTTCACCGTTTTGGAAGGGGCGTCCAGCCGTACCAAATTTCTAGCTAAATACGCGTGTCATAAATTCCCAATATCCTTCAAACGTGTAAATTCACGCTTTCTCAAGGGTGAGACTCTAACTTTTGTGAATGGTAATTGCCCAGGCTAGAGTCAGGTGGAATTGTGTTCGTGATAATGGCAGTCCATTAGCTTCCCATTCTGCTGTTCTCGGAAGAATAGGAATCCAATCTGGTTGTACACCTTCCCAGCCTTCAGTTGGTGGTCCTATTTTTCCTATTTAAAATCATTTGACAGGCTGAATTTGGAAACACATAGCTGTATATTCAGGACAGTGCAGGCTGGCAAATCTTTCCTATGCTCCCTGACAAGTACCAAACTTTCTTGCCAACACCCTGAGTTCCATTGATCAGCTCTTTTAATGTCCACAGGTTACGAGTGATCATGATATGAGCACCTTCTGCTAAAAAGATTGCTGCCTCCAACGGTCCAACCCCTCCGCATCCTCAGCTGATGCTTTTCTAGATTTTTGCTCCGTTAACACGGTTATGCTTAGCTCTTCAGCAAGCCCTGGTCTTATTGAGTGCTGCTAACTGCGTTTTGTTTACCATGTCAACTGCTTCAACTCGGAGACTTTGCGCAGAGCCACCCTGGCTCTCACGGCATGCGCTCTGGAGCGGCTATGCGCTACGGTGGCTCATTCGGTGGCTGGAAGAACCACTTGAAATTCATTTTCTTCGGCATTTTTGCCCCCTGGATGACCTCAGAGCGCTAGGCTCCCAAACCCCCAGGAAGCACCACAAGTTTCCACGCCAACCGTCGGTTTCGGAAGAACCGGCGGAAAACGTACCAAATAAAGCGGGAAACTGGTACAGCCGTTTTGGAAACAATATACGGGTTTTGATCGAGTGGTGCTCATTCGTTTGTGCTTACCTTTGTTTTGCTTCCCGTCGCCAGCTCCACTTCGGCCGAATCTGAGTTTGCTTCCGCCACCTAGAGAATTCTCACCAGGAAAAAAACAGTGGGTTAACAGAACTGAGGATCAAGACTCAGCTGCTACTTGCCCAGAGTTCGACAGGGCCGTGACTTGCGAGCAAGGGCCAAAACAAGAGGCTCATGTACTATGTCTGTGGTTGGGAGGGAATAAATCGCGTTTTTTCAAAACGAAAAAAGAGAAAAAGAGCGAAAAAGAGAGGGAGATTCCAAGGGGGCACCGGCAATCTAACCGGCGACTAAGGGCTAGTTAGTTAGTCCGGCCGTCAGGCCGGAAAAAAAAAATTTGACCCCCCAGTTTGTGGGCGGGAATGAGCTTCTGGTAGTCTGTTTGAGTGAGAAGCACTGCGCTTGAGCTGTACATGTAGCTTTTCAGAGGATATAGTGCTACTCCTCTGCAATCAGTCTCAATTTGGTCTCAATGTGGCTTTGTTTGGTGGAGCTGTCAACCTGATGTTGCCATGTTTTGCCTTCTAAAGAAGGATGTAAGCATCCAGTCTGGTCTGGATACTTTTCTCAAGACAGTAGAACAGTAACTGGCCCTTCAATGAATTTATTTGTCGGATGAACTTCATGTCAACGCAGTCCGGCGACTTAACCGTGAGAACATATTGCCGTATATAGTGCTTACGTTAGTTAGTTAGTCCAGCCTAGAGGTCGGAAAAGAAAAAAACGGCCCTATATATTTTTTTAGAATGCCGGTGCCCCCTTGGGAGATTCAGGGATTTATTGGGAGCTCTCGTAACTCATTCTGTAGCTCGAAGCTTGCTTCAACGCTGACAGTCAACTGCCTCTGTGCTTTCCCTACGCGGCCTCGGATCGGTACCGCCTTACAGCGTGAGGAGTTAGTGAGATTCATCGAGGGAATAAGTACGTCGACTCACTTTTCTCTATTTCTCCCACCCATCGGCATTCTCGCAGCCCCCGTCGCTGTCATCGCCTGCCCTACGCCCCTTGTATGGTGTTTGCCTCCGGGTTCGAACAACCTTCCGCCTTCTCCCTCACCGACACTCTTGAGAATATCGCCACGCGACTGCCTGCTCAATCCGCTATCTAGCAACCCGACACCTTTCCGCCTCCCGACCCACTCCCGCTCCCTCCCATTATCATTGTGCGCCATCCCTCTTTTGCCTGATCCGACGCTGGCGTACCCAATTCCTCCTCGAGATGCCGACTTTATTCCCACTCGTCAACACCTACACTGACAGTTATCTCAATCCCTGCACACCAGCGATGCATCGCTTCCATCTGGCTACTCATACGGGGCAACGAGGTGTGTTTATTTACCTATCTCCATTTGCTTCCACTCACACATCCTCTCCCGCCTCTCGACACCGACTTCCGCGAAGACACCGCGCTCTGCGCTTGACACACGGACATCATCCTGACGCCTTCGAAGCACTCCCTCGCGCATCTACTTACATAACTGACAACAGCGGAAACAAGGCTGTTTCCATCTGCGCGGGGAATCCGTTCAGCCGCCTCAACGTCGAGCTGCTACTCGTACTCTGTACGCATCGTCTCGGAATGGTAAGCACCGTCTGTTCACGTGATGTCTTTTGCCGACAATTTCAAATTGTAGTTGTGTGGGTAAGGGAGTGCAGCGCTTGAGATTCACTGCGTCAACAATGTTGTGATTGTGAGTCTCATTCAAATTGTCCTTTCGTTCTTCTTCCCTTCACGTTTGCATCGAGGTTGCTGTTTTGTTAAACGGACCATTTGTTCTCTGCTTAAACCGTTTTGTTAATTTGTAACATAAACAGTGATTATCTACAGATAGTCAACAAATTTGATTCTTCCCCCGTCTTGATTTCAGTGTTCTGTTAAACATTGATTAACGACCTCTGATTAATCCGACTTGCGCAGTGCCAATGCAAGCGGGGCCGCAGGTTCATGCACAGGCCCAGGTAGGTGTTTAGCAGAGCATTGCTTAAACGTGATTTGCGGCCTATACCGCAATTGATTAATCAAACTTCATATAGATTCATCTCTTTTTTCGTGCCCACCCACCCATCCCTAGTTAGTTTTGCTATTTCCTGCGCACTCACGTAGCTACGGATTTGTTCTGTATTCTTTAGTTGCGTAGGGGCTGCCTCGGCTCCTGTAAGGGCAACAGAGGCCCGAGGTACTCAAGAGTCCAACAAGAGTCCAACAAGCACTGGGCAGAGGGAGAATCCTTAGAGGGCGAGCTACAACAAGAGGAAGAGTGTCTACTCACCTGGGCAGAGGGAGAATCCTTAGAGAACAGAGTAAGGAGTCTCCATGCCCAGGCGTCACAGTAAAAGGGTGTGTGACGCGTGACTTCTCACGGGGCGTGGGAACTATGTAGTAGCACAGCATCTATGATGTGATATCAATGATCAGATGATCCAACAGTAGCAGGGAGCCAGGGATATGCCCAGAAGAGGGAGGATCACAATACTGGTCCAGAGATCGTAGACCGACGAAGGCTCGGAGATACCCTGTGGTCCGGGGAGCGTGGGAAACCGGAGCCGGAGTCCGGAGGGCCGGAGCTCGGGGCCCGGAGGGTCGGGGAACCGGGGGAATAGAGCCCAGGGAACCCGGGAAGGGCGCTAGAGCCAGAGCGAGACAGCGGGAGCATCGAGGCTTGGGTGACAGAACCGCTGGGGCTTGGCCCAGGTCCGGGGGAGCGTGGGAAGCCGGGCCGGGGACCACATATTTTGCCGTACCTGAGCTTCACATCGATGTCTGACAAGTACAGTTCACCGCCCGCAAAGTCACCCACGCAGAAGGACGCTGTAGGGCCATCATCGAGACCATCGACGTGCTCCAGAACCTGCAACTTATATACAATTGCCCTGCCAATCCAAGGACCTGGGTCAGCCATCTCGAGTATATACTAGAAACGAAAACGAAAACGACTATATATAGAATAGCCGATAGATGGCCGGTGGTGCCCGTCGGCAGCAGGTTCAGAAACGAAAATGAAGCAGTCGGCACGGAACAAGTCAAGGTCGGCTCTATGACGCCAAGGGTCACGGTCACGTACATGCTTGATCGATCGAGTTATGTTGGTCCCGTTCCGATGCTCGGCTACTACTTAAAAGTAACCGAAATTGCCGTTTTTTCTTGGTTTTTTCCCGTGCTCGTGCAACTTAGCTACTGCCGGCAGCCAACACAAATTAAGAGATAAATATAAAATAATAATATTTGTTTACTTTATGTAGTCCATTCTTGTTTCCTATTTACCTTTAGTGTTCGTCTATATCACGTTTGCCACGAATCTCATACTTGGGTATCGTAAAAATTTCTATTTTATGATTTTGAAGTGGAGTGATCCTCACTCTTCAATTACATAACACACCGGCAAGTCCGAGTTGAACCAAGGTTAAACATTCAAACTGCTATGTAAATCTCAAGCTCCATTTTCTCGGGCAATACTAATGGTAAGAGATTTGTGGGGCTCAATTATGTGTAGTGGATACTTCTAGAGGAATAGTCAATCATACTCCGTGGACAGGCCCGACAGGGAATTGGCGTTCCAGCGCACTGTGTTGAACGGCAAATGCCGGAATTGACAGCAGGGATCAACCGGAAGAAGCGGGATCAACCAGGATTAATTGGCTATGTCTAGCCGAGACATAGCCAACCACAGGCACCGTTAATGAGCCGAACAAGGCTTATGTACTATGTCTGTGGTTACGGAGAATTAATCAAGTTTTCAAGTTGCAGAAAAAGAGAAAAAAAGAGGGGAAAAGAGGAGAGATTGTTGAATACCTCAGCATGAATGTCCTCAAATTTCAGAGCTCGAACTTTGGTGCAGTGAGCGCAGTCTACAATTCGGCATCTTGATTTCATCTTGATTCTTTTGCCATATCGAGTAAACATCAGGGAATTCAAGACTATGTCTATTCGGGTTTGCGTCCCAAAACGACATAGGACGCAGCGAATGGAATTCAAGATTCGTAAGCTTTCGTAACACGGCAACTCGGCCTCTGGCGCTAAACGGGCGCTTGTTTCGCAAAGCCTTTGCCCTCCGCCCAACCTCCGCCTGTTTTTACCTTTCGTCACTACGACTTTCAGCCCATAAGATCCCTTACAGATATTTCAGTCCTCCAGCTCTCCACCGGACTCTTTAGCGACCCCCGGGCTTCAAATGATGCTTGCAACACTCACAGTTACTTCTTCGTGAATCTGCGTGTTTCTTTGACTGTCCGCGTCCTCAACGACTTCTAACTGTGCCGGAAATCTGTATTGTAAAAGAAGGAACACATCTGCAGCTCTCTGAACTTGATATCCACCGCGGCTTTTTCATTTGACTCTGCCAACAAACACCTCGAGGAAAGTGTCTACTCATGTCAAGTCGAGTCTCAACTCCTTCTTTGAGTCCCGGGACACGGATTATGATCTGAAACAGTGCTTTTGGCTGCTGTGTCACTCCTTGCATATTTCCTCTCCCGCTGAAGTCCCGATGATTCAAATTTGTCAATATCCCACCCAAACACTAGTACTGTACGAGACCACATTGTAGTTGGACTGCCAATATTCATCTGGAACTTCGTCATATGCTAGTTATATCCCCAATACTCAATATCAATATGTCTGGGACTAGTAAAACATCTCAAACAATTTAACAGTCGCACTCTTTCCGTTGAACAAAATCTATATATTGAGAGACGGTCACAGAACAAAGATAACATGTTTCTCCGGCTCAATTGAGGCTTTCCCAGCTGGAACTCTGCGCATGAGATTAACACACCGGCAAGTCCGAGTTGAACCAAGGTTAAACATTCAAACTGCTATGTAAATCTCAAGCTCCATTTTCTCGGGCAATACTAATGGTAAGAGATTTGTGGGGCTCAATTATGTGTAGTGGATACTTCTAGAGGAATAGTCAATCATACTCCGTGGACAGGCCCGACAGGGAATTGGCGTTCCAGCGCACTGTGTTGAACGGCAAATGCCGGAATTGACAGCAGGGATCAACCGGAAGAAGCGGGATCAACCAGGATTAATTGGCTATGTCTAGCCGAGACATAGCCAACCACAGGCACCGTTAATGAGCCGAACAAGGCTTATGTACTATGTCTGTGGTTACGGAGAATTAATCAAGTTTTCAAGTTGCAGAAAAAGAGAAAAAAAGAGGGGAAAAGAGGAGAGATTGTTGAATACCTCAGCATGAATGTCCTCAAATTTCAGAGCTCGAACTTTGGTGCAGTGAGCGCAGTCTACAATTCGGCATCTTGATTTCATCTTGATTCTTTTGCCATATCGAGTAAACATCAGGGAATTCAAGACTATGTCTATTCGGGTTTGCGTCCCAAAACGACATAGGACGCAGCGAATGGAATTCAAGATTCGTAAGCTTTCGTAACACGGCAACTCGGCCTCTGGCGCTAAACGGGCGCTTGTTTCGCAAAGCCTTTGCCCTCCGCCCAACCTCCGCCTGTTTTTACCTTTCGTCACTACGACTTTCAGCCCATAAGATCCCTTACAGATATTTCAGTCCTCCAGCTCTCCACCGGACTCTTTAGCGACCCCCGGGCTTCAAATGATGCTTGCAACACTCACAGTTACTTCTTCGTGAATCTGCGTGTTTCTTTGACTGTCCGCGTCCTCAACGACTTCTAACTGTGCCGGAAATCTGTATTGTAAAAGAAGGAACACATCTGCAGCTCTCTGAGCTTGATATCCACCGCGGCTTTTTCATTTGACTCTGCCAACAAACACCTCGAGGAAAGTGTCTACTCATGTCAAGTCGAGTCTCAACTCCTTCTTTGAGTCCCGGGACACGGATTATGATCTGAAACAGTGCTTTTGGCTGCTGTGTCACTCCTTGCATATTTCCTCTCCCGCTGAAGTCCCGATGATTCAAATTTGTCAATATCCCACCCAAACACTAGTACTGTACGAGACCACATTGTAGTTGGACTGCCAATATTCATCTGGAACTTCGTCATATGCTAGTTATATCCCCAATACTCAATATCAATATGTCTGGGACTAGTAAAACATCTCAAACAATTTAACAGTCGCACTCTTTCCGTTGAACAAAATCTATATATTGAGAGACGGTCACAGAACAAAGATAACATGTTTCTCCGGCTCAATTGAGGCTTTCCCAGCTGGAACTCTGCGCATGAGATTAACACACCGGCAAGTCCGAGTTGAACCAAGGTTAAACATTCAAACTGCTATGTAAATCTCAAGCTCCATTTTCTCGGGCAATACTAATGGTAAGAGATTTGTGGGGCTCAATTATGTGTAGTGGATACTTCTAGAGGAATAGTCAATCATACTCCGTGGACAGGCCCGACAGGGAATTGGCGTTCCAGCGCACTGTGTTGAACGGCAAATGCCGGAATTGACAGCAGGGATCAACCGGAAGAAGCGGGATCAACCAGGATTAATTGGCTATGTCTAGCCGAGACATAGCCAACCACAGGCACCGTTAATGAGCCGAACAAGGCTTATGTACTATGTCTGTGGTTACGGAGAATTAATCAAGTTTTCAAGTTGCAGAAAAAGAGAAAAAAAGAGGGGAAAAGAGGAGAGATTGTTGAATACCTCAGCATGAATGTCCTCAAATTTCAGAGCTCGAACTTTGGTGCAGTGAGCGCAGTCTACAATTCGGCATCTTGATTTCATCTTGATTCTTTTGCCATATCGAGTAAACATCAGGGAATTCAAGACTATGTCTATTCGGGTTTGCGTCCCAAAACGACATAGGACGCAGCGAATGGAATTCAAGATTCGTAAGCTTTCGTAACACGGCAACTCGGCCTCTGGCGCTAAACGGGCGCTTGTTTCGCAAAGCCTTTGCCCTCCGCCCAACCTCCGCCTGTTTTTACCTTTCGTCACTACGACTTTCAGCCCATAAGATCCCTTACAGATATTTCAGTCCTCCAGCTCTCCACCGGACTCTTTAGCGACCCCCGGGCTTCAAATGATGCTTGCAACACTCACAGTTACTTCTTCGTGAATCTGCGTGTTTCTTTGACTGTCCGCGTCCTCAACGACTTCTAACTGTGCCGGAAATCTGTATTGTAAAAGAAGGAACACATCTGCAGCTCTCTGAGCTTGATATCCACCGCGGCTTTTTCATTTGACTCTGCCAACAAACACCTCGAGGAAAGTGTCTACTCATGTCAAGTCGAGTCTCAACTCCTTCTTTGAGTCCCGGGACACGGATTATGATCTGAAACAGTGCTTTTGGCTGCTGTGTCACTCCTTGCATATTTCCTCTCCCGCTGAAGTCCCGATGATTCAAATTTGTCAATATCCCACCCAAACACTAGTACTGTACGAGACCACATTGTAGTTGGACTGCCAATATTCATCTGGAACTTCGTCATATGCTAGTTATATCCCCAATACTCAATATCAATATGTCTGGGACTAGTAAAACATCTCAAACAATTTAACAGTCGCACTCTTTCCGTTGAACAAAATCTATATATTGAGAGACGGTCACAGAACAAAGATAACATGTTTCTCGGGGATGTTCTCACGCTGCAACCACCACGACGAAAATCAGTCCGGCGCGAAATTTGTCCCTTGGACCGCGCTGCCGCCACAAAAGTTGGATATCAACACCCGCGAATCTACCAGACCCCATCCTGATGTATTCACTCCCAACCATCTTCGCCTCGAGAACCTGTTGGACGCGACCCTTGCCACAGTGATGATCATTCTCGACAACGACCCAATTTTGACCCTATCGGACCATGCAGAACGGGCCTTTCGTGCCCTGTGCCGTCGCATCGACCTGGGCAACTGCTCCGTACCTCACCCCGCTCTTAGCGCGGCAGCAGCACCTGCTGCTCCGCCTCCGACTCCGGCCACGTATGCCGAGGCTGTGCAAACACGTGACGACAAATCCATCGATCCGCCGACGCCGAAGCCCGCCGCACCAAAACCCGCTCCCCTCCGCCGCAGCGCGGTTGACGCCGACCTCATTTTTCGTGTCGATAAACTGTCCCCCCCACCCGCCGTCTACCCACAACCGGCAGAGTGCTTTACAGCGCTACAGAAAACCTTCGCTGACTTCCCTGACTTGTCACTCGCTGGCCTTCGATGGACGCGAAATGGGAACTTGTCCATTAACTTCGATCACAACGCAAGCTGGACATCTGAAAAGGCATTAGCTGCTGCCCCTACCATCTGGAAAGCCGTGGAACCCCTGTTCTCCTTCCCAAAGCCATGTCCCGTCCCCAGTGTCGACCTTGGGGGTGTTTGGCACTCGGTCCTAGTGCACAACATCCCAGACCTGCCGCCCAAAGGCGACTCAAACACACTCTCACTTGGTGCTTGGTTACGCATGGGGGGTCTTCAGGGGACCTTTGCGGAGGCTAGGCCTATGTGCACGGTTGATGAAGCTGGAAACACGAAGACGCTGTCAATGCGGATCTCTTTTCGGTCCAAAGCTCAGGCTGATCACATAGTCCAGCACGGTGCTCTTGTTTTCGGGTCTCGTTGTCGGGCTTCACACTGCAAACCGAGAACCATACCTGCACGCAGCGCAGCAGCATAGTAACCTGGCACTTATGCCATGCTTTCTCCGTTTCACACCCTTCCTCTTATGGTTTTCCTTCTTCCCACTTTCCCAATTCTTTACCATACTCACCAGTGCCCCCATTGTGAGGCCTAGACCCCCACTTACATTATTCATGCGCACATTGCGCGTACGTTCGTCATCGCCCCTCGCTGGCATGGCTGACAGACTGCTGCTGTTCAAAACAAATTCACTGAAACTCATACTTACAGTATTAGCTACGAGATCCATAGTGTAGATTATGCCTACCATGTTCCTAGGGACGAAGGGCAAATAACAAGGATTCAAAAAAAAAAAAACATGTTTCTCCGGCTCAATTGAGGCTTTCCCAGCTGGAACTCTGCGCATGAGATTAACACACCGGCAAGTCCGAGTTGAACCAAGGTTAAACATTCAAACTGCTATGTAAATCTCAAGCTCCATTTTCTCGGGCAATACTAATGGTAAGAGATTTGTGGGGCTCAATTATGTGTAGTGGATACTTCTAGAGGAATAGTCAATCATACTCCGTGGACAGGCCCGACAGGGAATTGGCGTTCCAGCGCACTGTGTTGAACGGCAAATGCCGGAATTGACAGCAGGGATCAACCGGAAGAAGCGGGATCAACCAGGATTAATTGGCTATGTCTAGCCGAGACATAGCCAACCACAGGCACCGTTAATGAGCCGAACAAATGCCTTTCCAGATACAAATAAACTTCGGACTTCAGTCCGCTGCGTTATGGTTGGAATTCATGGGTGTGCTGGCGATTTTGGTCCTCCTAACCTCGAATCCAACATTCCCTGATGAAGATGCAATGAGGATAAAAACTCAGAGATTTGTAGCCTGAGTGCGCTGGCGCCGCCAAAGTGTCGTTTGGCGGTAGGGACGGGTGGACCCTTGGAACGTTGCTTGCTTTGCAGGCAGCCCATTGGGAAGAGCCTGATTGAAGCCCTCGCCGACGTTTTGAAGGCACAGGCAGGTGTTCCCATGTCGGAGAGCAGAAGAGAAAGTGATTGTCACTTGGTGTACAAATCATTCACGATCCGGCAATGGCCGAGCATCTTTAACCAGATACACCCGACACATCGAAATTCGATCCTTGCGTCTCTCAGAGAAATTTCGCATGCGGTGACTATTAGCTAGAATATGGAACCAAGCAAGAGCCAAGAGGCGATGATCTTCTATCCTCTGAGCTTTCGTATTTTCCCTCGCACTCACCAAGGGGGCACCGGCATTCTAAAAAAATATATAGGGCCGTTTTTTTCTTTTCCGACCTCTGGGCTGGACTAACTAACTAACGTAAGCACTATATACGGCAATATGTTCTCACGGTTAAGTCACCGGACTGCGTTGACCTGAAGTTCATCCCACAAATAAATTTATTGAAGGGCCAGTTACTGTTCTATTGTCTGGAGAAGAGTATCCAGACCCGACTGGATGCTTACATCCTTCTTTTGAAGGCAAAACATGGCAACATCAGGTTGACAGCTCCACCAAACAAAGCCACATTGAGACTGACTACAGAGGAGTAGCACTATATCCTCTGAAAAGCTACATGTAGAGCTCAAACACAGTCATTCTCACTCAAATAGACTACCAGAAGCTCATTCCCGCCCACAAACTTGGGGGTCAAATTTTTTTTTTCCGGCCTGACGGCCGGACTAACTAACTAGCCCTTAGTCGCCGGTTAGATTGCCGGTGCCCCCTTGGCACTCACTCCAATCTAATGGCCCAGGCCAATAGAAAAAGCTCGAGGTGGGACGGTCTGACAAATGAAGTACATAAGCCGTTGGAGCAATAAGTAAAGAGCACTCACCCAATCTGAGAATTTCGAACAAATCCCGCTCTGCAGTCCATGGCAGTAAACGTGGAAGTTCGTCGCCTACAAGACGAGCGACGGGCTCGGCCTCGGGATACATTGGGAACAAAGTGACCACCAGAGTCTTCAACGCTGAGAACATAAAATCACTCAACGCCGAGTCGAGTTCGCTCCATGAGTGCGTGCGGGTCGCTTGCGTCGTCGAAGCGTAGGTCAAGTATATATTCTGATAGGTTATGGGCCCCGCGCCCTAGCGCCGAGAGTCGCTGCCTTATCAGATTGCCATCTCCTCTTCCTCTTCACTCCTGGAGCGCTTTGCTCTTTAACAACCTCTTCTACTCATAACGGCACTTCCCTATCCTTCCAACCTCTCTCAACTATATCCAACTATGGGTCTTCCTGCTGGAGCTACTCGAGCCGTTGAGGCTATGCCACTGATCACTGCTGATACCTGGATCAGTGCTGAGCGCACATTCAAGGCGTTCGTCAAGGGCGTCCACTGTCCTTGGGTCATCGAGCCACCCCATGATGCTACTGGCAATGCTCGCACTGAGGCTGCTGTCGGCAATACCGATAACGATGCTGAGGTACTTTGGCTGCTTTATATGCGTCTTGCGCCGGAGTACCAGTACCTCTACGACACCTGTAACACCGCTGGCGATCTCTGGCGGAAAGTCTCTGCCCTATTTAACGTTTCCAACATGGCCACTCGAGTTGAAGCTCGAGAGGTTTTTCACACCACCAAACACGATCCTTCCAAGCCAATGGATACATACATCACCAACATCGAAAAAGCTGCATCTCGTCTCACTAGCCTGGGTGCTACCCCAAGTGACATCGAAATTGCAGATATGCTCCTCATTAACCTTCACCCGTCTTTCGAAGCCGCCAAACTCGCTATCATGTCGACTGACACTCAGCCGCCGCTTGCACAACTCAAGTCACAGCTTCGTAGTGCTGGTGCTGCCAAGAAAGCAAAGGAGGGTAAATCGGGGGATATCGAGAGTGATGTGGATGCAGGTGATGGACTCCCCGCTGGCTTGGCTGCACGCACCCAGCAGAAGCAGCGCCGTGCGTCACGTCCTGCTCACCAATCTCGTTCTACTGGATTGGGTGGGAGGAACAGCAAGCTTCGTTGGTGTTCCCCTTCTGCCAATGATCAGTGCCGTCGCTGTGGTACAACTGGCCACATCTCTGATCGCTGCATCCACGACATGCCAGAGAACATCAAGCAATGGGTTCTCGACGGTCCTCCACGTCCTGGTCGGGATCGCGAGCCATCTGCTCATAGTACGGAGGGTGCTCTTGCTGCAGATGATGATGGGGAAGGTCACTTCAGCGAGCACATTGACTTTGACAGCGCTGAAGGAAGCTCTGAAGACGATGAAGCTTTCAACGCTCGGCTTGCGCGCACTCAACAGCACTATCGTTGTATGGAGGCTGTAAGGGGAGAAGGGCCCAGGAGCCAAGTCGATAACAAACCTGGGGATCAGAGATCCCCAGTGAACTACTTATATACAAGAGGTGACGTAAGATATGACATAAGTGAGCACACAGCATGATGTCTTGGAGACAGAGAACTTCTGCCCAAGTCAGAAGATGTCATAGCTGTGGAATCCCCTGACAGAGGCGTAGGAACATTGGATTGGGTGGGAGATATCAGATTCGGTGGGAGTTCATTAGGCTCCATTCGGCTGTCGTGTCTTAGCGTCACTTAGCGTCACTTTGGAGCACTTGGGAAAAATTCCACGCCAAACTTTTGGTGAGAAATACTCTTAAGTGACGTCAAGTGCTCCGAAGTGACGCAACCGAATGGAGCCTTATTATGCCTTTGATTTTCCGTTTCTCTTCATCGGTCCTCGCAAAGGTGGGAGTGTCAGAACCTGTATATATTCGCGTCGGTCCGAGAGTCCCGGTAGTAGTATCATACTTCTCACATCCTGTTGCGCGTAGATCGATATCGAATTATCTTGTCTTTTACCCCCACGTCCCTCGTCGTCTGCGTCCCCGCACCCGTCCTCCAGCTCGTCGTCCTCTGTGAGCTCTCCCGGCTTTCAGCCGCCTCGGTATATATTCTGATACGATTCAATCGTCCCGAAGCACTCTCCGCTTCTGTCCTCTGGATCCCAATCAAATACGATGATTTTGCTGAATTTGAGCCTTTCTACAGACCGACAGTATTTGAAAATGTTGGTAGTAAGACGAACGACGCCACTGAAGTCGAGATTACGCAAGGAGGGGGATTTTAGAAGCAACTGGATGGAGTGCTGCAGTTCCAGGGGTAGATCCCCCCCAGGACTCGCTCGAACAGCGAAGCCTGAAAGTTCGAACTATTTCCGCATCGGCAAGAAGAGTGAGCAGTAGAGGGAGGGTCGATTCTCGGGCATTCCACGTAGGGCCAAGTCTCGGAGAGACAATGTCCACGTGGCGGATGTGGGTGACGATGTGTGGGGATTGACACAGAGTTTCGTACAAAGATGAGCACGGAGATCGACTCTTGATCTGTCTTGTCGCCTGCGTTCCAACGGAAATATGCTCGAAGATGAATGGCTGGCTCAGCGACCGGAGCTGCCGCGAGACGAGACAGAATTGGCGCAGGGCGTTGCGGTCAAAGCGCAGGTGGTGTAAGATAACCAGTAGAAGCTCTGGCGGAAGTCTCACTTGGAGGTCTACTTTAGAATCTTTAGGATTCTCCAGTCCATCCGTGTCCATGATGGACAATGAAGAGCAAGAAGGGGAGTGGGAAGCGGAATTCGGCAAAGTCCGACATCAATTTCTGCCACTGCCACGCCGACTAAACCCTAACCAGAGCCACAATCCAACTTTCCTCTATACCAACCACGAGCCAGTGGCAACGAACACAAACTGCTCAATCATAGGCTCCAAGGTATGTCACGCTTTCGAGGCGAGATCTGGGCTGACTCTAGCAAGAGGTGATCATCGAAGCAACAGCCAGTGTCCATTATGTCCGTCGTCCGACCCTGTACCCGACTCAATTTTGGATATGGATGCGCTTTACAGGAGTAACGACCCTCCGAACGAAGAGGACGTTCCAAATATTTGTGAATCCCTGCACAGTTATTTAGACGCGCTTACTCGTCTCGAAGCAGGACATGAAAAGGACCGCTCCATCAAAACGTCGGCCGTTTGCAGTCGATGGACCCGGTAGACGCGCCTGCAGAGCAGCTCGGGCTTCGGAACGATATAGCGTCCATGGATGAAGAGATTCTCATACTTAAATTCATCATCAATGCTCACCACTCGATTTTATCGGCGGTCAGACGTTTGCCACCCGAAATTCTAGGAGAAATCTTCCTTCTAGCGCTTCCAGACGTGGATTATATTGACTCGGACGTAGCGGAGCATATAAAAGGCACTCCATGGCTGCTGTCTCATGTCTGTCGCAGGTGGCGTGCAGCAATTCAAGGCAACCCACTTCTCTGGTCCAATATCCACGTCGATACAATAAACCTGCGCAGGCGAATCATCCACACGTTTCGTGAGGATGAACATCCTCTTCGTGCGCTCGAGACACAAATCACTCTGTCCGACAACGCACCCTTATTCGTGGACTTCTGGATGTCGCGTGATACGGAGGGGAATTCCCCCAAATTTTCCAAGTTTTTCGAACTCGTGCTCGGCCAAAGCAGTCGGTGGCAACAGTTGAAAGTCTGTTGGTCAGGACGTGCTCCCGCTCTCCACCTCCTTTCCTGTCTCACGGACCAACTCGCGCACCTACAGCGATTGGTTTTTCATCCTTATGGATTTCGGTATCAGCTCCCCCCTGCCCTTGGCTCCCTGTTCGCCCTCGCGCCATCTTTACGCGAAGCCCTCCTCACGAGCAACGATTTCACGGACCCCTCTCCGCCCCTGGATTTGCCCTGGCATCAATTAACCCGCCTCCGCCTGCGTTCCTCGCAGGCTTACATCGTGGAAAATCTCCCCAAGGCGGTCAACCTACGTGACTGCGCAATAGCTCCCAGCCGTTACCCACTGATATCGCCTTCGTTGGCGAACTTACCGCTAGTATTGCCCAATGTTCGACGACTCACTCTATGCGAGGCACCGGAAAACTGGCTCAAACTCGATACTCCCCTTCTGGAGCACCTGCATCTGCAGTCTGCACAGATATCGTTTTCCAAATCATGATACACCCCATGTCGAATCTTCGTTCTCTCAAGCTGACGAACATTGCCATGTCTGACGGTCCGAACTCCCTTTTCACCGTCCTTCGCGGTGTCCCCACAATCTCTCATCTGGAGATTTACTTCGCAGATTGGAACAGGAACTCAGCCTCATCGGCCGAACAACACGCCTTCATACTCTCATTTGCCACTGCTATGAAGATATCTAACGAATCAATGGCATCGAATTTGTCCCCGATGTTGACCTCGCTGCGCTTGGTATTCCCTTATTTGTACCCCCAGTCGGACGAGCTTGACCATTCCTTCTTTGAAATGGTCCAATCTCGCTGACGCGGGCGTCTTTTCTCAACCTCTGCATCCGACGCTCCAACAGAATACCGCTCCCTGCGAAGAATACGCTTCACGGGCATACGCTTGCTAAACTCGAGTTCGAATGATTGCCAGGTGCCTTTCTGTCCGGCTGTTTGGAACAGACTTCGGATTTTGCGTCGGGAGGGTCTGGATGTTGAACGGGATTTGTATGCCAATGATGTTGCGGTGTTGGATTAGATGAATCGTGTTAAAAATCGACAAATATAAGCTCACCACTGCCAAGGGTCTTTCGGTCCTTTTAAAATTGGTTTGGATTTCTGTTCCGCCTGCGGTAAATTCCGTGAACAGGCACGGAACGTGGCGGATACCAACGAGGAGAAACACAGAAAGCTCAGCGAATGCGGAGGTTTTTGCTCGAAGCGGGTTCGGGCGCCCCGAGTGTGCATGAAGCCGAAAACGGAAAGCTCCTGGCTCTGGCACACTTTTCTCACGATGTTTTGGACGACATGCCCGAGTCTCAAAGCGAATCCAACGTAAAATCAATAAAATGGAGATTTTTCTTTCGCAACCCAAAATTCGAAGCAGCCGCAGCGCTGGAAGGTTTTCAAAGTTGCGAGCCTTATCCATTTTTCTGGGAGTTTCTGACTTGAGGTATCACTCCGAGCGAACTCAGTGAGTTCAACTCACAACCCGCCAGACGGTCCACGGATCAGTACTCCTTCTGATGGCCGTAGCACATCCTTCACGAATCCTCGACATTTCTCAATCTACCCAATCTCAAGGTATGAAAAGTCACAAAGGGTTATTCGCATTGTATGGGCATTGGCTCAGGTCAGAAAGTGCCAGTGTGGTGTTCGATTCGCCCTGCTTTTATGGTACACGGTAAAGCGGATGGTTCACGAGCTGTGGACAACAGCAGATCATAATGATATCGATGTAGTTCTGCGTATCATGACCGTTCCCACTGCAAGCAAGTGCAATTCTCTCACCCATTACTCAAAATGTTCAATAACAGATCCGAGCTCGGGAGGACGGAAATCGATAGCTGTTGAAATAATTTGCGGAGTACCTATTCAAGAATACATACATGCAGAGTCCCTCGAGAAAGTGACAAGAGCAAAGCAACTTCTCCGCGGTGAAGTCTTTTCAAAGACCCCCCTTGGTCGCAACCCGACTCAAGCTCAAGCGAGAGTCTGAACAGTGTCTGAACTTTGAACCCTTTCGAACCTCAGTCGGCATACGCCGAGCGAACTCCATTCGGAGAGCTTAGCCCCATTTACACATTTATCCCCATGGACTGAGCCGAATTCGGATATTCGGCTTTGCTCAGCATCACCCGCCTGAGACATCCACCGCGCTCAATACTCGTAAGCTCAGCTCGTGAAGAGGTGATCCAGCGCCTCTATAACCTTCAAAAAGCCTTTCGAAGATGCAGTGTACTACTCACATTCGACCCTCGATGTCTATGGAACCCAAACCGACCCGAAAAAGATTTCGTCCTCCAAAGCCTCGCACTCAACCGCTGAAACGTGGAAGAGCTTGCCTGAACTGCCGGTTTGTGGTATGATCATGGGTATTTGACACGACCGCTGATACAATCCTCATAGGCACTTGTGAATTTTATCTTGCCAAACCAGCAGTGTAAACTAATGCTTCTGGTTGCAGAGGTGTGACGGAATGGTAAGTGCTTAATCGAAAAAGAGTCCTCCGTTGAAAGGAACTCGCTGTAGCGGCCCGTTTGTGGAAACTGTACGCGCGTACCCAAAGGAGAATCGTGCAAATTCACCGATCCGCTGTCCAAAGCAAATATCGAGCATCATGCCGCTGGAAGCTCAGAGTTTCCCGAGAAACACTTTGTGAACGAGTCGCATAGTGGATATCTCTCGACTCCTATGTCGTCTTTCAGTGAAATCTCGTCAGGTATTAATTTCTCTCTCTCTTCTGCTAAGGGCAATACACTCAGTTTTTGGCAGATGGACAGTCGGAATCCCGATCAAATAACTCGTCGAACGAGGCGAGTGTGTATGAACTGGCTTAGTTTCACATCTTGACTGACACTTTAGCAGGAACCGCCGTTCGAGACTATACAGCTGCTGTAAGTTTTCCTTCCCCTGCTTAGTATCCCATCGAAGTGGATCTAATGGATCACAATAGGCTTCAAAACTTCCTTCCCCATGCAACGCAATTCTGATTCGCCTTACACATCGAGCGTTTCACAAATGCGACCCTCATTCCCCAAATTCCTTTCGGGAACATTCTTCGTCCTTCCCAATCCCTCCTCTACGCTGTATATCTATGGGGCGCTCACCTCTCCCCACCCGGCCCTCTCTTCGACCTAAAACCCACGTTCCTTCGCCGCGCCTTGCAGGCCACCTCAACCGAAACCTTCACCCACAACGACACCGTTCATGCCCTACACATGATCCAAGCCCACATTCTCCTCGGAAACTACTCCCTCATGCAGAAACGCTTACTCTCCGCGCAGCTTCATGCCAATGCCGCAGCGACGCTCGCGATGAGCTACAAGCTGCATAAATCTGGCTCTGTTGCGCGTTCCGACATACCGAGTACTTCATCCGTCGAGACTGACATAAGTGGGCCATGCTTGGCTTCCCCGTCCGGCGATCGCTTCCATGCCGCTATTATGACCTCAATCAAGCGCACACCGTCTTGCCAAGGACCCTTCTTGCATGTTGGTCCCATGTATATAGGCTTCACACCGTAGTTTGTTCCATACAAGTGCGAGATGGCCCCCACACAGACTTCATGCGAAATGTGCACCTTCCCAGCCTTCACCGCGGTAACTGCCGCTTCTACCGCACGAAGATCCTTCCCCACCGTCACCGTTTCCAACTCAGATATGTGTTCCAAGCAGAGCCCGCCCATTTCATCTGTCTCCGGAATGTAGTCAATCCTTGGGTCTGCCGCTAACTCATCCAATGACAGGGTATGACCGCATTTCTCGGGCGGCGACACATTGGTCTCACCCTCCCGACCGGGATGAGAGGCAAATAGAGTCGTAATATCCGAGAGATGTCCGAAAATTGCAGTCCGCTAATGGAGGGAACGAGCTGGAGTTGTCGACGGTAAGTTTGGATGGTATTGCGAGAGGGAAGAGCAAAAATCGAGTGATTCATGCCGTGCACAGCCGCGCCGCCGCCCAATTCATAGATCAACATAGCGAGGTCAATTTCGTATTGGGTGTAGTTCCGGGCGGTATATTTTCCTGCCGCGGCAAGTCGACAATATTCCAAGGTCTTCGCGAAGCTCCATCCTTCTTTCTCTGCATTCGCAAGGAGTCGATGCAAAGCAGGAATTGAGCACGGGTTCTGGCCTATGAACTGGAAAAGATCCCTCCACTCGGAGAGCCGTGCTTGTGCGCGCTGGAGGGAACCTTAGCCGAATATCTGCCCACATGGCGAGCAAGGCCTTGTTGCATCATAAACCGTATCTCATGAGCGCCAAATATGTCGACGTTTCATGGAAGGATGTGGTATGGAATAATCTGAATCAAAACCCTTACGAACTAAAGGTAAGCCACGTAGATCAAACTCATTGGGCGCACTGACCTAACGAAATAGCTGCGAATGCTCGTGTCATATGCGGCTACCACTGCACTAATCATATTCTGGACGGTTCCGGCGGCATTCATTGGGCTCGCGTCGAGCCTGCCCTCGCTCGCAGCCACCGCCCCTTGGCTCTCATGGATTGATATGATTCCGACCTGGGTCATGGGATTCCTGAGTGGGATACTGCCTCCTGTGCTCCTGGCAGCTGTCATGATGTTGGTCCCACTTTCTCTGAGAAGCTTGGCTGTCTTTGAAGGGAAGCCAACCCAAAGCGCCGTGGAGCTGAGTTTGATGACAAGATTTTTTGAATGTCCTGACACCGAGAATTTCAAATTCACCAACGAAGGTTGTCCGGGGAAGAATATGGGCATATTATTTTCCAAGTGTCGCGGATTGCAAGACATCTTCGAATGAAAGGTGTGATCTCTTGTATCGAAACTTACCGTGGCCGGCCGTTGACCAATTGCTATATAGGACAGTAAAACACCCGCCCTTAGATACGCAATTGGTGTACTGAACGGCAAATATCGTGGGGACGATGTATTTGCCGGATTGCTAGAAGGCCTAATGATTAAGTCGGATAAGGATGATCGAGGTGTTGGAACTCAGGGCATGAAGTACTGCCCGAAGGCTATGGAATTCTGGCATATTCTACACATGCACAGTCCTCGCGCTTTCAAGTTCGTCAAGAAATATCTTCAAGCTCCCACGGAGCGAACCCTACAGTGCGTAACTTGTCCACATTTCTTTAATTCAAAACTGGCTAACTCGAGGCATTGTAGGCGCCACCGTGCTGCTCTACCCACCCTCCCGTTGAGTATCCAGGAGAGGACATTCACCCTAGTTCATGACCGTCTCTCTGTTTTGAGCTATACTGGGCCGGTTGCCTTGAGTTGCGACGACACAAAGCTTATGCCAGCTTTCCGTCCTTACTATGATAATCATGAGAAAGCGTGGTTCATCGTGGGCGGTACCGGCGAACCTCTCGAGCTGGTCGATCCGGAACAATATCAGAAGGTGGTGGTTGATTGTCGTATACAGAAAGCTACAAAGGCATGTGTTTGCTCTCGGTATTAATATTGTATGCTGATTGGCTGCTCGCACTCTGGCTTCGACTCTGGGTTCTTCAGGTGCCCATTCCAAAGATTGCCCCCATCATCGTCGCCGCTCTTCCTATCTCAGAGAGTAATTCTGCGGAGGAGCTGCTCGTTCCGCTGTGGAAAATCTTCGGGGGATTGTTGGAACAAAATATTCGGGTTGTTTCGTACGCCAGTGATGGCACCGCGGTCGAGCGGTCGTTGCAGCGACTCCTTTTCCAGAAAGCACCGAAAAAGGTTTCTTATCAAATCGTACATCCGGCGTCAAAGAAAGACATTGAGATTGTCATCCCGTTCTATGGCAAAGATGCCAACCGCCCACTCGCCATCCTCCAAGACGCTAATCATGGCAGAAAAGACGCTCGGAATGCTGTCTTTTCCGGCGCCAAAGAGATTGTTCTCGGGGATCAGGTTGTGCTCTACGCTGATTTTCTGGAGATGTCGTTGGCGGTAGACGGTCCCCTATATCGGCGTAATACCTCAGAGAAGATGGACCGTCAAGATGACCCCGCTGCAACACGCTTCCTCTCTGCAGCTTCCTTGGAATGGTTCAGGAAGAATCGACCCGAAAAACTTGGTGTTATGGTGTACCTGGTGTACCTCTTCGTCTTTGGAGAGCTGATTGATGCGTACCAAAGCCGTACCATCTCCGTCGAGGAGCGCGTACAGATCGTTCTTCGTACACGCTTTTTCATGGACATATGGGAAAGCTTTCTAGAGGCAGCTGGCTATCCGAAACACAAGTATCTCATTTCTCATGAGTTTCGGGATGTCATCCGTATTCTCGTGGACGGACTGCTTCAACTCGTTTACATATATCGCGACCATATCCCCGGTCCACCCTTACCCATCCTGTTTTGGATGCTGATGACCGAGCCTGTGGAGCATGTTTTTGGCGTCTCACGAGACATTACCAAAGATTTCACGATGCTTCAGTTCATACAGATGAACTCCAAGCTGCATATACAACTTCGAGAGCTTGTATTGAATGTGGCGATCATCACGGGCAAAGCCAGCGCGGAAGGATACAGCCATACCTACACGGACAATCGTGATATCAACATCCCTGCGCTCTCGACCTTTCCCTCTGATTCAGAAATCAACAATGCTGCTGTCCGCGCCCACGAAGAGGCCGAAAACTTATTTGCACTTGTCGGTGTCGTGCCTTCCAATATATGCGATAAGGACTACGTATCTCCAAACTGGTTTGCAGTACCAGTTGTTGATGAGGCTGAACCTGCAAACTCGAATCTGTCAGACGAGATGGGCGGCACAGAGGAAGAGCTTGACTTACAGGTTGCGATAGAGCGGCTCGATGATATTTCGATGCCAACACAACAGGAGGACAACGCTAACATGGATCTCACCTATGGTGTCATTGCGCTGACAATTGACGAGGAAATGCGGATGTAAGTGACGAAAGACCATTCTTGATAGTATAGCAACTCATGGTCCACTCTGATAGCGCCTCGCTGCCGGAACCCACTGCAGAGCAGATGGACATTTTCAATAAAGAAGATGCAGCGCAAATAAAGAATATACTTGCGACGGAATCCGAATCCTCTACGCACTGTGCTCCCGCCGCCGACAGCATTCGTACAGCTCTAACATGTGATGTCCGAGATCTCGTTAATATCCGACGACGCCACCAGACGAAGCAGGCGGAGAGTGGAGTGCGCGTTAACCCCGGAATACCAGCAGTCGCACACGGTTATCAGCCAGAGAGAAACGAAAGGCAGGCTGTGGTAACTCACCTTAAGCTTAAAGCAGACCCTCGTGCAACCTCTTGTTGTTATAATTGACGGTCGTCGCAGAGTCTGCATCTGACACGTCATAAGAACGCGGAGTTGCACATTGTGGTTCACATTTACTTGCTGTTTCTGTAGGGAGAGTAGTGGGGATACAAGGAGGACAAGCTTGGACTTATTTTGGGGACGGAGGAGGCGGGGGACATATTTGAATTGTAGCCGTCTTTGAATTGTAGGCGTATTCGGTAGCGGCGCGCCGCCGCGCATCTTGCGGGAGCTGTTGAGAGCGCTCACGGGGGGCGGGGTGAAGGTCACCACCCTCCGGAGGCATAATCCTGTTGTTGGCGGCGGAGGCGAGCAAGCAGAGTCGACGGGGTGAAGCGAGGTTATGGTAGGTGCTCCAAGGAAAGTGGCCCAGACGTTTAGAGGATTTGCGATGAGCCATCGGAGCCATTGAATGGCTAACGATTTCCTTATTAGGGAACTTTGATGGCCCAACAGTTGATGTCAAATTTCTGAGTGTAAATTGTATTGATATATTAACTATCGCTCTCCACGTCTGTCAAGTCACCATCAATAGCCAGCCAAAATAAGTGTTGAATTTCTAGGCGGCTTTTGTTCAACTTTTTCAGTTAAGAATTCAAGAAAGTCGACAGATGCTCGTACCGCCTCTGCTCTCTTTTAGCCTCACAACCAAAGCAGAAACATTCTGCAGATTTGTTTGTGAAGTATGCTTGACCGTAGTTCACTGTGATTTCTTCCCCCTTTTTGATATCGCGGGAGGTGACTAGAACCTGGGCCTTAATGTTGCCATTGAGGTGATAAAACTGTGGTTAAGTTGATTGTGGGTCCTGAAGCTACAGAAGCAAGGACACTGACCTCTGTGTTTGCTTTGCAAGAATGATTTACAAAACGTAGTGGGCCAAAGAGAATGCGAATTTGGCCGTCCTTGCACTTCATTTGAGATAGTTTGGTATTGTCATATGATGGTGGCGAGTCCCTGGACATAACACCAAAGAGTTCGTCCAACTCCGTGCCCCTCGGAATCGATGTTCTGGCGCGGATGATGAACTGAGAAATCCCGCCAAGAAGCTCGAAACTTAGATTGACAAATGCTGAACCATGGAATAGCAATGCGTATGCACGGGCACACCTTCGAATTCAAAAGTGATCAAACCTAGGGAGGAAATTAAAATCATAACGCACCAAATAAAAATATCTGGGCAACCTCTTCTGAGTTGCAATTCAGAGATGTCATTGTGATCGAGAGCGTAGCCACCCCTTGCTTTGCGAAAAAGTCTCCCTATCTCTCGGAGCGCATCGCTTGGAAGATTGGGCGGATCGTGTCTGAATGTGAGAGGTTTATAATGGCTACCGAAAATGGACCGATGAGCTCCGAGCCAGAACATGTCGTCCACCTTCATAACCAATGCAGCCCTAAAATTGACCGTACTCAAGGTCATTGCTGCGTTTTTATAGCTTTTCTGCGTAGTTGAGCCACTAAGTCCGGAGTGATTTAGCGCCGGAGAAGCGGACAACAGCTTGACTTACGATCAGCTGCAGCCCTCCCCATCCTCAGTGACTTCGACCTCCGTCCCATAACCCTCCCTCTTGGATTGAGTGTAAGTACAGGGAATCAATTACACCGTCATCAGCCAAGCAAAGTAATCCCTAGTAATCCCCGGGGTTACCGTAGTGACGGTAGCAAGGGAAGAGGATACCAAACGGCGGGTCCGGATCAAAATGATGGATTTGATGTGAGGCATGGGCGGGCGCCGGGATACCCTCTATCGCGTTGATTTCTGCGGTGATGACTCTTCAAACGATGAAGTTGACACGGACGAAAACTCACCCGAATCCTCCACATCTACACCATTCGCAAAACCGGTGTTGAATCGTCGCTCACGTCGAAGGTTGGCTCGCGAAATTGAAGCGTGTAATTATCGTGTTGTAGAAACAACCGATGCGTCCCCACTCGCGCCACTCATCGAATTGCGTGAGCATATGGCGCCATTTGGTAGTACCAAGAGGTGTCAGATCTCTGGATCTGGCACACTCTGAGTCTGATGCGCACGTGTTTGACGTCGCTTGAGGGCAAGAGGTGGGCGGCCGAAAAATCCCAGATATCAACCTCCCTTCGGCCGAAAGTACGGCGTTCGGTCCGGACCTGTTGCTCGCTCAAAATTTTGAAATGCAAGGTAAAGTGCACCCGACTCTCACCAGCAGGATCGGACCTTCGGCCGAAGATTGATAGGCCACCAGCGTTGGATTCCGTTCTCCTTCAAGTTGCCCCAGAAAAATTGGAAGAAACACAGCAAAGGCACCAAGACTTTGAACTACATATGGACTCCTATGAGGGCCAGACGCGTCGAGGAAGAAGGAGAGTTGAACAAAAATCAGTAATGCCGGCCATTTCAGGACCCCGGTTTATCCCTTTGAAGGCTAGATCCCGAATCGGCCAAAACCCCCAATTTTTGTCCGAACCAGTTTCGGGGCGGATAGGGCAGTTTTTGTCCGAACCGGAGGTAGCCTATGCTGCCGTAAGCTGCCAAAAGTGGATGATTTTTTTGCTTTCCACCATCAAAAAATTCTCAATTTTTCTTCCTGACGTGTTTTTTGCGCTCTTTCAACCAAATCCAGCCATTTTCTCGACGAGTTTCAAGAATTTCGCTTTTTCCTCGACCTTCGGCTTGCCCTCGGCGGACTCAACCCTCTGCGACAGCCGAATTTTTGTCCGAACCGGATCTAGGTACCTGGGCTCCGTCCCCCCAAATTTTGTCCGAACGGCATCTAGCTTTCGCGGCCCAAACCTGCGATTTTTGTCCGAACCGGGATCTGGCATTACCGCTTTCCATCCACATCCACTTCACGACGCCCACACCCTCTTCCTGACGCGTCTGACATCACCTACGAGTAGAAGTTGACTCCATGCTACGTCGATGTCATCTCGTTTGCGTCTGGCGCCAACACCAACGGTGCTAACCTCAAGGATTACCCTCATTCGCCGTGACTTTGCACCCCCGCTGCTGCCAACTCAGCACCACCACCAACACTGCTCTCCTCACTCAAATTGCGCAGCCCCACGACCTGCAGCTCCTTTTGCGGTAGTGCACACTGACTACCCGCGCCCAGACCCCTCTTGTTACCGCTGACAGAAGGAAACCAGCGCCCGCGCGAAGTAGATTTATCGACTCGTTTGTGTCTTCAACTTTTCTCCGAGTCATCCGACACCGGACAACGATTTATCCAACACAACTGCTCTTTGATACTGCTTGTCAGCGCTGACGAAGCTGCCAGAGGCGCGTCGTGCGTATCCATTTTCTTTCTCCCTGCATTCTCATCAGACCTTGCAATACAGATATTACTATCATCGGTCTTCGCTGCTCGCGCCCTGTACCACCGCTACCACCTTGTTCGTTCCTTTGCGCATTCACAAGCTCGCACGCTCCCTCGAGAATTACGACCACGAAAAAGTCCATCTGATGCCTTTCTCCCGCCCATCCTCGTCCGTTGATGCCCAAGTTTCGACTAAGGTACCCCAACCTCCGCTCCCTACCGCTTCCTTACAACGCACCGCCCTCGACCCCTTGCGTCCCGCTCCCAAGTCTCACCTCGACGCCCGCGACACTCTCCTCAACGATGCTCTCATGCTCCACTCAAAGCCGCCGCACTTCTCAAACCCTCCGACATTGGCATCATAGACGCTGTCACCTCGTTGTTACCATCAGCGCCGATGCACTCCTCACGGCCTTTGCTCCCCTTTGCACGACCTCCGACGCGCATCCACCGACTCCCCCCTCTGGCCACTGGTGTCCGCATACATCCAGAAGAGTACATTCTGGTGTGTTTTCTCTCTTCCTCTCGATATTTCGATAGAATGATCTGACTAAAGGCACTCCGCCTTCTCTGGCACGTCTTGCCCTCTCAGTGGAGCGGATGAAAGTATTCCCCTTCGTAATAGACCACCATACGCGAATCTCGATTGGGAAGGAAACGAGTAGGGAATGAGAGGTACCCGCGAAGGTGAACATTTGATGCGCTAGGATGAGGTGGAATGGCTGCGGGGCAAGAAGTCGAAACGAGTGGGTGTCGTGTGGCGTATAGTAGCTAAAATGTATATACTACATAGTTTAACTGAACGAAATGAATTTTGCTTGAATCGTGAGCAACTTGAAGTAAATATGAAAATGATATCAACCTGTGCACGACTTCGATTGAAGTGAATGGAACGGAAGAAAGGAAACTAACTTGAAGTTGGAAGAGTACTAGTTGGATTAGACTGTGAACGCAGGCAAGCAACGAGTGAAACGAAGGGAAGATGGGAAGCTCACTTACCATAAGTCGACGAACCATATCCTCCGACGTAACAAACTTCTTCCTTCCGAATCAACGCAAGAACGACAGATCTTCCTACTTCTCTGCGAACCGATTGTGCACCAAATCTCAGCTGAGCCGAACCTCGGTTTTTTTATTGCAAGAAAGGAATACAAGCACTAAGTTGAAAGCCGGATTGGGCTCGATCTGCTGTGCCCAAGCCGGGCTGCAGCACTAGATATTCAATCTTGATGCCGATTTATGGATTCGAATTTACTTATTACAAGGATAATCGAAATTCGGAATGCTGCACTGCGCGAAGGTACAGTTGCGGCAAAATCAATTTACTTACCAAATATGGAAATTCCCATCAATCCCCTTCTTTTTACCAGAGATGAATGGGTCTCTCAAGCAGCGAGTTAATAGAAATGCTTAGAGACTCAAGCCTTTATGTCTGGTGTAGAAAAATCTGCATCTTTGTATTGATTTTGCCGGGCTAGCCGCCGAGTTTGTCTAAAACAGTTCAACCAAAACCAGTGAGAACAATGACAGATTGGATTTGTTTTTGTGTGTAGAACTATTCAGCACAAGGAATAGAGGCGCTTAATTTCAGTTTCACCTCCCAATGCATTGTTTTTTTGTGTTGTAGAGCGGTTCTGATGGGAATTTCCATATTTGGTAAGTAAATTGATTTTGCCGCAACTGTACGTAAAGAACAATAAAAAAAGAACACCATGCAGCTGCGAGCTGATGCAGCAGCACGGTTTGCACTGCCGCATCCCTACTGCAGCACAGCTGATTTGCAGACCTTACTGCAACCGTTGCCACTTGACCAACATTGTCGCGCTACCACCCTCATCCCCCTCTTTCTACAACCAGCGCAATAAAATGCAACTCACTCATGCTCAGGAAACTCGAGTCCTGTCGGTATATCTGGGCTGATGGCGTAAGATCAAGCGAGAATAGTGCTGCTCAGAACGGACGACACCGCTCAGAGCATAGAAGTGAAATAGAATGGAATGAATTCTACTTCTGGACAACTTCTGAATCGAGTAGAATCTGCGCATTGAGGTGTGAGAACGATCGGTATACGCAGTGAAATGGGGAAAAAAAGAGACATTCACCTCACCGCATCGGAAAGCGGGGGTCGCGAGTCGCAAGTGCAAGGGTGTGTGGTCAAGTGTGCAAGTTGTACACTGAGTTAGGTTGCGTTATTGAACTTCAGGTTAGAAGAGAAACTCAAACTCACCTCCAAGTTCAAGTTACAACGTCGTGTTCCTCTTAGCGATGATCGGGGGGCTTGGGTCAGGCATTCGAGATTGGGGCCGACTTCACATATACTCGATTGAGGTTGGGTTGGGTCAGGCTCGCGACCAGGTTCGGCAACGTAAAGGAATCATTTCAATTGAAATACGATTCTAATCTCGCTGCAAGCAAGAAGTGTAATATAAGAATCCGTGGGCAAGAATAAGACGAACCGGAGAGGGATCGCGCAAAATGGATTGCCGCGAGCAACCTGCCATAGTGCTGCAGCACGGCATATTTGTGAACAGAATTCAAGTCCGACGTAAGCACCGTTCATACTATTCACCCTAAAGATGTGTGCACGCACCTTCGCGTTGTGGCGATATTCAAACGAAGGCATACAACCGAACGAAAGCTCATATAGGTGAGACGGTCTAATGAAATTGAAGTTTAGATTCAGTCTAACCTGATGTTAACATCTGGTTACCTGCTTTAAATCAAGTATTAGCGACATACCAGCCTGAACACACAAGCGCAGGATTTGCTTCAGACTGGCATTGTCTCGTCATACAAAATGGAGAAAGTCAATCAGGATTCAGCATTTTTAATTTTGTGCAAATGAAAACTCAGGGTAAAGAGGAAGAGACTTGTTCTGGACGGGCATAGCAGTCGGTATTTCAACAAAACAACGCTGGTCTTGTGGCTGACCGGGAAGCTCGAATTAAACGGCGGTTTGAGTGGGATGTTCGTTTGATCAAAAGAGGTCGTCAACCTGTTCGGATTTGAATGTCAAGTTCAAGTAAGCGAACATTCGGTTGCGAAGTGAGAAATGAATGAGGATTTGTGCTCACCGTCATATTCTTCTAGCAAACAAGAACTGTGGGAAGAGAGAGGGTGAGATACCAGGTAATAATAATAATAATAAGGCAAGGGCCCACGAGGGGTACCGCCTACTCAAGGCAAGATATGCAAATTCACGGTTGCCCAAATCGTTCAACAGGACTTCAATCCCAACTTCAATAGTCCCGCCCCTCCCGTCCATAACCTACTGAGGAGGAAATACGGTCGTGGAATGAAAGTCATTTATATCCTAGATGTCCGGTAGTCAATAGACCGAAAAAACGAGGTCGGGTGTATTTCTGACATAGGCGCCGACTCAACTGAGCTGGGTATCTGTATAAGCATCGAAAATGAAGCTTGAACTTTGAAGAAACAACGTTACTGTTAACGACTCAATCCGAAAATTGGAAGTCGAGATCAGTAAGTCGAGCTATGTGAAGTTGTTCACCCGTTCTAAACGACGGCAGTGCGAATGGTGAAGGACTTGTGCACTGTCCCGGTGTCAGGGTGGTGGTGGAAGCAAAACGGTGATTGACGGCCGCGAGCAAATCAGTGCCGTACACAGCCACGTCACTTTCTGTTCTGCTGCACACCGGCGCACGCCCCTCTCCCCGGCTTAGTCCAACGATGGATATTGTCAACGCCGTCGGCTGCCTGCGGTCTTGGACGCATCATCGTCCTAGACGCCCTCATCCTCACCGACCTCGACGGCGCCTCATTGAGGTCCCTGACAATTGCCAGACCTTTTATCTTTCACAAAGCCCGCACCGCTGGAGGGGTCTTTCAAAGCTATCAACGTCCCCTCCACGCCAAGGCGGAGGCGGCACCGGCACCTTTGAATGGACTAGGACAACAAAACATTTGTGTATTTAGGACGCGGATGTGGAGAATCTAAGAGATCGCAAGCAACAATTCGAAGGGCGAAGAGGTACGTGTTGCTTCAAGCTTGGAGACGAATCCTCGTTGTGAGCGGGAGAGATGCCATCGGAAGAGGGAGGCATGGTGGTGGTGGACAAGCAAGGATGAATGACTAAGCTAATACATCATGATCTAGCTAAGCGTCCTGATCTCACTACTACATCTAACCACCCAACACATAGCGACGTCCTCGTCGCGTCCGAAACCTCCTAACCCATCGAAAACCTTGCTACCAAGCTCAGAATACACCATCAACCCGTCCCGTCCAAAACGCAGGGGCGCAGTATTCAGACTCGGATGCCAACATTGTAGTGACGGAAAAAGCGGATGAGTGCGACCAGGCTCAGGCGAGGGATTACTCCGAGAGCGGGAAGGGGGTAAGTCGGGGTTGCGTCCAGCTCCAAAACCCGCCACATCCACAGGATCACCGACTCAAGACGTACAGCGCAATAAAGGGTACTGCCTCGAGTAAGCGGTGCCGGGATGGAAGGGCCACGAGGAGGGAGGCAAAGACAGGGAGGCGGAACTGGGGAGGGTAGAATACTGATAGTCCGTCCAAATGATTTTTCTGCGGGAGCGATTCGGGAGAAAGCGGGAGCGGGAGCGGGAGTCGAAACGGAAAAAAGCGGCCGGAGGATACCTCGAACAGCGGCGAAGGGGTAACAGCAGGGGTCCAATAATCGTCCGGAATGCCGGTCAATTTGCTCAAGACCTGCACAAAAACACCACGGCACGGACACCCGCGTGGCAATCTAAGCTCGGCGGGCATCGCCGCGTGTGACGCAAGCGCGATGGCTTGTTACGGCATCGCTCCCACGGCCTCAAAGGGCGGGGAATGGTGGTCGCGGAGGTCGAGCGGCGAGCGCTGGGTCAATCGAGTCGAAAATGTTGTCAAGGAGGGACAGGGAAGGGTAAAGCTGAAACCAATAAGATCTAGCTCGATCAAAGGCTCGGTGAGCTGGATGCAAGCGGCACAAAGCGGATGTCGACGGAGGCGAGGCCGAAAAAAAAAACTGCTAGAAATGATCCAGAGCCAGAGCAGGAGAGCAGGAAGATCTGGTCTTTCGGAAGTATCGTCGAACACACTCTCGTCACCATATGTGAGCGGGAGAGATGCCATCGGAAGAGGGAGGCATGGTGGTGGTGGACAAGCAAGGATGAATGACTAAGCTAATACATCATGATCTAGCTAAGCGTCCTGATCTCACTACTACATCGTCATCTTGGATCTTCCTTGAATACATGCCTCATCCTCTACCCCCACCATCTTGCCTTCCTTTTTTCCACGTAACATTGCCCATCTATCCATTCATTCATTCATGCCTCAGCCGTTTTACTCCGCACATCAGCGTCTCTGCACCGTGTTTTTTGTACGATCCCCTTTGCCCATTCTGCTCGTTATTTTAAAGCACGACACTTTGCTTTCCGTCTCCTATGATGCGACATATCTCCGTGCTTCGCTGGCGCATTTATCTTTCTTTCTTCCTACTTTTACGCTCATGACATTACTCTTTCATCGAGTTGCCTTAAATATTCATTGATAAATTCTTCATTCAGGCCATAAAAATACCGCCGCCAGCCATGGAATATGTGTCTGTCTCCGAGTCGACAGGTCACGGGAATGAGGTCGTTGGAGAAGAGATGGTGAGGATCCCTCGAAAACGAAAGGTACACTTCATCTGCTTTGTTATCCCTCTGTTAATTTTGTCCGTATTTATCCCTTTCCAGATTCCTCCGTTTTCTCTCCCTCTTTGCTTGAATCTTATCAGTTCTCATCCGTACTGTATGTTTTTGTCTTTTTGTGTGCCCCAAGAGCCATGACGGTAAGTGCATCTCTTGTCTATTCGCTCGCACCCCACGCGTTTCTGCGTCTCGCGATCGCACTTGCGCTCTAGCTCTGACTCTGATATTGTTTGCATGGTATCTGGTATCACATTATATTCGACGCTGACATCCGTACTACAGACATATTTCCGCCCAACGGCCACGCTCAAGCCAGCACGTTTTCCTCTAATTGTACTACACGAAGCGCCTTCATTTCCCGCATGAAGCCCTCCTTATCGATCCAGTGCGCCAACACTATTTCCCTCAGTCCTGCCAATTGTCTCCAATCTACGGAGTCTTCTCCGACGCCTACTATGCTAGGAATTTCGTAGTATGTATGCATTGTTGTCGCTCACGGTGGGCGGGACTCGCATTTAGGCTGTCCGGTGCTGCTGCCCTTGGCTACAGGTAGCGGTCTCGTTGCCGTTGTGAAGTTTGTTCGCGAAATCGGGGCCGAGGGAACGTGGCGGTGGTCCGCTATCGATACTATCGCACGCCTGCTGCACAGTGCATTGCCCTCTCGGCCCAGCGTCCATTTGCTACCTTTCTTCGCCTTCATTGACCAGCTCGGAAGATACCTGTTGGGAGCGGAGCTCCTCATTCCTTGCGCTCCATGTCCCTCCCACTACATATCAAATTCTCTACCACTCTCCACTGCCTAACCCTTCCAATCCACGCCTTCCTCTTCACCCCCTCTCAGCTGTGGCTGTGCCCTCACCTCGCAGCACACTTTCCCTCTGTACCCCCACTATCGCGACGTCTCCACCTGCGGACTCTCCGGGATGCGTTTATGGGTATGCATGGCTGCTTCACCTGCGCCTACTATCCTCCTTCTTTGCCGGTTGCGGGAGGGAGAGGTTGGCCGGGCGAGGGCGGGGATATCGAGTATCGTCGTGAAGCTGGAGGTGCGAGTGGCGCAACCCATGGATGATCGAGGAATACACTGCGCTGTATGCGGGAGAGGTCGATGGCGTCTGCGCGGCATTTCAGGGAGGATTAGTGCCTTGGATGGGTCGTATGGGCGGAGGACAGATACGGGCGGGTGCTGGTGGTATTTGCGGACAGGATGAGACCACAGAAGCCTTGTTTGTTGTCGCGTCGACAATGCTGGAGGAGGGGGGTATGAGGACTTTGGCGGACGCAGACGGATAGTGGGTCTAGTAAGGGGGAAAGGAAAAAGGGAAGGAGAGAGAAGGTGTACAGTATGATTGCTTAGGGGCGCGGGCGGTGCGTTGTCTTCGAGGGTCGAGGGTACGGGGGAAGGAAGGTGCAGAGACGCGGGTCAAGGGTGCGATGGGCGTGTGGCAGCGCCGGGAGTCGACGTCGTTGGTATCCGTCTGGTTGATGCCGACACTACCGCCTCCCGAACCATTCCATTCGCGATCTACGTATCCCCCTAGTAGATGCACGGACCTTCACCGTGCCAGTGGATATGCTCATTGCATTGAACACGGGACGCAGTATCAGTCCAGACACGAGGATAGTGATGCAAGCGAGGGATGTGCGTACCAGACACTGCATGCTGTTTGGTGGTGCGAAGCTTATGAAACCAGGCGAGCGGCGGGGTGCCCATTGGCGCTGATCTCGGCGGAGGATGTTGGGGGCGGGGAGGTGTATGTTGGCACCACTGTCAGGAGGGGGAAGGAAAGGATAGTGGTGGCAGCAGCTGACGGACGCGCTAGGCAGGAGGGGAGTGTTTCAAGGACAGCCTCAAACGTGGCAGCCGGGAATCAATGGGGCCCATTTCTTTTGCTTCGACGACGACAACGGGGACGCAGATGCGGGCGGGGACGAGCGGGGTCTGGGCGGGTTATGATGAAGAATATGCGCGTCTAGAGGTCAAGTGGGGACATAAAGGATGGGTAAGATTGCTTCCTCTCGTTTTCGATCGCTTTACTGAATCTTCGGATAGGTCGCGCCACCTCACTTTGCAGCTTTGTCCGACCATTCCTATACCCATCATCACCGTTGTCAAGCAGGCCCGCGTTTGGATCTTCTACACGCTTTCCGAGTCAAGCGTCGATTTGGATATGCGAGATCTCTCTCTCCCCCCATGTCCGCGACGACGCAGACGTCCCTGCCCGCTCCCTGGAGGAGCAGACCCCTCTTTCTGAGATTCCCGGCCATCTTGGTAAAGACGACAACCCGAACCGTCTCGCTCCCACGCCACTTGCCGATGGGCTGAAGGCTTCGCTTCTTGTAGTCGAAACCCAGACGTTCCACTGTAATCCTTGTAGCCCGAGGTCTTTCCGTATATAGACAATGCAAGACATTTCTGACAGCTGATTGATTTTTGAGCCTGGGAGAATTTTTTGACAGTGGAACGTCTGGGCCGGTCGATGTGTACCCACCTACCATCACTCTCTGCTTCAGCATGTTTTGCCCTCGGTAGTGGCCTGTGCATACAGAACGACAACGAAATTACATCGTAGCATGTATTTAGAAGCTAATGTGCAGTGAACCGTGGCTTACAGCTGTTTCCGAAATCCTTGAGAAAGTTCAAAAAATTTCGCGCGACTTCAAATTTTGATGCCAGTGATAAGGACTACTGCTTTAGGCAATATCCCCGTGATGCCGTCCCTTGGCACACTCCGGCAGGCGCCAGCAGAACCTCATGGCGACAAAGGTCCCTCACTGCATACTACCTTCAGATGGATTGTCCCGGTCAAGACAATCGCCCCTGCAAGACATAAGGTAAGTCGGTGCTAGCTTCAGGTGCTACTTTTATTCTCTCTTGATTTGTACGAGTTGCCGCGGTCGCTGGTCGGGTGGAATTCCAAAACAAGTAGTCCTTATCACTGCCATCAAAAGTCGAAGTCGGGCGAAATTTTTTGAAGTTTCTCAAGGATTTCGGAAACAGCTGTAATAGGGTTTGATTATCTTACAATAGGGCTTGACTCTTGAAAAATATCGCGAATAAAACAAGAATAAAATCTACGAGTAATCTCCTGAGTTGACATATCCGAGGTCACCCATTCTTGAGGAAAGCCATCCCTCATCATCTTGAGACATTCCAGGAGGCTTCCGGCCAGGAGCGACACGTCCAAGACGCGTCGACGCGCAGATGACGGGAGAATCTGAGAGTGATGGTAGGTGGGTACACATCGACCGGCCCAGACGTTCCTCCGTCAAAAAATTCTCCCAGGCTCAAAAATCAATCAGCTGTCAAAAATGTCATTCATTCACTATATATGGAAAGACCTCCGGCTACAAAGAATGAGGAGGAGGAACGTCTGTGTTTCCAAGACTAGCTTCTTGGACGTCCCTCCAATACGCGTTCTATCACTCGTACATCCACGGCACCTGCTATCCGTATGGCGCCAGCGCTAGCCGACCTACTCGAATCGTCAACACATTCGAGCACTTCCACCTCGAGCCTCCCCCCGCGGACAAAAAAGAAACTATGCAGCCTATGGCAGCTCGCACGGAAAAAAACCTCCGTATTCTAGCCGACGTTGTTGGCACGATTGACACACGCGTCGAATTGGTGTCACGTCGGCTAGATAACCTGGAAACTCAACAGCGCGTTCTGGCTCATAACCCCCGCTCAGACGACCCCCGAGACACGGTAGAGCATCCCACACCGCTCCCAACCCTTCGTCTGTGGGTGCCCCCGAGCTCGAAGACGAGCTTGTCGGCCGTCTCGAGGAGGTCGAACTCAAACTCAGCAATGTTTCTGACGTCACCGACGCGCATGAGCGCTCGCTCAGCGACCTGACCGACAAACTCGATGTGCCATTCGCACTGTCACACCTCCGTGACGCAACACAAGAGCAGTTCGCGAAGGCGAGGAAGGAGCGTCAAGAGCTCGCGGAACGCGTCGAGTCTGACTACAAGAATCAGCGCAGAGACAAGCGCGATTACGACGAGAAGATGGCGGGTATTCGGGCCGACGTTGACCAGATCAAAGCTGCGTTAGCTCGCCTCGAGCTCGCCGTGATCCCGCCACCCCTTCCCCCGCGTGTCCCCAGCCCGACTCGAGGAGTATCTCCGCTGCCGCGTCGTGCTCTGTCCCCTTCTCGCCCCCGCTCTCGCTCTCCACAACCCGGCTTCAAGCGCTCCCGGCCCGCAACAGCTGACAGCGGGGATATTGATTTCGCTCCAGTTTCCCGCGATCTTACGGATCACCTGTCAGCACGCGAGAGGATGATCAGAAGGAGGATTATGGGCGGGAGAATGTCGGTATGCAGCCGACGGCGGGCGCAGGGGTGCTGAAGGAGGGTTGAGCGAGCGATTGTAGGTGGGGAGAAGGGGAATGGGAATGGGATGACGGTGGAGGTGGATCTTTTGCGATTGACCCAAGTTGGGAGACCGGTGACTGGGCCCAAATCTGGATTCCGGATCTCAAACTCGCGCTTCAACTCTCCCATGTCTGCAACCTCATCAAACGGCACTCCGTTCACCTGAAGGTGGCCATGTAATGCTACCGGCGCAACGCTGCCGCCAGGCAAGATCGCAGGACCCCAGCGAGACCACTCCTTGCTGAGTATGTCAGTAGCCGACGCAGATCCAGGTACAAGAAAGATGCTGGTGCTGCTTTGCTTCTTTGCGAAGAGTAGGCTAGGGAGGGACAAGGAAGCGAGGTGTTTATTGACAGTGGCGATGATCTCCGGGTAAGACGCGCCAAAGAGGGGCGGGACATCACCGTCAAAGCGAACGAGAATACGCTCATCGCTTGGCGCGGGTAGCGGAGGTGGCTTTGGTTTGGGAACAGGGGGAGTGGCGGGCTTCACGGCAGCAGCGGCCACCGCGGCGTACGAAAGACCTTTCTCCGCTTTGAACGAAGCGACTTCCTTCGAGAGCGATGCAATGGCTTTGTTCTGAGCCTCGGATTTCGCGGAGAGCTCCTTGAGGGATGGCGTAACTGCCTGGAGGAGGAGAGCGCTAAAGGAGGAGGTGGATTCCGACTCGCGCACAATGGTCACGTGGTTGGCGAGTCGTTGCTGTATCGCGCTGAGGACCTTCCAGAACTCTTGAGTGATAGCGCTAGAGGTCTGGAGCCATTTCAAGATATCGCCAAAGACGTCTGCCAATGCGTCGAAAGAATCTGCGTCATCAATACGGTTCCGGGAAGTCGACAAGAACTCCTTCTTAGCTCGCGAAGCCTCCATTTGTAACTGCTTCGATTGGGTCGACCTTTCAGCACGCACTGTAGGAGCTGGCTTTGTCGATGCAATGGATTGGTCGACTGGAGAGCTTGGGGAGGGAGGGAGAATCGGCGAAGTAGCGGAAACGGTAACTGTAACAGATGATGACGTGGCAGCGACGGCGGCGGGGCCTTCCGCGGTGATAGTGGCGGTCTGGGCAGTCTGTCTGCTTGCGAGTGGCTGGGCGAGGTCCAGGGTCGGTGGAGATGGCGGCTAGGAACTTTGACTTTTCCTGATGGGGCATCAAACGTGACTTGCACACGTCAAATGACGCCATTTTTATTTTGATGGCTCCTCAAGGGAATTCAAACTCAGATCGACCGGTCTCTCTGTGAACGATTTGTCTTCACACGAGAGATCGGTCACCGGTCTAGTTTTCTAGGTAGTAGCAAGAGGTGCGCGGGAATAAAGTTTCCGACATCAACCTCTCAAAGTTTTGACATGCTGTGCCCCCAAGGGAGGGAGGGAGGGTCCGGATCATTTGAATACAAACGGTCCGTGCATCCGCACTCTCGTCCATTTCGGACGAAGTCGGACCTGTCGGGGTCCTCGGACGAGGTCAGTTTGTCATAGCCGTTTACTTCACCATCGATATATCATTCCTCTTATTGTACGACGTTCAAGACAATAGGCACTATTCTGAATACACAGACCTGTGAGGAAGATACTAAAATGGGAGGGTAGGCAAAATTTCAGAGCAATATAGTATGACCGGCGGTCCCCACAACAGAGTCGATATTTCGCCCGCCTAAAAGTGGGTCATCAATGACAGCTGCCTATTTTGGGGGTACTGTCAAGGAGGTCTGTGTGCCCGCGGGAATTGCCGCCTACCTCTTGGGTAGTAGCACCGTTGGTGTTGGCGCCAGACGCAAACGAGATGACATCGACGTAGCATGGAGTCAACTTCTACTCGTAGGTGATGTCAGACGCGTCAGGAAGAGGGTGTGGGCGTCGTGAAGTGGATGTGGATGGAAAGCGGTTTATCCACCCACTGTGGTCGCAGACCCCCATGAATTTCCCATAGCCGGACCATGAATTCCACAATTCACGGGTTTATCTAGTGAATTCAGATTCATGGGGTTGTGACTTCACGTACCCGATTCACATAATTAGAGTCCGCAATATGAAGTGCGTGAATTTCACTCGAAAATCGAATGAATGCATATGTGTGAAAACTGCTCAGAAAGTTCATTCCTCGCTTCCTGGCAACTCTTGGAAATTCACCCGTAAACCTCGTGAAATTCATGGAGTTCAAGTTGCCTCGAACACGGTACATGGTTCTGGTCACCAGTACTGGTTGTGTTCCTAATACAGTAATATAGTCAATTTACATACTTTGAGTACTGTAACTTAGTAATCGTTAGTAAAGACGAATTGTACTTGTTGTACTTGTTCGGTATGTCGGAAAATCCGAATTTACCTGATCAAGCTTGACGAGGCTTGACGGGGGTATCAAGCTTGATCAGGCTCCCAGTGCCGTTGATCAACTGATGTCAAGCTTGATCAAGTAGGGTCAAGCCATATCAAGCACTGTCAAGTAGTATCAGGATGAGGCCGAAAAACTGCTCCAACACACCCTATGTACTTAGACTTTCATTCTTGAAGTATACAGTGTTCATGTAAGCTCACATCATAAAGATATGGGAAGTGAATTTGTGAATTCATGACCGACTTGTATCATAATTCAATTGAAGATAGAATTCAATTGTCACATCTCAGAGTCTATGGGACTACATTTGTACAATAACATTATAAACTACTTATGCATTCAAGACACGCACAAGTGAATTGGACAGAGTCCAGTTGATGATGATATCACGCCTGCAAGTGGAGTATTACCATGATATGTGACGTAGACCACCCCATATGTTAAAGGCTCCTTAGCATAGTGTCAGGGGATTCCACAGCTATGACGTCTTCTGACCTGGGCAGAAGTTCTCTGTCTCCAAGACATCATGCTGTGTGCTCACTTATGTCATATCTTACGTCACCTCTTGTATATAAGTAGTCCGCTGGGGATCTCTGATCCCCAGGTTTGTTATCGACTTGGCTCCTGGGCCCTTCTCCCCTTACAGCATAACAAACCTTCTATTCGACTCTGGCACTCTCCTAGCCCCAGCCGACCACCCTACTTCCTACTCTGCCCTCATCCTACCATCGACCTTACACCTCCCTTGCTATGGCAACCCCCGCAGTTCCTCAGGACCTTTATTCCTACTGCACTCTCCTTCGAAGCGAACTACAGCGCGTCCACGACCGTCTTGATCGTCTTGAGTTTGGGGACACTGCAGCCTCTACTCCCCGAGGGCATGCCTGGCGCTTCTCCTGGGATGGCGCTCGCTGGGGCTCTGAACCTTCAACCCCAGCCCCTACCCCTGCCATCATCGCTGTCGGCCACACCGCCATACCACTCGCCGAAACCCTCCCTACTGCACAGGACGCACCGTCCCGCTACTCGTGTACGCTTGTGGTGCCTGACTCGGTCGTCGGGCATATCGTTGGCCGTGGTGGTAAGGGTCTTCATCAGTCGCACGACATCTCCGGCGCCCAACTTCGAGCCTATACTGATAAGGCTTCCCCCTTGGAGCGCCGTGTATCTATCCGTGGTACCGACCAGCAAATCGGTGAAGCGCTAATTGCGCTTGGGAAGCGTTTCATGCGTAAGCGTATCCGCTCTAAGAAGAAAGGTCCGTCACGCCTTTCCGGGGACCCTGCCCCTCCCCCTCCCCCTCCTGGCCCGGTGCCGGTTTTGCCGAACGCTTCTGGCGAGGGCGCTCGCCCGCTGAAGAAGCGCGCACACCCCGTCCATCCGTCTCAGCCACCGGCTCCGGTTCCACCCCCTCCAGCGGCCAGTGCTCAGCCGCACCCAGGTGCCGCTACACAGCCAAGGAAGTCTGGGGTGTGATTTGCACCACAGGAGTCTTCCTACCCCGCCTTTCACTCCCTACCCCATAACCCTGCCACCATCTCTATTCCTACGCAGGTAATGGCGTCCCCTATTCCTACTCCCCGCCCCAACTCTACTCCTTATGCCCCCTCGGTGGCCATGCCCACTGCGGTCCCGTCCCCCTCTCCACGTTCAGTAGCTCCTTCGCCTATGGCCATTGACGCTATCCGACCTGAAAGGGGACGTCGACAACAGATGGCACGGCGAGGCGGTGCAGTGTCTGCGTCTGATTCGCGGATTGACTCCCAGGGCAACCTACTCTTCCGTGGCGATCCAGGATTTTGAAGGATCGTTCATTCTACTGGGCTCTGGTCTTCGTCGAGGCGACGAATCTTGAAGAGGGGGTGATGTCAGGGGATTCCACAGCTATGACGTCTTCTGACCTGGGCAGAAGTTCTCTGTCTCCAAGACATCATGCTGTGTGCTCACTTATGTCATATCTTACGTCACCTCTTGTATATAAGTAGTTCACTGGGGATCTCTGATCCCCAGGTTTGTTATCGACTTGGCTCCTGGGCCCTTCTCCCCTTACACATAGTGGTTATAGTGTCGTTTTATTACTTAGTCGCGCGGGTTCGAACCGCGTGATGCGAAATACTTATAAATTCTAACTTAAATAGTAAATAGAGGTCTTGTAGTATCAAACACTTTGAAGTACACAAGTATAGGTACTATAATAGAAAGCGCAACAGAGTTGTTACATTTTGACCATTTTCCCCACCCAACCTTGATCAAGACCTATCAAGCAATATCAGGCCGTCAAGCTTGATCAGTGTTTATAAGTCTTTTTTGGACCTTATCAACCGACCCCGAACTTGACAGCCTGATCAAGCTTGATATTGGTATATTTGGCCCTATCACCTGATTTCGGATTTTCCGACATAAGTACTTCCGTACAAAAGAGATAAGACTAATACTTGTACAGTGGTGGCAAATAGAAATTGCCGTGGCTTTTTGGTAAAAATCTCGATGTATACTTCACCGAATGACCTCAAATAAGATGTAGAGATGGGTATGTGATACTTCTGTACCTCTTAGAACACTCAGCAATATATCATGCACTGACAATACATCAATAATGGATGGTTTCCGTTTTTTGCCATATCCGGAAAAACACAATGTACCCTCAGCAAAGTAGTGTCATAACAGGATAAAAGTACTTGAAAAACAATGCTAGTTCTCACTTTGATTGACTGGAATTGATCGTCATTTGAGCTCACAACAGCCGCTCGAAGTAGGTCATTTTAGCTATTTTCTCTGCATTTTCAGCTATTTTGGGTGAAAATAGCCAACTCTGAGCGGTTGTTGTGAGCTCAAATGAGGGTCAATTCCATTCAACAAAAGTGGAAACTAGGACTGTTTTTCAAGTACTTTCATCCTATTATGACAGTTTTTTGCTGAGGATACATTGAGTCTTTCCAGATATGGCAATAATAAGAAACTGTCCTGTTACTGATGCATTGTCAGGGCATAATATATAGCTGAGTGTTCTAAGCAGTACAGAGGTATCATATATTTATCTCTACATTTTATTCAAGGTCATTCGGTGAAGTATACAGCAAGATTTTGGCCAAAAAGCCACGGCAATTTCTATTTGCCACCACCGTATGTTGACACTGGTCAAAGCGAGGGGTACGTAGTAGATTTTTCATGCAGTTTCCACTGTGTTTTCACGTATTTTTCAAGTGACTTCCCGGAGTATTGGAAGGGAATCCAACACAGTGAAAGAGTTTTCATTGGAATATGAGGTGGATATCATTCCCAAACCATGTGAATTAACACCATGGAATGTCCCACTCACATAGTTGGACCCAGTGAAAATATCTCCGTGAAATTCACAACTCCATAGTGGAATTCACAGAGTTTTCCGGTGAATTTCCCATTGAAACCTTGTGAACCAACTATGGGAAAGCCAGGGGGTTATGCGACCACAGTGACCCAAATGCCAGATCCCGGTTCGGACAAAAATCGCGGTTTGGGCCGCGAAAGCTAGATGCCGTTCGGACAAAATTTGGGGGGACGGAGCCCAGGTACCTAGATCCGGTTCGGACAAAAATTCGGCTGTCGCAGAGGGTTGAGTCCGCCGAGGGCAAGCCGAAGGTCGAGGAAAAAGCGAAATTCTTGAAACTCGTCGAGAAAATGGCTGGATTTGGTTGAAAGAGCGCAAAAAAACACGTCAGGAAGAAAAATTGAGAATTTTTTGATGGTGGAAAGCAAAAAAAATCATCCACTTTTGGCAGCTTACGGCAGCATAGGCTACCTCCGGTTCGGACAAAAACTGCCCTATCCGCCCCGAAACTGGTTCGGACAAAAATTGGGGGTTTTGGCCGATTCGGGATCTAGCCTTCAAAGGGATAAACCGGGGTCCTGAAATGGCCGGCATTACTTCTTCCTCGACGCGTCTGGCCCTCATAGGAGTCCATATGTAGTTCAAAGTCTTGTTGCCTTTGCTGTGTTTCTTCCAATTTTTCTGGGGCAACTTGAAGGAGAACGGAATCCAACGCTGGTGGCCTATCAATCTTCGGCCGAAGGTCCGATCCTGCTGGTGAGAGTCGGGTGCACTTTACCTTGCGTTTCAAAATTTTGAGCGAGCAACAGGTCCGGACCGAACGCCGTACTTTCGGCCGAAGGGAGGTTGATATCTGGGATTTTTCGGCCGCCCACCTCTTGCCCTCAAGCGACGTCAAACACGTGCGCATCAGACTCAGAGTGTGCCAGATCCAGAGATCTGACACCTCTTGGTACTACCAAATGGCGCCATATGCTCACGCAATTCGATGAGTGGCGCGAGTGGGGACGCATCGGTTGTTTCTACAACACGATAATTACACGCTTCAATTTCGCGAGCCAACCTTCGACGTGAGCGACGATTCAACACCGGTTTTGCGAATGGTGTAGATGTGGAGGATTCGGGTGAGTTTTCGTCCGTGTCAACTTCATCGTTTGAAGAGTCATCACCGCAGAAATCAGGCTCGATACTGATGGCGGTGGACAAAAATAAAAAAATAAAGAAAATAAAGAAACGAAAATATTGCGGGAGATTGAGGGAGATTCGGGGATCTCGGGGACACTTCTCAATACCCATTTTCGGCCGACATCGGCTTTTCGCGCTGCTGTCATGACTCGGATCCCACACGTTACGGCTTGCCGTCTGTTGGCCAGATACTGAAATAAAGCACAAAAAATACTCATCTTAGGGTGAAAAAGCCTGAGATAAAGGTAGAATGGTCCCCGAGTGTAGAAAAGACTCCCCAGATATCTACAGCTGCAAATCTGCTCTTGTTGTAGACCAATTCATTGCCATCAGCTCTCCAGATACTGACCGGAGTTTGAATCCAAGATCAATCACGGCAGCTCGTTGGTTCAAATTGCTTTCTACCTTGTTTCCGTCAATTTCCCTAGACTCGTCCCATTTTCTCGACTCTTAGGGCGGCCAAAGTGCTTGACCTACTTCTAGGGAAGGCATGATACTCAGATACCAACCAAAATCATATCCAATTTACCGCAAGATCAGGACCGGCAAATGCCGGTCATGTTCATTCAGGATCATTTCTCGCAAGCACAAACATAAATGAAGCCTTGAGATTTTGTTCAATGTTTGATCAGATTCTCTGCTCATTTACCTTCAGTATGAATGAACTGTTCCTGGTTCTTGATATATTTAGAGGCCTTGTTCTTCACTTGGTGTTCATAATCATATTAATGCTCATATTCGATAATCCTATTAGTATGCCTTCCCCAGAAATTCCCTGCATTTATACAGGTAGATTTGTACTTGTGATTCCAGGAGCTGGATATTCTGTGCACATTCAATCAACTTATATCCAACAATCAATCCTGATGAGGCTGGTTGAATTGACCCGGATTCCCAAGTTCTAGCTGCTGTACAATCAACCTATTAGAGCCAATCTCTGGCCGTGTGCCTTACTGAGCACATAGACACTCACCAGTGTAACTCGGGTTCAAGAAACGGCACAATTATGAATCCATCGTCCGAGTCACCAACTGATGTTAACTAACTTACTCTACCACATCTTGAAGAAAGTATCATACATACTGTATACAGACAGATGCTGAAGCAGTCAAGTAGCTCGTTCATTGATTTGAGGGTGAACGAGTGCCACTGTAAACGGATTCAACAGAAACAGTTCAAGTTGAACCTTAGCCGGGAATGGCCGAGAAGCTGTCAAATTTGACCGCGGGATTGATCGGGCCGCGGTTTAAACTCCGGTCAGTATCAGTATCAGTATCTGACCACTGCCATGAGTAACCGGCCAGAAATCAACGCGATAGAGGGTATCCCGCCCATGCCTCACATCAAATCCATCATTTTGATCCGGGCCCGCCGTTTGGTATCCTCTTCCCTTGCTACCGTCACTACGGTAACCCCGGGGATTACTATAAGGGATTACTTTGCTTGGCTGATGACGGTGTAATTGATTCCCTGTACTTACACTCAATCCAAGAGGGAGGGTTATGGGACGGAGGTCGAAGTCACTGAGGATGGGGAGGGCTGCAGCTGATCGTAAGTCAAGCTGTTGTCCGCTTCTCCGGCGCTAAATCACTCCGGACTTAGTGGCTCAACTACGCAGAAAAGCTATAAAAAACGCAGCAATGACCTTGAGTACGGTCAAATTTAGGGCTGCATTGGTTATGAAGGTGGACGACATGTTCTGGCTCGGAGCTCATCGGTCCATTTTCGGTAGCCATTATAAACCTCTCACATTCAGACACGATCCGCCCAATCTTCCAAGCGATGCGCTCCGAGAGATAGGGAGACTTTTTCGCAAAGCAAGGGGTGGCTACGCTCTCGATCACAATGACATCTCTGAATTGCAACTCAGAAGAGGTTGCCCAGATATTTTTATTTGGTGCGTTATGATTTTAATTTCCTCCCTAGGTTTGATCACTTTTGAATTCGAAGGTGTGCCCGTGCATACGCATTGCTATTCCATGGTTCAGCATTTGTCAATCTAAGTTTCGAGCTTCTTGGCGGGATTTCTCAGTTCATCATCCGCGCCAGAACATCGATTCCGAGGGGCACGGAGTTGGACGAACTCTTTGGTGTTATGTCCAGGGACTCGCCACCATCATATGACAATACCAAACTATCTCAAATGAAGTGCAAGGACGGCCAAATTCGCATTCTCTTTGGCCCACTACGTTTTGTAAATCATTCTTGCAAAGCAAACACAGAGGTCAGTGTCCTTGCTTCTGTAGCTTCAGGACCCACAATCAACTTAACCACAGTTTTATCACCTCAATGGCAACATTAAGGCCCAGGTTCTAGTCACCTCCCGCGATATCAAAAAGGGGGAAGAAATCACAGTGAACTACGGTCAAGCATACTTCACAAACAAATCTGCAGAATGTTTCTGCTTTGGTTGTGAGGCTAAAAGAGAGCAGAGGCGGTACGAGCATCTGTCGACTTTCTTGAATTCTTAACTGAAAAAGTTGAACAAAAGCCGCCTAGAAATTCAACACTTATTTTGGCTGGCTATTGATGGTGACTTGACAGACGTGGAGAGCGATAGTTAATATATCAATACAATTTACACTCAGAAATTTGACATCAACTGTTGGGCCATCAAAGTTCCCTAATAAGGAAATCGTTAGCCATTCAATGGCTCCGATGGCTCATCGCAAATCCTCTAAACGTCTGGGCCACTTTCCTTGGAGCACCTACCATAACCTCGCTTCACCCCGTCGACTCTGCTTGCTCGCCTCCGCCGCCAACAACAGGATTATGCCTCCGGAGGGTGGTGACCTTCACCCCGCCCTCCGTGAGCGCTCTCAACAGCTCCCGCAAGATGCGCGGCGGCGCGCCGCTACCGAATACGCCTACAATTCAAAAACGGCTACAATTCAAATATGTCCCCCGCCTCCTCCGTCCCCAAAATAAGTCCAAGCTTGTCCTCCTTGTATCCCCACTACTCTCCCTACAGAAACAGAAAGTAAATGTGAACCACAATGTGCAACTCCGCGTTCTTATGACGTGTCAGATGCAGACTCTGCGACGACCGTCAATTATAACAACAAGAGGTTGCACGAGGGTCTGCTTTAAGCTTAAGGTGAGTTACCACAGCCTTCCTTTCGTTTCTCTCTGGCTGATAACCGTGTGCGACTGCTGTCCCGCCTCCGCTCGCACCCGCGTCTCTGTGCTTCCCACATCAGCCACCATTATTGTTTTCGCCCATCCCCCAGGCCCTTGCTAGCTCAGCCCATGCTCCTAGTTCTGATGATGGAATCTTTGTCGTGCTCAGGTGTACAATATGTCTCGCAAATGCGTGTAATCTGCTCTCTAAGCAGAGTGCTCATAATTGCATCCAAGTATCTTTTGTTTGTATTGAATATTCCCGAACCGACGAGGTTTTCACTGTGGTATCTACCGGTCCAACTAAGCTTTTTGTAACCATAGTCGTTCGTATACATTGTGCCATCATTTCTTCGGCCTATCAACTTGCTCGAGCAGCTCAGACAGGAAATGAGTCGCGCAAGACATATCTGCAAGTGCTGCCAATTCTCACTGAATTTTGGGTATACAGATGTACCAAAGACTGTAATAACACTTTTGAGGGCAGTTGTGGCCTCAACAGGCAAAAGAATGCGTGTTTGGTGCTTATGGTAGGTCGGCCCAGAAAAATGGCCTTCAAAATCAATCAAACGTCAAAGGCTGTCATTGTACAGTAATTATGTACCGATTAGGAAACATATCCGGCTCTGTAAACTACGCCCCCCAAGGGGTACGTAGGAACGTCTGGGTTTCCGAGACTAAAAACACTCCGATCAGGTAGTAGACTAATACACCTAGAGGGATTTTTGATCTGCTCAAAACTCACAATAAGTATATTTTTCACGGCATGGATTTGAGACATCACTGATGCAATCAATATCTCACTCACGTGCGCTTACCGCACCTGCCTATTTCGGCAGCCACCCGATTCGGACACAAAATGTATCCTCCCAACACAGTGTGGAAGTTCCTTCTGGTACATAGCATCTAGCACTTTTTCACTTTGCTAAACATCTACTAGACTCGAACCAGTCGTTATTTTCCAAAGTCGACGGGGGTCGATCAATGGGGCGGTCAAATAACGACTGGAAGATAATCACCGGTGACATAGAGACACGGAGATTCCCGAGAATTGATCTCGGGACTTCGTCAAATTTTCGAGAGTCGCTTGCAAAAGTTTTTAGAACGGTAAATATAAGCATATGGACGGGTAGCTACTAAAAATCTAAGACTCCTGACGAATTGAGGATAATCGGATTCTCGTTGAATCTTTCGACGATGACTCCTACTCGGTGTTACAAAAAGTGACCGACAATGTGCCATTTTAGGCCGAATCGTTTAGTATCTCGTTGAGTCAAGCACATAGGAATGTTCATTGGGATGATCTGTACCCATTTGCATGGCACTTTGTGAGAAACGACGCCGCGAATCTCTCGCACCAGTCGGTTCAATCTGACAGCAAACATTTTGCCTTATTTAGAAACCATTTGGCTCTCGCTTTGTTGGCACAGGAAACACAGTTTTAAGTATTCTCTATTGTATTTTATACACCATTTTATTGTTTGACCAAATTTGGTCTGTGTGAACCATGTCATTGGGGCTTTTTTGAGCGTCTGAATTCCACCACTCAGATTTGATTCAGTTTCAAGCTGGGTATCAGCTCGTTTTGCTACAAAAAGATGGAACTAATGTAAAAATTCCAGCAGCTCTCTTGCTCTCTGTGTCAATCAAGTAACCAGGAGTTATTCAGCGACATATATTATCATTATCTACCCTCCTCATTAACCGGGATCAACAACAAGGACAAATTGGAGGTAAAATATGCGCGACCTGTTTTCACACTATTTTGAGGCCGTTTTCGCAAAGTATTTTGTATGACTGGATGGGATAGTGTCGGCTTTATCAAATGCAAGTTGCTGGAAATTCGGTGCGTTGATCAGATATTGTGGATATCTTTCGAGTTTTTGTGTGGTTTGTGCCAGCTGCATGCAAAATACAGTCGGATAGCTCATAATGCATAAGGCCCGTGGACCCCCAAAGCCTATGCATTATGAGCAATATGCATTTCTGCATAATGTCACACGATGTGAGATGCGTGACATTGTCACGAAAATACTGGTGATTAACAAAACAGCATGATTGGTCAATGTTTGAAGGGTTTAAATCAGATATATTCACGAGCCCTTGACGATAGGGCTGGGTATGATACGATTTTGGGCTGGTATGATACAGGGCCGCGCAGCGGCCTTCAGGTATTGAAATACAGGCCTGTATTTTACGTATAATACCGGCGCCGCAGGCGAAAATTTTTTGAGTATATTAGAGGGTTTGCGATAAGCCATTGGAGCCATTGAATGGCTAACGATTTCCCGATTAGGGAACTTTGATGGCCCGACAATTGATGTCAAATTACACAAGAGCTGCCTGGAATGAAGTTTGGATGCTGAGACAGGGGTTAGCCTTTGTTAATGCGCCGGAATTTCGACTTTTGTGTAGCCATTAGCCATCCAATGGCTGCATCGCAAACTCGCTAATACGTATTATACATGTATTTTTCTCTGTATTTAATGTATTTGAAGTATCGAAAGTCTCCCCCTCACGCCCGACCTACCATATGTCCCGATACAGCTGCATAAAATGGCTGTTGAGCCAATCAGTTGCACATCCGACATCAGAGTTTCGTTTTACCACTGAAATTTCGCAGCCTCAAGGGCCAAAATGCACCCAATTGCACCTTGGAATCATACATTTAATACATTGCCTCCGAGGGCCCTCTCGTATTGAAGGTATCATACAGTATTATACAGTGTATAATACCGGTTGTATAATACATCGGCTTTCCATACCCGGCACTAAAGTTGACGAGCTCTACATATCATGTTTATCAACTGATTAACAGAACAGATTAAACAGTGTTGATCCGACTATAAACAAAATACAAGCGTTTAACAGAACGAAAAAACACGATGCAATAGTCTCACCAAGTCAGACTCTATACGAGATGTATGATAGTCGATGAATCTTTTATATATAATCTATATAACGACTGCAATACCCGTGCGGGAGTTGGGCTCCTCCGCGATGCTCTGAGCAAGTTCCGCCGTGGAAGCCGCGTCCTCCTGGGTCTCGACTCCAACTCGCATCACCCTTAGTGGGACCTCCTCACCAAGACTCCAATGTGTGAGGTTGACTTCGAACTGCATGACTTGCTCTTGTCTTTTGGCTTCGTTCTTGTAACGCCTCCCGACGTTCCCACGCACTCCTCTGGCAATGTTATCGACCTTGGCTTCTGCTCGGCCTCCCTTTATATGTCAGTCAGCACCACTGTCGAGTAGCGATCACCTCCCCATCATCTATTCTCTGGACTTCCAAGTTGCTAGATTCAAGCCCACCAGGCTCGACGCTGACAAGATGGACATGGATCTGTTCCTTGGCACCTTGCGACATGAACTCGATCTGCGTGATCTCGACCCTCGATGAACTCGATTAAGCAGCATCTCTCTCTCCTTAACAGGATCTACCTGACAGCGCTAGAGACTTCGGCGCCTTTTCACTCACCGTCTTAGATGGCTAAGCGGTGGTGGAAATCTGGGCTTACGCATCTCCGCTCCTGTATGCGCAACCGTCGTCGCACGTACCAGCGCACTCGTCTCAAGTCAGCGTGGACTTTGTGGCTGGAGGCTTGACGGGACTTCTCTCGGGCGATCGCCGAAGCTAAGCGCGAAGTCTGGGCAAGATTTCTGCAGGAGCTAGAATGAGTTGACATCTACAAAGCGCTAACCCGGCGCTTTGACGGGCGTCTTTCGTCAGTGTTGCTGGCGTCGTCCTCGCTGTTAGACTGATTTTTCTCTCCTCTATCAGTGCTTGCCTCTTCTCCGCGCGCTCGCTCCCTCCTCGTTCCTCGCTTCTTTGCCGCTTCCTGGTCCCGAGTCCATTGCTCGCACATGTCGATGTACGGAGCCTTGAAGGATTCCATTGCGCTTTCGGAGGAAGCGGGTGAAGAAGGTACCTCAACGGGTTCTGAAGTGGGGGATTCTGAGAAGATGCGGTTGAGAGCGAGAGTGGTCGCGGTGTGCGTGAGTTTTCCGTCTCGGGAGGATTGAGCAACGGGGAGGATTGAGAAAGATCATCTTGCATTTGAGCGGAGCGATGGGAGACGGGCAAAGAGGAAGGAGGGTATAGGGCCTTCTTTCAATCCTTCAAGGGTTTGTTTTCAGTCTGGGTTACCGAGTGTACGATACAGCATATGGAAGTCCTAAGTATTACTGTCCTCCGCCACTCACGCATGGGAGCTCTCAGCCCGCAAGCGCGAGCTCCACCTGACGCCGCTACAGATAGTGATATCCCTCTCATGCTCCTGCATCTTATCTATACCATCCTCATCCCGCATTGCTCTCGCTCGCTCAATGAGCTCCTTCGAACGCTGTTTACTATGCTTCCGGTGATACTCGTAGCAGGCGCGGCAAACCCAGCCACTGAGCGGGTCAAGCATGTTGTGGTAGCGTTTGCCGTTGAGTGGGGACAAGCAGATAGTGCATTCGCTGGCGGCAGAGCTACAGCTGGAACTGGCAGCAATCACTGAGACTCGCGTTTTCCGCCAGAGCTCGAGCCCAACTGGGCGTGGCCGACGCCGACGGAGCTCGAATGAATAACACGCGCCACAGCGGAGCGCACCGGAGACGATTGTGCTGGCATGATAGCGGGCACTGGTGGTGCTGTTGCAACGGGAGCAGGTGCGCTTGAGATGGACAGTGACGGCTGGTGAAGCAGAAGAAGCCGAAGGAGACTTAGAGGTTGAACTATGCGAGTCGGTCCCAGTAGCTGAAACTGTGTGTTAGCTGGCAGCCGTAGGCCCTGAACGAAAATTTCTGTGCCTGTGGAGTCTATCTTCATTGGTACCACAAGAGGGCGGGTTTTTCTTGATTTCTTCCTCCCCTTCTTCCTCTCCATGTCTTTCTTCCGCTGAGAAGCCTCCGTGGCCTCATAATCCTCGTGCAAGACGTCGAGATACGCCCCAATATCTTTTTCCTTCAATTCGCGAAGGAAGGCGGGGTAGTCGCTTTCGCGAAGACGCCCCAGCTCTGGACCGTAGTCGGCGATGAAATTCATGAAAGTGGGGGACGGTGGGGAACGCACACGAGTCTGAGTACGTAAAGGCTCATTAACGGTGCCTGTGGTTGGCTATGTCTCGGCTAGACATAGCCAATTAATCCTGGTTGATCCCGCTTCTTCCGGTTGATCCCTGCTGTCAATTCCGGCATTTGCCGTTCAACACAGTGCGCTGGAACGCCAATTCCCTGTCGGGCCTGTCCACGGAGTATGATTGACTATTCCTCTAGAAGTATCCACTACACATAATTGAGCCCCACAAATCTCTTACCATTAGTATTGCCCGAGAAAATGGAGCTTGAGATTTACATAGCAGTTTGAATGTTTAACCTTGGTTCAACTCGGACTTGCCGGTGTGTTAATCTCATGCGCAGAGTTCCAGCTGGGAAAGCCTCAATTGAGCCGGAGAAACATGTTATCTTTGTTCTGTGACCGTCTCTCAATATATAGATTTTGTTCAACGGAAAGAGTGCGACTGTTAAATTGTTTGAGATGTTTTACTAGTCCCAGACATATTGATATTGAGTATTGGGGATATAACTAGCATATGACGAAGTTCCAGATGAATATTGGCAGTCCAACTACAATGTGGTCTCGTACAGTACTAGTGTTTGGGTGGGATATTGACAAATTTGAATCATCGGGACTTCAGCGGGAGAGGAAATATGCAAGGAGTGACACAGCAGCCAAAAGCACTGTTTCAGATCATAATCCGTGTCCCGGGACTCAAAGAAGGAGTTGAGACTCGACTTGACATGAGTAGACACTTTCCTCGAGGTGTTTGTTGGCAGAGTCAAATGAAAAAGCCGCGGTGGATATCAAGCTCAGAGAGCTGCAGATGTGTTCCTTCTTTTACAATACAGATTTCCGGCACAGTTAGAAGTCGTTGAGGACGCGGACAGTCAAAGAAACACGCAGATTCACGAAGAAGTAACTGTGAGTGTTGCAAGCATCATTTGAAGCCCGGGGGTCGCTAAAGAGTCCGGTGGAGAGCTGGAGGACTGAAATATCTGTAAGGGATCTTATGGGCTGAAAGTCGTAGTGACGAAAGGTAAAAACAGGCGGAGGTTGGGCGGAGGGCAAAGGCTTTGCGAAACAAGCGCCCGTTTAGCGCCAGAGGCCGAGTTGCCGTGTTACGAAAGCTTACGAATCTTGAATTCCATTCGCTGCGTCCTATGTCGTTTTGGGACGCAAACCCGAATAGACATAGTCTTGAATTCCCTGATGTTTACTCGATATGGCAAAAGAATCAAGATGAAATCAAGATGCCGAATTGTAGACTGCGCTCACTGCACCAAAGTTCGAGCTCTGAAATTTGAGGACATTCATGCTGAGGTATTCAACAATCTCTCCTCTTTTCCCCTCTTTTTTTCTCTTTTTCTGCAACTTGAAAACTTGATTAATTCTCCGTAACCACAGACATAGTACATAAGCCTACGTAAATCCTTTTTAAAATGTATTACATAACGTAACGCTGATGGAAGCCTTTGATTGATTAACAGTCTGCGGTATGTACTTACATAATGCATAGGTAAGGTTAGGACCTCTGACAACTGACCAAAATGCCTGTTCCGCATGGGGGCAAATTTGTCGGGACGAAAAATCCAAATTTTGGCGGTAAAAACCCATTTTTGCGCTCAGAACGCGGTTTCTGCGCTTGATGCGTCGAAGTTGACGGGGAAACGGTGTGATATGGCTCAAACCCACTTTGGGTCGATTTTGTCAGGATTTGACACAGCAAATCGCCAAAATTTTCCAAAATTTGTCAGGATTCGGATCTTGGGTAATTATCCGCGGTCCTAACAGGTTGCACCATCGGGTGTTTTTTCCGCCGAGGTGGAGCATGTGTGAAGTGCCGACAGAATAACATCAAATCCGACTTAGCTCGCAAGACCCACATTCGGCGATGCCGGGCAGGAGGCAGTGGGTTTATGGTGCCGCTCACTTAGTCACCGGGTATGATCATGCGACCGCTACAGTACAGTCGTTTCGTAAAAAGAATACGGGTTTCGTCATTTCTTCCTCTTTGATTTTTTGTCTACACTTGTTGACGATTCTGTCAAAAACTCCTTGTTGCCTCAGACGAAAGATGCCGTAAGGAGCACAATTGGGTCAGACCAGCTTGCACGATTGTTGGGGTCCATATAAGAATTGCAATTTAACCAGATAATAGACCAATGCTCTATGGTACCCACAGAACTTTCCCGGAGATATACCGAGGCCGGGCGAGCGAGAAATCAGATTCCGCAAACAGACTCAAGGTCAAACAAGTGTCAACAAAGAATTGAGGTGCCGAAACCCGTACTTATTCTTATTTTTCTGAAACAGCTGTAACCCAAATTGGGCCGGGGTCGTAAGCACACGTGAGTAATTGATTGATTGCATCAGTGATATCTCAAATCCGCGGCGAAGAAAATATAGGGGTAACCAGCCCGCTCTGGTTACCTTGCTGGTGACCCCCGCTTAGCTTAGCCGAGGTAACCACTTGTTGATGCCGCCAAAACGAGCGTATCGCTCATGTCTGCCGCATACCAGAATACACGATTGTACTCTCTGGTGATCGGAGAACCGAGTCCGAGGGCTCCGAGTATCCGCCAGCACACTGCCAGCACGAAGGCGGCAATTGCCGATGTGTGGGAAATTCTTGCTAGGAGAATTCTGTGCAAGCACTGTCAAATAAAGCCATGTTCTGTCTCTTGATAAGTTGAATTCCAAATAACCATCGAGAGATGATAGACAGGAAATTGTTTTGTGTATAAAAAATTAGAATAACTACCCGTTTGTCAAACTAATTAAAGAGTTTTACAATTAAAGCCAAACAAAATCAGATTGTACAGTAACTACCAAATCTTTCAATCCTTCCGATCGTGAGCACAATCCATTCAATCGTTCGATTACTTCATCAGATTGAGGATATATTTTGCCAAAGTCACCATGATTAGTACATCTGGTAGAATTGGCGGGCAAAGAGGCACGTGACAGGTCACCATCAGTAACCTGCGGTGACCCCCACGCCGTTAGTAAATTTTCTAACTTAAATAGTAAATAGAAGTCTTATAGTATTTATCAAGACCTATCAAGCAATATCAGGCCGTCAAGCTTGATCAGTGTTTATAAGTCTCTTTTGGACCTTATCAACCGACCCCGAAATTGACAGCCTGATCAAGCTTGATGTTGGTATATTTGGCCCTATCACCTGATTTCGGATTTTCCGACAGAAGGATGCCGTCGTCAGTGTCTGTTCTGTTATTGAGAATATGTGTATGGTATGGGTAGCTAGTAATGGAGGTGATATTAGGAGAATTAACGGTGTTTTGAGTATATTTAGCTGACGGTATTGTTTTTGAAATGTATAGTAAAGTGTCGGGAGAGTCGGTTGGGAGTCGTTGGGAGTGAAGGGAGGACGCGGTCCCAGTGGGACGGGGAAAGGGACGGAAACTTATTAAGGTCGGGAGGCGGCTCTTGTATGCAAATAATATCGTAAATGGATGGGTTTATGATGAAAGGGAGGGGAGGGATAAGACCGAGGGAGCAGGGGAGGGTAAGGTGTCTGTGGGGAATTCGCGGTTCGACAGGTCGAAGGGATCGAAAGCGGGGTCGAAGAAGATCGCGCCGGCGAGGCGTGTGCGTTGTACTTCACGCTCACGCACACGAGTTGGGCAGTCACGGAAGTACGCTGTGTGAGGACCTTTGCAGACCACGCAGCGCGGCGCATAATGTTCGCAGCGTTTGCCGGCCGCGCGCGGGAAGTTGTTCCTCTGTTGAAAAGGAGTCGTTTTGCAAGAGGAATAAAAATTAGGGCAAAAACCGGGGTCACAGTCAGCGTTGTCACGGAGAGGCGGTGACTAAGTGACGCGCACCATAGGTGACCTGTGACACGACGAAAAATTCCCGTAAAAAATGGGCCCTGTGACGCGTGACATATGAATTGACCGAAATACTCCACAAAAAGATATTCTTTGGTATTCTGGTCGGTTTCCTTCGGTACACCGGCATTTTAAAAAAAGATACTTATATGGATTATCATTATGTACCCTCCTCATTAACCGGGATCAACAACAAGGACAAATTGGAGGTGAAATATGCGCGACCTGTTTTCACACTATTTTGAGGCCGTTTTCGCAAGTATTTTGTATGACTGGATGGGATAGTGTCGTTTTTATCAAATGCAAGTTGGAAATCCGGTGCGTTGATCGGATATTGTGGATATCCTTGGAGTTTTTGTGTGGTTTGTGCCAGCTGCATGCAAAAATAGTATGACGTTCAGTTTGTTGACAAGCCTCAGGAGCCTCAGACAAAGAATGTCACGGATCTTTTCATGTATGCTGTAGAGAATTGTCAGGGGTATATTTGAAGCGCGACACTTCAAAAAAATATCACGCGATTCGCCGTGGAAAGCAACCGCGGAAGACCGGGGACGTTGTGTGCAGAGAGCAGATCAAAAGGCTCGGTAAAGGCCGCCTCTCGTTTCCGAGCCGCCTTGAGAGACGTCCAGTGATTGTTTCTCTGAAAAACGGTGAGTATACTAGGAAGCTCCGACTGCGTCGGAAGACACCTTGCTTGAGATAAAAAAAAAATGATTTATTGTATCAAGGTACATGCTTTCGGCATATATTGAAGAAAGTTCTCTGCTTTCTGCTAGTAAAACTGCTACTACTAGTGAGATACAAAAAATGATTTATTGTATCAAAGTACATGCTTTCGGCATCAGTATATTAAAGAAAGTTCTCTGCTTTCTGCTAGTAAAACTGCTAATCCTGCCAGTGTGGAAACAGGACTTGTATCTCGAATTAGGGTTGAGCCTCCGCCGTTGTGTACCGTACTTGCTACTTATAGTCTGCGTGAATTGGATTGGCGTAGAAAGAGAAATTCGCGAACTAGAACAGGCGCGGGCTGAAAACAATGTGAAACATATCAGTGTTGGAGCCACATAGAAGATTCCTGGAGTCCAGGACCTAGACAGCTGAAAATATTTGAAAAGGAAGTAGGTGCCGGCAGTTCTCCATCTTGTCTGGAAATTTACCTTCTCAGTCACCGAATTTTCGCATTCTTGATATTGAATTTGCAATCGCAAACTTGGTATGGGGTCCAAGTGTACATCCCAGCTCTGGTTCAGTTTCTGATAAACAATATGAGCTTTCTCACATCTTTGCATTGAGATAATTCACTTAGCTGACTCAACACGGAGAATAGTGATAGTAACGACCAAGGGGGCTAAAACCCTTCGATCCAGCCACGAGGGGCGCAGGTGCGCAGAATGACGGGATTCATTCACATTGCCTGTATCATCATTGGGTAGTCTGCGAGGGAACGGTCTTCCCTGGAAGTAAAAAGATTGGCCAATGAACCAAGTCAGTTGTATTTGTCAGGGGAACTCCCTCTTTTGGCACTACACAGCCACCTATGACGCAGGCCTCCTGCAGATTTCCCACTTTCCCGTCAAATCCCCAAAGCCCTATGTCATCGTGGAGTAAGGCATGTGACTTGGCCCGGGATCATTGCCGATTGCTCCGAGCTTGTGGGAACTAGTTACTATATGTTTACTGCACCTAGCGTGGGAATCCTCAGCCTTTCTTCTCTTTGGATTCTCCCTCGCTAGGTGCGCTGTGATGTATTCTTAGTAGCTTCTTAATTAACTTTGGATTCTCCCTCGCTAGACCCTCGAGACATCTCGGGTCCTAAAGGTTGCCCTTACAGCAGAAGAAAGGCTCCAAGGGATTAACTGGTCAAGATTGCGCGCTTTGGCGATTTTTCAGACGCTTCGTCGGACTCCTCCTCTGCTGTCTCGGACGCGCAAACCGCGAATCTTGCCCCCTCCTCCCCCTCTCTAGAACCCACCATGACCGACTCTGCCGCCGCTGCTGCAGCCGCCGCCGAGCGGATGGATAGGCTCGAGAGGACTGTTGACCGTCTGGTCGAGCTTTTTCAAACCGCTGCCAATCCTCCCACTACTACTGCTCCGACCCCTGCCGCTCCCCCAGAGCCTCCGGCCGAGAGTCCAGGACTCTTTGCCAACCTCACACCGGCAGCAAAAACGGTCCTTCGACCGAACCCCCCTTTCGTCTTTGACGGCGACCGCTCGGCTGGCCGGGCCTTCCTTCACTCAGCTCGGACTTACATCCGACTGGTTCCGGAGGCGTTTGTTGAAGGCGGCGAGATGTCTGAGGAAAAGGCAGTGCGTTTCACCATGTCCTTCATGTCCAAAGACTCTGCGCAAAAATGGGCTGAGCGCATGTCCTCCAAAACCCCTTTCCCCTTCCTCACCTGGGACGCCTTTACCAAGGAGTTCTGCTCCCGTTTTGTTGAGGAGAACGAGCAGGACCACGCCCTACACAAACTCGAGTCTAGGGCATACTATATGGGCTCCCGGGATGTCTTCAAGTACACTGATGACTTCGAAGACCTCTTCGACCTTGCTGGGTTTGCTGACCCATTGGTCAAGGTCACCAAGTTCCGCTCTGGCCTTGACCCTGCCATCAATGCGGCCATCACATCGTCCAGCGACCCGCCAGACCTCCGCGACTACATGGCTTGGCGGACCCGAGCATACCGCCAGTACGAATCGCACGTGCGGGCTCGTGCTGCTGGGCTTCTCCCAAAGGCCCCCTCGGCTCCGCCAGCCTCTCGCTCGCGTCCAGCAGGGGTCTTCCCCGTTGTCCCTGCCCATGCGCCTCCCCCTCGTGCCATGCCAGCCCCTGCTCCCCCTCCGCAGGTAGTCCCCATGGACGTTGATCGCACACGTTCCGGAAGAGGGCCTCCCCGTGGCTGCTACCGATGTGGCGGCCCGCACCTGGCGCGGGATTGCCCCACCCCTGCTGATGTCCGAGCTGCTGACGTCCTTGACGAGGTCATCCGTCAGCTTGGGTCCGAGCTCCTCTCCGAACTGGTGGCTCGGGTTGCCACCACCGACTCGCTGGCTGAGCCAGAGTCTGTGGCCGTCGAGGAAGAGCAGGGTTTTCTCCTACGCGACGAGTGAGCGGTACGCCCTCGATCGCGTCTCCTAATCGTTTCGCATGTTTGTATGATGAGTCTGCCAATGTTACATCTGTTGAACCTGCCGAAACGAAAGACGTACCCCCTGCCCCCTTCCGGTCCCCACGCATCCGGCGAAAGCCTTGGGAGCGTAGACTTCCTCAGCGCTATACTGTTGCTGCTGCACCTGGTGCCAACTCCCTGCATCTCCCCCTTGAGATCCAGGCAGTTCAGGACGCCACTAAGCTTTCTCTCGAAGGTCTCGTCGACTGCGGTGCCACCTCAGACTTCATTGACTCTGAGTTCGCAGCTAAGTCTGGCCTCCCCCTCCGCCGCCTTGCACAGCCCATTCCGGTTTTCAACGTGGATGGCTCCCCAAATGAGGCTGGTGCGATTCGTGAGGTGGCCGACGTTGTGCTGCAGTATCGTGGTCACTCTGAGCGTATGCAGCTCGCTGTTACCCGTCTCGGGAAGCAGAAGCTCATCCTCGGCTACTCCTGGCTCCGGAAGCATAACCCGGAGATCGACTGGGACACCCGAGAGGTCAAGATGAGCAGATGCCCCAGCGAGTGCTCCACGTGCCGCACTGAGGCTCGCCTGGAGGCTCGTGCTGCCCGCAGAGAGTCTCGCCTGGCCGCTGAGATCCTCCGGCAGCTCCGACTTGGTCCCCTTCCATCCATCTGTGCCATAGACTTAGGCGAAGATGAATACGATGACCTGCCGGAGCTGTTCCCAGACTACGAGGATGACGACGAGGATGATGTGGATGAAGTGGATGATGCGGATGAAGTGGATGACCCCCTTGAGCCGGGAGACCGGGTGTTCTACACCCAGTTCCTGCCTTCTGAGGATATCCGTGCTGGAAGCACCGTCTCCCAGCGCCTGGCTGAGGCATACGCCAAAAACTCAGCCCCGGCGCGCTCGGACGTTCCCGAATGGGCCCGAGAGTTTGACGATGTTTTCAACAAGGAGTCCTTTGACTCGCTGCCTGAACGCCGATCCTGGGACCATGCCATTGAGCTCGTGCCGGACTCTAAACCCACGAACTGCAAGGTCTACCCAATCTCGCCTCTCGAACAGAAGGAACTTGATGCCTTCATCGAGGAGGGACTTGGCACTGGCCGGATTCGACCGTCAAAATCACCTATGGCCTCACCCGTCTTCTTCGTCAAGAAGAAGGACGGCGGACTTCGGTTCGTACAGGACTATCGAGCTTTAAACGCTATGACTGTGAAGAATCGTTACCCGCTCCCCTTAATCAACGACCTCATCAACCGACTCAGGGGAGCCCGGTACTTCACGAAGCTCGATGTCCGATGGGGCTTTAACAACGTTCGAATCCGTGAAGGCGACGAGTGGAAGGCAGCGTTCCGGACTAACCGGGGACTGTTTGAGCCGCTGGTCATGTACTTCGGTCTGACCAACTCCCCTGCAACCTTCCAGACCATGATGAACGACATCTTCCAGGATCTTATCCTCTCTGGCGACGTCATGGTCTACCTCGACGATATCCTCATTGCCCACTCAGACATCCGTCGGCATCGAGAGATCGTCCGAGAGGTCCTGCGGAGGCTTCGCGCAAACAAGCTTTACCTTCGAGCCGAGAAGTGTGAGTTTGAGCGGACCTCCATTGAGTACCTCGGCGTGATTATCTCCCACAACCACGTTGAGATGGACCCTGTAAAGGTTGCAGGAGTGGCAGCTTGGCCAGCGCCTGAGAATAAGAAGGATGTGCAGCAGTTCCTTGGCTTCACAAACTTCTACCGCCGGTTCATTGCGGGCTTCTCAGACGTTGCTCAAGCCCTCTTCAGACTCACCAAGAAGGGCATTGCCTGGACCTGGGGGCCCGAAGAGCAAGCTGCCTTTGACGAGCTCAAGCGACGGGTGACTCGGGACCCCGTTCTGGTTCTTCCGAACCCCGAGCGCCCATACCGGCTCGAGGCTGACAGCTCTGACTATGCCACCGGTGCCGTCCTCTCCCAGCAGGGTGACGATGGCAAGTGGCATCCGGTTGCGTTCTACTCCAGAAGCCTGAACGAGGTGCAGCGGAATTACGAGATTCACGACAAGGAGATGCTTGCGATTGTGCGAGCCCTTGAGGAGTGGCGCCACTTCCTGGAGGGCGCGCAGCACCCGGTTGAGATCTGGACGGACCACAAAAACCCGGAAGGCCCAGAAGCTCAACCGTCGCCAAGCTCGGTGGTCTCTCTACCTCTCCCGTTTCGACTTCTCGCTGCACCACCAACCGGGTCGCCTCATGGGTCGCCCCGACGCGCTTTCTCGAAGACCAGACCATGGAGTGCAGGACGATAACCAGGACGTTACCCTGCTTCGACCCGAGCTGTTCCACGTTCGGGCCACCGAGGCCCTGGTTGTTGCTGGCCCTGAGGCTCCCCTCCTGCGCGACATTCGTGATGCGCTTGCTGGAGACCCCGACCTTGAAGAGCCCATCGCCCTGACTGCGAAGGAACTCCTCAAGGCCCGAGGTGTGCGGTCTGCCCGGTCTTCGGAATGGCGTATTGAAGGTGGACTCCTTTACTTCCGGGGGAAGATTGTCGTCCCCCGAGACAGGGACCTCCGCCGACGCATCCTGGAGCAGCACCATGACACGCGTGTTGCAGGCCACGCCGGTCGTTTCAAGACCCTGGAGCTCGTGTCTCGGAACTACTGGTGGCCCCAGCTGTCGCGCCATGTCGGTCGGTATGTCGCGACTTGTGACTTGTGCTGCCGCACCAAGGCGCTTCGTCAACTGCCGATTGGTGAGCTCCACCCCACAGAGATCCCAGAAGAGCGCTGGCACACCGTGTCGGTCGACTTTATCGTCGAGCTTCCCGAGGCCCATGGATACGATGCAGTCATGGTCGTTGTCTGTGCCCTTGGGAAGAGAGCGCACTTCATGGAGTGTCACACCACCATCGACGCGGTTGGTGCTGCTCGGCTGTACTACCGGAACGTCTGGCGCCACCATGGCCTGCCAGAGAAGTACATCTCGGATCGTGGCACCCAGTTCATCGCAGAGTTCACGCGCGAGCTTTGGCGCCTCGTTGGGGTCACCCCAGCCACTTCTACGGCCTACCACCCGCAGACCGATGGCCAAACGGAGCGTGTTAACCAGGAACTCGAGCAGTACGTCCGGCTCTTCACCAATTACAAGCAGGACGACTGGGATGAGCTGCTACCTGCAGCGGAGTTTGCGTACAACAACCACATGCATTCCTCCACGCAGCAGGTACCGTTCATGACGGACACTGGTCGGCTTCCACGGATGGGCTTTGAGCCCCACGCTGCACGCTCTAGGTTGGAGGCTGTGAACGAGTTCCACGATCGGATTGCGTCAGGGGTTTCCGAGGCAAAGGCAGCACTTGTCAAGGCCAAAGCAGAGTACAAGCAGTACTATGACCGCCGGCGGACGCCAGCTCCAGACATCAAGGTTGGTGACCGGGTGTGGGTTGATGCTTCAGATATCCGCACCACCCGCCCTTCGGTGAAATTCTCCCACCGGCGTATCGGCCCCTTCAAGGTTCTGAAGGTCGTCGGTAACGGTGCCTTCAAACTGGAGCTGCCGCCCCGGTACTCTGCCCTCCACCCTGTCTTCCCCGTCGTGAAACTTCAGCTTGTGGAAGCCGATCCATTCCCCACTCGCCCCAGACACGAAGAGCCGCCACCAGTCCTTGACGTGCCTGGCGACAAGCAATGGGAGGTCGAGGAGATATTGGATGCCAAGATCCGCTATGGGAGTCTATGGTACTTTGTTCGCTGGAAGGGTTATGACCCGTCCCATGATCAATGGGTGAAGCACTCTAATGTCTTTGCCCCGGACGCTGTCGCTGCCTTCTACCGCAAATACCCTTCCAAACCTCGCTCCATTGCTGTTGCTGCCTTCGATTCCCTTCCCTTCCGTGACCGCTTGTCAACTCCAGCTCAGGTGCGATCTATGCGTCGAGGCGCCGCATTCCAAGGGGGGGATGATGTCAGGGGAACTCCCTCTTTTGGCACTACACAGCCACCTATGACGCAGGCCTCCTGCAGATTTCCCACTTTCCCGTCAAATCCCCAAAGCCCTATGTCATCGTGGAGTAAGGCATGTGACTTGGCCCGGGATCATTGCCGATTGCTCCGAGCTTGTGGGAACTAGTTACTATATGTTTACTGCACCTAGCGTGGGAATCCTCAGCCTTTCTTCTCTTTGGATTCTCCCTCGCTAGGTGCGCTGTGATGTATTCTTAGTAGCTTCTTAATTAACTTTGGATTCTCCCTCGCTAGACCCTCGAGACATCTCGGGTCCTAAAGGTTGCCCTTACAGTATTGTTAGCCAGGCCAGTTTAATTGCTGCAACACAAATGCTGCCTATTTTGAGTCTGGGGGCCCTGATATCACCGCTTTTTGACAGCAAGTTGCCAGTTCCACAAGAAAATCGAGTCGATGCATTCAACCACGAGCGGACCCAGAAATTTTCAGCACAGCGACCAGCCGACTGCCGTTGACAGCAGATCCAATGGTCGATGTGCGTTGAAAGTTGATACAATGAGAATACTGATTCGAGATTGAGACTAAGTGGAGTGCAACCGCTTGCGGAGATTCGCCGACTCGGGAAACGTGGATCTCTTTGAATTGTTGTTGATACAGAGTACAGACTGTAGACGCGGATGTAGCAGTGCTAGTGCAAGATAATGCTATGTTAGGTGGAAATATTCCCTCCACTGGCACTGGAGAACTTGAAAGTTGACGGTGATGCGATGGTTGGGTGGTGAAATTCGTTGGAAGTTCGAGTGTCGATGGCATCAATGTTTGGGAGCCTTTGAAAAGCTGTGCTTCGGGAGAAAACGGGCATCAATGGGTTGCATCCGATGTGCTGCTTAGCTAATTATGAGGTTGGAGAGACCTTGTCAAGCAAGGTAATCTTCGAGATAAAGAGCTTAACTGTCAGGGGACTCCACAGCTATGACGTCCTTTGACTTGGGCAGAAGTTCTCTGTCTCCAAGACATCATGCTGTGTGCTCACTTATGTCATATCTTACGTCACCTCTTGTATATAAGTAGTCCGCTGGGGATCTCTGATCCCCAGGTTTGTTATCGACTTGGCTCCTGGGCCCTTCTCCCCTTACAGCATAACAAACCTTCTATTCGACTCTGGCACTCTCCTAGCCCCAGCCGACCACCCTACTTCCTACTCTGCCCTCATCCTACCATCGACCTTACACCTCCCTTGCTATGGCAACCCCCGCAGTTCCTCAGGACCTTTATTCCTACTGCACTCTCCTTCGAAGCGAACTACAGCGCGTCCACGACCGTCTTGATCGTCTTGAGTTTGGGGACACTGCAGCCTCTACTCCCCGAGGGCATGCCTGGCGCTTCTCCTGGGATGGCGCTCGCTGGGGCTCTGAACCTTCAACCCCAGCCCCTACCCCTGCCATCATCGCTGTCGGCCACACCACCATACCACTCGCCGAAACCCTCCCTACTGCACAGGACGCACCGTCCCGCTACTCGTGTACGCTTGTGGTGCCTGACTCGGTCGTCGGGCATATCGTTGGCCGTGGTGGTAAGGGTCTTCATCAGTCGCACGACATCTCCGGCGCCCAACTTCGAGCCTATACTGATAAGGCTTCCCCCTTGGAGCGCCGTGTATCTATCCGTGGTACCGACCAGCAAATCGGTGAAGCGCTAATTGCGCTTGGGAAGCGTTTCATGCGTAAGCGTATCCGCTCTAAGAAGAAAGGTCCGTCACGCCTTTCCGGGGACCCTGCCCCTCCCCCTCCTGGCCCGGTGCCAGTTTTGCCGAACGCTTCTGGCGAGGGCGCTCGCCCGCTGAAGAAGCGCGCACACCCCGTCCATCCGTCTCAGCCACCGGCTCCGGTTCCACCCCCTCCAGCGGCCAGTGCTCAGCCGCACCCAGGTGCCGCTACACAGCCAAGGAAGTCTGGGGTGCGATTTGCACCACAGGAGTCTTCCTACCCCGCCTCTCACTCCCTACCCCATAACCCTGCCATCATCTCTATTCCTACGCAGGTAATGACGTCCCCAATTCCTACTCCCCGCCCCAGCTCTACTCCTTATGCCCCCTCGGTGGCCATGCCCACTGCCGTCCCGTCCCCCTCTCCACGTTGAGTAGCTCCTTCGCCTATGGCCATTGATGCTATTCGACCTGAAAGGGGGCGTCGACCACAGACGGCACGGCGAGGTGGTGCAGTGTCTGCGTCAGATTCGCGGATTGACTCCCAGGGCAACCTACTCTTCCGTGGCGATCCAGGATTTTGAAAGATCGTTCATTCTACTGGGCTTTGGTCTTCGTCGAGGCGACGAATCTTGCAGAGGGGGTGATGTCAGGGGACTCCACAGCTATGACGTCCTTTGACTTGGGCAGAAGTTCTCTGTCTCCAAGACATCATGCTGTGTGCTCACTTATGTCATATCTTACGTCACCTCTTGTATATAAGTAGTCCGCTGGGGATCTCTGATCCCCAGGTTTGTTATCGACTTGGCTCCTGGGCCCTTCTCCCCTTACATTAACAATGACCTTGATTTGTTCTGCTTTCAGCTGACGCGACAGGGCACTTAGGTTTGCTTCCAACTGCGCGTGATTAAGGCGGTCGATGGATTTCTTTCCAAAAGATTAGAGCACTTTGGCAAACGGTGAAAAATCGTTTTTTTCTTCAGCTAACGCGTACCCAAATTTTGGTTGTGGAGCCGCAAAACAGTGGGCAGCCCACTGTAGTTTTTCACCAAACTCGCTTAGTTTTTCGAACTGAAATTTGATTTTCACCGTTTGCCAAAATGCTCTATCAGCCCCAAATCTTGCCCGGTATGGAGTAGATTCAGTAGAGAAAAGTTTCATCATTCCAAATCGGGACATTTTTGATGTACACCCTCGGATTTCTCAACCGTTACTTCATATAAAAATTTCGGGTTTTTAATGCACAAAGTATGTATGTACCAGTTTAGCCCTACAATATCTCAGACCTTGAATGAAAACTGAGGGAGAAATGTCACAGTGTGTAAAGGAATGTCACTGTGTAAAGCAGCGTCAAGATACTGTAGCTGATCTTCACGATATTCCGCTAAAATAAAATGACCGTATAGCCTCCAAAACTTGATCAACCCTTCTTAAGACCTTCCGGAACGACTCTATCAAATTTGTTTCACAATATCTGACCCTCGGCGAAAGTTATATGGGATACAAATTTAGGTGTGTAAAGGAGCGTCAAAATACTGTACACTCTAATGCAGTGAATTGGAAAAATAAATTAGGATTGACTGCTCCACACGGCCCTTTGGTGTACCTTTAGCTAAAGCCCCAGTACAACGAGTCTAAAAACGCCCATTCAATCAATCGGAAGCCGTTCTTCCCATGTATCCTTTTAGAATCGGAGATGCCACTCCTCCCACATGAAATGGATTTCTTGACCTCTTTACAGGCAGTAACGGCCGCTGCTTCAAGTTATGGTCTTCTAAATCGAAACAACCCAGAAATGAGAGCCAGCAAATTGCCGATCCGGAAATCAAAGGCTGAGGTTGGTTTTCAAGTCATGCATTACCTTGACTGAAAGGATCCCTAGAGTAAATCTGGGCCCTATGTCGGAAAAATCTCATTTACCTGATCAGGCCCTATAGGGCATTACTGGACCTGACCCGCCTTACCGACTCTCAGGATCGGAAGGTATGGTCAATTCGGACACCGGGCCAGGTAGGTCAGGTCCAGTAATGCCCTATAAGGCCAGATCAGGTAAATTAGATTTTTCCGACATATAAAACGCAACATAAAGGAAAAAATGCTTTGACGAAGGCTGAAAAGGCAGCAAGAGCTGCTAGGGTGCGTCTTGCTACGTATATATCATAGGGTTTCCCGATCTAAGTTCTGTCGATTCGTAGCTAAAAGCAGCAGCAGTCAAAAAGCCAAGCTTGACTTGCTACACCCCCGTAGTACCTCACATTGACTTTGTGATCTACGCGCGTAAAAAAGCGGCTCGCTGGGCACTCGATACCGACGTCTTTATTGTGCCTGTGGATATCAATGAACTAAAGAAACGGCCTAAAAATACGAAGGCACTCAAGGCTGAAGCGGCCGCGAAGGTCCAGAGTATGCGAGAGTCCTCAGCAGATGCTATGTCGGGAGTTTTCAAAGACATAAATGGGACGACTTTGGCTTGTGTTTTTGCTGCTCATGGAAGTGATTCGAGAATGATTGGAGTGAGTCCACATTGGGTAGCAAAATACTTGTTTGAACAAAGGCAAATAGCCTTATCCTGGGAGTCAGGACAGAGCTGTAGAACACTACCCTCGCTTCCTGAGAACTGAGGAGAACTATGACGGCGTCAACGTATGTGGACGCAAAATTAAGTTCGATACTTCTGACAATCTTTCACAGCAATCGTTGATTCAAAGGACCTGGGAAGCAGCTCAGATGCTTCACGCCGTTGTTCAACCCGTGGCGCCAGAACGAGATGTTCGACATGTCGAGGATGACAAATTCATGACATACACCCCATCTGGCACAGCGGAGGTGGTATCCGAAAGAGCTGGAGTTACTCATCTCGTTCATTGCTGGCCTATGCAGGGGCACTCTGTGAGTTTTTCTGTTTCATTTACAATGCATGGGTTGCTTACTTACCGCCATCATCAGAAAGGACCCTTCATGCCTTCCAGCGATTTCTTCCGCGGCTGCCAAGCGGCTGTTGCCGTGCGCCACTACTTTCAGGCTACACAGGAGGTGGCTATATACTTGAGCTGCATGTTTGAGGTGGCGTTCCCAGAATACTACTCCAAGTATTCGGCAGCATTCAAAGCTGGGGTCTGGGAGATGGCTCGGTATGAACGAAAATCGAAAACGAAAACGCGGCTAGCTGATAATGATCAGGCGGCCTTCCAGGCCATCAAGTCCATCAATTGCCAGCATTCAGAAACGAAAATGACCGGTTTCAACACGGCAAACAAGCCGAAAGGACTGGATTGATGTCACAGTCACAGTATATCAATGTACGTGGTCTATTGTGTCATCGGCCGCTTGCCGAACGCGTCCGAGTGGCTGTACCAGGTCACGCACACGGCGTGTTTTAGCACTCTAAATTACAGCTGTTTGCAAAATTGATGACAGTTGTCCAAAAAAAGAAATATAAAACAAAGTTTTGATGCCGCTGGTTCCCCGCCCCGTTTGGGCGCTTCTGAATCGTTTCTCGAACGGTTTGAGGTACCAGGATAGATTTTCGGACCCCTATGTACTATTCTAGCACTTTGAAACAAGGTAAATGCTTCATTGGAAGGCTCAGGAGATGGATCTGGCCAGAAAATCAATGATATGAAGCCCTCATTTGCTCACTGCCATTCAACTCTCTCATTTCAAACGTTGAATACAAAAATTAACTTCGCTGCGCAACTCAACCCTCCTGGGCGCCTATCCGGCGCCTATTTCGGCTTTGTCGGTCTCGGACCGGGTTCGGTAAGCGAGGAAGCGGATCATTTGATTCGACCGCCAAATCACGGATTCTTTGCCTCCTCCTTACGACCTCCATGACGCTCTTGCCCATCCCCGCTCTCCGGTAGCAGCAGGGATGCCTCGGCCTTGCGATACTATTGTGACCTACAGAGAACTCTCTTTCCCGCTCTTTACCCCGCTTCTCAATCTACTCACATCGACAATTCGACAATCACCTCCGGCCCTTCGCAGTTTCACTGGCCAGGAGCGAGCCAGCGCAAAGAATGGACAGCAGGTGGAGACAGCGGAGCGGAGAGGTGGAGTGAGGTAGTTCTGGAATGATAGGCAACACATTTGAGTCCACCACTCTCTTCTCCTTCTTTGCACTGGCAGCAGCGTCAAATTTGTCGCAGTACACCCTAAATACACAAGAGTTTTCACGAGCTTTTGACAATTTACAAAACATGAGAAGGTCTGCCAATCAACCCTTACCACTGCAGCACATTCCATCGCCATCTGCATCTGTCGATGCATGGCAGCACACTGAAAGTCGCAAGAGAGTCAAATCTTCTCTTTGACCGTCATTCTGAGGATCCGGGATACTCGGAGGTCTCCAGGTGACAGTAAAGGGTCCTTTAAGGAACGTAGTAAGTGTATATAGTATTATTACAGTGTCCAGAATACACTGCAAGCTGGCGAGATGTGAGTGATGTTAAGCAAAAAGCGTGTGAATTGGCTCTGTCAACTGATCCACGTACTGGCTTACAAAGCGGACATGAAGTCCGAAATAGGCGCCGGATAGGCGCCCAGGAGGGTTGAGTTGCGCAGCGAAGTTAATTTTTGTATTCAACGTTTGAAATGAGAGAGTTGAATGGCAGTGAGCAAATGAGGGCTTCATATCATTGATTTTCTGGCCAGATCCATCTCCTGAGCCTTCCAATGAAGCATTTACCTTGTTTCAAAGTGCTAGAATAGTACATAGGGGTCCGAAAATCTATCCTGGTACCTCAAACCGTTCGAGAAACGATTCAGAAGCGCCCAAACGGGGCGGGGAACCAGCGGCATCAAAACTTTGTTTTATATTTCTTTTTTTGGACAACTGTCATCAATTTTGCAAACAGCTGTAATCTCATGCGCAGAGTTCCAGCTGGGAAAGCCTCAATTGAGCCGGAGAAACATGTTATCTTTGTTCTGTGACCGTCTCTCAATATATAGATTTTGTTCAACGGAAAGAGTGCGACTGTTAAATTGTTTGAGATGTTTTACTAGTCCCAGACATATTGATATTGAGTATTGGGGATATAACTAGCATATGACGAAGTTCCAGATGAATATTGGCAGTCCAACTACAATGTGGTCTCGTACAGTACTAGTGTTTGGGTGGGATATTGACAAATTTGAATCATCGGGACTTCAGCGGGAGAGGAAATATGCAAGGAGTGACACAGCAGCCAAAAGCACTGTTTCAGATCATAATCCGTGTCCCGGGACTCAAAGAAGGAGTTGAGACTCGACTTGACATGAGTAGACACTTTCCTCGAGGTGTTTGTTGGCAGAGTCAAATGAAAAAGCCGCGGTGGATATCAAGCTCAGAGAGCTGCAGATGTGTTCCTTCTTTTACAATACAGATTTCCGGCACAGTTAGAAGTCGTTGAGGACGCGGACAGTCAAAGAAACACGCAGATTCACGAAGAAGTAACTGTGAGTGTTGCAAGCATCATTTGAAGCCCGGGGGTCGCTAAAGAGTCCGGTGGAGAGCTGGAGGACTGAAATATCTGTAAGGGATCTTATGGGCTGAAAGTCGTAGTGACGAAAGGTAAAAACAGGCGGAGGTTGGGCGGAGGGCAAAGGCTTTGCGAAACAAGCGCCCGTTTAGCGCCAGAGGCCGAGTTGCCGTGTTACGAAAGCTTACGAATCTTGAATTCCATTCGCTGCGTCCTATGTCGTTTTGGGACGCAAACCCGAATAGACATAGTCTTGAATTCCCTGATGTTTACTCGATATGGCAAAAGAATCAAGATGAAATCAAGATGCCGAATTGTAGACTGCGCTCACTGCACCAAAGTTCGAGCTCTGAAATTTGAGGACATTCATGCTGAGGTATTCAACAATCTCTCCTCTTTTCCCCTCTTTTTTTCTCTTTTTCTGCAACTTGAAAACTTGATTAATTCTCCGTAACCACAGACATAGTACATAAGCCTTGTTCGGCTCATTAACGGTGCCTGTGGTTGGCTATGTCTCGGCTAGACATAGCCAATTAATCCTGGTTGATCCCGCTTCTTCCGGTTGATCCCTGCTGTCAATTCCGGCATTTGCCGTTCAACACAGTGCGCTGGAACGCCAATTCCCTGTCGGGCCTGTCCACGGAGTATGATTGACTATTCCTCTAGAAGTATCCACTACACATAATTGAGCCCCACAAATCTCTTACCATTAGTATTGCCCGAGAAAATGGAGCTTGAGATTTACATAGCAGTTTGAATGTTTAACCTTGGTTCAACTCGGACTTGCCGGTGTGTTAATCTCATGCGCAGAGTTCCAGCTGGGAAAGCCTCAATTGAGCCGGAGAAACATGTTATCTTTGTTCTGTGACCGTCTCTCAATATATAGATTTTGTTCAACGGAAAGAGTGCGACTGTTAAATTGTTTGAGATGTTTTACTAGTCCCAGACATATTGATATTGAGTATTGGGGATATAACTAGCATATGACGAAGTTCCAGATGAATATTGGCAGTCCAACTACAATGTGGTCTCGTACAGTACTAGTGTTTGGGTGGGATATTGACAAATTTGAATCATCGGGACTTCAGCGGGAGAGGAAATATGCAAGGAGTGACACAGCAGCCAAAAGCACTGTTTCAGATCATAATCCGTGTCCCGGGACTCAAAGAAGGAGTTGAGACTCGACTTGACATGAGTAGACACTTTCCTCGAGGTGTTTGTTGGCAGAGTCAAATGAAAAAGCCGCGGTGGATATCAAGCTCAGAGAGCTGCAGATGTGTTCCTTCTTTTACAATACAGATTTCCGGCACAGTTAGAAGTCGTTGAGGACGCGGACAGTCAAAGAAACACGCAGATTCACGAAGAAGTAACTGTGAGTGTTGCAAGCATCATTTGAAGCCCGGGGGTCGCTAAAGAGTCCGGTGGAGAGCTGGAGGACTGAAATATCTGTAAGGGATCTTATGGGCTGAAAGTCGTAGTGACGAAAGGTAAAAACAGGCGGAGGTTGGGCGGAGGGCAAAGGCTTTGCGAAACAAGCGCCCGTTTAGCGCCAGAGGCCGAGTTGCCGTGTTACGAAAGCTTACGAATCTTGAATTCCATTCGCTGCGTCCTATGTCGTTTTGGGACGCAAACCCGAATAGACATAGTCTTGAATTCCCTGATGTTTACTCGATATGGCAAAAGAATCAAGATGAAATCAAGATGCCGAATTGTAGACTGCGCTCACTGCACCAAAGTTCGAGCTCTGAAATTTGAGGACATTCATGCTGAGGTATTCAACAATCTCTCCTCTTTTCCCCTCTTTTTTTCTCTTTTTCTGCAACTTGAAAACTTGATTAATTCTCCGTAACCACAGACATAGTACATAAGCCCATTTTTTTGGGGGTGGCATCAGATTGCGCCGCCACTGTATGTTGGTCCCGTTCCGATGCTCCGCTTTTGTACTCGCAGCTACTAAAAGTACCCGAAATTGCCGTTTTTTCCCTCCGCTATGTAGCTGCTCGTGCAACTTAGCTACTGCCGGCAGCCAACACACATTAACAGATAAATATAAAATAATAATATTTGTTTACTTTATGTAGTCCATTCTTGTTCCAAATTGTTTGCCTTTTGTGTTCGTCTATATCATGTTTGCTACGAATCTCATACTTGGGTATCGTAAAAATTTCTATTTTATGATTTTGAAGTGCAGAGCTCACTGAGTGATCTTCACTCTTCAATTAATTAATAATTTAGAGTGCTAAAACAGGCCGTGTGCGTGACCTGGTACAGCCACTCGGACGCGTTCGGCAAGCGGCCGATGACACTATAGACCACGTACATTGATATACTGTGACTGTGACATCAATCCAGTCCTTTGGGCTTCTTTGCCGTGTTGAAACCGGTCATTTTCGTTTCTGATAGGTGGACTTGATGGCCTGGAAGGCCGCCTGATCAATATCAGCTAGCCGCGTTTTCGTTTTCGATTTTCGTTCATACCGGAAAAATCGTCGGTTCTTGCCGAATGTCGGCTTGAACAGGGGCTTGGAGGGTCATCTAAAGATGTCGAGAGCACATTGGTCCGAGCAGACCTGCGCGTAACGCAGTGCTGGGGATGTATCAAGTTTGTGCACGTCAAATCGAAGTGTAACGTCAAGGTTTGCAAGTGTACGTGGTGTGGCGAGGAGGTGCACGGGCCGACATGTCAGGCCAAGGCTCATTGCGTCAACTGCGGAGGCGAGCATCGTTCTGATTCCTACAGCTGCCCTATTCGCAAACGCATCGCTGAACATTTGCGTCTTCGCGCCGTTCAACTAACCCAGCAGGACGCCTCTTCTGCAGTTCAAACCACCTGCATGTCGACACCTTCTACCTCCGACGCCACTCCTTCGCTTGCGCCTGCACGAACGTGTGTAGATGATCTCTCTGGTTCAGATCAATTCCTGGAAGTCTCGGAATCCGCTGGAAGTTCTCGCTGGACCCGAACGCTTCGACATCATCTGCACTCAAGAGCCTCACGAACAAGAATCATCCAATTCCTCCGAGCATGAAGGCTATGTTCTTATCTACCCATGAAGGCTATGTTCTTATCTACCCCGAATCCGCCCCCAAGCACCGTGTCTCTGTCTACGTTCGTACCGCCTCAATTCCGCTCTGCTGCGTTTGCCCTCGGCCTGATCTCTCAACCTCTGGTGACATCATCGTCATTGACTTTCTTTTCGGCTCTCACAAGGTCACGGTAATTAACCTCTACAATGACTCGGTCACTCGTGCGGGGGTCGAAATTCTTCGGTCTGTTCCTAAGCAGCTCAACCCTTCCTCAAGAGTTCTCCTGGTCATGGACTCCAACTCGCACCACGTTCTTTGGGACTCCCTCACCAAGACAGCATTGACTTTGATCTGCACGAACTGCTGATTTCGTGGCCCCTCCTCCTTGTCACTCCTCCGGATGTCCCTACGCACATTTCGGGTAACGTTATTGACTTGGGATTTTGCTCTACCTCCCTCTTTGCGAATATCCGTGACGTTTCTGTTGACCCTGAGTTTTGTGTTGGCAGTGACCATCTTCCGATTCGCTATACCCTGGACTTCGATGTCGTTCGCGATGTCTCTCCGAGGTTTAATGTCAAGAAGTTGGACCTCGATAAGTTCCACGCCCTGCTCCGCCACCATCTCGGTCTGCGTCCGGCTCCGATTATTTCGACGTCGCTGAACTCGACGACGCCACGACCTTCCTGTGCGATGCGCTTCGCCTCGCGCTCGAAGGCTCTACTCCACGGCATCGGCCCTCTTCGCACGCCAAGAAGTGGTGGACCGCTGAACTCACCCTCCTCTGCAAGGCGCTGCGGCGGGCGCGTAGACGGTTTCAGAAGTTTCTGGTGGAATCTGTGCGTGCGCACTGGCTTCAAGCAGGAAGGGAGTTCTATCTTGCCATCTCGGCCGCAAAACAGAAGGCCTGGAACGATTTTCTCAAGCATCTTGAGCGTATTGACCTCTTCAGGGCGCTAAATCGTCTACGCGGTCAACGCTCGACTGTCTTTCCCGCTATTCGCGACCCAGACACGGACACCATCGCTCTCTCCCATCCTGACCGTGGACGCGTACTCGATCGAGCGTGGTTTGGTGCTCACGCGATCGAGATTCCTGATCCCACAGTCCCCGTTGTGAACCTGGATCCGTGGGCAGATCAGTGTGTCAGCAGCGCCCAGGATATGCGAGGGGGGGTTCGTTCGGAGGCATCGCTTCTGGACGAACTTCCGCCTCCGGCGGACAGGCAAGATCCGTTGTCTGCCCCTTCTTTTACAACTGAAGCACTCTCCTCTTCAGACGATCCAGTTCATCTCGCTGAGACTATCCCAATATCCAACGAGCGTCCTTTCATCGAAGTAACTGACAATGAAGTCGACGGCGCCATCTTCTCGTCGTCTCCGTGGAAGGCTCCGGATAGATATGGAATCCAGATGGGTCATGTCCACCTTGCATGGCCAGTCATTGCGGAGTGGACTCGCGTCATCTTCCAAGCCTCAGCTCGCCCTAGGAACGAAGCCCTCTCCATTCAAAGCAAACACCGCCATTCCAGTCCACAAACCCGCGCGTAAGGACAAGACCTCCACCAAAGCATGGCGACCTGTCGAAAACTTTGAACACATCCTCGCCAAGGCTCTGGAGCGTCTCATTGCGGATCGGATCCCCTTTGAAGCTGAGCTCCTCAATCTCATTGATTCCTCCCAATATGGCGGTCGTCCGGGTCACAGCACCGCCCAGGCTGTCGATGGGTACTCGGCATTACCAAAAGTAACCGAATTTAGAAATGCCTTGCTTGCGACCAGCTAATACAGTTAGCAGTTGGTTCAACTGGTGGGAGAGAGGGGGGATGGTCATATGCTATTGCACATAACACGCGCCGAAGTTATTGGGCTTTCCCTGTGCGGATTTTCTATGTTTGTTTATTTATGTATCAAATGAACACTTTCTTGCTCTGTTTTAGTACCCTCATTGAAGGATGAGGATAGCCCAGCAAACACTGATTTCTTAGGTACAATGTCATGAGATAGTAGACCTATTTCTGAGGTACTCACCCACCTGAAATTTTGGTGACTGTGTTCCACACGGCCAAATTAATGGTATTTCGAAGATTAATTCATTCACTCACTGTGTGATAGCTTACCCCAGATTTATATCATGAGAGTTGTAGCAAACACGCTGTAAATGAACCCTTAGGGGCGCTCAATTCTTAGCTCGTCAGCTCGTCTCGTCCGTAAAATGTCGATTTTCTGATGAGGGGATCAAATTTGATGGGAAGTGGAGAGAAATGCGGAGTGGGATCAGCAGCTCATCAGCTCATCATGCAATTAAATAATTTCTGGGACGAGACGAGCCGACGAGCTAAGAATTGAGCGCCCCTAAGACTTCATCGCTCAAAGTTCTTTGACCATCGTAATTTCTGGGAAAAAACCCCGAATTCGGTTACTTTTGGTAAGTGCGAGTACATTCATAGAGTTCGCTCAGAGATGGACAAGGGCAACACTGTCTCCACTCTGTTTTTCGACCTCAAGGGCGCGTTCAACCGCACGTCCCATCTTGTGGTCGTCCGAGAGCTCGCCGGTTTGGGGTTTCCGCGCTCGGTCGTCCGGTGGGCTGCGTCTTTCCTTCACAATCATCGGGTCACAGTTGTCATTGATGGGGTGCGTACCTTGACGTACCGGTGTACTGTGGAAGGAGGGCCGCAAGGCTCTGCGCTTACCGTTATTCTCTTCACATCAACCGTCTTCTTCGCCGCCTTCGTGCTATTGGCGTCTTCATGAGCTGGTCATATGGCTTCGTTGACGATGTCAATTTTAGCACCGCCTCGAAATCGCCTCTGCAAAACGTTGGGGTTCTTTACGAGGCCGGTGTTATTGCTGAAGCTTTCGCTGATGACGACAATGCGACCTTTGAGAAGGAGAAGACAGAGCTCATCCATCACTCATCGTCTTTGCGCGACCTCTCCGAGTTCACTGTCGTCTTCGATGGACAGACCATATCACCCTCGGATTCGGTCAAGTGGGTGGGTGTGAAGTTGGACTCCAAACTGAAGGGCGACACTCATATCCGGTATCGTGCTGCATCTGCTTCCCGCGCACTGAACGCTTCTCTTGCCTTGACGCATGCAGCATGGGGAATGAAGCCGGTCATGGTGCGCGATCTCGTTCTGACTGTTGTACTGCCGCGGGCGGATTACGGTGTTTCCTCGTTCTACCCTCTCTCGGCTGCTGCTCTTAAGCCTCTAGAACGAGTCAACAAAGCATCCGCGAGATGTATCTCACCGCGCTCCGGTCAGTTCCGGGCCATCGGCTATGATCGCCTTCTACGCGGTGCACAGGAGCTGCAACCTCGAATCACCAATTTGTGGACTCCGGCGCATATCGGAACGGCCGGTAATGAGTTTGCTGACGTGGCGGCTAAGGAAGCAACGCGCTTAGCCCCTTCCCCTTCCGCCTACATCTCCCTCACCACATGTAGACGCCGCATTCGTGAAGCCATCATCTCGCGGTGGGCCGAACGCTGGGCTTCCAGCCCTACTGGATCCGCACTGCGCCTGATTGACCGTACTCCACCGTCTATCATCCTTCGGTACCCATACACCGCCAGCATTCCACGCTCCATCATCTCTCTCATATCCCGCCTCCGCACGGACTTCTCCTCGCTAAATGCTACAAGGTTTCGGCTACGTCAAACCGACTCTCCCGCTTGCCCGGAGTGCGGAGCTCGAGAGACCCGCATCCACCTCCTACTCCACTGTCCAGCATGGGAACATCTCCGGCGTCCGCTGCAGCAGGCGTCTTACGCTGCTGGCCTCCTTGGTTCGGTCGATGTCCCGTCTCTCCTCTCTCATCCCGCTTTACTCAAAGTCCTCACTGCTTTCGTTGTCGCCACAGGACGCTTCTCGTGATTCTACTTTTCTATTCAACTCTATCATATCTTTGCCGACCCTCGGGCCGTAATTCTTTCTCTATCTCTCTCCTTCCTCACCAGTCACGCACCAGCACGGCGGTCCTCTTGCACTCTACCGTATCAACCTCACGCAATACCGTTCCTCTCCCCATCGAGATTTCCCCGTATGTTCGTCTACTTAGTTTATTCCTTTTACTATAGAATACGTACCCTTACTTACCCATAGTATATGATTCCCTAGATACACTAGTAGAGTACTATCGCGTAGCCTTCGGGCCAGGTACGATAACCCTAGAACATCAAATCAAATCAAATCAAATCAAATCAAATCAAAGACGCGCTGCACAGGGTAAGTTCGCGTCGCCCAACTTCATCGTGCTCCTCCTGCCAACTACCAGCTAGGGTCTGTTTCAGACGAGGTTTGTTTGTTCTGGGATGTAAGATGTGTGAGTAGGAGCCAATAAAGACTTTGCGGAAGCCACCGGTGGCTATTTGTGGCTCTTCGTGTGCAATAGTTTCTTGAGCCTCCCGCTAGAGTTAGCCACCCTAGCATCCCGTGAATAGGTAGTACAAATAGTGGCTAATCCACCCAGAGGCTGTCATCCGGTCCCGAGAAAAATTAGCCACCAATAGCCACCAGTGGCTACCGCAAAGTCTCTAATAGCGAGCAAATTGGCCTGATGGTATTCTATGATGAACTCATGGGCGAGCTAGATGCAGATTTTCTTGTCATTCAGGTAAGTTTGATTGAAAGATTTCTCACTATCTGATCTGCTTGCAGCACAAGGTCCTACACCGCCAGCTGCAAACTCTCTGCTCGCAGGCTGGGGTTGTATTCCGTTATACAAGCGCACAGAAGATTACACAAACCAAGGATGGAGCGAAGGTTGATCTCTCTGACAACTCCACCCTTGACTGTGATATAGTAAGCAACTGCGTTGCAGCTCCACGATCTGCTGACACCAATACAAGGTAATCGGTGCTGATGGACACCGCAGTTTTGCGCGGTCATATATATCAGATGAAGATTCAGTGGTCGAACACATAGTTACATCGTAAGTGACGGGCTGTATTGCTTGATCAACATATCTGATTTCTATATAGCGCCAATCTATTCCATTGTCGGATTTCTAAGCAGTGGGAGATTTATCCGCGGTTGCAGAAACCAAGGTCTGCGCTGCAAAGGAGGAGGATTTTCCCTCTTTATTTACAGATGTGGCGCCGAAGGTTTGTGCACAGAAAGTGGGAAGACATTTCTCCTCCTAAAACCTTTGACACTGGTAGTGTTGCCGCGGCTCGGCTCGGGTGACAGTCCGGCTTGAGCGCGGCTCAGCTTCTTCCGTTCCACAGGATAGTCTTAGGGCGGATTTTTGGTTCAGGGAGTCTTCAATGGATACCTAGGTTTATTTTTCTCCGCACAGATTATACCCCAATATTTGTGCTTTGGCTGGTACGATGCAAAAGAGGCTCCGTGGCTCCGCGGCTCACTGTCACAGCTCGAGCCATTGAAGATGGCTCTTCAGGGAGCTGCATAGTCCGTTTCAACTAAAAGTAGGCAACAAGTATAACAAATATCCATCATAAAAATGACCTCCACTATCTATTTGGGCGACCTGAGTCCCTGTTCGCATTCAGAAGCTCAAAAGTTGATTTGTGACAGGCGTGACCGGCTCAAGCCGCGGCAACACTATTTGACAGTTGACTATTTGGATGGCGTCGGGGTCCAGTATAGTCAAGGGGGAACCGATCCGCGAAATCTACACTAAGGGTCGAAGTTTTTTTCTCAGCGAAATGGCGGACCCCCCCCCACCCTTCTCAATTAGGGAATTCCCTTTTTCGGACGCGATCAATTCCCTTTCTCGGACGCGATTCATCACTCACACGCTGTTGGTGACGCGTGTATCTTGGCCCTTGCTTTGCTCCTTCACTCTTACCGCGCGTATATGACTCTCGGACATCAGCAAGACCATAACTTGGCAATACGCATGTGTCTACTCGAATGAATCTGGTTATTCTTGACTTATCTGCACTTTTTCGCACCTCTGCAAGACTCGCACACCCATGGCTTCCGACCATCAGCGTCGACACATTCAGAGTGGAACTGAGAAGAAGTGAGCGCTGTACATGTAAGAAATGAGAGGCATACCCAGACTGTCTCGCATCCCACCCTGCTGCAAAAATTGCCGTGTATGCCTTAATCACCGAGGGTAAATACAATCAAGTATCAATAACTCGCTGTTAGCCGGCCTGACAGTGATTCCATCGCTTGTGGGCACTATAATTTGTTACACATTCACTGGGGATTCATCCTAACCGCTGAAATAAGCGTAAAAAAGCAAATCCAAAATTCATATAAAACTTTTTTTTCGAGCTCGAGGGGACCCCCTCCCCCTCGTCCAAATTAGGAAATTTCTTATCATGGAAGCCCCTTGAGTATAGTTGGCAAGCTCTATGTGAGTTCTACCTAAATGCAATGTAATACGATATCCGCCGACAATCTGCTTACATAGTGCCACCGGAAAACCTACAACATCTCTATTTGCTCGCCCACCCTCGTGAAAGACATTGCTTCCGACTGTAGCAATGGGAGCCAAACCATGTCCTCTCTGCCGCTGGATATTTCTGGCTTTGATCCGCGAGTCTTGTCTTTGATTAACCGGGCAACTGGATTCCATCTGACGGTCCAAAAAGTGCTGAAGGAAACTGACATTGTGGGGTTCAATGGCCGTCTGATTCTTGTCGGCGACGCTGCTCATTCTGTCCTCTTAATGTACTGTTACTTACCGGTCTCTATTAGATCAATGGAAGTCATAACACCTCCATGGCTGTAAGCCGATATTTCATTTATAAGCCGATCTCCGAAGATTATCCAGATTGAAGACGCTGCAACGCTTGGCAGACTATTTGCACGCTTCACAGGGAAAAGCCAGATATCAGCACTGACTGAAGCCTATGCAGAAATACGACGAGAACGCACCAAGAAAGCCCAGATTTCGGAATATGAGGCTCTTGTTCAGATCTCTTTGGCCGATGCAAAGGCACAGGATGTGCGAAATAAGACCCTCCTTCAAACACTTCAGGCCACTTTTGAGATGTGCAGAAACGACGAATCGCTTGCTGCCGTGTGGAAAGAATACCTGGACATGTTTGGATTCGATACCGATAATGCTGTAGATCAGTGGTGGTGGGCTTGGGGGGAGGGGATTGAAGCCATGACTGAAAGGAGTGCAGTCAGATCTGCACCAGATTTGGAGGTTTACATTGAGCAAACTACTGCTTGCTAGCCGTCGTACTACCAGTTTTCATTTGTAGGCCCTACTCTGACAGTCTGTGTTTACAGAGGAGAGTTATGTTGGGCTGAAAAGCATTCCTCGCAGATTTTGATCCCCCATCAACCATGGCATTTTCATCTCGGACACCAGATTGTGATGGGGCTGTGCTTTGAGCCTGTGTCGTAAGTACTGATGCGATCGATTAAACCGTGATTAAGAGGCTTCCGCTTGATCGATTGATCTTCTGCCATTCCCGGTGATCCTGCGACATGCCAGCTGATCTATAAGAGTTCCGAGTGATATGACTCGTGAACTGAACAATCTTGAACATGGTGACGCGTGATGGCGACTTTTCCGCCCCAAAAAGGCCCAAAATTTTTCTCTGTCGGCATCAGTCGAATGATGCCGGCCTACCATATATAGTAATTTGGATGTGATGGCCGCTCGGTGAACAATTTGTCTGCTGAACAATTTGGGTGACGGGTGACACCCAGTGAACAATCGATCGTAATGGTACAGTACTCACAAAGTACTCACATTCGTACCACGTGTCACGCAGGATCCTCCACATAGGGGCAAGATCTACATCATCCCAGAGTGGATTATGAGTGAGTTTCAGTGAGTTTCAGAACATACAATCTAGCGGATACAATCAGAGATTCTGGTCTCTGAACGCGCTTTGAGGGCTGAAGGCCTCTCATTGTTGTATGACATCTGAAAAGACAACTTCAAGCCATTTCCCCAGATAACCTCGAGCCCGAAGGCATTTGAGGATGGAGGCCTGTACCAAGCCTGTACGCTCTTATGTAAAGTAATCGGCTGTAGAACACAATCTGATAACTTACATAAACTTTAATATAATTTATTGTGAGCTAAGTCCACGCGAGCTGTGACGCGTGACCCGAGCGTGACTGCTAGCTTGTTGCTGACCGCCACCGCGCTCGCTGCCTCGCGCGTCCCCCGCCAGTAATACTCGAGTAGATTTTTGGCTACCATTCTAACCTGTGCCTCCGGATCTCACGCTGCTCTATCAACCACTTTACTATCGCCTTAATCTCCGGTACCGACAATAGCAGTCTAATAAAGCAACAGACGCTACTTCACTCAAGTTCCCTCCGAATCCGACTGCTCTCGTCTCATATCGACTATATCGCCTCACTAGACTCCTCTAAACTCGTCTTACCTTGCCTGATCATCGTTGCTCTCACTCCTGGCCTGTTTCGACCTTCACCTCCACCACTCTCGGTCTACTTGGTGCTTGCTCTCAGTCCCATCATCTACGGCTTTCTTTCGCTTGGTCTGACATCTTCTTCCCCTCTCGCCGGCTACTAAACTCTACGTTTCTTCCTCCATACACCAATATATATGTCCTTCGCAAGCCGCCCTTTCTTTTCTTCCGTTACTTCTCCCGCAACCGCTTGCCGTCTTGACTGCTCTACCCCTCTCTCTCTCCCTCACTATAACGATTTCATATCCTTGGTTGTCTCTCCGCAGCGCCGTTGTTCTTCCCCGCAGCGCGATTGCGCCTGGCAGAAGCAGGCGCGCAAGCGCTCTGATATTTCCGTTCTCCCTCCAACGCGATCGCGTCCGGCAGAAGCAGACGCACCGGCGTTCTGATTGTCTTTCCTGCAACGCATACGCGTCCGGCAGAAGTGACTCCTTCCGTTTTCCTGCAACGCGAAAGCGTCCGGCAGAAGCAGACGCGCAAGTGCTCTGGTATTTTTCGTTCCCCTGCTACGCAACGGCGTCCGACAGAAGTAGACGCAGTGTCGTTCTAATAACGCATATGCGTCTGGTATAAGTGACCCTGTAATAAGTATCTTCCGTCTTCCCGCAAAGCGAATACGTCGGGCAGAGGCAGACACATTGGTGTTTCGATTGTCCTCCTCGATGAACCCTCTTCTTTCTCCTCCATTTGCGAGCACCCTTGACATCCGCACATCGTTAGCTTCAGCTGCGTCAAACTCACGACATAAGCGTATTCTAGACACTCTGATACTCCCGTTTCCATGCGCCAGCGTCATATACAAATGTGGAAGCATACTGACACTCACTTCCACTCCCCGCAACGCAAGTTCGGCAGAGATTGCCAGCTAGAAGATTCATCCGTGTCTTTCCTCTCCTGCGATTCAAGCGGCTGTCGCTCGATCTCCGTCTCCCAACTCCCGCACGCACCACAAAGTTATTGAAAAACCCTAACGAATCGCTCATAGCCACCTCAGACGCTGTCCTGACTTGTGTCTCGCTACCCTCACCTCTTCACCTGTCTCGCTCCGCCCCTCATTACGCCTCCGCTCACCTCTCTCGCCCCAGTTTCCCAGCACTACTCGTCCGAATATCAACACCGTCCTGCTGTTAAACTCCGCGCTACCACACATATCCGTTCCTTCCGGCTACCGTCATAATCTCCTCACACACCTCAAGTGCTGTGTCTCCTCGTGCAACATGCCTCACTCGCAATGTACAACACCGACTTCAACCCTGCTTTCTCGTCTTCGTCCGCCCCTCCGCTGAAACTCGTGCTTACACACATCTTGGTCCTTAGGATCACCCTCATACCGCTTCCCCCTGGCCCTCTACGTGCACCCTAGCTTCAAGTCCCAGCACTACCACCGGCACCCAGCCGACTAGCAGTCCAGATGACCCTTCTTGTTATTCCAAAATTCCAATGGACGACTTTTTCTAGGATCGCAGCTTCCACGAGTCCGTACGCGCCGCATTGCGACCCACGGCAGCATACCGTTCCACTTGGTCGTCTCCCACACTGCTGGCTCTTCATTTGCTTTCCTTCTCTCAAGTACTCATCCGCCCAAAGCCGAACCT